>JAWNLJ010000439.1:1800000-3000000 GCA_035042365.1 Drosophila dives
TGCTTATTAAATAAATTCGTAAAAATTGAACCATCGATAATCGCTTTTGATACTATCGATAGCAGACACTAGATTTTCTGCTCATCTCTCTTCCGCGTTTATGTTTGTCAAAACAAAAACTAAAAATCAAGAAATTAATGTAAATTATTGTATAATTATTGCCCAATTTAACTAATAACCCCACAAATGCAATGTAAATAATGTGCCACTGTGTTTCTGTGTTTGTGTATGTGTGTCCTCTATGTGTATAGCAACTAATAATGTCGTCTGAAAAATCGCCCCTTCTGTGAGAAAAAAAAATGGGAGAAATATTTATGTTAAAAACTCTGTGCACCTGTGCGAAACTTAGTTGAAGTGCCGCGAAACGTTGAACTGAACAAAGTGACGCCAAAAGGTGCACCAAGCCTAATAAAATGCTGCAGTTTAAGAATCCCAACGCCAACGCTGTTAACAACAATAACAATGGTCAAGTGGCCACTGCCACTGCCACGCCCACCGCCCCAGCCAAGGGGGCAAATAGTGTTGGTGTTGTCGGAGGCAGTACATCGAATGTTTCGCCCGCACCCCAAATGCAGCAGATAATAAACATACATCAAATGCCTCAGCAGTTCCTGCAACAGGCCGCAGCAGGCGCTCAAATGCAACAAAATATGTTTCAAATCGTGCAACCGATGGGAATGCAAACGGTCAACATTGATGGGCAGGAGGCGATCTTTATACCCAATCTGAATGCACAGCTGGCGACGGCTCAGGCCGTCAATATCAATGGCCAGCAGGCGTTCATAACGCCCAATGGGCAAATAGTGCGTGCTCCACAGCCCCCCGAGCCGGCCCAAACGCAGCTATTCACCATACCTGGCACCAATATACAAATTCCATTGGCCAATATTGTGCAGCAACAGCAGCCACCACAACAACAACAACAGCAACAGCCTCAGCAGACAGGAACTCCAACACTTGCTCAACAGCAGCAGCAACAGCAGCAACAACAACTTGCTCAGCAGCAGCAACAGGCTGGAGCAGCAACGCAAACGATCACCATTCCCGGCACTAACATCCAAATACCCGCTTCTATGGCCGCCGCCAATGGCCTGCTTGGCAACATAACCAATCTTCTGGGTGGCGCTGGGCCCACCACCATCAAGCTAGAGAATGGACAAACCCTGCAGAATATTCAGTTGCGCACTGCTGCGCCTGGTACGGCGCCACAGTTGCTACAGTTCCCACAGCAAGCCCAGGCGGCACCAACGCTCCAGCAGACGGTCGCCGTACAGATTCCCGTGCAAACGGCTAATGGCCAGACCATCTACCAGACGGTCCATGTGCCCGTGCAGGCGGCTGCTGCTGCCGCTACGGCAACGCCCACAGCGCAGCAGCAAACGCTGTCCAACCTGACGCAGTCCATTCAGGCGTTGCCCGCCTCGATGCAGCAAGCAGCGGCTCAGATGCAGATCATCCCACAGTTCGCCCAAATCGCTCAGATTGTTACGCCCAACGGGCAAATCCAACAGGTACAAATATTCAGTAAGATCTTATCTTAGTTTAGGATTGCTAAGGACCCTATTATTCCAATTTAGATAAAGTAGTTCTAGTCGAGAGATTACGACGATTACGAAAAGATTTTAATTTTATCAAAGGATTTCTGATAGTTTGTTAAATGTAAAATAGATCTCTGACAGGAATAATATATATTAGTGTGTGGGCTAATTCGTTATAATTATAACTTTAAGTCTGTATTATCAGAAGTCGATTTATATCGATATGTACAAAATGGGAACAGCATAACATAAAGTAAACTTAAACTGTCTTTGGTATACGAAAACTTATGTTCAAAATTTAAAGTTTGCAGCTTTCCTAGTTTCATAGATTGACTAGCTTCAACAGACGGAAATGATGAGTTCGAATGTTGATGCTGATCAAGAATATATATATTTGTCATAAGTCCTCAGTTATTATTAGAGTATAAAAAAATCTTTTAATTTTGCTTTTGATCGGATTTAGCAAGAAAAATAAAGACTAATTTTTTCTTAAAGTAAAATATCTGGAATAATATGGAAACGAGTTTTTTTTAATGATATCACTTTCTATATTTGTATTAACAGGTGCAGCTGGCTCCGTTGAATGCGCTTAACTATTCGCAGCTGCCGCCGAATGCGAATATAATTCATATACAGAATCCTCAGCAGCAGCAACAGTTTGTGCAGCCGGCTCAGGCTCAGTTGCAACAGCAGCAGCAACATCAGGTGCAACAGCACCAACAGCAGCAGCAGCAGCAACAACAACAGCAGGCGCAACAACAGCAACTGCAACAACAGCAGACACAGCAACAGCAACAACAGCAGCAGCAACAGGCGGCAGCTGCAGCTGCAGCTGTGCAACAGCAGCAACAACAACAACAGCAGCAGCTATTCAATGCAATCAACGAGGCTGGCGGACAACTGCCATCGAATCAGCCCATAACGATTACGAATGCACAGGGACAACAGTTGACAGTGATTCCGGCACAGCAGCTGCAACAGTTGCAACAATTGAGGGCGAATCAAAATGCGGCGGCAGCTGCTGCTGCTGCTGCAATGCAAACGCTGCAGACGAGCAATCTGCAGGCGCTGCCCATCCAAAACATACCCGGTCTGGGTCAGGTGCAGATTATCCAAGCCAGTCAATTGCCCGCCAGCATGGCAGCCAATTTCCAGCAGGTGCTCACCCAGCTTCCTATGCCCACGATGCAAACCACAAATAATGCTGCGGCGCCACAGAACTCGAATAGCAATGCAGGCGCACCGCCAGCGATAACCATGCTGCCCAAGCAGGAGCCCCAGAGTCCCACGCAGCTAATCACGAATATTAAGCAGGAGCCACCAGATGTGCCAACTGCAGCGCCGACATCTGTGCAACAGCAACCGCAGCAGCAGCCACAGCAATCGCAGCAGCAATTGCAGCAGCAGCAACTAATCAAGTTCATAATGCCACAGTCGCCACAACAGCAACAGCAGCAGCAGCAACAGCAGCAACTGATTGCTGAGCTTCCCAGTGTAACGATACCATCCTCCATACAGATAACCGCCTTGCCGCCACAGGCGACACCAGCCATCAACCAATCACGCAGCACGCCCAAGCCGGCTTTGGTCGGATTGAGCTGCAGCGGCGGCGGCAGCAACAATACAACACAGCTAAGTATGAGTACAGCTGGTGGTCAGCAAGTGGTAACAACAACAACAA
The DNA here is from genome assembly GCA_035042365.1 of Drosophila dives. NCBI lineage: Eukaryota > Metazoa > Arthropoda > Insecta > Diptera > Drosophilidae > Drosophila > Drosophila dives. The sequence continues at coordinate 1,803,220 of JAWNLJ010000439.1, forward strand.
CAACAACACCAGCGCGTCCCAAGCAGCTTAAACAATCAATGGCAGCAGCAGTCGCAGCAGCAGCAGCAGCAACAGTTGCTGTTCAGCCAAGCCAGTTGGTCGATGGCGAACTGCCGGCGGAGATAAAGCCTAGGTTGAAGCGTGTCGCCTGCACGTGTCCCAATTGCACCGACGGGGAGAAGCATTCGGATCGCAAGCGTCAGCACATTTGTCACATACCAGGCTGCAACAAGGTATACGGAAAGACGTCGCATCTGCGCGCCCATCTCCGCTGGCATACGGGCGAACGTCCGTTTGTGTGCTCCTGGGTGTTTTGTGGCAAACGCTTCACCCGATCTGATGAGCTGCAGCGGCATCGACGCACCCATACGGGCGAGAAACGGTTTCAGTGTCGCGAATGCAACAAGAAATTCATGCGAAGCGATCATCTGTCCAAGCACATCAAGACGCATTTTAAGACGCGCTCCGGAGTGGAGCTCATCGAGCTGAATATCAAGCAGGAGCAGAAGATGAATGCGCCGAAGAGCATTAATACGATGAGCGGAATTGTCACCATTGAGCTGCCATCGAGCACTGGTGCACTGGACAATGGCAGTGTCACCTCCAGTGTGGCGGCAACAGTTGCTGGCTCAACTGTCACTGCAGCGCCGGGTGGCGCCACAATCGTTCAGCTGCCTGACGTCTGCACGAACAATGATGATGGTGCTGTTGGTGCATCCACAGATAGTTTTGGCGAGGACGATGACATGGAGGATGAGGAACTGACCGAGGAGGACGATGAGGAGATGACCGAGGAGGATGATGAGGAGGACGATGACGAGGACAGTGGCGATGAGCAGAAGATGACCATCTCTGTGAGCGAGATGGGCGAAAACTCGTCCAACTAGCATTCGGAAACACTGTTCATGGAACAGTTCATCTTTGACCATTTCCCATAGCCATAGCCATAGCAACCTGTACAGTGGATTATTTCCTATTATCTTCCCCCTTCCCGAGCATGACTTATATTCTAAGTTTTATTTTGTATGTTTGTACTGTGCTAATTGTAAATCTGTGTAAATAGTCAACATAATTCATAAGTTATCCTTCGGCCAGTCGAAGATTACACAAATATTATATCCTTGCAGCGCCAAATCCAAATAACAACTTTGATTTTGCAAAATTTTCAATTCAATTCCCAACCCAAACAAGCATGTCAAATATTCTGAGATATAGTTGTATTTGTTGTAAAAAGAAACACGAGAATTGATCATTAATGTTTAAAGATATTATTCAACACAGATCGGATCAGATCAGATGGTTTTCAAGCAGTGTTTCCTTTTAAATTCGTTAAGTATTTTTATCACCATTTTGATATACATTTATCAGCCAAGTTTGAAAATCAAAAAATGCACTGCAAGTATATAAATTTAAAACACAATTTTTTATGTACATTTAATTAACATAAGATTTTACTACAAACAATTTGGTAAAGTAAAAAACAAAAATACATATTTCGCGATTTTAACTAGGATTATAGCATTAAACAAATAATTATATATATATTAATAAATGTATATGCGACGTTTTAAGAACAATTTTTATACTCAAAACGCACAATAAAATCTAAATTAGTATGTTATAAATATTAATTCTAGAGTATGTTTAATAAATTTCAGTCCTAAATGCGCGTTGATAAAACTAGCTGAAACTATTTTTATAATATTAAAGAAAAGGTTCGGTGGACGGGGTTTGTGTGGATGTGGCCGGCACTTGGGTTCCGAAGCGGTCATAGTCCTCGTTGCTTAGGGCAACTGGTTGGCTCTCCGTTCCCTGTGTGTTTAGGTCAAGATCCATTGACCCAAATGTGATCGACTCTGTGTTGATTTCGACAGCTGCCTCAACCCAGTCCGGTGTGGATACATCAACTGCTTGAGCCACATCCTTTGATTTTGCTGGAATATCTGGCGACTCTCCATTGTCCCACATTTCAGGTTGGGTTAGTAAGGCTAGAGAATCGGCGGAAGCTATTAAATTCAATGGAACATCTGAGGATATTTGCTTAACCTGTGCCGGGGGCAACATAGATGACTGATTTGGTTGACTGCGCTCCAGCACCGAGCCCTGTGAGGATTCAATCCGCCAGCGATTGAGACGGCAATTGTTAACCTTTTTGAGCTGACATTCGCGAATATGATTACATTTGCTTATCTCCTCCGTTGTATAGGGTATAACCATTCCTCTGGACACCGACTTCACCAGCATTGCGTTCACAAAGCGCTCCGATCGATTGGCCAGGCGACCCTTCTTTTCAAGCCGCCGCTTGGCCTCCCACACGCAATTGAAAAGCGTCATCTTTACCCGGACTTTGGTGCGCAGGCACAGCTGCTTCACCTCCGACAGAGTGTATTCACGGTTCAAATCCTCGCTGGTTACTTTCTGTAAACCAACACAATTGCAGAATCTGGACAAAATGTAGTGTTCTATTAACTTACAAGTGGTGCATATAATTGACGCACAAATTCTTTGCCATTCTCATCCATATGATCACCTACACTTAAGATTTGGGCCTCCTCTGCGTTTTGATATCTTATGAATGACTCTGACAAAAACCTCGCCATTTCAAAATTAATGCTATTTTATTTGAATATTCTTTACTCCGTAGTTTTGGTGTGTGCAATGTGACCGTACGCTGAACACATAAAAATATTATGAAATAAAAAAATACCAAATAACGAACGTAGCAGAAAAGAGCATGAACAAACATGTCAAATTATAGCATTACCAACGGATAAATCGAGCATTTATAGCATTTATAGCTAGTTTTGGAATATAATATAAATCCATATCATATTTACAAAAGCATATACATTAAAGTGTGTTTATATAGAAAGGCACAAAAATTATGCTTGATTGTAATTATGGCACGGATAATGCGAGTATTTATAGCAATATCGTGTTTAAGAAAAACCATTTAAATTATATCACCAAATGGGTTTAAATATTCAAAGTAATGTACAATTACGTTTTCGATATTTATTAAAATAATAAACATAAAACATAAATAATAATTATGACTATCAAAATACGCAATAAGCATATAAACCAATTCTACCCTGTTGTTACAGGGTAAGCAATGGAGTATTTTCGCGTGACTTCAGCTTGCGTGTCTGATATGCATCCCGCAACTGGACGAACACGTTGGCAAAGAGAGTAGTGCCAAAGAAGACGAGGGCGGTGCCAATCCAATGGCTGGCCGTGAAGGGATTCCGGAAATATAGCACGGAGAAGATCAGCGAGACAAACTTTCGTAGGGTGACGACCATGGTGACGGTAAGCGAGTTGCATTCCGTGGTCAGCACGTAAACGGCACTAATACACATATATTGCGCAATTCCATTGCAGATCAGATAAAAAATCATCACGGGAATCGACCAATTATCCGTCGATCCAGTTATTATGGCAAGTTTCGGCGAATTGACAGCAATTTGCCAGTGTTGCACAATGTTGCCAGCCATAAAAATAAAACCGGGCAGCGGCAACAAATGCGTGTAAAACAAAGCCTCATTCGGATGTTTGCCGCAGCGCTTGTAGAGCTGCTCCTGGTAGATGCTCATGTAGGCGGTGAGGAGCAGTGCGGATGTCAACAACGCGATTCCCATGCCCCACCAGAACAGATCCGATGTGGAACTGCCAGTGGCACCTTCTACTTTGAGTGCGGCATGTGTATTATCCCTGACGCTGCCACTAGACACCAAAGTGCAGAGCACAATTCCCATTGTGATCATCATCACAGAACTGTACTGGCGGGAATTATAGCGTTTCCTCAGCAGAAAAATGCCCATTATCATATTGGCCATAAGTGTGCCGCTGCGGAAGATCATGTGCAACGGCATCCCTATATTAAAATTAAAGGCATAATTGTTGCACACATTCGAGCCAAAGAAGAGCAACACTAGCAACGCATATTCCTTCAAGGCAATCTTGCGAGCAACCGTAAAGCACTTTGAAGTGAAGAAGAATCCGGTTACGGCAATCATTAGAAAATGCACGAACGTAACCAAATTTCCGGCACCGGGATCAATCCGTATGACTAGCTCCAAAGTAATAGAATTGCAGCAGCAACCGATAAACACAATTAAAATCGCGAAAATTGCCTTTAAATTCATTATTCGAAATTTTAATCAAGCCACAACACGATCCGTTAAAGTCATCTACTGAATACTGAATAATATAGCTAATAATTTTCGGATAATGTTTCATTAACAATGACAAATGGGCTAAGCAAATGATTGCACAGCTGTCCCCACAATTGAAACGTAAAAGTAACCAAAAGAATAAACTTCAAATGCCAACTGATGACAACGATCAGTTATGTTTTTCTGCAAATTTGACTTACGTCGGTAGACAGCAAATAAATGTAGCTGCAGTTTTCTACTATTGAAGAGTTTCGTCTAATTAAGTATATATATATATATATATTTTTTTTTTACAACTTTATAATTTATTTGACATCACCAGTTGATTCAATAACAATTAAGATAAAATTTTTAAAGGTAAGAGATTTTATATTTATAAGCTTACTTGAAATTTAGTGCTGCCGTTTGTAAATATTCGAAATAAATCCTTGTAAAATCTTTTCGTTAAATATATATTCAAATAATTAAAAAAAAAACGTATTAAAAGGCAAAATAGGGTTACCATTTCAAATTAAATAAGATCAGATTCGAATGGTATAAACAAACGGCCAGTGCACGATCGCATCTGTTTTTGAAATATTGACATAACAGTTTTTTTTTTGTATGTACGAGCTGGTCACATCGTACCGAAGAAGAGTGTGTGCAAGAGATATGCGAAAAGGAAAAGTTTATCCCAGCGAAGCCACGAATAAAACCCCGATACATTTACATTAAACAGCATTAAATCAAATACCCAAAAAATATCTTTTAAAAGTGGCTGGCAAAGCAAATAGTACGAAAATTTATTGTGTTTTTGTATGTAATAAGCATGTTTCGCACCAGACCGTAAATCAGTGTGCGTGTGTGTGTATGTGATTTAGTGTTTCTGCGTGCTTGTTTTGTTTTGGTTAAACAACTATGTTAAAGTTATTTAGTTGCTCGCTTAAAATAAATGGAGGCCAATAATAACCAACCATATTTGACATATCAATCAAAATAATTCGAACAATTAAATTAAATTTAAAGTTAATTATATCCAATTTCTCGGCAATTGCAATATACACATATTCTTTGGACAATAAGTGGCAACTCCAAGCTAACATGTATACAAAAACAAGAAGCGACTATGAAAACGAATCGCACAATAAATAAATGGAAAGCAAACGCGCAAAATAGAAAAGGCGACCCAAAATGAGAGATAGAGAATAGCAATTTCGTCGATTGTGAACAAAATTTGTAGTTATGCGCATTTCGCTCAAGCACAAATGCAAAAAAATAACAACAATAAAGAAAAAAAAGGCGGCATGCAAATAATCTTAAATAACAGAACCGATTCAAGAAGTAACATTACCATAACATATTTGTATATGCGTATGTGTAAGTGCACATACATACGAACATAAATAGGTATTGGAGTGCTGTCTTTTACAGATGTCGCGGTTAAAAGCGAGACCATAAATACAAATACAATTTTATACACATTAAATAGTTGGTGGTACAAACAAAACAGGACGCTAAGCTGACTATTTCAGTCCGGCTACAGTTTTTATCAAAATCGTTTCTCCCGCAACCCTCCACCTATAACCGTGCTTTTGCCAATTTGTTTCCCAAAAAAAAAACCTACACACACAAGTATATATATATATATATATATATATATATATATACATATATTATATATATGTATATACATACTTATATATTATACACGCACATATATGAATGTAAAGTTGTGTGAACATTCTCATGATTTTGCGCGCGCTTACAAAAATCCTTAAAATCGAATGGTTTTTCTTTGCGTATATTATACTTGATTTTTTCAATTGTTTTTCTTTCTTAAATTCGTTATGTTTACTAATACAAATAATAATTCTATCACTTTGTTAATATTTTGCAGAGACGCTTAAATCATCCGGCGGTTATTATGAAAGGTTATGATTTGTTTCAACATCCTCCCCCACCTACATATATGCATTACAATAATTAAATTAAATTAAATTAAAACAAAATATAGCTGTGCAATAAAGTACGTTATTTTTGTTGCCGTTTGCTGTTGCCAGGTTTTGTCTCCTTACATGAGCCTAACTTTGCTAAGAAAAAAAAAACAGCTAAACCCAACCACTCACAAACCTCCCCCCGCAGACAAAATTTTGCATGCGCCACTGAAATGGTTTTTGTTTAATTAATTATTATGTGGTGTACCACACAGGAAACTACTATAAGATGTCTCGTAACAAAGACAAATACGACACCACGAACAGAAGACAGCAGATCTTCTTAACTGCGGAGGAAATTGCTGCTGGCAAGAAGACTAACTGGACAGGTCTTGAGATAACAGGTGTGTCTTTTTGTCTTTCTCTGTGTGCGTAAAATAACATGTTCATCTAACATTTCTTGTTCTCTTTTGCTTTTAGGATGTGTGCGTAACATAAGTCCATCATTGTGGGAGTTTCAGCATCTTACTGCCCTCTATCTAAATGACAATCATCTGTTGCGACTGCCAGCGGATGTGGGCTTGTTGGTTAACCTGCGCACCCTCGACTTGTCCAGCAACAAGCTGCGCAGCCTGCCCGCCGAGCTGGGTGAACTGATACAACTGAGGTGACAATTAATCAGTAGTCTGTTAAGTCAAGCCCTAACATTTATGTTTTCAATTTGCAGGGAATTGCTGTTGAACAACAACTTTTTGCGTGTGCTGCCCTACGAAATTGGCAAGCTCTTCCATCTGGTTATACTAGGTTTAATGGGCAATCCTCTGCAAAAGGAGTTTATGAATATCTACAATGAGCCGAATGGCACACCGAAACTGCTCACCTACATGCTGGACAACTTGTCATGTGAGTAACACAAATTGTCACTCTTTATTCATGTATTGGTTTTTTTATCTGTATGTGTGAGAAACGCTCCTGTTGGTATGAAAATGTGTGTGAATGGGCAGCGAAAGGAAAGCGAACAAAAGGTGCCTGAAAAGAGAAAGTTCTCTGGTGCAAATGTGTCTTTTTTCTTTCTTCTTCGTATAACCTTGCTGGGAGTATTGTGGTTTTACGCATTAAAGGAAACAATGCTCCAATATATATACTGTTTCTCAGCATCTGTAAGCTATTGTTTTGCAAGACGGTTGATAAAAATATTTAGTGTTTAACATATTTATTTTTACTAAAAATTTTTTGCAAAAGTACAGTTGACAAAGTGCATTTAATATTCGGTACACTTAATTTTTCTTTGTTTTCGAACTGAATTACGAGCTTTGCTTGCTGGCAGGATGCAACCGGTTTATGACAGCCCCCAGTTGGACAATTAAAGTTCAAACTCATGGTTGCTGTCTTTATTTTTTGATTCATTTTTAATGCCAGTACCAACATTAATTATAAGATAATTGAATGCAAGCGCCCAAAATTATGTGCAACAAAACAACAACAAAATTAAAAACAACACTGTTCGACCTCGACATGCAAAGCTGTGGGCAATGGCCCGAAGCTGCATCGGCCGGCAAACAGCTTTAAAGAGCAACGACTGAGCTTCGAAAAAGAGAACGCGCGCATTAAAGAGTCAAAGAGCGAGACAGAGAGAAAGAGAGAGACAGAGGGAAAGAGAGAGTTAGTTAAGGCCATAACGGCGACAAAGTGTGTTTACTGTTAGGCGGCCCGGCAAAGCTCGTGCGTCGAATGAAATTGAATTTGCTGCGATCAGTCTGCCAGCAGCTTGGCTCGCGAGCGGACGCTTCAAAATTCACACAGCTGCTGTCGCCGGCACAGAAAACACACGAATCAAAAACCCGTTTACAAGCTGTCCGCGCCGTCACCGTCCTCGTCTCGTTCTGCGACTGCGCAAAGTGTTTCGTAATTTTGAATATCATCAGCAGTTGCAACAGCAACAGTTGCTGAGCGCGAGCAACAGTTTCTGCTGAGCTGTGTGCCAGTTTCGTTTTTAGTGTTTGCAGTGTTCGCCTCTTTTTGCCAGACGCTTTTCATTTCACGTGTGCCGCGTGTGTGGAAATGTTTTTTGAAATGCATTAAGTGTCGAAATCATAAATAAAATATATATTGCGGCCAAGTGATGCGCGATACGCATGACAGACCAGGACAACAAATAACACGTAAGATTCGAACGAGGAGGCAGGATTATGAGATCACATTTGGCCGTTTATCGTGCACCAGAAAACGCGAACGTCAATTGTCAATTCGCTAGATATGCATTGCAACCAGCAACGCAACGCCAACATGTCACATTGTGGAACGCCGTGGCTGCGCCCCAAACAGCAGCAGCAGCACTTGCTCCAACAGCAGCAGCTTGCTACAACTTACGCGCCCAGCTGCATCATGGCTTATACCATGCAGCGACAACATCGACGACACCGCCACAAACCCATCAGCTGCTGGTCAATCAGCAGCGGATTAATGAATGCGCCGGCATACCGCTCATCTCGAATGCCAGCAGCCATTTGACGCACGCCCAGCGACACCGTTTATTACGAAAATCCTCCAAATTGTGGCCCACCTCCTCCGCCTCCGCCTCTTCCTCTGCTGCGGCAGTGCATTCCATGTCCCAGTTGGCGGTACATGCTCAAGGACAGCCGCTGCTGCAGAACAACAAACTGCATCATGCACATCTGCAACAGCAACAATTGCAGCAGCAACACTCGCTGCAGTCCTGGCCAGCACATGCCGCCATCAATTATCAAGCGATGCGTCACAACAACAACAACAACTTTCAATTGACGGACAAATCGCGGACACTGCGCTACCAAAACTCAGCCCCAGCTGTCCTCAACTCACAAGAACAGCAGCAACAAGCCAGCAACAGCAGCAACAGCATTGCTGGCCAGGATCAGGCAACAAGTGTGGCTGATAGTTGTCTACCGCGCATAATAAAGCCACGCAAGCGTCGCAAAAAGGATCGCAAGCCGGCCAACGGAGTGCTGCTCAAAATGGATGCCGACCAAATGCAGCCTAAACTGCAACAGCAGCAGCAAGCACACCAGCAACAGCAACTCCAACGCCAGCCACATCAGCAGCAACATCACACAAACTATGCACAACAATTGTTGCCCATCAGCAGTGGCCGCCACATGCAACACCACGATCACAGCCACGGTGTCTGCTTCTGCCGCGACTGTGATCCATTGCGTTCACTGTGGGATTATCCGTTACGTCGCTCGCACTCAGATGCCTCGGGTGGCTCGGTTGGTGGCAGCTCGAGCAACGCCTCGTCATCGTCCACGCACTCGGATAACTCGTGTGCCAGCTCAATTTGTTCGGCGGCTGCAAACAATTTCGATGAGACGACGGAACACTTTGCGCCCATCACCGGCGACAGCAGTCGCGCCGAAATTGTGGGCGTCATTGGCTCCCAGCGTAGTCATGCCCACACAGCAACAATGCTGGCAGCAACAGCAATAAAAACAACAACTACAACACCAGCAACAGCAGCAGCAACAACTTTGTATCTAAGCGACTCGAATGATTCAGGGTATGGCGACATCCTAAGCGGCATGAATATTGCCAACGATCTGTTTGCCAGCTGCTTCAACAAGCATACGGCCAACGCATCATCGTCATCAACTGCATCCAATTGCAGCAGCAGCAGCTCCAGCAGCAACAGCGGCAGTGGCAGCAATGCAGCCAGCGCGGAGACGCTGCTCAACGAGAGCATCAACGAGATTTCGCGCAAGCTCATTGAGACATGCGCGGTGAATGAGCTGCCCACGAGTGAGGCCAGTCATCAGGGATTGTATGGTAGTGGATGCAGTGCCGCCAGTGACGATGCCAGTGAGAACAGCTGCTCGGCATCCGCCAGCGACAGTGGCTTGGATAGCGCTGGCAGTTATTGTTCCGAGGCGCTTGTCTTCAACTTTGAGCATTTAAATCTGATGGATGCTGGTTTAGAGACGCCCACAGCGACAGATTTTCATATCGCTGACTGCAACAACAAATGCAGCAACAAGCAACAATTTTATAACAATTGTTTTGACTTGGTGTGGCGCAGCAGCAGCAGCAACTGCAACACTCAAATGACAGCTGCCACACCCACAACATCTTTAATACTGGGCACGGTTGGAAAATTGAAGCCAGCATTTTCCACCATCTCGTGACGACGACAACGATGATGACAACGATCAACGACCAAATCAAAAAAAAAGCACATACACACACTCACACACACAACCCGCACAAGACAGTATCTGTGCCTCTTTTTTCATGTATGTCGCATTTGGAAATTCAAGCTAATTGCGAAGACAGCTTTTCAGCTTTTCATGTGGGCAACGTTTTTTTTTGCTGCGTAGGAGGTTTTAAGCGTTTCCAGTGCGTTGCATAACCAATATACCGTTAACCCAAAAAATTGAGCAAACCATCGTCAGCAACAGCAGAGAAATTGAATGCTAAAAGAGACACAAGAAAAAATACATATAAAAAAAATACAAAAAAAAACTACCAGAGACATTGAAATTAAAAACTAAATGGGCGCAACAACAACAACAACAACTACAATTGGCGATATGACTAAAGACGTCTGCGCTGGAAAGCTTGTGTACATATCTACAAATACGTATATATATATATAAATATATATGTATATTCAAGCTACAACTTTCACTTTCACTGCGGCAGAGAGTCTCTTTTGTTTTTGCCCAAACAAACACAAAGACAACAGCCACAACAACAACAACAACAAAGACGACAACGAAAACTCTTATGCAGATTTGTTTGAGGCAAAAGTAATAGAAATCGTGCCTAGACAAGAGGACCAGCTAAAATTGTAGATGCAAACCGACCGATACCACAGTTGAACATCTGCGCAGACTTAACAATTACTCCATACATACATATAAATATATATATATATATATTTACATATAATAAGCAATGACGCATAGTTGATAACAATATCATTTGTCCATAGTTTATATTTTTTGTTATTTGTGCATTAACGTTTTTGTCTTTTGATTTTGCAAAGCATTGAGTTTAGTTTTTACCCCAACAACACAAGATTTAGTTCAGTTTTGATTATTTATTTACCTTATTAGTTATTTATTATTGGCGAAAACACAAATAATTTGTAAAAAAGAAAGAAAAAAGAAAAAGGTCAAATCATTTATACCTCGCGAAATATTGTTATTATAAAATCACTTTTATTTTGGGGCAACATGGATTCACTTTCTTTGTGTCGTTGTTTTTTTTCTTTTCATTTTTTACTTCAATTATTTGTCTTTTTTTTTTTGTCATAATACGTTTTGATTGAAGCCACGTTCCTAATTAATGTTTTATTGTTATTAAAAAAAATTGGGTTCTTAGTTTTTCGTTTCGGTATAGGTGAGAATATTAGTTGTTAAAGCGCTACAACGTGAACTTTTCTAGCAATTAAGTTATTTATATTTTATTATAGTTATTTAGCTAAATGCTGTTGAGACAATTCACATTTCACGACACGCAATGATCTCCGGCAAGTTATTGCACTCGATCATTATAGAAATCTAGGAATATTGTATTCAATTTGCATTTCATTATTTTGAAGTTGAATCATGATATTAGAATTTGTTTTTTTTTTTTGGGTATGAATCATTTTTAATACTTTTACAAACATTTTGTTGAATTTCACTTAATCGGGCTTAATCATTTTGGTTCTTATATTTAGCATTTAGATACATTTGTAATCATTTAAATGGTAGTGTTTTTGACTTTAATTGAATTTGCTCTTCATTCAGTTGGATTTATTAGCATTTTAAATTTGAATCATTAGACCTGAAATATAAGTTAATTTTCTTGATGATGAATTTAAATGTTTTGTAATGAAGTTGATGAACTATTTTCAAAAAAATTCTGTTTAATTTAATTAAAATCAAATTCTTCGTTATTGTATTGTTTCAAGCAATTCACATACATTTGCAATCATTTTTTTGGTTCAGCTTCACTTGATTTTTTTTATTAAGAATTTAGAATCATTCAATTTACACATTCATTCTTCAGATCAGAAATAGAATTAAATTTCTTGGGAATGAATAATTTTAAATACTTTTATCATCATTTTGGTTAAATTTCATTTGAATGGGTTATTAATTTAATATTTCAATCATTTGAATAAGTTTCTCTTCACTTTAATTTGTTTGGTACTTAAGAAGAATTTGCAACAATCATTCATGCTGGTGTTTTCTATTTATTCAAATCATTCAAAAACATTAATTTAATATACTTAACTACAGCGATAAGTTTCTATCAGATTGATTTATGTGCAAATCTATTCACTTGACTGATTCAGCTCAAACTTGATTCATTTGATTGATTCGACTATAGTGTTTCTTTATGGTGGTTTCTATTTGGGTCAGCTCGGTTTGCTGAAGGTTAAGGTCGACGCTTATCAATGGAGTCGCGCCATTAATTTGTAAGACACTTCCCTCCAATTATGCCTGCCTGATCACTGAGCATAAAATCTAAGACAACAAGCAGCAGCACCAACTACAACAACAACAACAACAGCAGCAACAACAACAACAACAACAGCCCTAGTTACCTGCTTATTTAGCAGTTGGCGCCGAGTAAAAGTTTTCGCCTTTTTAATTAAAAGAAACTCAGCAGCGCGCACTGAAATTGCATTTGCTCGTCTCGAGTTTTCTATTACTGCTGCAATTGCTGCTGCTGCTGCTGCTGTTGCTGCTGCTGTTTCTGTTGCTGCCACTTTTGCTTGGCATGATGGAAAATTGTCACAGTTTTCCACGATCACGTCGAGTTCCGGCCCGGTATGGAGCCGACTGCTTTTGTTACCATTCCCCACATACAAAATTATTGCCCGCAACTAATTTATTTAATTAAGATTTTCACTACTTGTAATTTGTAATTGCGCTAGTCTAAGCACTAATGTATTTTTCTCTATATAAACATATATATATTTATCTGTATCTTTATGACGTTTTTGCACAAATAACAAAACGAAGGCGTTTCTTAGAATATATATAGATATATATATATATATTTATATATACATATATATATATCTGTTTATACAACGATACACTTCACATTATGCTCATTTCATTTAGATTTAAGTACGTCTATTAAGTTTTATTCTTGTTGCTCGAACACAATGTATGGCAATTATTATTATTTATTTTGATTAAGCGTGAACGAGAGCTCAATAAAGAAATATATAAATTTAACGAAAGAAAAAAAAATGAAATAAATAAAAAATAAGAAAACAACAACAATGAAGAAACGATTGTGTCTGGAAAAGTCTTCAAACAACAAAATAGCTGATTACTGTTTTGATAGCACCGAAAATAAAAATGTTGTTTCCCTTCAGTGGCTCAAGTCAGCCGCTAGATTTCTAATGGGGCACGTTCGAGCTGTTTGAAAATAAACAAATAAATAAACAGTGGGGCAGACTGACAAATAAACATACTCTATTCTACTCCAGACTGGAGCAGTGATCTTGGGACCGTAGCTGCACTTGAGAATGAACTTTCCAAACATTAGACGGCAATGTGATTTTTAGGTTTTTTGATTTTTTTTTTACAGCCTCCTAACTTTGAATGGCTGCGCAAACTTTGAACCAGCTTCAGTTTTTGTGTTTTGCTGAATGTCGGTTTGGATGTGCCGCTACCTTTCACCTGGTCTTGTCGCTGTGACTTTAATTGAAGATTTAAGTGAGCCGGCTGGCCACCACTCATATTGAAAACATTTGTGGCCAAAACCGCTGTAATAACCGTAGCTGGCAAATTAATTTCTTTTTGTTTGTTGCGGCACAAATTGTCGGTCATTTGGCTAATTAATGTCTCTCTAGTTTTAGGGTCTCGTCATCTTCCACTATTCATTTGTAACAAACAGCCAGCAACTGGCTCTAACTCTGGCTCCCTAAAGAGGTTCGCTTATATTCTAAGTCGTCTCTTTCGACACTGCACTGCGACTTTAGTTGCTGTTTCCCATCCAATCCCTGCCCGCCACCACCCCCCGGGCCACAATCGTTGTCCGAACGTTTTGGGACGAGCTTTGAGTGGGTCAGTGGATAATTGGGTCATTTGCAACACTGTTTGCGCCATCAGGCCGGCAAACAGTCGGAGCCACAACCAACGACAACAATGAATGAAGACGGCAGCCACCAGCCACCAGCCAGTGGCTAATGTGTTTGGCTACGTCAATAAATCCGTCGTCTATCTGTCTCTGTCGCCGTCTTTGTTTCCATCTCCGTTGTCCAAGTAGTGCTGTTCTTGCCACCACCGCCGGCCAACTGACTGACCATTCCTTGGTTAGCGTCGTCTTCCTCTACAAGCAATGTTGGTTTTTTCTTGCTTTTGTTTTTAGCTCGTAAATTTAATTGTTACTCAATGCCCTTTCGGTGAGTTACACTGACATTTACAACAATTTTGGTCGACTCTAAGAAATGAATTTCAAGTAATTCGCTTTGGAAAATCAGAAATAATAATCCATTTACCTCAAGCTGTATCCTAACTTTTAATAGAGAAAACCTTTGGAGTAATAAATTTATTTTTAGCTTTAAGAAATGCAAGTTACTTTCGTATTGTGGAGAATCGATTAATTAAATTCTATTTCTTCTATTGGATGCTAGAAATTAATTTCGAAATTTTTAAAATTTTAATTTTTAAGTTTTTAAAGTTGTTTTTATTATTATTACTATAACTTTTACAACTAAAATCTAAACTAAGTCTGCTAGAACTTCCAGTAAAATTTGTTTTTTTCGCACGCTTTCAAAACCTAACTCGAGTTGCAAATCGATTCAGATAATTCGTAAATATCTTTCGCTTGATTCTAGAAATCGAACCAACATTTAATCAGCTCTTAATTTGTGTTTCAAATTAAATAAGAGCGCTGTTGGACATAATATCGCTTGTTAGTGTATTTATTCTTTTGCTTTGCCATATTTCAACGCTTTTTTTCCAGTTTGCCATTTTTGGATTTGCCGCGTTTTTCTTTTCTATTATTTTTTTTTCTTTTAACCGCAAAGTGATTTTTCCATTTGACTTGCATTTTTTGAACTTGCTCAACCAGCCGCATTTTCCATTTCTTGCTTCATTTGATTGATACACAGAGATTTGCCAATGAAACTGAAAGTTTTAACAACCCAGTTTCACGTGCAGTTGCCGGTTGCTACAAAAAGCCGGCCGAACCGCAATCGTCTTGACAAAACTAAGCCAAACACAAAGAGAAAAAAAGGCCAAATGTCTACGAAAAAGGTTACGCAAAATGTCAAACAGTTAAGAATCTAACGGCCACAAATGTCATTATTACATTTATTTTCCACTTTTAATGTCGTCTGCTCAGCTCAGCTCAGCTCGACTCGGCTTGGCTCGTCTCAGTTGCAGGTTGGAGTTGTTGTTGTATTTGGCTCGTCTTTGTTGGCTGCTTCGTTTTTAGATTTTCACAGACAATTTCTGCTGGAGCTGCTGGAGCTGCTTACCTACGATGAGTGCCCCATCGCACCGTTGTAGCTGACTGCCTTCGCGCTGAGTAACAATAGCCACAAAGCGCTACTTAGAAGTAGTCGGCACTTTACTTCACTTATCTACCAAAGACAATGAAACAAACTTCTGTTTGTCTAGTTGAGTGTGTGTGTCATTTTGCTGTGCCGTGTTGTTTTCTGATACATTGCATCAATTTTCTTTTAGATCACAGCGCCAGACTGTCCTTATGTGGGTCGTAAATGTGCTAGTCAAGTGTGTGAATCATTGACTGAGAAATCAATATAAACGATTCATCAAAAAAAAAACTTTAAGTCTTACAGCGCAATTGTTAATAATATAATAGAATGTTAAAATTTTAACGTTTAAGATTATAAACAAATATCTGTAGTTGAACGTTAGCAAGAACTTGGCTTTTTTATGTTTAGCACTTTCCAACAATAATTAATTAGAAATGTAACAGTAAGCTGAAAAACAACTTTCTACATCGTGTCGATATTTTGACAATAGAACTTTGTTGAGAACAAATTGTGATAGTTCTTCAAATTTGAGCTACGACAAGTCAGATGAAGTCTTTTGAATGGTTCATAATATTTTTGGCATTTGGTAAAAGTTTTGTAGTCAAAACTGAATCTTTTGCATTATGTAGTCAATATTTGTTAGAAAGAACGCTTAAAAAATACTTAAAAGATCAAACTGAACTACATATAAATGATAAATGAATCGCATAGTTTTTGATAATTGAGCTTAAAGCAGATTAAGCTAAACTTTCAGCCAACTTAAAGCATAACTCATTTTATTTAAGTATTCAAACTCATTTGAAGAAGATCATAAAAAGGCGTTTGACATAATCGCTTCAAGTAGTCAGCAAAGTGACTGTCAATTGAAGTTGAAGTTGTCCAATTCATTATCTTTTTGAAATCGAATGCATTCATTCGATGTCTGCTGCTGTCTGACGTAAACCCCACCTATGAAGCTATGAATAAACAGTGCGAAATATATTGAAAAAAAGAAGCTGCACTATTTAGGGCCAAAGTAAACCAACACTAACAATTCGTGAGTGTAAACGACTGTTGAAAGACCATCCATGCGAATCTTTCGTTGTTGTTGTACCAAGTTTTTGTGTGGAGTTGGTGTTAAAAATTTGGACTCAGACATTGTGCTTCATTTGTTGCTTCTGTCGGTTGTTGCTATTGTTGTTGTAGTCGTTTTTTTTGTGTTGTTGTTGCTCACGAAATGAGCACAACATGAATTAATTTTTACGTTTATTTTTTTGTCTTCTTTTTGTTGGTTACAACGGTGGCTGTACAAATTTTGTTTCTCTATGTAGGTTTATAGCCAGCCCCGTTGTTGTTGCTTTTTGGTTGTAGCGTACCTGTTGCTGTTGTTATTTTTGTTGTTGCTGCTGCTATAACTGTTACCTAATCGTTTAATTGGCTTAAGCCAGTTTATTTAATTTAATTTTGATGACAATTTATGCTTTGTAATGCATTTTAAACGCGTCTCGGCGTCATCAATTCCATGTATCTGTTGTTGTTGTTGTTGTTCTCATTGTTGTCGCTTTGTTGCTGTTGTTGCTGATGATGATTTATTGGAGCATATGCGCTGTGCTGTGCAAACCGGTATTTATAACAGACAAAAATGACAAACGTTATTAGTGCCAAAAATACAGAGTATACAATATGTATGTGTAACGGCAATAATAATAATAATAATAACATTCGCATTCACATTAACAATAACAATAAGCCAAAAAAACAGCTGTTAACTGACTCATTAATTGGAACAGGCGTGCACAGGCTAATATAAATCATATATATATATCTGCCATCTGCCAGCAGCGACTGTTCCCTTTAACTGATGTTAACTGTTTTTGGCCGGTTACCGAACGTTTCTACAATTTGTTTTCAATTCGGCGCTGCGTCATTGCACAGCACTTCATGGAAGCGACAGGGGTTATTCAAATTTTCTAAAGAAATGTGTAACACTTTGCGAAAATATATATGTACATATATATATATATATGTATATAGTCTTAATGTAGATTAACTATAAAGTATTTGAAATCGATTGCGCACTTTGGTTTCTTAATCATTTTATTTATTTGGTAATTAATTAGATTGCAGCTAAACGCATTTTTGAGACTAAACATTTCTTATACCTAGCCTAATTTCTCGACCTTCGATATTTTACTTAGTCAATATTGTTTCAACATTTACATATGCTACCGAAAGCATAATTTTCGTTGTCCAATTAAAATTTCTACGTTTTCTTGTTCCGTTTTGATTTTAAATTTTAGGCTCGTTTTCGTAACGCAAAAGTGGCCCACAAATATACCCTGTAGTCATTAAATGAATAATTGCTGATTATTTTTTTTTATTGGTTTTGATATTTTTTGCGATTTTTGGCTCAATTATAATACGATTTCCTAGCTTCCTGTTGCCACAGTTGCTTGGCAATTGTATAATTTTCAGTTTGATTTACAGAGTATCTACTAGTCTAGCACTGTTATATTTTGGCGTTCTTATCTGCCTCATTTCGTACTTCATTATTATTATTATAAAATTATTATTATTAATGTTTATGTGGAGTGTGGTTTTGTGCGTTGTTTGTTGCCGTTGATGTTGTTGTTGTTGCTCTTGTTGATTTAGTGCGGAAGTGGCGCACAGCCCGTTTTCGTTTTCGTTTTGGGTTTTTGTGTATTGTGTGTTGAGTGTAAATTGTATGGTAGGGGGTAGTGGGGGGCTATCAAGGTTGTTGTTGCGTAAAAGGAAGTGCAAATGATTAGAAAGTTGAATGATCAGAGCGGCTAATGCAATACAAATCATGTCTGCTCATTACAAGTACACGAGATGCATACGAGTGAATTATTACAAGTTGCGCCACAAGCAAAACCAACTTATTTCTTAACTCTTTATTCCATTTAAGCTTTGAGACTTTAGCTATATATTTATTAATAGAGAGAATTTAGCAACTCCATAAGGCATCATGAATAAATAATTAATGATCAGCATAACTAGCTGAATCGGTATAGCCTTGCCCTTTTGTCTGTCTGCATAAACCAGCCGATCTCAGAGACTATCAAAACACGAGAGTTGTAAATTGGATATAGGCACACCAACTTTATATAATTTATTGATAACTGCCACAGTTATTGATGAACTTTAAAAATATCATTTATAACAAACTAAAATACTTTTTTGGGGTAGCTCCTATTTGAGCTTTCTCGACTAGTTTTCCATATTTTCTGTAACGCGGATCTTAACTTTACTGTCTTGCGCTCTAGTTTCTGAGACATTAGCAGATGATGTAGAAGATTTGTTGATTTCTTCGGCTCTTCTCTGAGCCGAGTTGCTGCGAGTTGTTGTTTGCGTGATGTTAAAGATTTGCCCTCGCATAAGGAGTAATTGTTGTGGGGGAAGCCTTTAGAGACAACGGGGCAGATTGGCAGTGTCAATGCCAGGTTCCCGTTTTTGAGTCTTAGGCCTCGGCACAGCATCACTGCTTGCTTTCCAATTGGGGGAGAAAGTACGCGCAAAAGAGCTGAAAGTGGATCAGCGACAGCAAAAATAAAAATGAAAAAATAAAATAAAATAATAATAAACGTAACCAAACCGTGTGGCAGCATCGCGTGAGCCCCAGAGCCGCAGATGCAGCAAACGTAGCAGCAACAACAACAACAACAACAACTGCGGCTGCAACTGCGACTGCAACTCCTACAAAGATGCGATGCTGTCGAATGAAAGCCCACGCCAATGCGTCGTCCGGCTGAGACACAGTTGCACCTCCGAACAACCGGCTACCGAACAGGCAACGGGTAACTGGTAAAGCACCATGCACCACATCACACCAGCACATCCACATTCACATCCACATCCACAGCCATAGTTCGTGTCTGCATAATCATGGTGCGCACTCTGGCGCACATTTCAATTGATTTTCCAAGTGACGCAGCAAAATTTGCTACTATTGTTTCTTAGACTATGCATATGGCGCTCACGATCATCATCATCAGTCAGAGGAGTCTTTGAGAGAGACTCGAAGTTAAGCGAAGTCAGTTAGTCACTGGCCACCAACTGCACGAGGTGTGCTCCTAAACTAAATAACCAATCGACTAATACAATTCAATTTGCAACAAAGATTTTTATACTTATTAAAATGGTCTTTTCATAAAGTCAATTAGAATTATACCATCCAAAGATATACGAATTATTTGTGGGTTGGGTTGTGGTAGCACCTTAATGAATTCCTTCTAATATGACAAAACCTCTTCAGACGACCGATCGAAAAAGTCTAAACTTACTTCTCAAATTATACAATGTATTCAAAATACAAAAAACAAGTTAAACATATTTTACAATATTTTTAAAATATTAAAAGAATAATATTTGTCTTATATAAAATGAAACATTAAATTAATAAAAGAGATCGAATCAGTTAAGAGATACTCGAATTAGATAGCCCACAAAATGTGTAATAGCAATATTATTTACGAGCTTTGCTGTAAAATATAAATTTGAAATTGATCTAAAAAATCTTGCAACATTTTGGGCAAATATGTAATTAAAAATAATTAATTTCAACTTCTTGTTTAATAAACGACCCTCGTGTGCACTGCTTAAGTTGTTGTTGTCGTTGTCGATGTTGCTGTTGCTGTTGTAGTTGTTGTGGGGCCACTTAACACTCGAGACTGCACAGCCTCGATGGAATTTGTTGTTGCTGCTGCTGCTGCTGTTTGTTGTTGTTGTTGTATATTTGTGCATGAAAAATGCTGTTGAACTGGTTTGTGTGTTGCGTTTTGCCTGTACACACACACACGCGCGCACACACACATGTGTCGAGTGCACCTTAAATTCAGTTTCATTATTATGATTTCAATGCAAGATTGGGTTTTAGTTGTAGCATCGACAGCGACAACGGCAACGGCAAAAGACAACAACAAACGATCAAGCGGCGGCCAACGCCATTGAACATTGGCAGTCATTTGCAGTTGTTGTTATTGTTGTTGTTATTGTTGTTGTTGTTGTTGCTGTTGTTCGTTACTGCCACAAAAAGAAGTGGTGCAAATGAAACGGGTTATCTAATTGCAGCTCAAAGTGTGGCAAGTGGCGAGTTGACTTTTGTTTTCTATTCAGAGCAAGCCTGCTCCTCATTGGCCACAACAACAACAACATATCGTCGTCGTCATCGCATGTTGTGCATACGAAATGTTGTCTGAGCCAACAACAACCAACTCAGCGAGGGTCGCGCAGGCGGGTGCCAGTGAGCAGCAGGCGTGTTGCTGTCGTTAATCGCACCAAATTTCAATTTGAATTTCACTTTCTTTTCGATACGCTCACTTGGGTTTTTGCCTTTCGAACTTTTGTTTTTTTTTTGTTGTTATTTTTATTTTATATATTTTTTTTTGCTCTCTTCTTATTATTTTCTTTTGTTTTGGAATGCAGCAGCAGGCAACGACCATGAAATGTGTCTGTAGAAAGGGCTATATTACCCAAAAGATCATATCGCTGTGTTGTTTATGTTATACATATACATAAGAAATATTAAATCTTTTAAGATATAAGGAAAATAACTACTCTTAGAAACAGCGGATGCTTTGTTTGTGTGTGTTAAAGTTTCTTTCATTTTTTACATTTTTTTTGTACCTCAGTAGATGTTAAGGCTGGTTTATTTTTGACAGTTTTGTAGTGCGACAAGTAAATTGTATTTGTTTCACAATTTAAGCTCAATTCCTAATAATCTTTAACAAAAATAAAAATCGTTTTATTTTTGGTTTCGCTTTTGTTGTTCGGTAATTACTCATTATTAGTATTTGGTTGTGTGGTGGTGTGGGCGCATAAGTGTGCCAAGTAAAAGTTTCGTAATTGTTCGACTTTTACCCTTCCTCTTTCCATTCCCTTTCCTCTCCCCCGCCTCCTCTTTTAACAGACTTTAAAATTGTGTGTTTAAAATAGTTGGCATTGAGTTCGCTGTCTAAGTCTTTTGTCAATTAATAATTTCGATGTTTTTTGTCTTTAGTTTCTATTTACATTTCTCTACACACACAAAAAACATAGTGTACCGTTATTTTTTGTCGTTATTAAATATTTAGTTGCATCTTACAAATATAGTTACCCAATTTAAATGCACTCTTTGTACATGTGACTGAGTCGAGGCATTAAAACAACAAATCGCAGTCGCCCAACTCTAACTACGGTAACAAAGAAAACAACAAAAACAGAAGAAAACAAAACCAAATTATGAAAAATCACAAAATTTATTAAAAAATAGAAAAAATAGTGAAAGTTTTTCAGCATCGTCGTCGCTTGTCGCTCGGCGTCCGGCATTTGCACAAAATTAACAGAAAAGCGAAATACGAAAAACAATCGCAGTGTCTTCTGAAGCAAAGCAGCAAACGACACACACGCACACATTGAAAAGCCAATAAGAAAAAAGGGAGATAAAAGAAGCAAAAACAAGAAGCAGAAGAAGAAGCAAAAACAACAGCGACAACACGTTGCTCGTGAGAATTGATTAAGCAACGAAGAGAGCGCGTTCGATCAGTTGCTACACACACACACACAGACAAAGACGAAGAACATATAACGGCGCCTAATAGAATCGGCAACGATAGCGAAAATAACGGCAACATCCCTCAAAAAACATGTTGTAAGCAGACGCAGCAGTAGCAGAAGTAGCATAAGCATTAGTGTCGTCAGTTGATGAAAACAGGAGCAGCAACGGCTAATAAAAGGAAAAAAGGTGGTGCCGGCGGAGTGGCACGCTGTGTTGTTACCCTGCCACACTCGCACATGCACCAACCACATCCACACCCAAAGTCGTCAGAAGCGGCGCAGGTCGGCGACAGTCGGAGAAGCACAGGTAGAGTGTTGCAGAAGCGATTAAAAAAAGGCGGAAGCGATTCGATTGCTTTTGCATGTCACTTTCACCGCTGGCGCGAACAAATATCACAGTAACAACAAAAACAGCGACCGCAGTGTGTCAGTGGGGTGTTGTCTATTTGTGTGTGTGTGTGTCGATGAGTGTTTGTGTGTGCGTGTGCGGGTGCTAATTTCATAATTGCGTCTATAAACTTTTTCCTCCAATTTCACATTGCGTATGAGACTAACGTTTGCTCTCTTTCTGGTTTATTTTTTCTATTACAGTTACCGTCAATCCACCGCCCCAAAGGCCATGGCTGCCACTCGCCAAGCCCAACAAATCGCGACCAGCCTGTAAGTAGTAAACTAACTGAGTAAATAGATTAAATCCTATAAGGAACTTTTGAATTGGAAATTTATCGCATAATAGAAATCAATTTATTTCATAAATACTTTTATCAGTATCAGGTGAATGTTTACATTGATATTGAGAAGGAAGACTAGGAGCATATCAAATGAGGAAAACAATATTCGATTCTACCAGCATTTGTACATAGATATTTAAGAGAGAGAAAAATATCATACGTTGAATGTATTGCTTAGGGACATAATAAAAACTTACTAAATTTAATTAACAATTAGACCTGATGTTATTAAGTAATATGGATGCAACACAGTGTCAAGTTTTTTAATTTATAATAGATTGCTGATTATAGTTAAACGATGCCATAATGGTGTTTTTCTTCCTTCCTAATTGCAAATATTTAGGCAAACTCATAAATGTATTGGAATGTTACTGAACTGTATATGATAGATAAGAAATATGTAGTCAATTTAATGATTTAATGATTAATTAATTAATTTATGTTTTCTTTTTAGGCATTTTTACGGTTATGTGTTATAATGTGCTCTGCGACAAGTACGCGACGCGACAAATGTATGGCTATTGTCCATCGTGGGCCCTATGTTGGGAGTACCGAAAGAAGTCAATTATCGATGAGATACGTCATTATGCTGCTGACATTATAAGCTTGCAGGAGATCGAGACGGAACAGTTCTATCACTTTTTTCTGCCCGAACTAAAGAATGATGGCTACGAGGGCATCTTCTCGCCCAAGTCGCGCGCCAAGACGATGTCCGAGGTGGAACGCAAATATGTTGATGGCTGTGCGATATTCTTTCGAACATCAAAGTGAGTCGAGAACGAAACTTAATCAGTATAATATAATGCTTCTTCTTTATTATATATGTTGGATAATTGCAGATTTACGCTGATTAAGGAGCATCTAATTGAATTCAATCAGCTAGCCATGGCCAATGCGGAGGGGTCGGATAATATGCTGAACCGTGTGATGCCGAAGGATAACATTGGATTGGCCGCTCTGCTGAAGGTGAAAGAGACGGCCTGGGAGCCAATGTCTGAAGTGACACAGATCTCGCAGCCGCTGCTTGTGTGCACCGCCCACATACATTGGGATCCCGAATTCTGTGATGTCAAACTCATACAGACAATGATGCTAAGCAACGAGTTGAAGACGATCATTGACGAGGCCAGTCACAGCTTTCGGCCGGGCCACAAAAACGACTCGAACAGTGTGCAACTGTTGCTATGCGGCGATTTCAATTCACTGCCCGACTCGGGCGTTGTGGAGTTTCTGGGCAAGGGTCGTGTTGCAATGGACCATTTGGACTTCAAGGATATGGGCTATAAGCTCTGCCTGCAGCGCTTGCTGTCCAACGATACCAACGAGTTTACGCATTCCTTCAAGCTAGCCTCCGCCTACAGCGAGGACATTATGCCGCACACAAACTATACCTTCGATTTCAAGGGCATCATCGACTATATATTCTACACAAAGACGGGCATGGTGCCACTGGGCCTTTTGGGGCCGGTGTCGACGGAGTGGCTACGTGAAAATAAAGTGGTAGGCTGTCCACATCCGCACATACCATCTGATCATTTTCCGCTGCTGGTGGAACTGGAGCTGATGCACACGGCCAGCCAGCAGGTACCTCCCAACGGGCTTATAAACCGGCGGTAGCAATAGACTCGGCGCGGCAGGCCATCATCGACCATGGTAAAGACAACAACGGGAACAACAACATCGACGGCATTAAATCGGACAGCAGCCACTGGAGGCCTCCTTCAATTCAGATATCGGGGACGCAGCAACAGCAGCAATAATAGCAACAAGACCAACAATCAAAATAGCAACAACCATAATATTCGAAGTAACAGCAACAGCAACAGCTGCCTCCGTCAAGCCGCCCCCATGGAACATTATGCAAACCGCAAACGATTGACCCAACCTCCCCAAAAGAGCCCCAAAAGCCCTTTACATGAATCCATCAAGTCCCCCGACCAAACAACAACCAACAACCAACCAACCATTAACCTCAATACATGAACGTCGTGGTCGCCACTCATTAATAATTCAACTTATAGTTTAGTTTTAATTATGGCTGGATTCAATCAAACACAGTCACACACTCACAAGATCAACTCGCACACCACACACGCATATGAGTTCTAAGATGACGAAGTTGTGGAGGATCCGCTGATCTGTGCGCTGTCTCGTCAACAATGCGACCCACAACGGATAACGCAATTCCATAGTGCTATATATATGTAGATGGGTCGGATTGGCACACACAGTGAAGCCGATAATCCTCAATACAATCAATACTACAACATAATTGCTGCTCTATTCGTTCTAATAATTTTATCATTTTTAATTTCAGTTTAATCCCCAAATAAACTATATAAATACACCTTGATTAACTTATGTCTTGTAATCCACATCGTTTTGTGGCATATTTCATAAGCTGACAAAAACTGAAACACAAAAAACAATAGCATAAGCTAAAACCATGTTACTTTTAAGTATATAAAATGCAAAGAATACAAAAGAATAACTATTGTGTAAAAATTAGGAGATTAACAAAAAGAGACAAACAACTATAAATACCGATAAAAAATTCAGATTGATGATTTTCAAAATTGCCTTAAACCGCTAAATATAACTGGTCCACAAACATTTTCGACATAGAGAGAGTAACCACATTTAAATACATAGTACTTACAATAAACATAATGTACATTCAATCTTATGCATACATACTATATATATATATATATATATATATATTTATATATACTATATAAGCAAGCTGATCAAATGTTTGGCCATCCCACTTCAGATGTTTATAAAGTAACAAAGTCTGCAAATTCAAACTAAGAATTACACTAAGGGTCTAAAATAGATGTAGACAAAAGAGCGAGTTCACAAACAAAACTAATAAATATATATATATATATATATCTATATATATAAATGTATAATAGTGTCTTACATGAATCATAATTGTATTGCGCATCAATAGATTGGAAATGTTGGCGTTAATGCATTAACTACTAATCATCGTATAATCAAAGATAAACACCAAACAAATACTGTGCAGCACACGTACAATTTTTAATTACATAAAATCATACTTAAAGTAACAATAGTAGTATAAATCCAACAAAAAAAATGTGTATTAAAATAATTATCGGTTTGAGAACAACAGAGTTCAATCTTTAGTGTATACATTATGGAAAATAACAGACATTGAAATTAAAAATTTTCTTTTATCTTGTGTCAAACTTTAATTTCAGAAAGAAAACTCATTCAAAAATATATGCGTTTACAAAAATAGGAAACATTTGAAAAAAATAAAAATCAACAGATATTTTATTTATGACAAATAATTGTGTTTATTTTTTAGATATTGCTTTAGAAGATCTTCTGTTTGACACTTTCTCCTCCACATTGATGAATGGGAATTCTTTACCTATCGCATTTGCCGCTTGCAGTTTGTTATTGATGGCACCCCAAAGTTGTTGATTGCCACGTCGCAGCGTCTCCATGTTGCCAACCATATAGAGTGCCCAACGAGCACGTGACAATGCCACACAAACACGATTCAACTGACGTAGAAAACCAATTTGACCAGCCGGATTACTGCGAACCAGTGACAAAAGTACAATGTTGGCCTCCAGGCCCTGATAGCTGTCCACACTTGCTACCACAACATTTTTTTGGCGATTTGTCAGGATTGATCTAATATACTCAACTTGTGCATTGTAGGGCGATAGGATGACAACGTCGCGGGGATTCGGGTCCAAATGGGTCAATAGTTTGGCTAACACTAAAGCTTCCTGCTGGTTAACAAAAGATCCGTCCCCCTGCAAATTACAAAGAAAAGAAGTTAAAACATTTACAAAATAAGTTGATTTTATGTACCATTTGCTCCTCGGAATATATGTGATCGACAAAGTACATATTTGATGTCATTTTGGGCACATTTGGAAATTCCATCACGGAGTAGTCGCTGATCAGTTCATCATAGAAGATCGGCACCAGCAACTCGGCAATACACTTGCGCATGCGATATTGAACATTGAGCACTGTTGCGGGAAATTGATTCGTGATCAGACGCTCAAAGAGCGAAATTTGCAATCCCTGCTGCATATGATGACTGCCCGTATGTGGCTGCAGCTGCTTGTGGTCGCCAATGAGTATGACGTGCTGTGTGTACGGCGTGAGGCAGGCCAGCACATGCGTCTCAGGAGTCTCGGCGGCCTCCTCAAATATGAAACATTTGCTTTGTAGCAAACGAAACAAATAATTTAAGCGTGCCGCACACGTTGTGGTCATGGCCAGCAATGATTTGTCCCTTGCCACATAGTATTGAAAAATATTTCGCAGTGTGTTAATCTTTTCAGCAACCAGATGCAATTGCTCCTGGGCCGATTGTATTGCCACATAGGACTCTTCACTGCCATCGAAATTCGCATGCAGAGTCTGCAAACGCTCAAACTGTTCCTTGTACTCACACTTCACCAACCACCAAATGCGTTTAAGACGCTTTGGCACCAACTCCTCATCAACCATTGCGCGTACATTAAATCGTTTGATTTCGGGCTGGCGAGTCTGATAGCCAAAGCGCAGAATGCTATCCGTGTGCTTGGCAGCCTTCAACAGGAACTTGTCCAGCGACTCATTCGAATAGGTCAATACAATAATAGGTCCCAGTTTTAAGTGGTCGGCATTCTGCAGCATTGTGTTTACCAGCTCAATGGATAAATGTGTCTTTCCAGTGCCGGGCGGACCTTGAATCAGACAGAATTCGTTGGAGAGTGCAGCACCCAAAGCCGTTCGCTGCATATCATTAAGTTGAGTCTCTCTAGGAGGATTCGCAGCCGTAAACTTGAAGCCATTGTACGTTAGTTGAGCATCAGGACTGATGTAGGCGGGCGGGTGAATTTCAAGCTTTAACACAGAATGGAACAAATACATATAAAACATAAATGCTACATATATTTGAATTCGCCACCTCACCTGGCCTTCGATAATGTAACGGCGCATGGGAAAGTTATCAGCGCTGCAGGTGCTCAAATAATTGTGGACACGCAAATACGGTTCAAAGAAGACCGGTGTCTCAAACATGATCAGTGGTTTGCCATAGATATCTCCAACATTGCTTTGCTTAGCAATCTCTACGCTTACCTAAAACAAGAATAGCTTTTTATAGAGTTGCTATATATGCCGTATGTGGTATCTAACATTGCCTTACATAGCCCTGTTTCAGCATTTCGGGTTCAGTGTATCCGACGGTGGCCAATATCAGATTGTCAAATTCATAGCTGCTTGTGAAGCACAATAAAGTTCCTGTTTTAATGTTCTTTAGGACTTCAAGTTGCACACGGTTTAATTGATAATGCTTATTTTTGCGTTCCGCTGGAATTGAGTCCATGAATATAAGGCTATGCCTCTGCGCTTCGGAAAATTGGGGATTTAGTATGAGCTCCGTGTGCGATAAGAGCACATTTTGCTCCAGCTGTGCATCGATATTGCCTTGGGCACGCTGACGTTGCACGAATTCACGCAATGGCTGCAAAAAGTCCTCGCGTAGCAGCTGACGCTGCCAATTTATGTAGCCCGCAACATCACCGACTGCGGCAGGCAAAGGTATCACAGCATTCGACTCGCATTCCCGTAAATCGTCCAGCTTGGGATAGATCTCGTGCTTCATATGCAAATGAACGGTTGGCAGCACCGCAAGTTCCTGTGCAAATCCAATGCACACCGGATGCTTCAATAACTCAG
This sequence comes from Drosophila dives, assembly GCA_035042365.1. NCBI lineage: Eukaryota > Metazoa > Arthropoda > Insecta > Diptera > Drosophilidae > Drosophila > Drosophila dives. Next base: position 1,831,793 of record JAWNLJ010000439.1, read on the forward strand.
GTATCTGACAGCGGGCGAGCAGCATTTTGAAATACTCGATAAGTTCGTAGCCAGTCTTCTCCAGGACACCCAGCTTATGTGCGCGTATTAATAGCCACTTTATGTTGGACAACATCGATTCGGAGTTCTCATTCAGGTTACCCTTAGAAAGCGGCGCAAAAAGCTGGATGGCAAAGTGCTTCATGTGATTTAGCAGCACAGTTTGCTTGGCAAACGCGGCGAGCAGCTCCTCATCGAAACCACCCAATTCCAATTGGCCCAGCTCGGTAAGAATCTGCAGATAAAGCGATACTCGCCTCTGCGAATATTTTGTGGGCAGCTGATCCTTGAAGATATCACGATTTTCCGTCATAAAATACAGAAACATCTCCAGAGGCATCATCTGCAAGGCATTTGCAAGCTCGCCAGTGCTAAAGCGAGCTAACGCACTGCTGCTGGCATCGTTGGACTCTGGGCTACCTTCAACGCGATAATGATCTATTGGCATACTCGGTTAGCTTCATACATTTAGCTATTATTATTCTTATATGTCTACTTACGGGCTCGGCTGCAGAATTCAATATGCTCCTCGTGCGTCTCATTAGCCACTTGTTGTTTTACCTGTTGCTCCAGATTTTGTACAAGTTCGTCTTCGTCCTTTTTGAACCAATCGTCATCCGAGTCAGACATTGTGAAGTTAGTTGCATACGTCACCTAAGGAGATGTTGCGAATATGATGGGAATACCGAAACTAGAATGCTGTTTTATAGATGGTACACAGCATGGTGATGTGCGATATTTCCGTATCAGTCGGTCCAAGTAAGTATTTTTAAAGTACTTGGTATTTTTCAATTTTATTTCAATGCAACGCATTGAAAAAGTCGTTTTATATTAATATTTTTATTCTTGGCCAGAATTAGCCGGTTAGTCAGTAAGCCTGTCCTATTTTTCAGAATGTCTTGCACTGCATTTGGGCGCCAAAATTGTCATTCTAATGACAGAAATCAAACGCACTTAGCGCATTATCAGCAAATTCAAATTTGGTCACACTTACGTGGCGGAATTAATACGACGCCAAAAATAGCGTTATTTGGAGGAATTCGCAAATTAAAATAAAAAGTTCGCATTTAATGCGCACATGTTATATTCGTTGCAGGCTTAAGTGAACATCATGTAAGTAGACTTATAAATAATAGCAATATGATATGCGATAATATAAAGCGTTTCGTACTATATGGTTAACTGATTTGCCCGCGCATTTTCTGTGTAAACTGACAAATGTTTTCTTTTTTTGCTTTTACAGATTAGTACACCAAAGATGGTTCGCAGTAGACCTCGAAAGAAACATGCTTCAAAGGAGTCCGGCAGTGATTCAGAGGATTCATCTTCGTCGCCCCAAACTAAGAGATCCAAGCGTAGTTCCGAAACGACCCCAAGTAATGAAATGCTGGTGGAAGCAAACACTTCCCGTGCCGTTCTCAGGCGCGCAAATGGGACAACAATGAATACGAGTGAAAATCCCTCAGTAAATATATTTACATTAATAATTATTATTGTTCGATATATCATACAATTTAACTTTAATTTATTTACAGGTTGCATTCTGGGCTCAGAACCAATCTAACCGCTGTGGGAAATTAATGGCAATACGTTTGAAAAACTTCATGTGTCATTCGAATTTATTTATTGAATTTGGACCGAATATTAATTTTCTTGTTGGCAGCAATGGAAGCGGCAAAAGTGCTGTGATCACGGCGCTGGCCTTAGGACTGGCCGCCAGCGCTCGGAACACGAGTCGAGCCAGCAGCACGCGAAGTATGTTAACCCGGCTGCACCTAACATCAAAATTATAATGTTCTTGTGTTTTTCTTTCTTTCTTGCAAGTGCTAATTAAGAACGGAGAGACAAGTGCAACCATTGAGCTAACACTATGCAATACGGGTTCGCGACCATTTTATTATGACATATATGGGCCGCAGATTACAGTCGTTCGCCACATCCGTCAGTCTTCATCCACATATGAGTTGAAAGATGCTCATAAGAGGACCGTGTCGAAGAAACTGGATGAAATACGGCGTTTGCTGCTCTTCTTTGCCATTAGGGTGGATAATCCGATCTTTGTGCTCAATCAGGAAGCTTCTCGAGAATTTCTTAAAGAGTGAGTGCATATCCCATTTCTAATTCATCTTAAAACTTATTTACAGTAAATTATTACATAAAAACAGACTGGAACCAGCCTCGAACTATAGATTGCTGATGAAGGCAACGCAGCTGGATTTATGTGCGGCCAGTTTAAGTTCTTGTCATGAGCAAGGCCAATTTTTCAATTATAATCTCAACATTATCAAAATGGTAAGAAATATGTACAAATATTTAATTCTTATATTTATATTTTTTTTATGTGACAGAAAAATGACAAGCTAAAGCAAAAGTACCAGGAAGAAGAGGAAAAGTTGGCCATAATAAAAAATAAAGATGCAATCAAGGTAAAGCGATATAGTTTTCTTATGAACTATAAATAATTAGTCCATTTAATGTGCGTCGATTTAGATTAAATTGAAAGAGGCTACATCCATGCTGGCTTGGCGAAAAGTATCCCAAATTGAGGATAACCATGCTAAAATGGAGCATACACTAAAAATAGTTGAGGCGAAAAACGCTTTACTGTCCCAAAAGACAACACAAAAGGACAGCACGCACGAGACATTATCCGATGAACTTAAGTAAGTCAGTCAATTAACTAATTCTTAACTATGTATTAAAGTAATCTGAACTCATAGAAAGTATAACGAAATGAAGTCGAGGATTATGGAAAGTTACCATGAGCAAGACACCAAGCTGAGGACCGTCAAGAGAACTATTCAGGAGTGTAATTTTACAATAAGTTCAACAATGGCAGGCGTAAAGAATGCGGATAGACGGCTTAAGGAGGAGCAAACCACATACGAGGGCTGTCAAAGTCATATGAAAAACTATCATGCCGACTATTCTGAAGTTAAAAAACTTCGAGAAGAGAATGCTGCCGCACTGACGACGCTTAAGGAGAAAGTTACCGAGGGTAAGGAACTGATTTCCAGGTTAAGAGACGAACAAAACGTCAAAAAGAATCAGCTGCCAACTATTAAAGAGCAAGAGGAGTCCGTTCAAAATGAGCTGAGCAAACTGCGTAAATCGGAGCGTAAGTAAAAATGTCTTCAAGTAATCACAAGCACAAAAAAGAGTTTAAATAGTATATCATTTATTTAGAAAATCTGCAATGGGAAATGGAATCTCTGTTAAGAAATAAGTCCAACAAAATGTCGGTATATGGTGAGCATGCGATGCAAGTGTCAAATGCTCTAAGTGTTCAGTACAACGGCAGTAATGCTTGCAATATGCCACGGGGACCCATCGGTATGTACATAACGGTACCCAATCCCAAGTATCGAGATCTGGTTGAGAATCAGTTGTTCCACTGTCTGCGCTCGTACATTGTCAACAATGATAAGGAGCGAATATCATTGAGAGCTTTGCTGCAAAAGTCGTATTTGGGTCGCCAAATACCTACAATCATAACCAGTGCTTTTACAAATCAGGTCTACAATGTATCCAAGTACAAAGTTCAAACCAGATCATCAAATTCAGCTGTGCTAATGGATTTAATAAGGTAACTTTTATTGAGTTTATGAAAACTTAAACTTAAATATATGTTCGCTTTTAATTGCAGGTGTGATGATCCCGTCGTTATGAACTATTTAATTGATACTATGCGCATAGAGACGGTTTTGGTGACCGATTCTAAGGAGACAGCTGAAGCTCTTACATCGAATTCGGAAAATGTGCCGCCCCATTTAACGCGAATTCTAGTGCCCGATTTGGGTCTAGAGTATTGTCCATCCCCCAACTATGCCATGTACTCGATTAAAATCACACCAGCTCGCTTCATTCAGGTAAATGTGGATGACCGCATTCGACAACTACAGACGGAGCAGAACAGTTTGAAAGAGCGTGGGGCAACTATAAAGCCACAGTATGCGAATGCTAAACAAAAACTGGATATTATGATTAAGGAGATAAGCACTAAGAATGCAATGATCAATGCCCAGCATACGGCAAACACAAAAGCTATGCAAAAAATTATGGATATAGAGAATTTCGAATATCGGGAATTACCCGCTCTAGTCGTGCTAGTAAGTTGGACTGATTCTTTTAACACCCCTCTTTCAATGGAAATAATTTAATATTCTCTTTTGTTCTGCCATTAATAGGAAACTCACTTAACCAGCAGCAGTGAGAAAATTGAGAAATGTAAAGCGGAGCGTGAAGTTTTGCTAAACCAATTGCGTGATCTTAACGAGAGTAAGGCTCGTACTGAAGAAGAGGCTCAAAGCGAAGAAAACATTCTTAACGCAATTAAAAATAAGGCAACAGAGGTTGAAACGACTATCAACGAAGTCCAAAAAAAAAGGAGTGATTTGGATCGTAATTTTGCGGAAAACCAAAGACTTTTTAAGCAAACAAACGATCTTCTCACTAAAATGCTCAAAGATAAAAAGGATTTGGAAGAGGAGCTGGAAAAAGAACGGCAGATTGCACAACAATCTGGTGATTTTATCGCAACCAACAAATCTGAAGAGGCGATAGGCGAGAAAATCAGTCGATATAAAGTTAAAATAAGACATTATGAATCGATGAATCTGAACAGCGACGAGATTCAGAAAAAATTGACGTCATTGCGTGGTTGTCTTAAAACAGAAACGGATAAGTTTGATTGTATTTTAAGTATCGTGAACAGATTACGCATTTCATATCATGCTGGGGCACAGCAGTTTATGCGCTCACGATATCATTTCTTTACAATGATTGCCTTTGAATTTAAGGTAAAATCTTTACATTTAAGTTTTATTTTTTTTTCTTTTTCAATATAAATAATATGATTGGTTGCTTTTGTTTAACAAATATGCAGCGAGCGCTTGCCTGTCGCCAATTTGATGGCGAGATGGAACCCAATCATAAGGAGAAAACGTTGGATATCAGTGTTTACCCTCCAGGTGCCAATAAGACTTCAAATACGAAAAGTTTGTCCGGTGGCGAGAGGTCATTCACCACCGTGTCCCTGTTAAAAGGTCTTTGGAGTATTTCCGATCATCCATTTTATTTCTTAGACGAATATGATGTCTTCACTGTAAGTTAAAGTAATTTGTTGGTTTGTTCTTATACAACTTAACACTGACTATTTATAGGATGAGGTGAACAGAACTTTTATAACGAAAATGCTAATTAAAGAGGGCACGGATTATCTGAACCGGCAGTATTGTTTTCTTACTCCGCAGGATACTAAAATCGATGCGAACAATTTAATAACAGTTCATAAGTATGCTAATAGCGCTTCATTATTAATGGTTGGGCCTTCCTTCAATAATTTTTTTCTTTTGTATTTTCAGATTGGATGCCCCTGAGCATTAATTTCAAAAAACTACAAAAAACTGTTGCAGGACAACTGTTCTTATTTCTTATCAAAACACATTTCGATCCAATTAGTTTATCTTAAATATAACATAATAGTATTTAATCTTCGTCGTTTGTTTATAGTCTTAATAACATAAACGTTACAAAATATAGACATTATATATCGTTTTACTGAGAGATTGTTATACAGTGGCGCGAATTATACAAATACATTGGCAAATTTGCCCTCAAGCAAAAAAAAAAATGGTTTGTTTTATAATTTCGCTGAAGGCGAATGGATAAAAGGGATATCTCGGCCTCTGCTGGTTTTATCATACAACATTAATCAACAATTATCATATACTACGTACTATATTATCTTATAGAGAGCTCAAACCTATGCTAAATAATCCTTCAAAGTTAGAAAATAACGTATGACAACCCTGTATTTATTTACAATGTGGCAACGCCCGATTACGCGCTTTTGTGTTAAATCTGAATGACATACATGCGTTTTAAGTCATTTCCATTGTGTTTGTGTTCAAGTTTGTCTTTGCTTATTATTATATATTACAATATATATGTTTAATTCAAATCTATAATATACCACAAAAGTTTTTACTTAGTTTGTTGATATGTGGCATCATACCGTCTGATCGTTACTAGGCCCACATAACAAATAACCTCAAAGCGATACCGGAGGCAAACACGGCATCGCTGACATTTTTATTATTATTTTGTAAACTAGTTAGAAAATAACACAATGAGCCGCAACTACAAAGAAGACCAAAACAATGAGATAGAAGCTCTCGACTCCATATATTGTGGAGAAATGGACGGTAACTCGCTAATCTCATCTCATTTTGTATCGACCAAAAATCAAATATTTTATTGTCAAAATCAACTTGTCCCTTGCAGTCCTACAAACAGAGCCTTTCCACAAATTTCAAATTCCGATTGCGACAGAGGAGTACTACGCCGATTCAGCACAGGACGGTGAGAAGGGTCTGGCGTGCAAACTGGTGTTCACATACACAACCAAATATCCAGATGAAGCCCCGCTGGTGGAAATTGAGGATGCCGAAAATTTTGAAGACAATTTCGAAACGCAGCTGCTGGAGCAGCTACGCCTCACCATTGAAGAGAACATTGGCATGGAGATGATATTCTCGCTGGTGAGCAGTGCCCAAGAATGGCTGAATGTGCAGTGGGACGAGCACAAGAAGCATCAAGACGACGAACGAGCGCGCAAGGTGCAAGAGGTCGAGGAGGCGGAACGCAAGAAATTCGAAGGAACGCGTGTGACTGTGGAGACATTTATGAAGTGGAAACTGGAGTTCGAGGATAGCACGGGCATAACTGTCAAACGCGAGAAGAACAATGACTGTAAGAAGCTGACGGGAAGGGAGCTGTTTATGTGCGATAACACACTAAACGATTCGGATATCAAATTTCTGCTGGAGGCCGGGGAGAATATCGAGAATGTTAAAATCGATGAAACATTGTTCCAAGATATTGGCGAATTGGATTTAGATGAAGACGACGACGATGATGATGATTGGGTACCCGGCGCCGATGACGACGATGATTAGGCGGCATGCTGCGATATTAAAATACTTCTTCTATAAGGCATTCTTGTGTTTATTGTGAACAAAAACAGCGCTCAACACATAGTGTAGCCTCCACATGCTGTTACAAATAAAATGCTAGTTTTTTGCTATTAATTTAATCCAATCCATTTGGCTTTTGCATGCTCATTTCGGATAATTTAATTCCATGGCTTTGAACATGTTCAATGTCGTCTAGGTCAACGAATTCGTCGTCACTGCCATCATCCTTTGGCTTGCATGGGGCAGACACTGCAGCCGGCAGTCGGTCTCGTGGGAAACTAAGATTTGACCATGAACCTGGCTCTAGCTTTGGCAACGTAATCTCAACCTTGGTAGCAAACATTTGTGACGAAGCCTTTTGTACATTGATAATCTGTGCAGAAAAAATTTGAACGTATTTTAAAAATTTGACTTTTGATCCAAACAAGATTTGGCTTACACCACGTAGTTCCAGGTCCAAGTTGAACTTTGCATTTTCCTGCTCTGGAAATACGAGCATTATGTGCAGCCGGATCGGATTCACTTCCACCACGCTTTTGGCGTAATGATATTTTTTAGCATAGACTGCAACAACAACATTTGTGGCCGTCTGATGCCAATCGTAGCGACATGTGACAACCTTTTTGTCCTCGTCCTGTCACGCATAAATAGTTAAGTAGATAAATCTTATTAAGTCTTTGTTGCCACTTACATCTTTAACAAATTTGTGTTGACCATATACACAGCCCTTTTGCGCCATAAATTGTGCAAAATCCGAGGTACGCTTTTGGCAGCACGACCAAAACTTTATGCCCTCGTGAAATATGGGTACGCCAGGATGATAGGTACACTCGCCGTAGTCGCTGCTCGTGCTTGTGTAGGAGTAAGTGCAGCCATTGTTTTTGCATATTGTGCCCACAGCAACTCCACTGTGAAAGAACATGTTTTAATTAAGTTTCAAATCAAATAATTTATTTAATAATTTTAGTTACTCATCGCTGGATACAGTTGCAGCATGCGCAGCAGTTGGGCTGCTTTTCAATGCATCAATGGATTCCTTTAAGGCAGGAGCCACTGTTGGCTGCAAAGCAGTCAATGGCGTTTCTATGGCTGGTCTTGGCAGCACTTCCGTTATGGGAGCGCGTACTTGAACTTCAACCGGTTGGCAGTCATCCTTATCGTCTTTGACCGGCTTCTCCGGCGCGGCTGGCTTAATGTTTGAGTGTTTAGCCAAGGTGCAGCCTTTGATGTTGAGAAACTCAGTGAAATCAACCGACTTTTTACTGCAGCATGACCACCCCTTGTAGGCGTCGTGAAAGAACGGAGCTCCTGGATGATGCCGGCAAGAATCTGTGCGCAAAGGAAAACAATGAATTTTTTATGGTCGTCTATGTTATTGTTTCCACATTTAATGTACCATCCGAATTGGTGGCGGGATCGAAGCTCTGGCCACAACCTCTATTGTAACATTGCTGCATGGTTATCTTTCTGATTTTAAAAATAAATTCAATTGCATTGGTCTAGAATATTCGCCTACAGTGTGTATAGTGTGTAGGCAGTCCGATTATTTTGTACAGAGACTGCCAACTTATTTAAAATATACTACATGAATATCGATAAATGTTTAAGTGTTGATTTACATCGACCTATAGTAACGGTTTTTTGAATATCCGCTTAGAGCAAACAAACCAGTATTTTTGGTTTAGAAAGGCAACCAGTTGAATAACAATTAAAACAGACAATTTAATGAATATTAATTGAATAAATAATTATGGAGCTTATTTTGAAAGGGTCTTTAATCTCATTGGTATTTTCTAATGGGCGAGTAAAACCGGAATTAAAATACAAATGAATTAATGCTAATGCTTTGAAGGTCAATTTAGTTTTTGGTCTACGTGACTGCTGCACAGGATTTACCAGACTAGACTCCCAGAAAGGTGTGTGTGTGTATGTTTCATAACATTGTTTGTGAGTCATGAAGCAAAGCTAATTAAAAACCGGGCAAAGCGAACGATTTGAAACTGAGTAAGAAACGGAGTAGGGCTGATTGTTCTGAGGTTCAAACTTCGCCGTTGCCAACACATAAACGCTATAAAATATACGTGGGACACGGCTTTGGTTTCAATTATTGCCCGCGGCGACAACACATAAATCGAGCTTGCACTCAAGTGTTCAGCAAGTTGTCATTGCTTTAAAAATTCTTGTGGTCAACAAGGTTATCATCGCCGCGATGCCTGCCAATTGGCAATCGTTGATTGCGATTGGCCTTTTGTCGACTTTACCTGTACTTAATACAAATTATGACAAGTCTGGGGCAAACATCTACATTTTTTGTTAATTCGTCGCGTTTTGATTGCATTTGCTGTCGCTGTTGCAGTTGGTGGTGCTGTGAATCATGCCGTCAGCACCACACCACAACCGCTAATGATCTGCGAAGGCTTTGTTGCTTGGCTTTGCTTTGCATTGTTATGCAATTTTGTGCCCGAGAATAGTACCTCTTTTTTTTATGATATTTCTTCGCTCTGCTCTGCAACTTTTCGCCTTAATAAAGAAATAAAAATTAGGCGCTTTATTTGCCGTTTGCCACTGCTGCTGTGTGTCCCAGTCTCAGTGTCAATGGAAATTAACACCGCGGGCACACCGGCTTGGCCTATAATAGGCGTCTACGTAATTTAACATACAATGGCAAACACCAAAAGCAAAAGCAACAACTACAACTGCAACAATAACGAACGACAGCATGCAATTGTGCGCTGCTGCATGTCACTCTGTCGCAAAATGCAAAGGCAAACGCTTGCACAGATTTTTTGCAATTCGCAGTAAAAAATCAACAGAAACAGCAACAGCAGCAGCAAAAACAACAAGCAAACAAATAAACATTCCAAAACCCATAGCCATACATGACGATGGCGCGTATTCGGTTCACACTTCAATGACAAGACCCAGCCACAGGCCCAGCCTCAGCCCCCGAACTTAGCTATATAGTTTATGCTACTGCTTTTGTCGCTTGGCCAACGATAGGCATCGCATTGATTTAATTGCATCTATATTACAAGCTTCTAATTATGCAATAGGTAACAAAGTTAAATACTTACGTTGTACACTTGCACAACATAAGTCATAGAATTTAGAAAACAGCCCTTAAACATAAATCAAAGTAATAGCCAGATATTAAAACGTTTCTAATTATTTATTTTTATATTTAGTAAAACCAAATTAAATTAAAATTTATTCATAAAGTAACATTAATATATAAAAGAATATTTTTACCAATGTAGTTTAATATAACTAATTAATTCTGAATATTGTGTTTAAGTTTTAGAGAAATCAAGATTAAAATTTACAAATGATAACCATAGATTTTGAAAGAATTGCATTTTCTACTATCCTTAATTAAAGTGCATGTTTGTTTGTAAGCAACAATTACAACAACTCGTTTGTTTTCTTAAATTACGATTATGTATATTTTCTGTGAGTGTAGACGTAACATTAAACATCACAGTACAGTGATAACTCAGCTGATTTGTTTGTTTAACGCTTGCGCGCATTCAAGTTCGTTTCCTGAGTCTTTCGTTTGTTGTGCATACTTAAACAATTGCAAACAGCCAACAGCAATAGATTGGTGTGTATCTTGTTACTCACTCGACGCACACACACACACACACACACACACACACACAAACACACGCAAGTTAAACACAAATTGCATATTTTACAAATTTATTTACAACAGCATTAGATATATATTTTGCCTAGGCGCCTCATTAACTGACTACTTACACATGACTCGACTCAACTCAACTCGACTTGCTCGACTCGAATTGCCTCGTCTCCTGGACTCGACTCGGGACCAGCCCACCACCCCCAGACAGTCTCAGAAGTAAGTGTATCGCGTATTAAATGGACTGGTGTAATAGTTGAATGTTGCATACGATGTGTCGGGCGTTTGAAATGTTGTGCTGAAATATGTTGGATCAACGCCGCCGGCTGCCGCTGCTACAGCTGCCACCGCTGTGAAAAGAGTGAAAACAGGTAAAACAGAAAGAAACAAAAAATATATTGTCAATTTGGATTTTGGCGGTCATTTTGTACGTGGCATAATTACGAGTGCGATTGTAACAAGAATTTACAATTAATAATGTTAGGCTTGGGCGGGTGCACTTGAGATTAGTGGTGTAACTTTTACTGCTGCTGCTGTCGAATGGTAAATTCCAAGTGTGGGCGTCAACTGGCCAAAGCCGACACATGTTCAAGGCTAAGCGCTTCGTCAATCACAGCTTGTCAATTGCCCGGGCATATGTCCAGCAGCGCCAGATTAGCACGCCTGTTTCATAAGCCCCGCTAAACGCTTTATACACTTAGAAACAAGTTATAACTAAAATTAGCACCTTGATTGAAATCTGTATAATAATTCTCAAACAAATAACTCAAATCCAACATAATTTTTCTTTTAGCAAGTAATTTCAATTTGTTTTCCTGGTGTATATATTTTTATTATTAGGGGGCGGCTGGCAAATTGCTTGCATTCGATGCGGTTGCAACTGTTGTCTGTGCCACAAATGCGTCGTTTGCGTCAGCTTTGTGGTCATAGAGCATTTGACCATTAATCTAGTAACGCGTTTGTTTCACTTTCCACAGCTGTCTAGCCACAGGCAGTCCTCATCGGGAAGCATTGCACTGCGTAACTTGTTGTTGTTGTGTGTATGTGTGTGTGTGTTTCGTACAGAGAACTTTGGGTATGCAAAAATTAATTGCACAATGGCCATTTGGCTGCTGCTGGCTGGCAAAATGGTATCGGCTATGCGGCTTCCATGGCAGCCAGGTTACCAGGCTACCAAGCAAGCAGTCGGCAATCGTGCATAAATTGTCAAATTGTAAAAATTATCTCAACTTAGTGTCGTTTGTTTTTTCATTTATTCGTTTTTCGCTTGTTCATTGTGAAATGTCTTTCCATGAATTTGTGTGCTAAGTAAGTCAAAATCCTCTAGCTTACTGGCTCAGCCAACAATAATACAACAAAAATAACCAAAAAAAAAAACTTGCTCCATTTCGTTTTTCGTTCGATATGCAAAAAAAAGAAACAATACCAAAAACAAAATAATACAAGACAGTCTTAATAAAATATGCTAGACTGAAAGATACCTTACACTAAAAGTCTGCAGCATGCTCGTTCCAAACATGCATATGCCAAAAATAATTATATTAGTTTATAGGGTATACAAGAAGTAAAAAAAAGTTAAAATGCAAACTACAAAAGATATTTTGCAAAGCATTAGTCTCACAGCCCCTCTCTTTCTCCAAGTCCTATCTATCTCCCTCTTGCTGTGTATGTGTGTGTGTATGATCATTGAGCTCATAGACAGGCAGCATTTATAACCATATGGGGATCAAGTCTTGACTGCTGCAGCAGCACCTGCTGCTTGGGGGCAACACATTTGCTTGTCGTTAAAATTGTTGATAACTATTTTGTTTTTGTTTGATTTTTTATAGCTGCTTGTTGCCTTTTCCACTGCGGTACTTTAGCCATCATAAGCTGACTGGCAAACCCAGACGATAGTAAAATTTGTTGAGTGGAGAGAGCTAAGTTTGCAATTAATCAAAGGGGAATGCAGAAGGAGAGTTTTGGTTTTTGCCCACAATTTTATCTATAGTTGATAACAAGAGATTTTATATGGTTGGTTTGGTAAGACTTTTAAAAACCGTTTATAAATGTCTTAGGTTGAATAGTTTGAATGATTTGTTTGGCATGCAGCTCAAATTTGCAAAGTGTGGGCCAATTAAATCTGAGTAATACTTGTTGCCACGCCGATATAATATAGGTTTTGAGACTGCTTTGTTAACTGATTTAATTACTACTTTGCCATGGCAATTTAAAAATGCCTTAATTGTGTTTAAATACATTCATTTTGAGTTCATATATGAATTATATTCCAACAGCTTTAATGGAAAACTAAATGCTTAAATATTAAGTTTGTCGTCAAATAAACATACATTTAAAAATTTACTTTCGTAAACCAGTTTTAAATCACAACTTATTTTATATGGGTTTATATCGGGTTTTGGCTAATATTTAAAATGAGTTAAAAGCCTTCGAACCCATTCGTAAACTTTACATAAATATGCTGATTGGTAGATCGGTAGATGCAAAAATGCAAAACCCCTAATTCACTTGTCTTGACAGTTTTCAACAGCAGCTATTGTGGAAAGTTTCTTTCTCTTTGGAAGTGTTTCTCTAATTCCACAATATATCTTTTGAGTACCTTACAATATTGTACGGACTCAATAGCGAAATCAGATGAGCAATGCAAGAAGATTAAAGAGTGTAGGCCACGTCGTTATATTTATTTCGGTTTACTACCGATTTGTGTCGCTGTACTTCAAAGCAGTCTTTGTTAATTTGACGCTTGTTTTGTGTGCACTTACAATAATTGCTACAAGATATCATAAGAAACGTACGATAATATCAACAAAAAACAAAAGTGGTGCATTTGCATGTAAAAAAAAAAAACTAAAATAAAAACAATAAAAAACGCAAGCTACAAAAGTATTATTGAAAACAAGTCGAGTGTTGACTGGCCAAAAAGATGTCAAAGAAAAATAAAAATTGTGAAAAATAAAGTTTAATGTGCTTTTTGTTTTTGCAAAATAGTTTTTGTTTATTTAAAATTTTGTTTGTGTTGAACAAAAAATAAAAAAATTCGAGTTATAAATAAATTTAAATCAAAATGTAAAATTTCCGAAAGTGTATAAAAATATGTGAAAAATGAAGTTTGATGTGCATTTTGGGTTTGGTAAAATAGTTTTGTTTATTTATAATTTAGATGGTTTTCAACGAAAAATATGAAAATTTCGAGTTACAAATAATATAAAATCAAAATATAAAAGATCCAAAGGTGAACATAATTAAAATTATATAAAATCTGACAAAATTAAAAAAAATAAAAAGAACATAATAATATAAATAAAAGAGCAAAATAATAATTATTAAATTGATGGGTTTGCCATTAAATAACAATAATTCAACTAAATAGTACCTAATAAACAATTTAATTATTACACATTATTATTAGTTTTTGTTTTTTATAATGTTAGGTGCTAATGGGTGTATTTGTGGGAGGTTGTGGATGGGGGTAGGATTGGCCTGGGATTGGATCGTATGTGGGTCTGCTGGGGTGATTAAATAGGAATTGGATTCTGTTTTTAATTCATTTTTTGTTTCCGGTGCTGCATTTGGCATTGAAAATACAGTGTGCAGTGTGCATATACATGTGTGTGTGGTGTGTGTGTGTGTCTGTGTGTGTGAGGATGTGTGTACTTGTGCTTATGGCTGTGTGTGTGCTTGTGTGTGCTTGTGTGTGTGCAGTTAACCAAATATTGTGCCTGTGAATTGGACGTGGGTTGAAGGGTAAATTAAAAGACAATAATTAAACAATTAAAATACATCAACAACTGCAAAAGCTAAAAAAGACTTCATATTTAAACACTACTTCAATTGCACTAATAAAGCTTTGTGTGTGTGTGTGAGTGAGTATATGTGCATGTGACTTGAGAATGGCCTAGGTTCTACTATTGTTTAGACCGTGCGTCTGAATGTATTACTTTGCTGTGGTGGCACAAAACCGAAACCAGAGGCGCCAACAACAACACCGCTTGACTCCTCAATTGCATCCGGGGGCGAGGGTGGGAACACAACGGGTCCTGCAAAACAAAAACAATCAAATATACAAAAATATAAAGAATACCAGAATACTTGATTAAAGTATGAAAAAAAGTCATCAGTGATATGTAAAAACCTAAATCAAATCACAATCCAAACCCTTAACTTATATAATGATTTTCTTTACTTTAAAATAAGATAGCTATTAAAACTTTAAGAAAATTCGATTTAATTGGATTTTGAACAGTACATTTTTATATGAAATTTATATACAATTTTAGGGTTCTGCTTAGGTTAAATTAAGTTATTTATTGAAATTATAAAAAACCCTTTCTGATTATATTTTAGCTTTAATTATAAGTATTTTTTAAAATTCATTTTATTTCCTGTTTTGAGATGCTAAACTGTATTTTGAGTGTAAATAAGCTTACCTCTGTTCTGGCGGGGATCACGCACCTGTGGCGCTGAGGGCTGTGCCAGCGCCAGAGGATCGAAGGCAAAGCGGGAACGGCTGGGAAACTGTCCTAGAAAGTATTGTTGGCCAGCAGCAAAAGCCAGACACAGGCACAGAGCAGCGATGGTGACTAACTGCAAAAACAGAGAGAGAGAGATCAAAATTAATAGAATAGACATTGATATGGCTAATGCGCGCAGTTTGTTGGTTTCTTGGCAATATGGCTGGCAAATACGGTCAAAGCGATTAAGCCATTGAAATGTGTGTCATTGCCAAAGTGGAGCTAAGCATATGAAAAACAATTAAACCAGCAACAGCAAAAGCAGCACCAACAGTCAACCATAGAATGCCGCTCAAGTGTACTTGAGTCGAGCACGAGCCAAGTTTCAAGTGCTGAGAGCCAATGGGCCAATAGCCAATGGCCAATAGCCAATAGCTTGCTTCAGTTCTTTGGCCATTTTTCATATGCAGAGCGTGTGTGATAGGTATAATTAGCGATTGCATAAGAAAAGGAAACAAATTTATGACAATTGCCAACTATATAGTTTCACTCGAGTTTCCAATTTCAATTTCAATTTCACAAAACGCTGCCCCAATTCGCATGCAACGAATCTAATGCAGTGATAAGCATTCAGCTGCAACTCGTTAAGGAGCAACGAATTGTCTGCTTTTTATATTTGTGGTCAGCTCTTGTGGAAGCTTGCGGCGGCATTCATCAATGGGTCTAATGCAACATGCTGTGCAAATTGGCTCTGCGGTTATAAATATATCTGGCTGTCCGCGAGGCGCTTGAATTTATTGTTTTTTCATTGAATGGCCGACAGGCTGGGGCGCTGAAATTGGCAGCTTCGGTAACTGTGCCACAAACTGTGGCGGGTGTTGGGTCTAATGTCTTATTTAAAGCCGTCACGCAATTGGCTCAAACTGGACACTAATCACAGGGCTTGCAATAAGCACTTAGAACTGGTTTTTGCAAAAAGTCCAAAATTCAAAATACAACTGCCTCATCATCATCATCATCATCGACTGCATACCAATCGAAGTGAGTGCATTTGTTATGGTCTGTAATCGGATTTGTGCCCACACATTCATCCATATTTACCAAGTAATTGTTGGGTTTTTTGCCATGCTTTGGTTTCGTTGTGGCTTTTTACAGCTTTTTGCTTCATTAATTGCCTAATGGGCCGCGCCTGCTGTCTGCAATCGGCAATGCACTACAGGGCGTATGCGCAATCTTATTTTTCTTTTGCTGGCCAACATGTTAATCTGAGCAAGCAATTTCGTTGTTGATTTTGTGCTACTGCAATTGATTTAATATGCTGCAAAGTGTTTACGAGCACCCTACATATATACAAAAAAAAAATCACAACCAGCTGTAACAAGAATAGCAACAGCAAAAACAACATCGCTAATTGCTATTAGCAAAAATATGCATACTACAATAGCAGCAACAACAACAACAGCAACAATAGCGAACACAGAAATGTCTTGGAAGTAAATAATCAAAAAAAATAAATAAATATATGCAAACAAGGCGACCAGTTGCCAGAGTCTAGACTTAAAAGTTTCGCCAACTTGTGAAAATGAACTTAATTAATTCATGCTTGTTGTTGTCATTTTTGTTGTTGTCTTCCGAGTCGTAGACCCGCCGTCTATTGCCACATTAGAGTTAACAGGCCTAGAAGCTCAAGTTGTCATTTGTCATATACACTATCAGAGAATTAAACGATCACATTTAAACAATGATTAATGCCAGCTTTGAGGTGTGATAGGATTCAATAGGGGATCAGCTGTCAAATGACTTGGGATTGAGCCGACCAACTTTAGATCCATCGTAATAATTGAATAAAGAAAACATTTAGATTTTGTAATTCAAATAAAGGAAATGAATATTTAACTGTGTTAACAGTGAGAAAAATAATTGTTTAGATTCAAGTTACAAAACTAGAACAGTCGTTGGATATTTACATATTTTAAACGAGTTTTCGTTTGAGGATGCAATTATCAATATTACAAAATTGAGAATTGAAATCGAACCTTTGTCATATTGTTTACACTAAGCTAAATTTGTTGTGTAAGTCTTGAAGTTAATTTGCAAGAGCATAAAAGTCACTAAACTTGATAGGAAAAACTACTAAAATTATCTAAATTAAATGAAATTTGCGTTTAAAATGTTTAGAATATGAAAGATATTTTTGAGTTGAAAAGCCTTTAGGGTAGCTGTTAAGGCGTGATTTTGCTAAGTGTAACTGCCGCACCCTGGAAGCTAGTGTGGACACTGTGGTATGCTACACATGTAAGCCGTCAAAATGTCGCCAGTTGCAAGCCGGAGGCTGCGTTTCCCCCACATTTCGATTCATTTGCATTCGGGCATTCTTCGCATAGCAGTGGACAACTACTCAGTTGCGATTGTAGCCATGTCAGCGGATTTTGAAAGTGATCGTTTAGGTAAATTAAATTAATTAAGCCCAATAGTTGCTTACTTTTTTGGTTTAGTTTTTTTTCTTTCGATTTTTTTTACGGCTAGCCGCAAGGAATCCGCACTAAAATTGCCACTCGAAAACCGTGCAACACGCTAATGTGAGTTAATTTGTTTGACTGTGAGACATGAGAACAAAACGGTTTGTATTGAAATTGCAATCATTCCACATTGCAGCTTTAATCCACTTTACCCCGCACCGCCCTTATCGAAGCCGCAGCAAATTAGTTGAACAAATGACCTTAGATATGATTTCGTAATTGGGCGGCGCTTGGAACGCAAGTCAGCTTGCTAGGCAAACATGGCAACAAACAAGAACAACAGCAACAATAGCAGCAGCAGCAACAACAGCAGCAGCAGCAGCAGCGGCAACTGTAAACTGTTGGCCAACGGCAGCTTATGCGAAAAACCCACCCACCCACAAACAATGATTAAGTGCAGCAACATGTGAGCGTGCCCGTGCCAGCTCATAAAAGCCTAAATAAAAAAATCACAACAGCAACAACTGGACAAGAGCAAAAAAAATAAGAAAAGAAATAAAATCAAAACAGTGCCTTGTTAGCAGCGACTTTTTATGCTCTGGAAACAGAATCTCAGAGGTAGGGTACTAAAACTAACTGAAAAATCTCCTTGGGGAATCAATAAAAAATGTATTTAAAGAATTGTTCTTTTATATGTGCATAATTTTATTTCAATTGCTGCAAATACTCAATTTGAATATGCTAAATATTTCCAATTACAGATCTAACTCCCAATAATTTTGTTTTCCCAACTATAAAAAAAGTTCATTTAAATTGTTATAACATTTCCGATAATTTAAATTTTATGCGCCACTAAAGTTGAATTTAATACGATTTTTGTTTACAGGGTAGCTAAGCATTTGAGCACATGCGATTGTACCAATTTTTACTTGTTATTCAATCAGATTTTCATTTTTGCGCTGGCATTTATTGGCGTTTAGATTTTGATTGGCTCAAATGTGTAGTAAAAATAAATTATTTTTATTACTTTACAAGCTGAAGCACAAAACAAACATGAAATGTTTCATACCAACAGGTAACCGGAGCGCCTGGTATTTTCAAAACATTAACAAAAGAAAAATACAAAGACCCATATAAAAAACGATCATAAAAAAACTCAAAATGAACTTTCAATTAGCTGTTCCGGGCAAGTGGTGCGATACTGGCGAGCTTAAGCAGAAATTTGCATGGGATAAAAAATGAGTCATGTGCAGAAGATAAATGGAAAATGAGGCCTGTTCAGTTCAGCTGGGGCGTTAATTAATCTTATTTAAATGGATTGTCATTTGCCAAGCGCAAGCATTACAAATTTTGTTTAATGTACACCTTTCTGGGCAGTAACAAAAGTGAATGTTGAACAATTGAAATGCGCTCAAGTTTACGCAGACACAAAAATGAAAATAAGTTGGACATTATTATCGCTTGTTAATGATTGTTAACGCCCACAATCAGCAGCAACAACAGCAGCAGCAGCAGCAGCAGCAACAACAACAGGTAACTCCATCAGATGCTAATATTGGCCAGGTTAACGCTCGATTGAGCAACTGTACATTGACTTTCAACACGGAAGCATTGAGCTCTAGCTTTGGCTTTGGCTCCAGACTCATGGCTCCCCTGGCCTGGATGTCTTTTTTCGATTGTAGCCTAAAGTCGAATTGAGCGGCGTCTGTCTGTTGTATTTAGTAGGTGCAACAAGATAAACAACTGCAACAGCAACTTTAAATTACTTTGAATTGTGTTTAATAGCTGGAAATGATGCCAGCGCCATGCCTGAGATTGTGTCTGACTTTGAGGCTGTGAGCAGCTGCCCGCTGATCGCAATTGCTCAAGCAATTATCAAGCATCAATTTGCCACAGTTCGTTGGTTAGGAAGTGCAAAATTGTCGAAACTGGTCAGCGTGAGAATCGAAACACTTTTCCTTTTCCTGCTGCTGCTGCTGTCGCTGCTCCCAAAATGAGTTCAAGTTCAGACTGCAACAAAATTCGTAGCAAATTTGTAGCATTTAAGCAATGACAAAATACCAATACACAACGCACATGTCGTCAGTGACTGACTGACCGACTGACGGACTCACAAACTGTCTCTGGCCTGCCTTATAAATATGGTAATGGTTTGGCCCCGTCCCGAGTCCGTTCGGCCGATAAATCTAACATAACTATTTTGCAAGCCACAATACACGCTTACCACTCGCATGTGGGCAGCTCCGCCAGCACCGCCAGCACGAACTCTCCAAACTGTAGCTGGACATGTGGAACATGTGTATGCCAGGCACTTGCCATGCGCACTGACTGACTAACTGACTGGCTGGCTGACTGACTGGCTGACTGACTGGCTTGAACATGGCTCCAGCTTCGATTGCGACAGCTGCGCGTTTCAGAAAAAAACGCTAATCGCACAGCACTAACCGAATCTCAATACATAAATAGCCTAAAAAAAAATAAAAATGTAAATAAATAAAAATCGAAACAGAAACTGTTGTTCGCTACCAATGCGAATCCTGATATCAAATAACATGGTAAAGGCAACGGGAATTGGATGCTAATGTTCCAAATATGTGTGGAGGAGAGTCACCCACGACTGGCCAGTAGATTCTTCATGAGTGCTTAGACAAAATTTAATTAACTAAATCAAGTGGAGATTCCAAAAGGATTCGGAAGCTTATTTCTGCTTTAAAAAATCTAGGACGTAGAATTTAATAATTTAACTTTATTGTATAATAATTATTTATTTATTGATTGAAAAAATGCGTCCAAGTTTTGAATTCAATAATTTCCAACTTAAAAAAAAAAATTCTTGAAGGTTTTTAAAATGGAAGGCGTTCTTATTTCGATGTCATTGAAATTTACAATTAATATTTCTGTATTAATACACATATTATGTAAATATGTAATATATATAAACACATCACACAAATAGGTATTAATTACGTTTATTTTATAAAAACAATAGTTTAAGTATGCCCTAAGAACTAAGCAGGCAGTGTGAATGTGAAATCAACTGTGCAGTTCAAGCAAAATACATAATAAGCCCGCTTTTTAGCCTGGCCTAGACACACGCACACAGCCAAATGGTGCCTGACAATTGTGCATGACAATTGCTGAAATTGTGGTTTGTATATTGAGCAAGTGTCACATTGCGGCGCGACATCTTCATTAGACCATATAGACATGTGTGTGTGTGTGTGTGTGTGTGTGTGTGTATTTTGGCCTATACGGGCCAAAGCGTACGAAGCCAAGCACAACGCAAGGCAACTGTAATTTATGGCAATTAATTTAAATTTCTACACGCAAAGCGTGTAAAATGCAACAACGAGGACAAGTTGATGGCGATGCCAACGACGATTAAACCAATGAATTAAAGCGATTGTCGAGCAATTAATAAATCTCTTTTTTTCGTTGGTTTTTTTTTTCAAAACTTGGTTAAAGCCTAATCGAAAGCGATTTGCCAGCAGGCTGAGTGCGGTTCCCAAGGTGCCCAACAAATTTAGGCTGGGATGAAACGACAACTGCCGAATGCCGGCTGCAGTTGAAGTTGCATAACTTGTGACTCTAATGAATTGAACACTGGCGCTTTTCATAGTTGTTTAATTTATGGCCGTTGCACGTTTAGACGCACATTCATGCACACTCATGCACATTCATGACGTTGCTGCGAGACACACGCAATGGCCAAGAAGTTGGTCAGCAGCAGTGCCAGTTTTGGTCACTTTGACTGTGACTCTGACTCTGGCTTTGTGTACACACACAAATTAGTGTATGTGTGCGTGTGCATGTGTGTGTGTGTGTGTATTGTCGCGTGTGTATCGCACTTATTCAATTAAGTTACAAAACGCATGCCCAGGCACGGTTTTTTTTTTGCTTTTTGCGATTGCGTTGCTGTTGTTGCCCGATCTGTAAACAAGTGTCTGCTGTTTGTCTGCTGCGACCGCGGCCTTCAACATGAACTTGAACTTCCCCTCTCACTCTTATTTGGGTTGGTTTTTCTGCGTGTAATTGTTGTACATTCTGCGAATAGCATGTGTATAGCCTACACTTACATTTTAGCAAGGCGGAAATTGATAAATGCGTGTTTGGCTGCATAATAACATACTGTATGTACGTATATATTTTTATATGCTGTACGATTTATGGCCTGGATGTTGAATGAAGCTGTAGATGTGGCACGCCCCCAGGCAAAGTCCATTGTCTGAGACTTAACAGCTTAATAGCCAGTTACAGACAGATATGCATATGCATATTTATCTCTGTGTGAGTTTTTTTAAATACGATTATTGAATAGTAACACACATATATATATGTATATATATATATATATATATATATACATATATATATATTTATATACATATCTATTTGTGCTTGCGGTGTAGCTTTGTCATGTCTTTAATGCCGACAAAATGCTCGCCACAGAAATTGACACACGACAACTGGCATGACAGTCAACAGAGTTTGCCATAAATTCACGTGGCCAATAAAAATTCTGAATACCTCAATAGCCTTAAAGCCAAAAATATGTAGACTCAATTTGAGTTCATGAATGGTTGTGTGTGTGTGTGTTTGTCAATGCTATTGCTATTTCTATTGCATTCGCATTGGGATGAGCATCAATGTAAATGCTGTGAAAATTGTCACTAAACAAAAGACTTAGGCAACAAACTTTTTTTTTGGTTGCTAGGCAAGCAATAATTGCTCATACGCAATACATAAAAATGCAATAATTTTGTTTTTTTATTTTAACACTTTCCCTCGCATTGCAGTACTTACGAATTTCATGTTGATTTTGTTGGTTTTTGTTTTTGTATTTGTAAGTTATTTGTTGCGCGCTGAGCTGCAATTAGTTAACAAAATATTTCAAAAATTAATTCGCTTTTAATGATTTATTTTGGCACTGCACTTTTTTTTTTAATTTATTTTGTATTATTATTTTTGCTTTACAACAACACGGCACACGATCCTGTTTGTTTACATAATTAATAATTTTATTTTTGGTTTGATTTTGAATTTAAAATCTCATTAGCATATGTTAATGATATATTTTGAAATAAATCTTCTTTGCGTTCACGCGACTCAAATGAAACTGAAAGTCAAACGCTTTGCTGGCTAATATACAAATATAAAAAAACACAATAAGCTGGATGCTGTTCACCTGACAGCTGCCTGTGTATTTAAAGTATTATCTGCGTGTGTGTCTGTGTGTGTAATGCCTGGTTGCGGGAGCACGGCTCTAACGCGGACTCGTCGGATCGTGTGTGTATATGGTACGTACGTACGTCGAGCTGTGCGGTAAAACGTTTAATGAATTCCAACAGAAATGCTCAGTTGATTTTATATAAAGCATGGCAAGCGTGCTCTGTTGCCGTTGCCGTTGCCGTTGCCGACGTCGACATGGCCGTCGTTTGCTTTGTTTGTTTGTTGCGTTTTTGTGAGTGAGTTTTTTGTTGCTTTGTTGTTGTTGTTGTTGTTGCTGCTGTTGGTTTCTTTGTCACTCGAGCGCAATTGAGCTTTGAGTGGATTCGCTGTTGGCCTACGTGCGACACGTGATGGTCGTTGTTCTTGGGCGGACTGCGGCAACCAAATTAAAAAAATGCAACTTTCTAGCGAGTGCTATCCGGTAACCAGTTTCCAGTGAGTGCTGCACTTCAATCGGGTCAATCAGTCGTCGACTCGATGGGCACTTATGCAAATTGAATGCAAATGTAAAAGTAGGAAAGCTGACAAACACCTTGGCTTGATTGCAGGTGAAAAACAATTTTAACAACAACAACAAACCAGCAGTAATAAAAACAATGCTGCTATTTTGTCAGCAGTTGAGGCTTTGGCAATTTCTTCCGCCTCTGTCGTTTTGACCGTGAAATTTTTGTTTGATTGTTGGCCTGTTGGTCTGTTTATTTGTCTACTCATTGTTGTTGTTGTTGTTGCTGCTGTTCTGGTCACACGTAGTAAGCCGAGAGAGCGAACTGCTGTTGGCTTGATTTAAATGACAATTTACGTTTATAATATAAAATGTGGCAATATGCAAAATCATAATAATAATGCACGAAATGCCTGCCGGAAGAACTAGTTAGAAGGCTTCAAGCTATTGCCACTAAATAGCATACAACATATATATTTATTTTATTGTTTGTATTGCTTGATTATGTGTCGCATAACTCGCTTGACATTTAAGAACCTTTTAAGCCGATCAAATAACTGCCTACGAGGGCTGTTTTATCAAATAAGTTTGTTAATATTTGAAACTTTTACGCTTGTAAAAAAAGGAAGTAACTCTTTAGAATAAATAAATTTGCTGTTTAACAAATAAAAATGTTCGATTACATTCAATAAGCATATATAATTATATATATACATACAAGCTTTATCACTTCGAAACATTATAAAAAAAACTACTCAAAGAATCTAACCAACTTTGCCAAAGGCAACACCTTGGAATCATTTTATTCTATACTTGATTGATTTATTTTTAATTGATATTTGTATTTTGTTGTTGTCCAAAAAACAACTTTAATACTCAAGGAAATCAAAGAACAGTTCTGATGCTCAATGAACAGCACATTAATTTTTCATCTAAAATTAAATAAAAAGAAAGTACAAAACAATATTAACAATTATATTAAGCAAAAAATTGTAATCAAATAATTTTTGTTTGAAATTTTTATTTGATTTAAAATGCAATAAACAGCTCTAAAACTGATTGAACAGCCCTCGAAATTAATGCGCTCAATTAAATACAAATTGCACACTTGTCGCAGTTATTCAAGCAATGCGTTTGTTGTATTTTTTTCTTGCCGTGTGTAAGCTGTGGGAATGAGGGGACATAGAGAGACATAAAGAGAGAAAAATAGAGATAGAGAGAAAGAGAGAGAGGGAGGGGGCAGAGATGGTGGACTTGGCAATAGCTAGCTAATTGAAATACCAAGTTCAAGTTCAGTTGTCAGCAGGTGTCGAACGCGGGGCGGCCACAAAATCGCCTTCTTTTTGTGCGATGCAACAATTGACAGAAAACCACAAAAATCAAATCAAATTAAAATGTTATTTTATACTTGTGTATAAATAATGTATTTTGCATTGTCTTCAGTCGCCGTTGGGGTCAAGTTCAGTTGGCCAATTGGCAATTGTTGTAAATATATTGAACAATTAACGTTCTTAATTGTCGATTGCCATTGATTTTGTAGCTGATCAACTAAACAATTAACAAATTGCCTTGCTTTGCGTACTTTGCCTTCTTTGGCTTTCTTTTGTTGCTTTTATGTTTCTTTTTTTTTGCGCTGCTTTTGAGTGTTGCCAGCTTAATTGAAATGGTAGTAGTTATCAATCATTCAAAGCAAATATATTGGCCTCAACTTGGCCTGGCCCGGCCTGAGGTTATTGCCACTTTGAGGAATTAAAAAAATTCGATGACGCTGACGCTAAAATTGTTTTGGGCCCAAAACTTGTCTGCACATGACCGATGACCGATCCGTCGACTATTTATTAATGGATAATTAAATGCGCTAAAAATAGTTGATGATATATTAGTATAACTATTAGCTAATTAAACTGTATAATCGTCCGTCTGGCTTATCCAGTCGGGTATTACACGTATTACATTAATAACCGATAGCTCTACACGCGCAAGCAATTAGCAATTTTACTCATACAGCATTTCACTCAAAGAATTACACATAATTAACGTGTGAGTTTATTGAAATTACACAATTTGTTGAGGAAGTTGAAAACCGCAGTAACAGGAGCATTAACTTGCCGAAAATGTAAATTGCTGCAGATGTGTCATAACCGGAACAACTTCTGGTTTGTGTTCAAAATTACGTGTAATCGGTAAAAAAAAATTCGGTAAATCAAATTGTCTTCAATTACCTTCAACTTACGTGTTTTATAACTGGGCTAAAACGTATTAAATTATATCATTTTTGTGCTGCATATTCATTAATTATTTTGTAATATTCTTTAATACATATTTATGGAAATAGAATTAGCCTTGTAATAAAGTATGCTTCATTTCAGAATTCATTATATTTATTGAGTAATTTATTGTGGTTCATATCAATCTTGTTTCTAATATTTAAAAAATTTAAATTACAAATATGAGAAAGAGATTTTTTTCTCAATTTTATGTAATATATTGAAATCGTTCTTTAAGCGAATGAATCTTGTTTTTAGTGTTTAAAAGTACTCATCTGTTAGAAAATATATTTTAAAAATTTTCAAAAATATTTTAAAATATTTATAAAATGTCTTCGTCTCATGCCAAGTCCATAAACCCCACGTGTGTTTTGCATATTTTGGGACAATGTTCAAGTTTATTTATTTATAGTACACCGTTTGTTGCACTCCAGTCTCAAAGCTCTTTGTTTTATTTATATGGCTTTTATTTATATTAAATTTAACAAAATTCAGATTGACTTTTCGGCTTTCACTTTGTAGTAGATGTGAAATTCAATGACCTTACTGCCTCAACAATGAAACGAATGACGAAGCTGCACTTTAATTCTGATATGTATATATAGATATATATAAATAAATTTATTTGGATAATTAGTTTCGTTATATGCCAATTAACGGCGTGTAGAGGAAGTTTTGAATTCTAAGGTTGATGCTTCCTTAGACGCTTGACAATATTGTTTTACAGTTACGATTGCAACAACAATTGCTATTGTTGTCAATTAGCTAATTGTGCCCAAATGTGCATGACGAATTATGAAAAGTGAGTGCGCAAGTTTAAATACTCAGCATTTCAAAGTTCCGTTCCAATTACAATTCGATTTGCATTATGCACACATACATGTATGTGCATGAAAAGCGTTTAGTCTCACGACAGCGACCTTGGCAATGCTGCAGGTCTATGCCAGTGTGTGTGTGTGTGACTAACGCATGCTTGAGGAAGAAAACTCTTAAAGCTGAAACTGGTTTCTTGTTTTTCATTAGGCGTCAAGTGAAGGCACGAATATGCGTATGCAATAAGCCACTGCAGCAATACAAAAAAAAAAACAACAACAACAAATTCCGTTTAATTTTCGTGGTTTTAAATTGAAGTGGGTTCCCAACAAACTTGTTGTATGTGTGTAATAAACTATGTTGCCAGAGCTGCTGGGCTAACTATTTTCGACAGGGAAGAGTTTAACGGCTTTACTTGTCAACAGAGACAATTTGTAAACATATTTATAAAACTGTTGCAGTGATTTGTTTTTGCTATAACTTTCTAATTTTTGGCGCCAACGACTTAAACTCTGCGCTGGCAATGCTTCAGACAATATCAGGGCTGTAGTATACACATATATATATTGGATTACTGACCGGTTCATTTTCAAATATAAGAACAAGTTTGTTGCTATTTTTTTTCGCAAGATTGATAAATTCATATTATAATAATAATAATTATTATTTTTTCAGAATTAGAATAGAATCGCTCCAACAGTGCCAAAAGAGTCAGTATCGATAACACAATGAGTACATTTGTTCGATAAGTGATCAATCAACTTGCTTATCATAAATTTAATTTTACTTTTGCGGTAAAGAAGTAAGCTGCAATGCGTCGTTCCCAGGCTCCATCAGTGCGTAGAGCAGCTAAAAGGGGCGCAACTGATTGTGAATTGAAAGAGGAGAAGAAAGTTTATGCACCCTCGGAAATGCAATGGGGCACAGCCGGAGGCTTTAAGGGATTCAGACCACGCAAGTATGGTGAAGGCGAGAATCCATTGAAGGACAAACGCATCTTTCTAATTCTTTGGCGCAAACAGACCAACAAAAAACATAAAACCTGGACAGGCAATGGAACGATAGAGGCGACTGCAACAAGAGCTACTTTAAAAGACGAAATAGGCAAAGTGCTGGACGTTCTGCCTAGCTTCAAGCCGGAAAAATTGAAAACAGATGCGTTATTAGAATTCGGCATGAAGGACGTTGAAATTCAGGAGGAGCTCAGTACCACCGAACAATGCATCGCGCAAAGAAAGGAAGAAATTGAGAATTGGTATCGACAGCAAGAGGAATCTGCTGGTCTTCTCCCCTCCTCTGCCAGCAAACGTCAACAACCGATGAATCTGTTAAAGAAACCAAAGCTGACCTCCGAACCTAAATCCCTTAAAGAAAACTTTAGCTGTAGCATCCAGGAAGTTACTCCTCGTTTTAGGTTAAATGAATATATTTGCATGCTGGAACCTGCAGAACTACAATATCAGACGTTTCTCCTGCTGGCAGATCATTGCCAAGATTTGTGCAAGGTATGAAATGGCCGAAATTATTTCTTTTTAATTTAAATATATTTTTATGCTTATATACATATATATAATCTGAAATTTTAGAAATCACCCACTGAATCAGCTCATATTGTTGATATAGCTGAACAAATCTGCGATCATCCGGTTCTCCTTAAGCACACTTTGAGCAATCCACTCGTGTCGGAGTTGCTCCTGCCGCATTTACCAGCGTGGCATGATATGGGTCTCTATGACTCGGCCAAGTTTGAGTTTGTTCATCAAATGCTGGACAATTTGGTTGTCGCACACGAAAAGAAATGTGTCATTGTGGCAAACAGTCAGGAGAGCTTGGACATCATCAAAGGGTATTGTCAATGCTGGCAAATAGCCCACATTCAACTTGAAGACCATATACAGGCAGTTAACTTTAATACGCCCAGCATGGAGGATTCCAAGGAGACAATGGTTGCCCTAATCTTAACTAGCTCGTTGCCAGCCATCCGTTTGAGCTGCTGCAAACATGTGATACTCTACAATTATAGGGGAAGAGAGGAGGCGATTAGATTACTGACAACTGATGCTGATGCACAAATTTATACCTTAATTACAGCTGACTGTTTGGAGGAGCGACAGTTTCAAAAAGAACTGGGCCTAGTCGATTGCGGGGATACACTTGATCCCCATGTGACTGCCACACACGAGCTGGTGGCAACTCGACAAAATGTGGGTGAACTTAATAATTAGTTAAATGTCAATTTAAATTTATGTTTCCCTTGCAGACTCTAGCAACTTGGAACCAATGGCAGCCACCATTTAGCGAAGCATTCTTAAAGGTACACAAGACTCGATATGGATTATAAAAAGTGATTTCTAACTATTTTCGCTTCCAGGAGACATTTTTCTGTGATGAATTGCCCAGTCTAAGATTCGTCTTCAGCAAGCAGAGTTAAATTCGTTGCAATTCAAGCAACTCTTTATTGATTTCAATTATACTTATAATTATATTGGTTAAGGCAAAATGGCACGTGTTTCAGTATGATTAATATTACTCTATGAGCATCTGTACGGCGCTTATGCGCAGCGAATAATTGTTCTCCACCTTATTGTAAATGACTTCGTCACAGTTGACAGTTGATCCAATTGCCAGATGCTTTTCCAGGCGGGTCAATAGCTCAACACTCGGCTCGGCTGGCAGGCCAATCAGTTCATATTCGGTGGTCAGTATGGGGTATGTAAATTGGGGCGGATACCGACGTATGTCATCGACATGAATTGGTACAATATTACCATAGTCGATGAACAAAATGCTGGGATATCCATCGCCCACCAGTTCTAGGCACAGGCCACGGCACCACTTTCCCTGATACTTGGCAACACACAAATCGTTTTTGCTACAAGCAAATTGTTGAATTAGAAAACACATTTGTGAGCCAATTAAAAGTTGCACTTACGGTGGTGCATAGTATGCACACTTGGCAATGGATTCCCCATAGAACTGTATGTCGCGCTGCATCTGTGTTATCTCATAGGCATTGTCCGTTGTGGTGCAGTGGATCACTCCAAATTTGATGAACGTATTGTCCATGATGACCAAATCAATGCCATGCCCCGTAGGCAAATGTTCGTGCTCCAGATACTGCAAATAAAAATGAATATTAAGCATTGAAATTAGTAAAATATTGTAGTAAAGCTGTTCCATATTTTAAAAAAACCTTTTTTTATATTGATTATTTAAAATCTCTAATTGGTGAGATTTTTTGAAAATCCAGAAAAAACCGATCAGACTAAAATTATAAATAAAAAGTTGACTAACTTAACTAACGAATTAGTTAGTAAGTTAATCAGCAAAATGTAGATGAGAGTTGCTTATTATAGGGTACCCAACAAATAGACGAATAAGTATAATCCACTACAGTTCGTCTCCTGCTGTCGGTTTCACTTTCAATCAACACTTACCTCCTCTTTGTAGCCAGGTTCCGAGAGTGATGGCTCCACTGGCGTCACAATCGTTTTGAGCAAGCGATTCAGGCTGCGATTTATTTCGTTATCGATGAGTATCACCCGCTGCATGCCCATGTTAATGTCAAACTCGCGCTGCGAGTACTTTAACACAAAGGTGTACGTTTCGTCTAGTTCGTAGAGCATGTGGCGCACATTGGAGCCCATATAGCGGCGGGGTACTCCACGCAGCAGCACGGGCACCGCATAGCGGGGCAACGATGACAAATAGTCGCTACACTCGTACAGAGACTCTGGTGTGGTAATCTCTACGCTTCCGTAATCCACACTGACCACGTAAATAGCTTTAGGATTGTCGACATTCAGCACCAAGGCTCGCACAATTTGCTTCTCGAATTTATAGATGACCAACTCGCCGCACTGTGGCAACTTACGGAGCGGAGACGCCGTCTTGCCAAGCATCATCACATCGGAGATCAGCTTGTAATAGGCCACCTCATCCTTTACCTCCGCTGAACGCACGTACAATACGTTGGTCTGCTCAAAGGAGGTGATCTTCACATGGCTGCCTGATGATGGCAGCTTTGCCTTTCTCAACATTTTGTCATTTGTATTGTCAATCATTTGTGGACTGATGCCTTTGGCACAAATCTGCTTGTGGGCAGCGACAAGTGCATCAAAGCAGACTGGATTGCAAAAGTGCATCTGACAGAATTGGCAACTATTGTCCGTATAAAAATCGCAGGCCAAACACTTTTGCACCATATGCAGCGCCAGTTTCGACTCCCCAACAGGCAACTCGGGATTTAGCTGACCTTTAGGGCTACACAAAAAATAAAGGATATGCATTTAAATAAGACCCGGATTAAAGTTAGGTTCGCTTACGTGACTATCAAGCGGCCGCATCGAAAGTGAATCAACGCCTGATCCTTTTCAACGATATCGTGACGGAGACCCTCCCGTGCAAACTCATACTTCACGTTCAGATAACGCTGACTTGGATCATTTCGGGTCAACAAAGAGTTCTTGTCATTGTAGTCCGCCTTGATCACAAGAGGAGACTTAAAGAATTGCGGATGCGCTTTGTGCCCAGTGGAGACCTCAATTATGCGTGATTTCAAGTCTATGCCGTTGTGCTCCCTTGCAGCCACAGAGGGATTGTCTGTCTTGTTTAGGAGATATGGTAGTTCGGATTGACTCTGTCTTGGGCGACCTTCCACACAATCGATATAATTCGGACATTGTCGAATTTTTCTTAATGCCGCCTCAAAGAGTCTAGAGTAAATTACATTATCATTTCTTAAGTAATAATTATAAAAAAAATTCTTACCCAATATTATGAAAAAAGACAAAAAATACGCGAGATGCCGAGCGAAATTGTATGTCATAAATAATGGTCTCTCCAAAAAAATTTCTTAGCATTTTATCCGTAATAAATGCATTTTTCTTTCTGACAACTAAATATGGAAATTGAATTTGCTTATTATTCCGATGAGCATCCTTTTTACCCTTGTCATTGGTGGGCGCTTCGTTGACACTTTCATATTTGTTTGAGCTCTCATCATAAAAGTGCTGGGCCATTGGGTCCCAATCCGTCCAATCTGTATCTTGCTCGGGCATTGTTATTATTTATTAAATTATTAAAAAATAAGACAGTGGTGTTATTCAAAGTTATAATTGCGGTGATATTTAAAGTAACAGGGCTTTGAAATTGACATTCACACACACTGTTATATTTCAGGAAATAACGGAGCTAATGAAATCGATCAGGTTTTAATCGAAAATCGGAAATTACACTTTTATGTATATATATTTCAAGCACTAAATTTGAATTTACACCAAGCGGACGAAATTTTAAATATTTTTCGCTTGTGGAACCTAAAAACGAAAGAGTCAGCAAAAGTTTAATGAATTAATTTCTTGGCTTTTACAGCGATTTCTTCTTTTTAACAGCTCTTCACAGAGTACACACAGTGTACTGTTAACAGTGAGTTAACATTGTAGATTTTGGTTATGCGTTAAAATTTTGCCGCAAATTAATAATGTTATTGGCGGTTATCGACATACCACCATAGAACCGGCAAATGCAACGAAATGGAAACAGTAAATTATGAATGAAAAATGATTTTAATCTTCAAGAAAAATGTGTACTTGATAAATCCATAAAGGCGAGAAAATTAATTCAATACACTTTGCTCTCAGTATACCGTTTTGTTTTTAGGTTCCACAAACGAAATTAATAATTTCGTTCGCGTAATTGTTCGATGATCTAAACTAACTTAACGAACTGTACTTTAACAGAATACATCGATATATAGTAATTTCGTGCTTTGCACATCACTAACGTAATACACAAAAATATTGTTTTTTATAAGAAAAATATAAACAATGGTAAGAAACGAATCTAATTTCGTTGTTGAGCGCATTGTGGACAAACGCATTACTGCCGATGGCAAAGTGGAGTATTTGATCAAGTGGCGTGGCTATACCTCAGCGGACAATACCTGGGAGCCGGAGGAGAACTGCGACTGCCCTGCGCTCATTCAAAAGTTTGAAGAATCGCGAGCTAAGTCAAAAAAACGCGGCGAGAAAAAGCCGAAATGCGAGGAAATACAAAAGCCACGCGGCTACGAGCGTGGTCTGGAGCTGGCCGAGATTATGGGAGCCACCGATGTCACCGGCGAAACTAAGTACCTCCTTCGGTGGCAATTTTGCGAAGAGTTCGATTTGGTGGCGAGTACTCTGGTTGCCGAGAAGGATCCTCAGTTGCTTATCGAATACTATCAAAAGATCGCCCCCTACACTGCGAACATTGACAAGCGCATGCAAGGCGTCCCCGAGGAATTACGCGCAATTGCTGCTCAGACTGGCTATGCCGTCAGCAGTGCACCCACAGATGCAGTGGAGCCCTCCATTTGCAACGTCGAGGACGAACAATCGTTGCCATCGATGGTGGTGCAAATGGAGCCCAAACAAGCGCCAATCGAGCTGCCAATCGTCGAGCAGAGCGAACAAGATGCCGTCGAAGCCGAGCTGGATAATGTGGGCGTCTCCTATTCCATACCGGTGCCAGGCGTCGGTCACATCGCCATAGATGTGCCAATGGTCGAATAATTAAGATTAACCCAATTTGCAACTAAATTCATAAATTATATTTTAAAAATAAAAAAAACCTAACTTCGAGGGCTATACTCGGCGTCAAGATTAATTGCGCCCAGCTGCCCGGTGCGAAAGAAGCTGATGAATCTGCGGGCAGCAGCCAAGAGATTTGTCATCACCTCTACTTGACCATTGTATTGCTTTACCCGATGGAACATGCCCTCCCGCTGCGCAAATTCGGCGAGAACGGCGCTGATATTATCACTGGGACTGGACAATCCCATCAGCTGCACATAGTCGAGGCGCCTGTGTCGATTCAGCCAGTAGAGGAGATAATCGGCGATTAGATCCTCGCCAACGATGTGGTCAGGCAAACAACCGACGAGGGCCAGTTTCATGCCCATCTCATCGTCCGTAACTGACGGCTGTAGTATGCCGGGCGTATCTATCATATATACAGGGGGCTGCTCTTGGATTTTGATGCGCTCACCAACGGCACGGGTTACACCGGCTTCGGCACCAACGCGGGCCGCACTCCGCTTCTTTAGGTGCACATTTCTCAGTACGTTGATAATAGAACTTTTGCCCACATTTGGCACACCGATAATCATAATGTTGTGCTCGGCACTTTGTGCTCGGTTGAAGCGACTGCTTTCCGCCACCAGTTTACTGGCCAGCGGCAGTATGTCCAGGACACCATGATTACGCTGATCCTTGCAGTTGGTGAAGAGAATATTTCGCAATTCAGGCTGTTGGGCTCGTAGTTGCTTTAGAACTGAACGCTGTTGCTTGTTCCCCAGAAGATCCACCTTATTGAGCACCAATACATGTGGCTTAACACCATTGCCTATTAACATAAAATACATCATAGAATCTCAATCTTATAATTTCCATTTATTCTCATCACCTGTAATCGTCTCAAAGAATTGTGAATTTCGTCCGGCGAACGGTATGCGGGCGTCATGAATCTCAACAATGCAATCGACACTGCGCAACTTCTGTTGTATCTGTCGCATTCCCTTTGTCATGTGGCCAGGAAACCAATTGATGCGTTGATTCCGGCTCGGGAGACGGAAAACGGTGCGAAATGGATTTGATAGCGACGACATGTTTACAATTTTTGGCGGAGTAATCAGCTGTGTTTGTCTGTGACGTAACAGGTGACCAATCGTAATTATCGATATGTGATTCGATATTCAATTACGCATTTTTCAATTCCGCGAAATTCATGCTATGGAAAACAGTCTGCAATTTCGTGTCGAAGTGAAGGTGCGTTTAATAACTACGGAACATAATCTACGACCAATAATATATATATTATATATTTTTAAACTAATCGAATGAATAATTTGTTTATGTATAAACAGTCCTATAAATTTATTTATTTAAAATTTTTCTCTTACCACTACACATATTTGCAGGCGTTAACAGCAAGCTTAAAAAAATGAATCATTCTATAAGCTTTGACCAATTGATATTGGGTGAGGCACGTTGGATTTAAAATTTCAAAAGACTGAAAATTAATTAATGTTGAGTTTATATTTTAGACAATCGGTGACTTTGGTCACGTTGTAAGAGCTCTATGGCATGGCAAAGATGTTATTGCCAAGAAGTACAATGCGACGGAAAAGGTTGAGAGACAATTGAGGGAACTGAAGAAAGCGAGCCATGTGAATATTATATTTGTACATGGCATCTCGTACCATAATGATTGTCTGTACTTAGTTATGGAATACATGGATGGCGGATCCCTACACGACCTAATACACTGCGAAAAACAAACAAAGTATGAGCTGGCGCATGTGATTAACTGGGCGCTACAATGTGCCAGAGTGAGTTTGTAGTACAAATATAAATATCTCCTAGTTTTGAAGATTGCTAATTGTTTTCCCATTACACAAACTAATAGGCCGTGGCTTATCTGCATGCGCAGACACCTCAAGTTATTCATCGCGACATAAATCCAAATAGTATATATCTGAAAAATAGACGAAAAGGCCTAAAGGTTTCTGATTTTACATATGTAAGAACAGTAGAAAACTTAATGAGTGCGAACGTGGGAACACCAGCATATAAGGCACCACAGGTTATTTATTTATTTATTTCCACTTTAAGCTTGTGTAATTGTCATTTAAATTGCATTATTCTATTAGATCATTGACAGTAAGACTTACACCGAGAAATGTGATGTTTACAGTTGGGTCATAACTCTGTGGGAAATGCTTTCGCGGAAAAAGCCTTTTGAAAACTTATTCGAATTCGAGATATATAAAAGAGTGATAAAAGGTAAGACTAAACATTTATAATAGGCAAATACTAACGAACTTTTTTTTACTTAGGTGAACGACCATCGTTGGAAGAGTTGGAAGTTCAATGTACTAAAGATATACGACAATTAATTACTGACTGTTGGAGTCCTGATCCTGAAGAACGCTATTCCATGAAAGATATTGTTGCTAAGTTAGAAAAATATCCCATTATTGTTGATCAGTTAAGTTTGTAAATTTAGCGGTTGTGATTATAAATGTGATATATAAATGTGTGCAGTGACTATAAACTTGTATTGTGTTAAACATTTCAAAATCACTACACATCATTCTGTGAATAAATTAAAATTTGTATAAATTGTATACCTTTTATTTAAAGCGAATTCAAATTTGCAGGTGCTTAGTCATTTTTTTTTATAATACTTAGTAATAAGATACATAATCACATAGACTTATTGTATTGAATCAATTGTTAGTAAATGTGTTATTTAGATGTTATTTTATTTAATATAAATATTCCTTATTTGAAATTTATTAAACATACAGACTAAATTTCATCATGGCCGAGAACACTTCGAAAACCTCAATCAATTCAAAATTGTCAACTGACGATGAAAGTATTATCGATGCTTCGACCATATTTCCCTTAAAGTTACCAAAACTGATAGTTGGCCCCGTTTATGATGAGAGCGGCTTTCCACTGAATGAGAGATTGGCTCTCAGGCAGGCCTGGAAGCTAATCAAACCGTTCGAACGTCGCTACGGAAAGGAAGTTTACTTTACGTAAGCTAGAGCGTACAATGTATTTCAAAGGGTAAACTAAATATTATCCCATAGATTTCTTATGGAGAATTATACAGCATTTGATCAGTTTCGCTTTGATGGCAAACTTGATTTACACCGTTTGCATGGCCATTCCTTGGCCCTAATGCGATTTATTAGCGCCGTCATCGATCAGAACGATCCGGTCTTATTCCAAGCGATGTTAAGTGACAATCACATGACGCACGAACGCTGCCATGTCTTGCCAATGCATATGAAGGTACCATAGTCTCAAGTAAAAATTAAATATGAGTCATGTAAAATCGTTGCTCTTCGCCTGCAGATGCTGATCGAGGCACTATTTGCGTATTTGCTTGAGAAGCTAAGCAATGTTAAGTCGGCGACGTTGGAGAGAGGCTTCCAGCGACTTCTGGAGAAGTTTCAGGTTTACTTTGATCAACTTCAAAGCTCTAATGCTAGCTTTACCGGGTACAGGCGAACTATGAGCAAAGAAAGCTTATCTCTTCATATTGATGACCAATAAAAAATTACTCATGCGCAACGGACAACGTCAATTGATTTAAATTTAGATCACAGTATGTGCATTCATTTAATAATTATAGGCTCGATAAATTTGATAAATTATCCAAGGCTCTGGCAATAAATAAACCCATAGATCCGAGGCTTTGTCCATAGATACATTAATTAAAAACTTGATTAATGGTATTAAAGTTCAATCTAGCATAAATCGAAGTTTGATTAAAAAAGTAGTTATACAGATTTTCTTAAACAAAAAGATATGTTGAAAATAAAAATACGAGAAATGTGATACAAAATGTAATATAAACAATTAAATAAAAAAGTAAATAAAAAAATATTCCCTTATTTTAAAGGTTCAACATTTGAAAGTATTGAAAATAAATCAAAGGAGAAGAAAGTTATAAATACGTGAAAAATTGCATTATAATGGCATTACTTAGTAAACCATTTTGAGTCTGTTGTATTTATAAAAATAAATTAAGTTTTAATTTTTTATTTATGAAATGTATTACAAAAAAGATCTTAACTCAAATTTTTGAGTACATATTTATCTATACATATAGTTTTTCGCTAAGTGTAGATATCAATTGCCGACGCGCCTTCGCAATCGACGACTGCTGCGGTTTCGCCAGCGTTTGCTTTTAGTGCTGCTGTTTAACTCGTTTCCTTTGCCGTTTGAATTTCAGTTTTACTCGGCTGCTCATTGCGTTCATCCACACGTTTCGATACTAAAATAAATAAACTACTATTAAAAATTGTAATAAAAAATATAGAACTATAATTAAGAGCAAATGATTTACAATTCTTTTCGATTTTTAACAAATTGTTCAATATTTTAACAATAAACCGTTAAAAATATGGTTGTCGATATTAAAAAGGTAAGTTCATCAGTTTGTTGAAGTTCACTAAATAATTATTATCTGAAACACTCAAGTAAAATTTAAAAAATCAATATTTTTGTATTGTGAAATCAATGTAATGATTTAGCATTAATGAATATTTATAAATGTTAATTGTAAGTCTAGAC
The DNA here is from genome assembly GCA_035042365.1 of Drosophila dives. Taxonomy (NCBI): domain Eukaryota; kingdom Metazoa; phylum Arthropoda; class Insecta; order Diptera; family Drosophilidae; genus Drosophila; species Drosophila dives. Next base: position 1,869,245 of record JAWNLJ010000439.1, read on the forward strand.
ACGACGTGAACCAAAAAGTATGCTATGGCCGTAATAGATACACTTATTGAAATACATGAATTGAATTTAGATACATAAGCGTATGTTAATGTTTAGCAAATGCTTACAACCTAATGAGCAGCATCGGTATTGAATTTTAAGTTTAAATAAATAATTCACTATCTGTGGGCTTATTTATGACCCAATAGTTCTTAACTTGGAATTAGATATCTTATCTCGACCCCAACGCTGTTGAAATTTTTGGGTGTTTACGAAAACTACGCGTCAAAGCTAATAAAAATGAAATTTGATTTAGGCACAACTTAAGAAGCAAGCCCAATCCACAAGTTCACGTGAGAACTTACTGCTTTTGATAATGGGCTAATAAAGGCCTTGAGCATGGCCATTTATGATTAAAATTTTCACTTGTAGATACGCAGGTACTTTGATTATCGCATACACGCATCTAAATCGTATCTGGTCATGCATTGTCAAAAATTTCAATATGTTTGTTTTATCGCAAAAAAACAGAACACAATATATATTTATTAAAGCTTTTGCTTGGAAGCCTATCGCTTCTGTTTATGTTTTTAGACCGGGCATGTTTAATACATGTTTATCTCGGCTGTGCAAGCAATCTGCGAAGCAACAATAATATTTACACGACCTTTTCGACATATCATGGCCAACGCATCCGCAATAAATATATCATTATGCATGCAACTTGTTACTTTATCATCGAAGTCGAAAACAGCAAACCAAAGAAGCTCATTTAAATATACATCATCAGTTTTGCTTATTAATGTAAACAATTGAGAGAATACGAAAGTCCAACCTCCGACTTATAGTATTGTTTATTGATCTATATATATCCTTTACAAATGTTAACCAATTTAATCTGCTGTATTTATGACTGAACACATAAAGCTATGAGCCAGTGTTTAATAATCTTGTACACACCTTCCGCTACAACAGCCATAAAAACAGCAATTGTTGCTTGCTCCCTTAAATTTATGGGCAGCTCTAATCGCTGCCGAGAGCACTTAAATTTTCTTAACAAGCCTTTCCAGAGCGTAAGCACGCACACACACACACAGTCACACGCACACATACAGCCACACGATTAACGAGCGTTGCCTTCGTGCCAAATCGAGCAGCGCACGAAGCTGAGCGGCGCCAACACTGCAGAGCCGATGTCGTTGCCGATGATTCTACTTGACATTGTGGATCGGTAAAGGGGAATCGGCAAATTGTAAACAGAGCAAAGCAAACTGCACAAAATACTAATTAGCATGTGATGCCCTGGGTGGGTGTGTCTATCTTCCTCTTCGTTTCCGTTCCTTTGCTCGTCAAGTTCATCTCTCTCCCACTCACACCCGCTACCTTTCTCTATCCGAACTGTTGATGCTCTTGTTGTTGTTGTGATTGTTGGGTGATTGGCAAAAGGTTTATTTGTCATTTAAATTGCACTTGACGCCATTAAATTACAATTCCGCTCGTGCAGCAGAGTAGCGCATATTTTATAATTGCACATTCCTTTTTGCTACTTTCCCACAACTTCACAAGTACATGCAACAATACTCTGTTATTTGAAATGTAAAATGAGTATAAATATTAAGTTTAATATGATTACATATATCTCTTTAATATGTTTATCGATTGTAAAAAAATATATATATTTATTAAATTTCTAACTTATCTATATAACATAATTGTCGAAAATTTGATCGATTAATTAATTATTGTTACAAAGTTGTTAATTTTGTTGTTTTTTTTGACGCAAGATATTTTTACTGTATAGATAATATTAAAAATAATATAGTTTTTTGCTTTCAAGCGAAACTGATTAACACAATTTGTAGTTATTTTTATATTCGTATGTACAAGTTCATACATGAATACATACATATACATGTGCAAGTGTTTATGCACTCTTCTTTATTATTTTGTATGATTTAAAATGCTTCTACCTGACGCATTTGGATGTCGTCGAACGGCATTTTTGGCAAGTGCAACGGCTAAGCAATTTTTTATAGACACACACGCAAAATGCATTTAGAAATTCAAGTAAGGCGCACTACAGGAAGCATTTATTTTGTTGGATTTGGGGGCGTATACATAACATTTGCACATGTTTGTTATGAAATCGTTTCGAGAGTATTTTTCGTACTTTCTGACATTTCCAACTCTGATAAATAATTTTTCTCGGTGTTTGTTTTTTAACAACATTGGGTTTTTCCTTTTTGGCAATATTAATTATTAAGTTTTAGCAAAACAATTGCATACGTTGTTTAGGTTTTTTTTAGATCGGTGTGTTGTTGTTTTTGTTTTCTTTCACCTTTGGACATTCGAATTGTACCTCATCCTGATCCACACTGCACTCTTTTATTCTGTCTGACGTAAAATACGAAATGTTTTGCATTTAAATGCGCGTAAAACGCTGGCATAACAATAAAATGTTTCTAATTGTGTGAGTGGACTGCCGAAGATCAAATACACTTATTCAAAGTCTATGAAAAAAGTATTTTACACTCAATTATTGAACATATTAAATTGTATTCTTTTTATATAAAATTACACGAAATCTTTAAGAGAAAAAATGCACTATGTACATTAAAAATAAGTTAATCTTTTACTTTTTCTATAAGAGGTGCAATATAATAATATTTTTTTTAAGATGTATACGAATTTTGTTCATAACTTACCTGTTAGCACAGTGTATAATCAATGAAGTAGCGACTTTCTCGACAAACTCAAAATAGCCCTTGCCAGAGTATCAAAAGAGTACCAGCCAAAATAAAAGCGCCACCATTTCAAGATTCGAGAAGAAAATGTGCTTTCCTAAGAGTCGCCAAAGCAGTCGTCTCCAACAGTGTTGGCCATACGGATCAAAACAATCGCCACACCGTCCCAACTAAAATAAGCGAATAATACAAGTTTATATATCTGTGTACCGTATATATGTTATATATGTAGTCAAAACGATTTTCCTACTTATTATTAATAAGCATATATTGAAATAAGTGAAATAAAGGTCGGCAATATATAAATAATAGATAATATACGAAAACGCACAGTGTGTGTTTTGGTGCGTCTTCTGATAGTGTTTATATAACGCATATTTTTGGCAATATCTGATCGGGTTTGGAAATGGACTCGGATAAAGTAGTACGTGCAATGGCACGTTGGTGGCAGGTAAAGTCAACAAGTATGGCAATATGCGGCTGTACACACCTCCTTTTTATAAATAAATACACACATAAATAGATTCATCTTATTCGCTTTTACAATTTCATTTACACTTAGGTATATTTTTATTTTTATGCCCATTAAAATGCTTCGAGAGGGTAGTATGAAATTGCGAAAAATAAAATTTATTTATATAGCTGGAATAGAAATTTAAATGTTTTATATTTTATTATTATTATATATATATATAAATATATATACACCTCAATTTGTCTGTATGCAAAAGTGTCACAAGTCACAAAGCAATAAAAGTTTAAGTTAATGTTATGTGATAAATAATAAATATATTTTATATTAGAAGCCGATAATCAATTGCAATAAAAAACACAATTTCCATTATATAGATCTTATATTTTCCTGATCAGATCATCTAAGAGACAATTTTATATATAAATTCAAATCATCAATATTTTATCAAATATTGATCAAAATAAATTTTAAAATTAAGCATTCTAAATTGGTGTAAATATTGAATTTGCCTTGACATCATTTGATAAACACTAAAGATTTTTATCAATAACAGAAATTGTTAAAGAAATTCAAATTGACCAAAGCACAAAGCAGAATTGGGTATAGGGTATATCACAGTCGAGTAGAGTTTCCATTTAATAACTATGCAATACTACAGTTTTTTCAGCAATCAATAAACTAAAATGTAATTATCTAACTAAAATATGGGAAATTATCTCTTTTGCTTTTACATAGACTGTCAGCGAGGAGGACACGGACCTCTCGGCACACAATCCAATGCTCTACGATCCGCTGCAGGATGGTGTCGTGAAGACTTCAAAGTCACGTCAATATTTGGCCGCACTTGTTGGTAAGTTAACTTTTTTGGCTGAGTTAACAATTTAATTTTTTGCTCAATTTGCATCAAAATCATTACAGTTTGCCTGGGTGCAGTTGCTGCGGGCACAGCATTGGCCTGGACCAGTCCGGTGCTGCCACAAATCAGTGTTAATCCCAATGCCACAAGCACAACAACGAACACCACTGCTAATTTAACCAATATCACAGCAGTCATTGAGACACACGATGACCAAATCCAACTAACTGTCGGTCAACGTAAGTGCCTCATTTGTAAAAATACAGTCTACACAAAATGTATACTCAGATAAAAAATCGGTCTTGATTTTAGAAAACTAAACAATTGAATTGCTAATTGAAAAACCATAATAATTTAATAATATATATAAAAATTGAGATAAGAAATTTTCTACGAACTGCACATAACAGAATAAAGAAATGCAAATATAATTTCTAAACAAAAGTTCAGAATATCTGAAAGCCAAAAATCTCTCCAATTTCAACAATTCAGTTGAATATTTTCTGAGTGTACAAAACGTAGTATTTGTTGTTTACATAATGATAGCCCATGACGATGTTTTAACTACGATGCACTTGTTTACTTGCAGAGACTTGGGTGAGTTCCCTGCTGGCCATTGGCGCCTTCTTGGGCGCCCTGCCAACGGGCTATATAGCCGATGCAATTGGCAGACGCTACACAGCGATGCTCATGGATGTACCTTTCATTTTGGCCTGGCTATCGATTAGCTTTGCCAAATCAGCTGGTTGGCTGTACTTTGGTCGTTTTCTAATTGGTGAGTTATTCTATATACTCTACGATTGCTGATCGTGGTATGAACCATCTGTGTTTCTATCTCTTTAGGCATCTCGACTGGTAGCTTTTGTGTGGTTGCTCCAATGTACATCTCGGAAATAGCTGAGACGAGCATTCGTGGCACTCTGGGCACACTGTTTCAGCTGCTGCTCACTGTGGGCATACTCTTTATTTATGTGGTGGGCGCCTTGGTCTCGTGGACTACTCTGAGTAAAATGTGCTTGGTGGTACCCATTGTTCTGTTTGCCGGCATGTTCATGCTGCCAGAGACGCCCGTTTATCTTCTCAAGAAGGTAAGCAAATGAATAGTTATCTTCCATCCATAAATCTTTCTAAAAAATATAATTTGTGATCACCTGCAGGGCCGTCGTGCAGATGCTGCTTTGTCGCTCAAGTGGCTGTGGGGTCGCTACTGTGATTCTCGTACCGCCATTCAGGTCATACAGAATGATTTGGATCAGGCTGGAACGGATGCCTCGTTTCTGGATCTGTTTACGAATCGTGGTGCACGCAATGGTCTGACCATCTCTATGTTGCTGATGGTCTTCCAGCAGTTTTCGGGCATTAATGCGGTCATCTTCTACACGGAGTCCATATTCAAGTCGGCAGGCAGCAGCTTGAATGCCTCCGTTTGCTCCATTATTGTGGGCGTGGTGCAGGTGATTATGACGTTGACGTCATCGCTGCTTATCGAGCGGGCCGGCCGCAAGATCCTGTTGCTCTTCAGCAGCACCGTGATGACCATTTGCCTGGCCTTACTGGGAGCCTACTTTGACATGAAGGATAGTGGCAAGGATGTGTCGCATATTGGCTGGCTGCCACTGCTCTGTATGGTGCTCTTCATCATTACGTTCTCGGTGGGCTACGGCCCCATACCCTGGCTGATGATGGGCGAGCTCTTTATGCCCGATGTCCGAGCCACGGCAGTGTCACTCACCGTTATGGTTAATTGGATGTGCGTTTTTGTGGTAACGAAGTGTTTTGGCCTAATGATCTCAAACTGGGGCTCCGATATGACCTTCTGGTTCTTTGCCGGCTGCATGGCTCTGGCCACAATTTATGTGGCTCTGTCGGTGGTCGAAACCAAGGGCAAAACCGCCAGCCAAATACAAACATGGCTCAGTGGGCATTAGGCCAAAGCGTTTGCGAGAGATTGTACTTGTTAAGTAATACCAAAAAAGAAGAAAGGAAATTAAGCAACATTACGCATACGCAGTGTGGAACGCAAATTGTACAACAATTAAAGTAAATTATTTAAATAGTCTAGTTTTCAATTATGTTTTAAGTAGCCACAAAAAAAACTGAAACCCATGGAAATATTGTTATTATACCCTTGAAAAGAGTATTATAAAGTATATATTAATGCGTAGTTATAGTCATAAATCATAGTATTTGTGTGAAATACTTATTTGTGTTCATAATTGGAATAAATTATATTTAAAATGGTACCAAAGTTTTGTTGGCGAAATGCGGGGTGAATTTGAATTAAATGAAAGGCAATTTAATTTGGCGAAGTTCGACGTTAACTTTCCTTGGCAAATAAATCTTTGTGCGTTGGCTAATTAAGTTAATGAAGAGAAATATCTCTTAGCTATTTTTGGCTTGTTTTTATGAGACTGTAAAGACATGTGTTAAAAATAAATATATATATGATTGTTTATATATAAATGTATTTATATTGATAATAACGAGAGTATTACTATTATCAGTAAACTCAGTGAATGCATTGACCTATCTGATAACCCATACATTGGATTTTGCTGAGTTCGCCGACGGCTACGCCCCTCAAATTTTGAAGCTAATCAGCAGCGGCTGTTAGATGATATTTGTTATGTGATCATGTCATGATCTGGCCACGCCCACAATTGGCGCCGTTTTTTTTGTGACTGCATATCAGTGGCAGCTTCCCGTTGGCCCTGCACTTGGCCTTTGGGCATTGGCAAGGTTGCCCAATTGATTGATTGAGGAACAGACGCAAATTGATTGCATACCATGCCAGGTAGCCTCAATTGTTGCCAATGTTGTTGTTGTTGTTGTTCCACTTTTCAATTACTATTTGATATGCAAAAATATTTAATGACGTTTTTTTTTGCTTTTCCTGTTTGTCGCCATCGAATTTCAGGAAACTCTATTTGGAAGTGCCCCCCACCGAACTCATGACCAAAAGCGATTGCTTACCCACATTTGTAACAGGTTGTTGAAATTGTTGTAATTCCATTAAAGTCAACAAAAAATATTCACAGCAGATAACGGCTCATTGGATACCGTTTGTATAAGGCTGATTCGTGCAAATGTTGCTTGAGTGTCTGGCAAATAAATTGATTGATAAAAGTGAGTGCCAAATAACACTCGAGACGATTTTGTAAACTTGCAAAAATGTATCTCATGCGACAGGAATGCTTCTGTCAAATATCGTTGACTAATTAGCTGGTTTAGCTTTTAATTTAACTCAACCCATTCTGACTTACAATTAACCTTAGACTATTTAGTAAGTAACTTTCTCTATTCGTTAAGGAATCTTTAATAATGCCATATATACATTTATTTTCATTAAATTTAAGCTTCATTTTATTAACGCTCGATTCTAAATTTAAATGCAGCTTCAATCTAAAACGAAAAATATTATCAATATGACTTTGCTTTTAAAAATATGCTCAATATGTTTAATTTTAATAAAACATAATATTTCACTTGCACAATATTGGACAATATATTATTAATACAACTTTATCAGCAAGGCCCATATATAGAAAATGAGTTTCTAGCTCAATAATAAATAAATAAAAACAGGTCCAATCAAAACGCATACTTTATAAACATTTACTAAAATATATCTATATAGAATTGAACTTTCACGCAAAACAGGATTTTCAACAAAAATAAAAATATAAATTTTGTTCATTACATTTCACATTTGTAAACAAGTATTGATATTTATTTAGTCTTTGCTGTTATGTCTGTAACAGACACAAAGAAGATGCCTCAATTAGGAAACACATGGAATATATGTTTAGAATTTTCTTAATTTAAGATGTTTTCTCTATATTTCAGATTATTTATAAATTACGTGTGGTCAAAATTTTGTTTGTTTACATGGCACAAATATTCCGCATTATCTAAAGCGCAGTTCATTTAAGCGATGTGCGTATTTTGCAACAATACAAAATATAATACTCGCATATGCATATATACATATATATATATATATATATATATATATAAACATCGTATTTATTATTATGCTTATTATCTACTGACTACTAAAAACGAGCTCTGGATGCGACAATTATAAAGCCTCGGCTTAAATTCCGTTGTGCATTTTAAGCAGAATCGCAAAATCGTTTAAAATTCTCGCATTCGTTTTCCGACTACGAAAGAGGACAGTTCTTCCAGATCTTAAGTGTCAACGTGCTACATCCGGACGAGCTAAATTCGAATCTCTAAATTATTCCCCCTAAATATTCACGTATATTTTATTAACATTAAGCTTGATCTTATTGTTTTCTGAGTGTTGAATTAAAATGGGCAAAATGGGTAAGTAAACAGTGATTGTAAAATTAAATAAAGAATAGATTTATATATATATATATATATATATATATAAGTATAGTTTTGTAGTTGTATTGCCTATCATGTGAGTGATTTAAATTGGTTCTGATTAACTGTGCAAATGTTTGTAGTCATTTGAGTGCTGTTTAAATATGATGAACTACTTTAAGTAAGTTGATAATTTGCGTGTGAACGGTTGTCACGATATCAGTATTATTACCAATCATCGAAAACAACAGCCTGAATATGAACTGTATGGCTTAAGTGGGAAGGCTTGAATTTGTGGGCCATGATCAAGTGCTGGCCTGGCCATTGGGATGGCTATTAGTGTTGACTTGTCATCGTAGCAAAATGTTTCTATTTATTTGGCACTAAAGTTGGGATTATTGTTGTATTCTATACATAATTCACCAACTGCCATATTAAAAGAAAATAACAATTAAAATCTTTCAATAATTACACAAAATATTTTGCTTGTCTCTTGTATTGATTAGTCATTTTATTTATTATTTATTTTACTTTAACCAAAACAATATATTTTCTACATTAAATAAACAAGTAATTCAAAAACAGAATCCAAATTACTTTTCATTGACATTATCGCTCTCAATCCTTCTGTGTTGGTATTTATATATATATATATATATAATCAATATATGCGCTCATGTTTTGTGAGTAATGTTTACAATAATGATTAATGCCGCCTTTCGGAGCAGGTTGAGAATGCCTAATATTCCGTCGTCCAAATGGGCATCTTATCAATATACAATTTAGTTAAATGACGATTACCAAATTGTGTCAATATGCCAATACTGATATATTAATAATAGGACTATGATTTTTATGAATGACTTATTACATAGTGATTGACTGATTATATATGTTCCCGATTTCAATAATCGATAAATTTTTTGTGATAGATAAAAACTATAGACAATGGTGTTAATTGTGAGAATAAAGACTTCAAAATCTTAAGGATAGAGAAGCGTTTCTTGAGAGAATTCAATAAGTAGGTTCACTTTATAAAAGCCTCTTAGTATCCATATAATAGACTGTCGATGAAATTAAAACATCAAATAATCAAACATAAATTACATATAAACGTATAGAATAAATAATAATATGATGTCAATAGATCCATTCGATGTCACAAGTATTTCAAAGAAAGCCACAAAAACAATTAATGAAAAATGGCCACAAAAAAAAGTCGGGCTAAAATTTGATAGATAAGACAACTAATAATATGTGGCACCTGCTTTGGGCTAATAATAGTGTGTGACTTTGAGGGGGGGCGAAGGGGTCTGTAAAAACAAATTGAGATTGAAGGAAAGTAGCCGCCACATTCTTATCACTTGGGGCATATTCTAAAGACAATTCCTAGTAGTAGTGGTTGCATCGTTTCCACATTGAGTGCAAGGGACCAATGCTGATAAGATAATGCCCTCTCAGAGTCTCATTCAGTTTGTGCACTCAGAAAAAAGTCTTTTAATAATAATATGTAGTTATATATACAACTCTGTATGTAAAAAAAAGTTGTAAATTAAATATATCATATCAAAATTTTACAACAAATTTATACCGAAAGCAAAAAACTAATCCCAGACTTTTAGCAAGGTAGATCATTCAATATTAAAATTATATTTAATATATTTTTATAAAAAAGTATGTCAAAAGTGAAAAATTATGATTTTGTTTTTCTGAGTGTAAGTTCCGGTGAGCATTATTTACTTTATATGTACTTAAGATTTGCAAACCGCAATGCAAAAAGTGTTTAAATTTAAACGAATCGCTTTGAGCGAGCGTATTTCAATTTTCAGGCTTAAGCCTTACGGTTCGGGTTTCGTTTGGTGTTTCGTTTCGCTGATATATATATATATAATATTATATATATATAAATATATAAACATATATATTTTTATTTCTGTTCTACAATTTCGTGTAAGGATGTGTCAAGCATGGCTTAAAAAATATATCATGCTGAGTTTAGTTTGAGTGAACTCGTAGCTTAAACTTAAGCATACCCGAGATTAATAAGTGATTATACGAAAATGTGTCAAATAAGCGACAATTAATTATAATGATAATCAGTTTTGCAATCATTATATAATTTGCCCCATTTGAATCATTAACAAACGCCCGGAAAGTAATGGGGATTTCTTCACACAATTTTTGCTAAACGCTTGTCACTTTTATTAATCAACCGAATTGAGTTTACTTCTCTATTTTTATATTTATTTTAATTTGGTAACATGCATTAAATATGTTAATTGTATGACGGACAAAAACATTTAACATCTGATTTGTGTAAAAAACACTTCTATCATAATTTTCGGCAGACTGCGTCTACTTTTTGTTACATTTATTTTTGTTTGCCTAATTCATAATTATTTTGTGAGTTGACGAGGCGTATACGCAATGCCCCTTAACATATTATTAAATTTAGTGCTGATGCGGAAGTTATAAAATGCAGTCCAAGTCGGCAGATCTGATTATTAAAGCTTAGCGAGTGACAAATTTTATTTTTTTATCTATAAGTACAAATTTTTGTACAGCCTACCTGAAATTACTTAATTGGATGGTAAATTTACATAATATACATCTGTCTAAGACGGGTGCATTTTTTATATTCTGTTAAATACGTAGTAAAGTGAAAAAGTGTAATTTGCAACTCTTCAATCAAGTGTCCGCTGAAAGCGTAAATTCTCCTAGCAGTTTAATAATACAAAATTACGATTAAAAATAAAAATAATATAAAAGTTTGTCAGATATGCAATTATCTCTCTACTTTTTCCATATTCACATGTAGATTTTTAAAGAAGACACATTTTTTGTATATGAATATTAAATAAATATACTCTGATTTTACAGATATATTAATTTCTCTTGTTTACGAAGTTAAAATAAAAAAACCTTAAGCAAAGACATAAATATGTTTTTACATAGCTTAATAATACAAATGTAGAAAAATGTACATTCGATTACATCATATATATTTATTTATTAAATGGTGACTAAAATAAGCGTTATCAGTTCTTAAAACTTAAAAAAAATTGTGAATTATGAATTAATTATTGCCGCCTTTATGGGAAAATAAATGCAAATAAAATAATAAATAAGTTGAAAGATAAAGAAAGTGACTGGTAAATCTCTGAACCTAATTGGCCACTTTAATAATCGACTGCATTTGCGTTTTTCTGGGTCAATAAATTTTATCTTTATAATACGTAAAAATAGAGAAAGTTAAACGAGTAATTTAAAAGTTGCCTCTAAATTTCAAAATCTTGCAGCTGCTACACGTGAGCAACCCAGGTGCCAGCAATGAGCGACAAGCGAGTTGACCAGACTTACACTGAAGTAAGTTCCTTCCAGATAAGCGACGGAATATCTCGCGACATGGAACCGGTGAAAACTGGACGCATCTTTTTGGCTGCCGTTGCAGGTAAATGCACAATTTTCAACTTGACAAACTAATATTTATGGTAATAATTCACAATTGTTTTTTTTTAGCCAACTTATCTGCCTTTGTTGTGGGCACCTGCCTCGGTTGGACCTCGCCCATTGGCCCGAAACTGAAGAGCACTGATACCTCGGACTCCCCTATGGATCGTCCAATAACAGCTGATGAGGATGCATGGATATCCTCGCTGATTGCAATTGGTGCATTGGTGGCACCTTTTGTGGCTGGTCCGCTGGCAGATCGCGTTGGCCGGAAATGGGTGCTGCTCTCGAGCAGCGTATTCTTTGTGGCCGCTTTTCTGCTCAATATGGTCGCCAGCGAGGTGTGGATCCTATATCTCTCCCGACTAGTCCAGGGTTTCGGCGTTGGCTTCGTGATGACCGTGCAGCCGATGTATGTGGGTGAGATATCCACGGATAATGTCCGTGGTGCCACAGGATCACTCATGCAGCTCTTCATCGTTGGTGAGTAGTGCAGAAAAAATATAGAGGAAAAATCGATCCAGCCTTTTTATATTAGTTTACTTAACATATGAATTATATTTTTACATTTATATTACAATTAATTGTACATAGTTTAATTTAATCTTAGAACTGTTAATTTTAAATCTTAGTATATTTTTCATAGAAATTATATCTAACCTTTTTAATTTTTTTAGGGGGATTTTTTTCTTGCTAATCTGTTTGCTAATCTCACTTTTCTCACTCTGTCTCCCTCTGAACTCCATAGCTGGGATTCTGTATGATTATGCAATTGGACCATTTGTCTCGTATCAGGCGCTGCAATGGTGCTGCATTGTGATGCCCCTCATCTCGAATGCGGTGTTTTTCTTCATGCCGGAGAGTCCGTACTATTTGGCGGGCAAAGGTCGCAAGAGGGACGCAATGCGCTCGCTGCAGTTCCTCCGTGGCCAGAGCGCCGAGGGTGTACACGATGAGATGGCTTTGATTCAGGCCAATGTGGAGGAGGCCATGTCTAGCAAGGGCACAGTGATGGATCTCATCCAGAATCCCAGCAACCGCAAGGCGTTGCTCATTTGCGGTGGACTCATCTGCTTCCAGCAGCTGTCAGGCATTAATGTGGTGCTCTTCAACAGCCAATCGATTTTCGCCAGTGCCAATACGGGTCTCGATCCGGCCATAGCCACTATTATTATTGGCTGCGTCCAAGTTAGCGCCTCGGGATTGACGCCCATCGTGGCGGATCGTCTAGGCAGGAAGGTACTGCTGCTGATCTCGGCCAGTGTGATGAGCGTGGGTCTGGCCGCCTTGGGTGGCTTCTTCTATATGCAACTGGTGGTGGGAGACATATCCAAAGTGGTCTGGTTGCCAGTGCCCGCCCTGATACTCTACAACATTGTCTACTGCACGGGCTTCGGTCCACTGCCATGGGCGGTGCTGGGTGAGATGTTCCCGGCGAATATCAAATCCGTCGCTTCATCCGTTGTGGCCAGCACCTGTTGGACTCTTGGCTTCCTGGTCACGTACTTTTATCCGGCGCTGGATGCTCTCGGCTCGTATTATGCATTTTGGCTATTTGCCATCTTTTGTGTGGTTGCCTTCTTCTTTGTCCTGTTTGTCGTCATGGAGACTAAGGGCCTGAGCCTTCAGCAGATCCAGGATCGTCTTAATGGCAAGCATAATTAGTTGTGTTTAAATACACATATTGTTTAGAAATAAAGCATTGCTTATCCTATTTGTGTTTGTAGTAAGTTCAAGTATTTTAATGTCTACACTTAAGCATATTTTTAAAATGTTACTCACTGTAATTAAAGAACACCAACAAATAAATCTATAAAAAAATATCGAATAATTCGTTTTTGTATTAATAAAAAAAAAAACAATTAAAAATGCAATACACCCAGAACAAAGCTGTTAAATATATTCTTATTTTATTGGCAAACTTCCCATTAAAAAGCTTGCACCCAAATGTGAGCAGACTAACTCATTTCTTAAAGCAAGCTTTTGGTATAAATATAAAAATTCGTATTCTTAGTTTAAAAAAAAAGAAAAACTGAAAGATTTAAGCAGCCGCGCGGCCACAGCTGACAAAAAGCTGATTGCGACCAGTAACATTACAATTTCTGTTTAACAGCGCTGCACAAAAGCAAAAGTTAACTAGCGATAACTCGATCTATCGCTAGCTGCTCATCAGCCCTGGTATTGGGCTGTTGTCTGTGCTGTTTATGCTCAGTTTCTTTTGAATTGACGCCGTGAGAGGTGTGCTGCGCGGGTGCTCTTCATCCAATTTGTTGTGTCAGCGTGTAGCGCGGCTGTGTTTTGGAGCTTGTGTATGTGTATATCTGCAAGGTTGATTATGTATCGGTGCCTGTGTTTGTTCTCGAGTGTTAAACCAAATTGAATTATTGCCAAAATATTGCAAGCATATGCATAAATTATTTAATTGAATAATTTTGTAAATAACACTCGCCGAATTCTAATCAAATTCCAATAGCTAGCTGCAACAACAAAAGTGACCGAAATAACAGAAGAAGAAGAACAACAACAACTAAAAGGCACACACGTCAATGCCGTTATAATTTTTATACGCAAATAAAGATATAAGCTTTTCTTTTGTTTACACTCAACAGTGCCGGGAGTAAGAGTGTAGGTGTGTACGTGCTTGTGCGTCTGTGTGTGTGTGTGCAGAAGTGCGGCAAATAAAAAGTATTAGTTTTTAATTCGTCGGTTGCCTGCTGCTTGTGCTTGATACGCTGCTGCTTATACGGGAAGTGGAAGTTGCAAGTCGTGGAAGTGATGTTACCCCATTGGCCTGCTGCACGAGACGACAATATTAACAAATTTTACTATTATCGCTGCCACACAACAGAAACAAAAACAACAGCTACAAATAACGACAACATTATTGCAATTGCTCTGGATTCCTAAGATTTCGAGACGTAGAAAAATGCCTCGGCTGCTTTCCCATTCAAATTCACAGTTGCAGCAACAACGGCAGTCGTTGCAGCTGCCGTTTGCCCTGTTGTGGCTATTGCTCAACATATGTTTGCAACAACACATCTCTCTCGTCACAGCTGACAACGCGGAGTCAAAAGGTGAGTAAGCCAACTCTGCCAACAAACTTCCCATATGCACATATATATATGTATATATATATATTTACATTTAATATATATCCGTTGAAAGTTGTGTAGAGCGTGTAGAACGTAATCGAAATTCACTCTAATGCAAAGAAAAAAGACAACATGAACAAATCGAAAAAAAAAAACAAAAAAAAAAGTTACCAATCAAGTTCAAAAAGCTTGCGCACAGTGGTGCCAAACAGCTAACACAAAGCTTTGCAAAGTAAAACTCAACATTGTGGAACGTGATGGAACAAAACAAAAGAATAAATATTTTATTTCATTAAATTAACATGCAACCAGTGTGAAAAGTGATTCTCGTGTCGAATTCAACCTTGAGCTTGTAAAACCAGCTTCCATTTGTTGATCTGCAGCTTCTTCTTTTTCTTCATCTCCTTCTCTGAAAATGAAAAGGGAGTGGGTTTAGCGAGCATACAAACTTTTTTACAACCCACACAAAGAAAAATAAAAGTAAAAAGAGTAAATTAACAATTGATTTTTTTAAACTTGCTGTGATTTTGTGTTTTGTTAGCATATCACCATTTTATGGCCAAAGAGTTTCACTTAATTGTCACTCTTTGTAACTGAGCTCAGACATGAGATTACTACATATAATCCAATAAGAAAATACTAAGAAGTTAAGACACAAAACTTCCAGCTTAAATTGGAAAAAAGTAGTTTTAGTTTTTTCTCAATTATATCAGAAAGCTCCTGTAGAAATTAAGTTTTAGCACAAAACTCTAATCACTAAACCCTAACACCTAATCATTTATATATTTTTATGTGTACTTTTAAAAGATTTAAACGTAATATTAAAAAAAAAAAATAGAAAAATAATTTAACATTTAAATAATTTAAACCTTAATAAGATATAGTGCAAAGTGTATAAATATGTTCCAACTTGAATTACTTTATTCAATTCAAGTTTGAATAATAAATAATAAATCTGGGAATTTAAGAATGTAAAATAAGTTTATACATTTGACAAGGACTTGAGAAATAAATATGTAGTACTGAGATACACTTCAAAGCTTACTGTTTGAGGACTTCATGAGTGTCTGTCCTTTCTCTCTCCACCAATGTCCATTGTCAGAGGGATGTGTTCCTCAGCCACAGTTATATTCACAGTTGCAGTCATTCTCAGTCGCTCTTAGGATTGTGCTTGAGCAAACACTTGGCCTCTGCATGGTCGGCACTTTAGTTATCAGCAAAGGTAATTTCTTGTCTTTTGCTCCGCCTTTGTCTTTGTCTTTTGATCGAACATGTATTGTTTGGTTTTGTCACCGTTTAGTGTTTAAATTTGAGTTTATCTGGTCGACAGTTTTATCAATATCTCACGTACTTATTCTGATACGAAGGCGCCAGCTTTAGTTTTCTTTTCTTTTTTTGTTAGTCAGGGGTTTCTCCAATTTATACATGCAAATCTTGAAAATTACCTTCACTCACGTAGTAGTTGTCCAACCAATTGCCTTTTGTTGAGTTTGCGAGTGTTTTGGCCATGCAACAACCAACAAAAAAATCGATTCTGGCGGAATTGCGTGCCACTTTTACTCTCATTGTGCCGCGTTTATATTATTTATTTCTTCATTTTTTTCGTATACACTTTCTTTTTGTGTTTTTTTTTTTGTTTCGTTCCATTGCATTTCGCGGCCACTGTAAAATAATACTTAATCTTTATGGCAAACATTCATTTATATACATATAAATAGATATACATATATAAATTTTGTTTTTGTATCTTTTTGTATCTTTTATGCATGCAACATGGCTTAATATGGTGGTCACCATAAGGTCAGCACCTTAACTGCTGTCCACATCCATTCTAGCCAATTGTCAATTCATTTTTGGGTAGCTCGTTGTCAGCCATTTTATTGCTTTTGAGGTTGCGTATTATTTCTATTGCTTATGTTATTTTGCACACAATTAAATTCAACAATGACACATCAGCTTGTCTCTGAAGTAATAATAATTGCGTTTAAGTGGAGGCATACGAGTCATCCACTTACATTATTTGTCTGCGACCAATTACCGGGTCAATTATTGTCAAAAAAAAAAAATAATATAGCGAAAAGAGTTACTTGGAAAAATGTTCACAATTTAAAATAATTATCTGCTGCTTACATAATGACAGTAAGGAAGAGTTATTACGTAAATTTTGCAGACATATAAATATTCGAGTGAAGTTTTTTTTTAGAAACCTTTACTCCAAAGCTTATTTCTCAAAGAAATCTAATATTTGAAATTTTGAAGAACATTAAAAAACTTCATTCAAATATGTAAATGTTATGCATCACCCAAAGAAAATATTAACAAAAGTTTTTCATGTTTTATAAGAGTCCTTAATCTGAAATACATTTTTCCAAATCTTTGCTTACTATTTTACTAGTTATTATAATTATCATTGGCTTCTCTGAAGCTTAAATGAAAAGAGCTTTGAGTTTCTTAAGCATAGATGTTGTTGAACCCTTTGCGCATTTAAGCCAAACAAAAATAAAACCAAAATCAAATTGTCATTTCGCCAATTGTACGTTTCCTGAGTCAATACATTGTTTGCCTGGAATTTGCTGTGTGTGCTGCTTTCAATTGTAATTATTGTAGTTGCTGTTAGGTAATTGGTGAGCAGGGAAACAACAATTGACAATCCACTCGGGGCTCAGCTTAGGCACGTTCTTTTTCTTATGACCAACGCCCCAAAATCCACTTGAAGACGCAACTTATGCAAATGTCAACAATGAGTCAAGTGAAGAGTAGAGAAGAGCAGAGGAGAGAAGATAAAGAAGTTGAATCGTTTATATATGCATGCTCAGGCTTCCGTTTGAGAGCTGCTTGGGCTTACACAGTGCGTCCATTTAAATTCTTTTGACCTGACTCAATCAAGTCGAGCTTGAAGCTTGCTTGCTGCGTAAATGTTTCATAGGTTCTTGTTACAGTCGTAAATTGAGTGGATTTTCAATTAAGCAAAGACGACTTCGTCTACGACTGATAATGATGATCATGATGATGATGATGACCGCTCAAGTAACTGAAGTGTTGCCATAGATTTTCCCGCTTTCTGCACTGCAATATCCAATATACTTTTAAGGTGTCTCATCTTAGGTTGTTGGCTCCCACGGCCAGTCACCATGGACTCGGAATGGGCTGAACAACAGCAAAGTCCCTGGTATGACGCATATTAATGGATCGTCTGGCTTTTGTCTTTGAGCCGCATTGTGTTAATGATGGCTAAAGCTTGCCACATGAGTAAACAAGTCAGGCCGAGAGACATGTTTAGCCAGTCAACCGTGCAAGCTCTTTTATGAGGGGTATTCAGTATGCATTAATTATTCTTAAATTGTTTGCAATACTCTTCGTTATTTTGTCAGTAATAAAAAGGTTTTACAACTTTAAAAAATCACTGATTGGGCAGTGCTAATCTTTTAACGCTTTTAAAAAATAAAACAATTTAATTGATAAAAAAATTTTCAACATTTTCGTTTGTGATTTCCCCTCATTTTATGCAACGAAATAATATTGCAAATTTTATACCAAAAACAGCACTCCTAACAAAACTAATGTATATATATCTATTGTCATGAATTAAGGTGTTGAGGTCTGTTGAGGTGCCTTTTTGTTGCAAGTTGTGGAGGTGTCATTGTTGCCGCAGCAAATTGTCGCAGTTTTTGGGCTACATACAAATTGAATAATTTATCAATGCTAGATGGAAATCAATAAAATTGATTTACTGCACTAAGAGTTATATTTTGTTGTTTTCGCTTTTATTATTACTAACTTAATTGTTGCATTCATGACCCTCGAATGGTGTGTGGGGCATGCGTCAGGTTTAGCTTTTGACTGCGGCACGTGCGCAGCTGATGCCAAAATGTGGTTCAATAATTACTGAGGGTTGCCAGTTTGACTGTTTTTGAGAGGGTTGCTTGAATTTAGCATTTGCCGGGATTATGGATAAATGAATGCGCCTTTTAATGCGTGACACATGCGAAGAAGTGCAGCACTATCAAAAGGCGGAGCGACACCAGTTATTTATGTCTCTATTTTTGCCGACAGGGTGGATATACGTATATATATATATATATATATATATATATATATATTTATATATATACAGACAGTGAGCAACTTTCATTGAAGACCAGACAAGCACGGATTAGTCACCAGACGCCCCAACAAAAAAAAGAGGTTTGGTTTTGTGGAAAAACACAGGAAATTAAAGCTCTGCACTTGGGGCACTTTCAAGTAGCTTTTCCTGTCGTTTTGATCTCGTTGGCATTTTGGATAAACAGGCAGCCATTCATAGAATTCTAGTTTAACACTTGAGTGCATTGCTTATGCATGGGAATCACTGTTTGCCTCACTGGAGTTTCCATTAAAAAAACAACACATTCTCAGCGCAACCAGAGAGGTAATCAAAACAAACAACAAATAATGAAGAGAATCTATTGATTGAGAAATTCTAAAACGGATGAGCGCACAATGATTAATCAAAAAACTATAAACAATATAAAAAATTGTAGAAGGAACATTAAAAGCAACAACGAAAAATAAATAACAATAACTGCAACGCGGTGAGATTGCTTAATGGGAAGCAGAAATAATAATTTCCTAGATGGGAGTTTGCTCGACGGAAAAATACCCTCGACAAAAATCTAAATCTATAAAGTACAAATAAATAAATTATTCTTCAATTATTCTTTAAGTATTTAAAATATAATACTTTATACTCATTTTAATAAACCCTTAAAGTATGTTTAATAATCTTCAACTAAGAAACAATTTCTTACTGAAATTGAAACACAAACAGTAGAAAATAAAGTAAACTTGGTTCTCTCGTCTACTCTGAATTATCACATACCTATAGAGGAACTAACTTATTGCTGCTGATCTACATTAGACATACTTAATGGGCTTTGGTAAACCCTAACTAATTTTGATGACTGGGTATATTAACAATGTGTTCGAGTGAGTGAATGAGTGAGTGCTGAGAACGACGCTTGTCTCGACGCTTAATTTATGCATTATCCTATCTGAGTTGTTCATATATAGTATATGGTATATCTATGTAGCTGCTCCTAATGGCATCCATCTGACTGGCATCCACAATGATGCTGAGTGCGTTGCGATTGCTATTTACTTGATTCGATTCGAGTAGTTCTGAATATTTGCAACGGAAATGCGACTGCACGCCAGGCTGGCCAACCGAGGCGGCTACCAATATACATATTATTATATATATGTATGTATATATATATATATATACTTTCCGGCATGGGTACGGCTTGTATCCGTACCTTAATGTCAGAATGTGATTAAAATGACTGTATGAATCATTTGCAAAAAGCTTGCAAATTCATATTGAAACAGGAAAAATAACAATGCGACTTGCAAAACATAAAAAAAAAGTCGGCAAAATTGGCAGAGAATCATTCATGCAATCAGCTTTCTGGCTGTCTCCCCTGTGTGTGTATGTGTGTGTGCGTAGGTGTGTGCTTATTTTGAAAACTAAACATCAACAAAAACAACAACCATAAAATGGGAAAAAAAGAAAAAAAAATAGTGCTGCGACAACGACCAAAATGACGTCGCCATCGTTGAGTCGCCGCCGCTTCGAGGTTCACTGAACTGCAACACTTGACAAATTTTCTGTTTACGTTTTGTAATTTTGTTTTTACGCAATTTTACAAACAACAACAGATTTTGTTTAATTCAACATTTCTAAATAATAACACCAAGAGGAGGTCTAACTTATTTGATATGTACTTGTTTTATGTTTAAAACAAGTACAAAAACTAAAATTCAAGTAAAATTAAATATAATTTATTTAATTGCAAATTTATTTAATTGTATTACACAAATATGTGTTTACTGACAAGTATTTACCTCAATTGACATTTAGATCTAATCGCTTAGTTTATTTTAATTTGCTTTGTTAAAAACTTTAAGTACTTAAAATTTATTCGAATCCACTTATTATTTTATTCATTAATTAGTTATCTAACCTGATTAATAGACAGGAATAATCATTTTTAATATCAACCAGCAAAGTAGCCAAAACTATTCCACTTTTAAACGCATTCAAACAAACTAACAACTTGCTAATTTAAATGTGTAACCCAAAAACACCAAAGAAAACAAAAGCAGGCTGCGCCAAGTGCTAATTGAATTAACAACACGACTCTAATACATATATATTTGTTTGTATTTATTTGTTTACGGTTAAAGACTAGAAGGACCACTCTGCATGTTTACTCAGCCAAAACTGAACTCAAAATTTATTTTATTATTTTTTTTAATGATCTTTAACACTTTACAAGATTCAACATAATATTGCATGATTTTTGAGATTTATCTAAATGCAGTTGAACTACTAATTAACAAAAATGATCCCAACAAAAAAATGAGTAAATCAATCATTAGATCTAAATATATTTATAAATTTGAATTTAATAAATCGCTTATGGCTCCTGCATTCAAATTTGGTTGTTCTATTATTAACTGAGCCACTTTTGGGTTCTCGCCATCAGAGCGTGTTTTTTTTCGATTTCGTATTTCAAGTGTGATCTTTACTTTTTTACTTAGCCTGCAGCTTGTTGACCCGCTGCTCTTCTGCTGGGAGATACAGAGCGAGAGAGAGAGAGAGAGAGAGAAATTCTCTTAACTTATCTGTGGCATTAAGATAGGCGGACGCTGTGTGGCAGTGCGCTACTTACGCAGCAAGCCAACGAACCGTAAAGTAGACCGGACTGGCGGACGGACAGCAACGGCGACGGAGACCATGTTGCCACAAGTTGCCAGCTGGGGCGAGATTAGAGCAAATGCTGGCTGGCGTCTGAGTGCGTTGCCATTGTTCGGGCGCGTTAATTGATAAAAATATAAAAAAAAAACAAAGACAGAGACAGATACAGAGACTTGAATTGCTGAGCTTGCTTCAGAAGGGTGCGCGGGGTGGTTTTTAATACATTTGCTTATTTCTTGTACTTCTCATCTGTTTCTCTCTGACTGCCCCATCGACTCGTGTCCATTAAGCATAAACGCCTGGGTGCAGTTACTCGGTATTTAGATCATCAGCGTGATACGCTTCAATGTTTTAAGTGCTTTCATTTAAGCCATACTCTAAATGGCTACCAAGCTTTCTCGAATGAGGCCACAAACATATTACCTAAGCCCCCTTTCGCACTCTGGCCACTTAATTTGGCACGTTTTCTCTTGCACATATTAACCAAAATACTAGCTCAAATAAAGCTAATAAGTTGCAAACACATTAGTCAACTTTTTACTGAAGTTATGTAAAATGTAATTATTAATATTGCTCAAAACACAAAAAAAGGGTTATTAGTACAGGTAAAACGAAAGTAGGAAATGGTTTATGGTTAGGACAGTGCTGGGTCAACTACTTGGTCAGCTGGGCCTACGGTAATAATCACAATTTTGAGTCAACAGTCAAGAATGCATATCTGAGGTATTCTTTATGGAATATAATGCACTCAGAAAATATATTAGCTATTCTTTATAGAAAGGCACGTCATATAATTTATTATACTAAGAAATAAAAGCGAGCTGAAAATCCCAAAGAAAACATGAAAATATATTTCGAAATAATCAAAAATTTCTTAAAATTAGAAACGCCTCTTGGCGATTTTTTAAAAATATATTTCTATATATATAAAATATATATATATATATATATATATATATATATGGTCAGTCTTTGTTTATTCAGTTGTTTCGCTCCAATTCAGCGCTGAAAGCTGCTCCAATTTGCTAAGTGAATATTGAATAATACTGGAAAATTGAATAATGCTTGCTGGTTGTTGATAAGAAAATTCAAAAATTTAAGAAATAAAAATTATATTTTTTGTTAGCATAATAAACATATGCTGCGATCGAACATAAAATTCGCTTCTGGTTCTGTCCGTCGTCTCGCCTCCCAGTTGTGAGGCTTTTTTGTTTGTTTATTTATATTGTTATTTGTTTGTTTGCTCGCTGCTTGCAAGGCAGACAAATCGTCGTCTGATTGCCAAACATATAGCACACATATTTGACTTGAGGGCAGGGCGATGACTTATCTCTCAGTATTTGTGGGGCATTTCGATGATAATCAGCCAAGGCACGGGTTGCGCTTAAATTGCAATATTTAACAGAATATAGTTTTTTTTTTTGCAACATGAACTTATTAAAATATGAACTGGGGTAAACCGTTATTTTTTTTTTTTAGCAGAATAAAAACTTTTCCGATCCCATAAAGTATATATATATATTTTAAATCTGCATTAATAGTCTGTTATTATTTATCAACTAATGGATCACAGAGATATTTAGAGATCGAGATATTGTCTTTAGATTATGTTATTGTAATTATTTTCACATATTAATTAAGGGTTTCCACCATGAGCGGATATAAATATTGAAGTAAAAAAAACGTAATTGCCTTTTGATCTCCTCGATAAACTCTTAGTGAGTGTAAAACTGTGTTCATATTCTACAGAGCCTTAATTGATTTTTTTTTTATATAATACAGTTGGGATCAGAGTATCTCCGAGTCGAGCTTACACGAAAATAAAAGTGAAATGGCTCACAACATTTCCGTTGAGCGCAAAGAAACATGTGGAGATAGTCAGGAAGTTCTTGAATATATATGCGTATATAACTATATATCTACTTATCTAGAACTGTATGTACAAATGTGTGTATATTTGTATATTTGTATTTGGGACAAGCTTCCTGTCTACACTGTAAATAAACCTAATAAATTAAATTACCTCAAGAGATAAACACTTTAATTGCACAGTAGAACAATAGGCCATTAAGTATCTAACAGATGCATTTGTGCGTGTGTATCTCAATTTAGTGCTGAGTAGCTTAAATAAATGCAAGCGCCGAGTTGTTGACAAATCAAATTCCAACGTCCGCTTCACACGCACCACTGCGCATTGATAACCAAATAGATGGCAAGAGGGCGAGAACGGGAGATAAAGTATCTGAGAGATACAGCGATGCAAATGAGCGCAACTGTAGCAAATCTAATAAAGAGCAATCGACTTAAGTAGCAATTGGCTCAATCAAATTGGGTCAGGGGGCGACTCTGCGCTGTTCACATGCAAAGATTCGAAAAAGTAAAAAACAAAGAACAGGCAACTATATATTTTGTATTTCAATCTCGAATCTTCAAATTGGCTTCTGGGAAGGTTCTGAGTGTGCAATTAGCATGACAACGAAGCGTTTCGCCGATTGAAAAGATGCTCATGAATCATGAATCATATTTGAATTTGTATACGCTCAAAAACTGGCCAAACCAGTGACTAAGCCAGACAGTATTTAAAGTAGCAACAGTACTATCTATCTATATATATATATATAGATGTTTATGAATGAATCTATATATATTGCCCTATGTAATTGACAGATCAATTCATTAGCAAAAAGGCATTGGGCTCAATAACTATAAACCAATTAGCATCAATTATTGAGCATATAGTAAGACTATATATATATACATATATATATATATATATATCAGGCGTATAGTAAGACTATATATATATATATATATGTACCTTTATAATGCTTCATTTGCAAACCTCCACCCACATCGAATGTGGTTAAGTCGGCAGCGTTTCCGTCATAAATAATTGACCTGGCTGATCTTTGTAAAAGCGTTTGCTGTGTGTAATTTTAATGTTCACAGATCAGACAAAAAAAAAAAACAGAAAAAACACGCTTGTCATGCATGGCTTACTCGCTTTCATCATAGAGCTAAATAAAGTTGTTCGTTTGTCGCTTCATGGCAATCAAAAAGAAAGTCGTCGCATTGATTTATTCGATTTGATGTGCATTAAATTTCACTTTTTGCCACCCAACAACATGACGACGAGTGCGGCTCCAATTGGGAATTGAGCCAGAGACTGTCCGGAATTGAGTGCATTCTGACCCACTTTGGGCACCTTTAGTGGGCCAAGGATATTCCGTCAACAATTACGCAAGCAAGCCAATTGACCAACAGCTGTTGGCTCGAACTCAAAAGACAACTGCTTAATGTGTACATGTAGAACCTAAGCTGTTGACTGTTTAATGCGTTTGGCATTGGCCAATACTCTCTTAATGACTTGCGCTTCTGCCAAGGCGTCCATTTAAATTACAGGCCTTGGCATCAAGTTGAAATTGTAATCAGTAAACACATTTTATTTCTGTTTCTGGCCTTGCGCAGATTAACTGATGATGAGGGCGCATCTTTAAGATAAGCCTTTAACAGATGGCAGCTGTGGTTCCTTGTCCAGTTCTGGGAACTGGGAAAGTGTAATTTAATGCCCAAAAAAACTCAAGAGTAAATTCTGAGATGCTTGTTATCGATTGTGTGTCACAACAACAAAGTGAACACATAAATCGTAGTTGCATCGTTCAATTTGTTAATTTATTGTGTTCTTGCTGCTGATGTCATATGGCAGCGTCAGGATAGGGGTAACATTGTTTTTTGCTTAGGGGTTGACTTTGGCCTTGACAAATTGTGGGGCACATGGGGCATATGCATGAGGCATGAGCATATGATATGACATGACATCGCCTGGGCTGGCCTCATTGTTGCATTCAACAGTGGCAAGCACAAGACGTGCCTCGAATTTCACGACACTTATTAAAATAGTCGCTTAAAGCAAAGTAATTTACTATAAATAGTCTTACCCAAAACAACAGAGAGCAAAAATAATAAATTGTAATTTTAATTTAACTATTTATATTTTTAATGTTTAAAAAAAAAAAAATTAAAAGAAAATAAAATGAAATAATAAATAATTTCCATTTTCGCATGATAAATCATTTTTCTTAAACTATTTAAATAAGCGCCTCTATTTGAAGTTGAAAGTAAAGTTAATAATTTCTTCCTGCAGATAAGCTTTGAATTATAATGATGTTCGTAAGGAACTTTTTAACCACTTAACTATAAATGTAAATTTATTAAATTATTTACATAGCCGTGCAAGTGAGGCAAGGCAAATGTATGCATATAAAAAAATAAAACATTTGCATATCAAATGTGGCGCAGGCTGCTCCTTGAGCACATACACGTATAGTATTACATATTATATATATATATATATATATATATATGTATATGTATGTATATATAGCCACAATCATGCAACTGTTTATTCAAGGTGTGTAACTGTTGCCTGTCTAAAAATTTCATTTTGGGGCGTGGCTGACATTTAGGTTTTGAAATGTTCTTTATTTTCCTTGCCCCCTTTTAAGCGTGCATTTGAATGCATTTGAATGCAAGTGAGTGTTGCTAAAAAATGCCATGAATGTTGCACTTTGGGGCGGAACACGACTCCTCCCAACATACACATCCACACACACACAGCGACACCGACACCCGACACCCTTAAACCCCCTCACTTGAATGTTTTTACATTTCGCCTTGGTTGGGCCATTCACATCCTTAGTCTTGAAGCCGTCTTCTTAATTTATTGCATTTCCTGTTGTTGGGGATTTGCGAGATTGCGAGAAAATAACCCAAAAGAGGATTGGAAAATGCTGTTAAATGTTAAATTTACTGACTTGCTCCGATATTAAACAGTTTGAGCTTCGACTCAATTAGCGGGGGTCGCAATTAATTAGGAGAGACTGGCCAGTTTATCAATTAACCAAGTTATGACAGCATGGAATATATATACATATATATATATATATATGGATGGGTATATACTATACAATATGGACATACACACATTAGTTATTAACGGTACTCTTGCCTTTCCAAGTATGTCTGTCGACGCGGCAAAATCAATTAAATTCGTTCAGTGAACCCGTACAACTTGCCTTTTTAATAACTGCTTCGACGTCAGCATCCAGCTGTAAATGGTCAAGTGAGGGGCACAACAGCAAAAATTGCCAAGCTTTTTGTGGCCGAAACCCGAACGAGTGTCCAAAATAACAACAATTTGTGCAATTAAAAAATGCAAAAGTTGAACACAATCAATGCAAATTTGACCAGACTGTCATTAAAATAAAAGACAATTATTGTATTTTGATATTTGTGGAGGGCAATTTGCTGGCCAATTTGCTAGCCAAAAGCTGAACAGTCATTTTGTGTAGGTGTTTTCAGGTTTATAATACAAAGGATCAAAATACAATAAATGCTCAAATTATTTGATGTCAAAAGCTTGAAATCAATAGGCAATTTAATTTCAAATTATTGCTTTCAAATTGAACATATGGTGATAATAACAAAAAGTAGTCTTTGTGTGTAGGTGTTTTTTATTGATTGCTTGGCTTGTAATACAAAAAATGAAAATGCAATAAATGCTCAATTTATATTATGTCATAAATATATTATCAAAATATTGCTTTCAAATTGAACTTAAAGCGAAATTGGTAGAAAGCTATTGAGTAAATACATTTATATTTTATATGTCGAAAAGGCAGAAGGAAGCATTTCAGACCCCTTTAAGTGCATATATTCCTCAACAGGATCAAAAGACGTAATCCAATCCGGAAAATTATTTTCGTAGTCTTTCTTTCTTTTGCATTGATTATTTCAAGTCAACTTTTGCAAGACATTCAAGTCGAGTTCCATGATTTATATACATGCATGCATATCATATTAATATATGTATAAATATATTATTATCTGATATATATATACGTACCCGTTCCAGCCAAGGTCAACAGAGTATTACGCACTTACCTGCTGCACATCCACACACACATTCTGAGTATGTGTGTAGGTTGCAAAATTAATAAAGTAAATTTGCTTTCATTTTGGATTCAATTTTAATAAAAAGTTGTTTACACTTGCAAATTTGTTGTGCGTCCAGTGTGTGTGTGTTGCGTTCGTTTCTCTCCACACTTAATTGGCAACAACAAGAAAACAACATCAGCAACAAGAATAACACAAACAACCACAAAAATTGCGACCTTGCCGTCATTTTAGCTTGCTTGGGCGAATTTTTATGAGCAAAACAAAATAACCGCTTTTGGATGGAGACTATCGAGCGCAGCCATATTATAGACACAACAATTTTTCCGCATTTAAACATATAGGAAAATTGGTATCGATTTCACTTTTTAAGTGCAACACCAGACACAAAACAGCATCAAACAACAACAACAACCGATGGCGCAAATGCGTGGAGAAACTTGTTGGGGGGGATTAATTACCAAGCAAGTGGTGACAAGTGCGTTGGTTTCACCCAACCACCAAACCACGAAGATCGCCTGCCAACCCACCAACCAGTTTATCAGCTCGCACAGCTGCATTGGCTGTTGTACCCCATATTTGTGGAGCACAACTTGAGTGATTTATATGAAAAGCCCGAATGCTGGGAAAGTCTGCCCAGACAGGCTCCGAGTTGAGTACATTTCAATGTCACATTGCATTAGAGAACTGCTGGCTTATAATTTAGAGTCGTCAGCCATAAATTGTTTATTAATTACATATTAATTGCAGTTGTCGAGTTGCACTCAACTGCATTAACCCCTTTGCGGCTTAGCTATAAGCTGTCTGCTCTTTAATTATTATTTTTATGTTTGCTAACTTAAATTTTCTTTCTGTGTTTCCAGGTAAGCCAGAAGACAAACCTTTAAGTGCACTTAGTGTGAGTCATTCTACAGTTTTTAGGACTGCTTGCTCATTACCATAATTACACATTATCCCTTCTATCTGCTTGTTAATATTTTCGGCAGAATTTGTGTCAGCTTTCTCTTGCAAAAAATCCCAAAATGGAAAAATTCTAAATGGGCACAGGAAATAAAAGCAGCGAACACACAACAACAACCCTTATCAAATATAATCGCAGTTATATTCTACTCAACTCAATGAAGTCGTCATCATTTTTTGTGGTTTTTGTTGTTGTTGCTTTAGTCGCTGCTGTCATTTGTTTAACTGCTTTTGTTTTGAGCCAAACAGCTGCTCGACATGACATGTATATGGCTTTGTCTGACTACTCACCTACACAACTGGGCCACAGTTGGCAGTTGGCATAAATGGTGAGGATAAAACTGAACCAGTTAGCTGAAACTAAGAGACTGGCTAAGGAAATCCCATTGACGAATTCCCTACACAGCTTAAAAGCTTAACTGGTGAAAGGTTTTCCGTTAGAAACATATTTATAAGTAAGACACAAGTTGAGATAGCTTTTAATTTGTTAACATCAAGAAAATCATTAATAATCCTATATTATATTATTCTAAGTGTAAGAAAGTTACTTTGAAGATTTTGGAAATGTTCGCCCACAAATCTACTATGTGATAAAAGAGAATAACAAATATCATGAATAATGAAACATCTGCTATATTTGGTAAACCATATTAGTGATTTTGCTAGAGATATATAAATTAATTATTTGGATTACAGTGCTAATAGATATTATCTATGATTATAAATCTTTAATTACTATATGCGATATATTTTAGTTAATGCAGATTTTATCTTCTATTGTTATTTAGTTGTAGCCGAAGTAGAAATCATAAAATGTATATTTAAATCAATATCAGTCATTTTGAGTGCCACGAAAAAATGAGGCCCAGTTACAAATTTTCTTTGCTCAACTGGATTGAAAAGATTGAAACACGAATTGGCCTTGTGCACATTTAACTTTGGATACGCTCTGTTTGCCGGTTCTGTGGATTGGCTGTGATACTGTTAAGGCTTGCCAAATGTTTTTGGCCAAAATGCGGCAACTCGACCAAAAATGGTTAGGGCAGCTACCCAATGATGATTTAATGGCAAGAGCTGCCTGGGCATATTGATGAGCACTGGAAATGACTTGGCAACCAAATCTCATTGTGTGTGTGTGTTTAAAAGTGTGTGTGTGGCTTCCTAGGCCCCGCGAGCGGAATTTTAATTGAATTTAGGCTAAAACTCGGAATTGTGCAAAACAGTTGAAACATTTTTGCATTTGACACCAAGTTTTTGCAGCGCTTTTGTTTCTCTGAAATGTCGGAGCATGAAATCCGTTGAACGCAAAACTAATTTTCCACAATTTTAACCATTTGCCGGAGCCAAAGAACAAACAAAAAACTTTGCGCATAACTTCAATTTTACCCAAGGATGCGTTTGCCTGGCCAGCTGAGGCAGGGCGTGACCCACTTTCGATTGTGGTTTCCACATGCTGCATGCGACATGGTGATAACTAATTATCACCAAAACTGCTAGGCCAAATGGGCGTGGCAGCAAAACCAAATTCAAAAACTGTCGAACAACTATCGGGCTGTGGGTGTGTGAGTCGATTTGCCACGCCCACTAGGTTGCGGTATATAAGTACTGAGAAATCTGTTCGTATCCTTTGATTTGGCTGCCGCATTTGTTGTTTCTTTTTTTTTTTTGGTTTTTTTTTAAACAAAGCAAATTCCATGAAACGAATGCGTTTCTCAGGATCGTTGACCACATAAATATCCGTTATGTCCATGTGCAACAAAGACGCGATGTGAAAGAAGTATTTGTGTTGGGTGGGGTAGGGGAAACATTTAGCATTCTTGCCACATGCGTTTTATTTCCTTTTTTGGCACAAACTGCAACTGGAATTGTTGGCAGCTTTCGCGTAAACAGCATGCGAATGTATACAGAAGTAGGGCCCATTCCCAACAATACTTGGCCGTTACCAAGAAACGGCCAATCAACTCCTAAAATGGACGCAACAATGTTTACGCAACTGCAAACTTGCTACTTGCTACTTGCAACTTGCAACTTGCAGCTCCTCCTCCAAGTGCGTAAGTTTTATGCCCCAACTATAAATTGCGAGTGAACGAACTTTTGAACGCAACACCCTACAAAGTGTGGCCAACATGCTGCCAGCCACAAACTGTGCAGCTGCTAACGATTTCCTAACTATATACACACATATATGAATGTATATATATGTATATATATATATATATATATAATTGAATTTTATTTTAATACCCTTAACTCAGTGAAGATGGGCAAAAGTATATTGGCGCTGTGCAAAGGTATAAGTCTGTCTATCTTCCCCTCTTTATGAACAAACGAATTGCAGAGATTTTGAAAACTAAATACTGCAAATTTGGAATACAAGTTTTCGAACAACCCAGACAGATCAAATATATATTATTTAGTCAATATAACGATTAAGGAATATTTATTTAGTCAGCTGTAAACAATGTGTCAAGATATGCATAATAATTCGAGCTAGTGTAAAAATAATAATATTAAAAATAATAATTATATTTTAATCGATTTAACAGAAGTGTTAAAGTGTCTCTTTTAATGTTTATGATTATTATAAAAATTTAATAATAATGGTTTAGAAATGTTATTTTCAATTTGTGTTTAGTTTGTGTTTATTTAATTAGGAAAATAAATACATTCTTTCATCACTTTGCGATATTTTTAAGACACTACAGTTTTCCACTTTACATTTATTACTAAATACTTATTAATTGTTTAAATATTTACAATCAATTATTAATTCATAATTCATTTTTGAGTTGACATCAAAAGCAAAACGAATACCAATTAAGTAGTCAAATTGAGGAGTTCCCAAGGAAATTAATGTTCCATTTGCGCTCCAGCGCCAGTCGTATAAATCATGCTCTGAATCTGAGCCAGATTTCTCTGTCTCGTGTCTATTGTGAGACAGCGCAATGCAATTGACACCGATTGAGATTTATTTCAGTAATCTGTCATTCTCTCAGTCGGTCAATTGTTAGTGACAGCAGCAGCATTATGATCTTGAGGTGCATATGTTTCGAACTGTTTACAGTTAATGTATTTCCTATATACTCAGATTTCTGGAACGCAAGCCGTCCGATTGTGTATAAAAAAGATGAATTATGTATGCGATTAATGGCGCTGATTGCAATCAGAAGTGTGACTTTTGAAGAGATAAAGAATGTGCTTTGTTACTTTGTTTGCCAGAGTCAATCAACGAGACAAAGAATCATTCTTTATAGCCTTTCCAGGTATCATCAGGCTATAATATTATTGCGTTGTAGTCCAAAGACAACGCCCACAAGGCGTGGTCCCCCCTAGTTGTTCTTGCTCTTGCCTTAAACGTAGCAATTCAATTAAGGCATGGTTTTAATCAACTTGTTGACCTTTTAGAAATCGTTTTTCTTAATATTGCTTGCTGCTTGTCGGCACTTGTTATTTATTTATGAAATTACTGCAGTTTATGACTTAATGGCATTAGCGATCCTAATCTACCATTAATAAAAAAACCATGCCGAAAACCAGCAAGTTTTAATGCTTCTAGTTGTTGTAAGTTGTGGATTAGCCTTATCAGTTGGATTGTTGCTATTACTTTATGAGATAATAAAGTTGACAACATGAAATAGCCAACAGAGTGAAAGAGTGTAGGAAAAGTACTTCGTATATATATATATAAATATATAAATCTATATGAAAATACTGCCTGATTACCATAGCGATCGCCTGGAGTTAACGAGACAATGGCAAACAGTTAAAGCCTCTGGCAATGTTTACTTTTGGCAACGCAGAAATTGTAAGCAGTTCCCAAACCCAATAAATAGCAATGAGTTTGCTAGATTTAAGTGGCCAGATTGAGTTCTACCTGAGCCGATGGCTCAACTTGACAAACACCATTTCATAAAAACCCAACCACAGCGGGTGTGAAATTTCACGGCTTAAATCTACCAGTTCTACCTGTCAGTAGTGTGTGTGTGTTCATCTTTAGAATACGCAGCTGGTGTCACAGGACAAACACACACATATATCAAGGTGTCACTGTGCAACTGGGTTCCTGTGGGCGGTCCCATTAAGCCAAGTGCAAGCAATAGTTAACAGGCACTTGCCAAAAAAAAAAAAAAACTCATTGTTAAGAATGTGCTAAATGCGAAGCGGCAGCTAAAAATGCCGACACTTGGCCGACCTTGCTCCGACACACAAAACTTGACAGGCTGTTGCAAAATCCTTGCCACAAAACTCGAGTACTTGCCCGAAGCCCGCTGCGCTCCTCTTGAGTAGCTGTAAATTGTACTCCATTCTATTCCATAGTTTTTGCTTAGTTTAGCCACCCGTTGCGCCTTTGTTATGATGATGCCCCTGGCCGAGGCAGGTGCAATTCTTTAAGAGTCATGATCTTTATCTTTCTAGCCTTTCTATTTCTAGCCTTGCCTTGCCTGTCTTTATGATTTTGTACAATGCTATTTGGGATTTGCAGCATTCGCATTTATTCTGCCTGAGATGAGCACAGATGCTGCTGCTATTCCAAACAATTTCTCTGGTTTGATTTGTTGCTGCTTTTGTCTTTGGGAGCCAACAATTTTTAGTTTGTGTGTGGATAAATTGTTTATTGTTTTGCTAGGATGAGATTATTTCAGGTATGTAATTGCAACAAGTAACCGGAAATGCTTTCATCCAAAGCCGACACCAAGCATTTTCTTCCACATCAAATTCTCTGGCGTATTTACTCAATGCACAATCTTTTATTCAAATGAAAATGCTCAACGAATGTAAGACACAATCCACAACCCATACTAGAACCAGTGGCGGCACAGTGCCGTACATAAAAATAAGGTCATGGCTGTATACGATTTATTTAAAATGACAGACAACTTTGCCGTGTAACTGTAACGGCATGGGGCATACGCCACGGAGTCGTCTGTCAACAAGTACGCCTATTGATTTATACAAATTGTTGCATTCATGCAACAAGAAAATTATAAACAAACTCAACGCACAGACAATGAGTGCATGAAAGGAAGAGCATCATTTATGCAGAGCAGCAACAGGCAATTAATTTGCTTCAAGTGGGTGGAGCAACGGAGAACAAACACAGAATTTCGATGCCACAACAAAAAAAAAAACCAGGAAAGTGCAACAAAAATATGACAGACGCCGCCTTCGACTTGGACGCGGGCTATTTTAAGCCGCCTCTAATTGAAAGCAAATGCAAAAGGGCTTGGCCTGGTCTGCTCTTTCCTGACGCCTTATTGCCCCACCCTGCACCACCAACAAACATCTGTGCAGTGTGCTAAGATTTCAGTAGTGGGAGTTGAACACCGTGAGAAAACACTTTTTAATTCTACATTTAAGATATAAAAGTTATGTTTACAAATATATTTCGAGATAAGCCGCAATTATTTTGTTGATTAAACTTAATTAATTGCAATAGAATAATAAATTTCCACATATTTCTTTGAGTGTACTGCACCCTTTTAAGGGACACACTTGGAAACAAAGCGTTGCCTGTTCTGTTGTATGCCTCATTTAAAACTGCACTCAAAAAACATATATATAAAAAAATAAACAAAACATTTTGCACGACACGACATCGTGTTGCTGCCGCATGCTGTGAGCAGCTACATGCAACATGAATTTTATTATAACTCGTTGCCATGTCTATTTACATAATGAGGCAGGCTAATGAAGTTCAACACGATTACCCTGTTTGGACAGGTTTCCTTTCAATCCCTAAAAATCCTCTATTATCGGGGTTTCAAAATTGGACCACACGCAAAACCTTTTTTCCTTGCTTTGTTCGTTGCGATCAGAATCTGAAAATCTGATATTGGCTTGGAAATCGAAAGTCAATAGATGACGTAGACAAAGCACTTTGAAGATCTCTTGAAGATGCAGCCGGCTGGTTGGCCACACAGAATCGCTGTTGAATGTGTTGCTTTGCTTTGCTTTGCAGTTAAATGCCGGAAATCTGAGCGGCTCCAAAAGTCCACAATTGTCAGAGGCTCAAGTGCTTTTCACGCCGGCTGCAAAGAGTCGTGTCAAACAAAGCGGCTTTGTGGCTGAGACCTGGAGCTGCAAGTGGTAATACAGTTGCCCACACCACACCACACCACGACCACGACACGACACACCAAGCCAGAGCTAACCACATCCCCCATTTGCCTGGGGCCCCGGGCGTGGTGCGACGTGACGTCCTTTCATTGCCAGCGGGTTTTGGCTCTCAAGTTACAATTTCTGATTTGTGATTCGTTTTATTTTTCTGTAGTATGTCGTGTTTCTGGCTGCAGCGTGTCTGCTGTTATTTATACTACAAACCGAGTGTCTGCCAGCTTATAAATAATTCAGACAGCACCCTGATAGCCCTAAACCCGCTGGCTGTATTGCTATATTGCAGTTCGTGCAGCTTGAACTCTGACATCCCTCCATCAATTTCAATCAGCTCCTCCACACGTCTCTCACCTGCTCCGGCAAATGAATAAAAGTAGCGTCTGCAGCTTTTAATTGCGTTTGCACCTGCACTGCTCCTTGATTAACTACAGCAATTCGAACACAATTTCGAACGTGTAGGTTATGCAAAATTATTTTTAACATGGTTACGAGGCAAACCAGCAGCAACCAGCTGCAGCAGCACCACCAGCACCACTATGCCTGAGAGGATGCCACTCAGGCGATTTTATCTCAAGCCATTAATGCTGCTATTGCTGCTTGCGTTTAACCTAAATTCAAGTTGTTGTTTTTAGCTTGTTACGGAAGAGGACAGAGGGGGAAAGAGGCGGGTGGACTTCTTGAGTAGGCATCGTCAGTTGCAAGTTGCATTGCGTGGCTGGTTGCAGTAAGTGCAGCAGCAAGTTGCTTGTTGCATGAATTGTCTTAGCAAAATCTTCAAGATTGCGCCAAGTGAAAATTGAGGTGAAAGGCAATTTGTGCTACTGTCGTCGAGTGATTTGTTTCGCTCTCAGCAAAGATAAACACTTAACACGATCTATATTTTCAGATATTTTCAGAATTACAGCTACTGGTTTTTTTTTCTAGATTTAACACAGAAGTGCAAAATTAATTACATTTTTTTCTGATGAGAAATATGCTAAAGTAAAACTCATAATTAGGTATAAATTTATCTTATCTGCTATTTAGAGTCAATTAAACATTTACAAAAATGTATTTAAAATGTTCGTTTAATTTTGAGACATTTCAAAAATTTTTTTTTTTTTTGAAGGAAAATTGGATAATTGAGTTGTCTAAGAATGCTACATAAATTTTAAAATACTCGTAAAATAATTCCTTACTCATTTAATTTATTAAAATTTCTTAACTTTGTCAAATTTACTTTGTGGTTTTCAAATTAAAGCGTTTCGTTTGCCAAGTGCAGGCAGGGGAATACATTTTAATTGAATTGTGATGTGGGTTTTTTTTTTGTGTGTTTTCATGTGTGCTAATGTGATATGGAGTGCATGTGTGTGTGTGTCTGTGTGGTTTTTGGCTCTTTTATTTCCAAGTTTGTTTATTTGGAGGTTTTCTTTTTCATTTTTATTGCCTCTCGTTTCGATTCGTTTCGTTTTATATCGTTTGGTGTAAGAGTTAAATGCTTCGCACAAAAAAACAATTGAAAATTTTTGTATTATTCAATTATGCGCAGTCACAAAAAAAAAACACCGAAAAACCAACACAGGAAAAAAGTGGAAAAACTTCAAGACTGAGTTGGTAGAAAATGTGTACAGAAATAAATTGTGGCATAGAAAAAGTTTGCTTGCCTCTTTCGTCTACGTCTATTTCCCTTCGTCTACGGCTCCACCTCCTCCTCCGACTCCGTCTTCGTCTGGTTTATCAATTAGGCACACATTTCGATTTGAAATACGCGCAGACGTTAAAGAAATGCATTAGTAATGCATTTGCCATATCCGTAGAGCGTTTGCCCTTTTTATACTACACTCAAAAAAAAGACGGAAAACATAAATGTCCCACAATGTAGACAAACAAATTTCTCTTTTTTTTTTATTTTAAAAATAGGTTTCAAAATTCATTTGGCAGTTTTCGAACAAAAAAAATATATCACAATTATTAAGCCAATATTAAATTTAAATTCCAAATCATTAGTTGGCTCTATTAAAACAATTATTTCTCTGAGTGTACATGGGCAGCAGTGATTCTCCTTCTCCAACTGCTCTTGTGGCCCTTGCGCTGCCCCCGCTCCTGCTTCAGGGAGGCTGCCACTAATCTGTTTATGGAGCTTGCCAGCTTTTTGTAGAATATTTATGCCCTTCTGCCCGGATTCTATAAATGTCTTGATGCACTGCAACTGCGGCAGGCGTTGAAACTTTGCCGTGAAGTGTTACAAATTTTATGGGATTGCTGACTGCTGCCTGCTGCAACTTTTCTATCCCAAATGGGGCATTTTTAATTGAGTTTGGCATTTTTTCGTTGGAATCATAATTTTTCCAACATTTGAGCATTCATATTGAATGCCTTTTGCCATGATTGAGAAATGCATCGCATTCCCCTCTCCTCCTATTCTTATCCTCTCCCCCACCAATTGAAGAGCATTCATTTTTCATCATTCAAATGGAAAACATTCAAATTGAGAGTCGAGTATTGAGTGCCATTTTAATTGGCCTTGTGTAACCATTCATAATAACTAGGGAAACTATTTGTGTGTCTGTCTCTGGGTATTATATGGGTTCAGTTTGTCAATTGTCAATGCACAATTTTGTCGCCTGCTCAAGTGTCGCATTATTTTTGTTGCTTTTAATATCTCTAGTATTTTTTACATTTTTTTTTACGACTGCACAAAGTTATAAATATAAATGTTTGTGTGCGCTGTTGATTGTTATATGACTATCGAGAGATCGACAGAGAACTACCCACAATCCCCTCCCTTCTAAACTATACTTGTGTATTTAAGCGGGAAGCTTGGTAGACAAGTGGCAAGTGATGGTTGCCGCTTTTGGGATTTGCATAAGAGAAATCAATTGAGATTTCTCACTCAGCATCTGCGGGCTGTGTGAGACAATATGTTACAACAGGCCTTGCTCTGCCCATATCCCCTGGCCTGTTATTGAAGGGGCACACAAACAAATTCGACTGCATGTCCAAACAAATACAGTAAATGCTGCATTGTTGACACAATCCGTCCTGACACATAGCAAATCCTTGGCACCATCATTATCACTATCATCAAAGTGCGCGACGACATGAGTTCGTCAAAACGTCAAAATGCCGCGTCGGCTTTTTTCCTCTTTTATTTTTAGACCTTCAATCTCATCAGCTGCATGACCGGAGACGCTGATGGACGTGTGCCTAGAAAACTCCTCCCAAACCCGAACCCGAACCCGTACCCTTTCCCGTTCCCATTCCCGTCCAATTTCCAGCCATATGGTTTTGAGCACGACCTCTCAGCTCTCGAGGCGCGGCGTGTGATAATTTCCCGCTGTCTCCGTCATCATGTTTCCTCTATTGTTTGTTGTGTTTTGTGTTTTGTATTGTGCTCTAGTTTTAATGATTTTCCACTACAAAAGGTCCTTGTAACGCCTCCTGGCGCCGTTTGCTCTCAACTGTTGTGCCATGGCATTTGTGTGTCTGCTTTTATGACTTCTCATTTCGCGTTCTAAACATTTTCAATTTCATATTTAACCATGTGTGTTTTTTACGGCTGCCGCTCTTATCGGAGACGCTTATCAACTAATAAAAGCATTTTGCAGCTATTTTTAAAATATATCATGCCTTATCAGCCAACAAATCCCAGTTAGGCCAGAAAGTAACATTCCAAGAAATGTCAATGCACGATTAATAATATACAAATTTAATATCTATAGCTAACCCATCAGGAATACTTGAATTTAACAGGATGACAACATCCGAATTGTTTACAAAAAAATAAATTCTACAGATTCAAATTCTAAGCGGCTCATTTGTCGTTAAAACTATTAATCACTCATCATTTGGGTTTGGGTTAATTGCTTTATATGAAAGAATTCGGACACTCGCCTACTATAATTACTTATGCTTGGATGTCCTCAGGGCATCTGCATTAGTCTGAAATCCATTAACGCCTTTTAAGACATTGATTAGTCACTCCTTGTTCGTTTTGCTTTCCCAATCTGCCATGTTTTTATATATATATATATATATGTTTCCATTTCCACTAAAATTGAATGTGAAAATACCAAATGGCACGAACCACATGGTTAATTTCTAAACAAATTGCTAATAAATATAAATAAAATTCCTTAACGACTATTTAATTACGATCTAGAAAGTGAAGTGTGGAAATGATCTAAAAACTACTTTTGATATAAGAAATATCTTGATTAATATTAAAGAAACTTTAGTTAATGTAAGATTGATTTGCTTTATTGGAGAATATTTATTTCATTATTAATTATTGAATATTTGCAGAGGAAATCCTTTTACTTTTACATTTATATTTTGTATCCCTTTTCCATCTCAATTTTTTTAAGTTATTTTCTTTAACTGTGACTAACTGGCTTCAAGGAAATAAGCCAATAAATTAAGAAGTCTGCTTGTAATATAAATTATACATTTTGCCAACTTTCGTCAAACTCTGTGTTAAAATTAGCGTGCTAAAAAAATAAATGTTCAGTAGAAAAGACAACATTTTTATGATATCGAAGTTTTAATACCCTCAGTTTTATTTCCTGACTGATTTATATATTTATTATGGAAAGTGGAAAATGAAATCTAGCTAAATATAAAACCAAAAAAAACTTTAATACCCTTGCAGTCATTAGAAATTTTTCGTCATTCATATTTTTAATTTGAGTCGTTACAGAAGTATAACATAATAATAATGCAGATTCATTGATTTGTTTTTTTTTTTGGAAAAATTAATTTAAATTAGATGAGTTTTTAAACCAATTTTACTCCTAGTTTAGCACTGATCGCAAATTTATTTGAGCCAAAGAAAATTCAGAAAACAAAACAATTTATTAGGGAAAATTTCGCATTTCTCAAAATGCAAGAAGCCCTGACGGGTGTGGCATTTTGGAAAACGCCTTGCTGCATAAGCAGAGGCAGCCACATCAACGACATGGATCTCTCTCTCTCTCTCTCTGACTGTCTCCGACAGGGGGCTGGTCGTGTCTGGATGCTGCTAAGTCTGGCAGCAGTTGCTAAAATTGAAAAATGTTTTCTTGTTTTGGGGGACAACCGAAAATGTTTGTGCTGAGACTTATTGTTTTGTGTTATGTTTATTTTTCTCTCGTTTCGCTGTTTGCCATGTCAGTGGATGAATATGCTTCGAGGTGACGCGACGGCCAGTGTGTGTGTGTGTGGCTGAGCTGTGTGTGCTGCCCACGCATGTGCAAAATGTCTTTAAATGTATCTGCAACAAAAAGATACAACAAGGAAAATCGTCTGCTTTGCTACATGTCTGAAATCTACTCTGGCTGTTAATTAGAAGCATCTTGCATCAGCTCAAGAACTCGTATGCCAACGCCAACATATAATATGCAGATACGTAAATCTGTATCAAATAGTGCTTAAATTATAAACTTGCTAATTTTAGCACTGTTCAGGGCCATTAATATATATCAGCCATCAGTCATTGGACAAAGATGCCGTCGAGATGCTGTACTCGAGTGTTGCCTCTAGTGTACTTCATAGTGTATCCGATACTTAGACATGTACTTGTTTTGTAATTGCATCTTATCAGGCATCTGTCTCAGAGCCAAACAACGGGGCAAACAATACCGAAAGCATCTTAAATAATTACCAAGCTGAGGCATTTTCTTAGCCTTAATTATGGGCTCAAGTTGTCAGCATTTTGAGTTTTCAACTTAAGCCAATTGGATACACCTTTCACCTCTGTCAGCGACAGAGTTTCACTCGTTACGGATTTGTCTTTGTCAAGTTTGTCGACCAGTTTATTAACTTTTGGATGTTCCCAGAATACGGGAGTAATACATGTGTTGGGGTCATACTAACAGCTCTTTTGTGTGTTAATCGTCTGCGTTTAGCTGTATTTAATTGTTCCTTTTCTGTCACTTGTGTATTTGCAGCACATATTGGTGACTATTTTCCTGCCCTTAATGAGTTTTCAACTCACACTGTGATACGCCCCCAAGTGCAACATGGACGCACTAAGCGCAGCTTGCAAGGAACTCTGGATGCAACGGTAAGTAATACGAATTGCATTTAAGACAGCTAACCAAAAAAAATAATTAAATAGATTAAAAAATGTATCCGTTCCTCAGATGAGCACACGATTTTTAATTAGTGGCACAGAAACGCGATATTAAATAATTTATGCCACGATTATTCATTTTATTGGCGTGTGTGCACACACTTTGCATGTCAAAACTTAATGAAGCCATTACTAAAACAAAATAGAAATCTGTTTAAATTATTAATTTTGTAAATCGTATTCTAGGATGGTCTGCATGCGCCAAGCTTAACACTGAGCTACACGCACCAAGGACAACGCATCCAAATCGAACTACAGCGCAACGATCGCCTCCTCCCCGAAGCCCACTTCCTGCGCTATCAGAATACCAGCAACCAGCTGGAAGGCGAATCCGGCTACGTGGTGCGCAATTTTACAAAGACTGACGTTGATTTATGCCATTATCAGGTGAGTTTGTTCGTCTGTTTGGTTTTATGGCTCTGTTTTACAACTGCATTTGCAACTCACCAGGGATACATACGCGGAAAGCCAGACTCAAAAGTGGCACTAGCCACCTGCGATGGCGCCTTGAATGGGATAGTCTTCGATGGCCAGGACACGTATTTCATTCATCCACACATCAAAGGCAGCGGACGGCTGCAGGATGATCATTATCTGCTCAGGTGAGTTACGACAGAAACTACCGGAGAAGCAAAGGAGACTTAACTAAATAGTTTCACTAAACGCCTCCTGTAAAAACTGGGAAACAGTTATTGCATAACTCAGAGCGCTTCCCATTCAATAACAGCAACAATCTAATCTTGGGTTACATGTTGCAAAAACATTTAATATATCCAGCATGCTATAAAAACAGAATAAAATTTAAATACAATAAATTATAATCAAGTTTAACATAAATTATAATTTAATCTTGATTATTTTTCTAAAATAAAACTGCGCCAATTTTCAATTTACGCATTATCGCAGCATATATTTTCCATATTTATATTTTCAATGCATTCACCTGAATGTGGCAATATCACGCACACACATATAATAAAAAGGTTGTTTCACTGCTGTCAGTGGCCAGAGGTAGCTGCCTCCATGTTTCCCTTATTTGCTTATTTGTTTAATAAACATTTGCTTTATTAGTCTGCCCATTCTTACTTGCCATATCTGAGTGTTGAGGCCCCCCCGTTTCAGACTCGTACTTCCGTTATTAATATTTGTGGCTGCGGAAATATCAAATTTCCCAAATAAATACATATATTTTCTGGTTTCTGGTTTGTTTAACAGACACGCGGACATGTTGCAGCAGAACGCCACCTGTGGATACGATGGCAGTACTGACAACCACAGTCCACACGAGAACAGCTGGCCGGAACATGAGCAGGATCAGGAGTTAGAGCAGGGACAGCGAAATCTGCTACATCGCTTGGATGGTGGCGAAATCAAACGCATGCTGAAACGACAGCGACGACACACGGATGAGAGTCAACTGATCCGGGGTCCATACAATGCCGACAACTATTCCAGCTACGTGGAGCTGGTGATTGTCGTGGACAACAAGGTGTACAAACATTTCAAAGAGAACACCAAGCTAGTGCATAAGCATTGCAAGGATCTGGCTAACATTATTAATGCCGTGAGTAGACTGAATTATCAGCAGTAGACAAGATTATCTAATCCTTAATCCTTATCTATTGCTTTATAGCTCTATGTGCCGCTGAACATCTTTGTGGCTCTTGTGGGCGTTGTTATCTGGAACGAATCGAATGAGATTGAGTTCTCCAGCGATGGCGATGTTACTCTTCGCAACTTCCTTAATTATCGCAGCACCAGGCTGGTGGTGGAGCATCCCAACGACAATGCACAGCTACTGACAAAGGAGATATTTGCAGGCGGAGTGGTGGGCAAGGCCCTAAAGGGACCCATCTGCACGTATGAATTTTCTGGCGGAGTTAGCATGCAGCACAGTCAGTTGCCAGCCGTGGTAGCCACCACAATGGCGCACGAAATGGGACACAATTTTGGAATGGAACACGACTTGAGCGATTGCCATTGTCCGGACGAGAAGTGCGTGATGGCCGCCTCGAGTACGGCCGTAGTCCCGGTGCACTGGAGCAGCTGCAGCATCGATCAGCTGACCATTGCCTTCTCGCGGGGCATGAACTACTGCCTGAGAAATAAACCCACCAAGCTATTTGAATCACCGCAGTGCGGCAATGGATTCGTGGAGCCCGGCGAACAGTGCGACTGTGGTTTGCCCACCCACTGTGAGAATAGCTGCTGCAATGCCCACACCTGCATGCTGCACAGCAATGCCTCGTGTGCCACGGGCGAGTGCTGTGATCTCGAAACATGCCGACCCAAACTGCCGGGCAGCGCTTGCCGTCCCTCGGAGAACGAATGCGATCTGCCCGAGTACTGCACCGGCGAGTCTGAATACTGCCCGGCGGATGTGTTTCGTCGCGACACGGAGCCTTGCGATAATAATCAGGCGTACTGCTTCCAGGGCA
The DNA here is from genome assembly GCA_035042365.1 of Drosophila dives. Classification (NCBI taxonomy): domain Eukaryota; kingdom Metazoa; phylum Arthropoda; class Insecta; order Diptera; family Drosophilidae; genus Drosophila; species Drosophila dives. Next base: position 1,912,470 of record JAWNLJ010000439.1, read on the forward strand.
CTTGTCGGTCGCATGCCAATCAATGCCGCATTCTGTGGGGACCAACGGGCGACAACTCGGTGCACTGCTACGAGAAGAATGTGGAGGGTTCCCGACTGGGCAACTGTGGCTACAATCGGCACAATAAGACGTTTGTGAAGTGCCCGCGGGAGCATGTGCATTGTGGAATGCTGCACTGCATCCATTTAAATGAGCGTTTGGAGTTTGGCATGGAATCTGCCGCTGTCTTATCCCATTCCTATGTCAGTCACAATCGGAAAATTGTCGCTTGCCGCACGGCATTAGTTGATCTTGGCCTGCAGACCATTGATCCTGGCCTGACACCGAATGGCGCCAAGTGTGGCGAGCATAGCATGTGCGTCAATCAGCAGTGCCTCTCTGTGGCGAGTGTGCGCCAACAGGGCATGGGTGCCACGTGTCCAGATGACTGCAACGAAAACGGTGTCTGCAACAGTCGAGGACATTGCCACTGCGACGTAGGATTTGGCGGCGAGGCATGCAGCAAGCCCGGACACGGTGGTTCCGTGGACAGCGGACCAGCCACAGATCCAAGCAGTAAGAATTTTTTTTACTTTTTAATTCCCTTTGAAGTGTCTTCTCTGTAGTCATCTGCAATATACATTTGATCATCCTAAATACGTCCATCTGGCTATTCTCAAAAATCTTCAATCCAGTATCCATTCTAATGCATAATATATTATGATATTAACAGATTTGTTATATTTATTGGATTAATAACTATTTTCTCAAAGACTTTCTAGATTTTCCATATATTTTCCTCAAACTTAACTTGTAGTTTTTTTTATATTAATTTATGCTTTTAGACAGTTCTCTAATATCTCTTTGCATGTCTGACTTAAAATTGAGAAACTTTTATAATTCAATAATTCTTGGTTTTTACTTACTCTTTGCAGGCAATCTGAGCATCTCCCGTTTCCTATACATACTGTTCTTCCTGGTGTTGCCACTGTTGGTTATTGCCTGGTTCCTTTATCGCTGCCTGTCGCGGGACAACAAGCTGTTCGCCGGTGGAAAACTCGCTGAGAATATGTATGTATCGACGTCCACGTCCAGCAGCAGTAGAAGGAGCAGCAGCTGCAACAGTAGCAAGTGCATCTCGACTCCAGCTTTCTGTGCCGCCGCCGTCTCCTCCTGCTCCACAGCTAGCTCACCCAGCACCACTTGCTCTACGTCTGCACAACCCCCACCATTAAAACTATCAATTACACAAACTAACATTGCAACTGCCACAATTACTAACATACACGCCACCTTGCCACGTCTTAAGTCCAGTCCGGGCACTCCGGCAGCAGTGCATCCGCCTGCCATGCCCAAGAGTCACAGCAACAACGAGGTGAAGCATGCACCTCTTTTGCGACGAAAGCTCTCCACGTCACAACTGGCGGCTTTTGAACCAAAGCCACCACCGCCAGTTCCATTCCACAAAAACAAAAACAACAACAACAATAACAATAATAATACTAACACAATGCGACGCAGGCTGGACATTACCGCTCCGCGTCTGCATGCAACCACAAATCCATTGGCGCTCACCGAGGGCGCCCAATTCATACAGAGCGACCCTGCGAGGTTTGCCAAAAGCTAACAAAATAAATTGCAACAACAACAACCACAATAACCACATCTATAACTATACCAATTACAACAACACTGCCCCACAATTTGAGCATGCCTAGAAAAGAAAACTCTGCATTTGTCCTCCTCATTTTACTTTTGTTCATTGCATTTTCATTTCCCATATTTTGTGTTAAGTATGCTTATCGAATTGTATGTGCCATTAATTTAAATTTATTTCAGCTTTAATAAAACTTGACTAAATGTTTAATTTTATTTTTATTTGTGCACTTGTCTCTGCTATGTTTAATGTTAAATATATTATTTAAGCGCCCATATTACAAAATGATTAAACATATATATATATATGAATTTGAAACAGCTAACCAAGATTGACATATTATTATAATTAATATTACTTATTAAACAACGACTCAATTCACTAGGTTTTTGAATTGCTTTCTTAAATTGCATATTCTAAAGGTTATTCAAATATAATTTTAATAAAAGTAATTTGAAATTCATCTGCATTTACAACAAAATTATATTTTTATTTAATTATTTGTTGCTGTACATATTTATAATAAATTAATTTCAAAACAAGTAATATATGTAATAAATTAATAATAATTATTTAGTTATTATAATTAAAATTCTGGCTGTAAATTATGTAGCAAATATGGGCAGCTTAAGCATTTTGTTGTTGGCATGTTTCTTTAGATTCTGTTAACTTTATCCAACTTTCAATTTTGTTGTTGGTATTTTAATTGCACTGCTTTGGTTTTGGTATGTAATAAAAATAGAATAAATATTTAATTGACCCACTCTTTGATTCAGGAATATTAATCTTATGCTTTATCTTTGCAGCATGAAAACAGCTAGCGCCATTAAACAGCCAACTTCGCGCATTAATCAAAATGGAGGCGGTCCATTAGGTGGTGCGGGTGGCCCGAATGCTCTGCCAAAATCCACTCCCAGCAGCACGGACGACATGAACTCGGCACTGCTAAAGTCACCGAGTGATTCGAGCGACGCCGCCGGTGGAGCCGCCAATGCGCCGAGCATGTTTGGTAAATTCAAGGGATTCACGCTGCGTCCACTGAACAATGCCAGCTCGCCGGCGAGCAACTACAGCGGACCCAACGTGGCCTTTGTGCAGCCCACGGTTCAGCTGGAGAGCAATGGGGTGCCACAGCGAACGGCTCCGCCACCGCCAGTGGACAAGTCGCCCGAGCAGACGGCAGCCACGAAAAAAAAATCAAGCAGCACATTGCCACGAGCGGCGCCAGCGTTGCCACCACCAAATCCCGGCTGCACGGCACGTCCGATCATATCTATGCCAACACTCGACTCCAGTACGCTAACCATGGTTCCACTGAAGGGCAGCACTGGAGATCTATCGCCGACACGCTCAGCTCCGGCACCGCCGGTGCCGCTGCATGCGGATCCCAAGCTGAATGTGAAGCGAGATGGAACCATCCGCCGCTTTGCCTCATTCCTCAAGAAGGAGGACAAGGCGCCGCTGAAAGAGAAGACTTACATTGATCGCGAGAGATTGCGTACTCTGGAGATATCGGCACCGATGCCAGTTCCAATGCCGCCGATGCCACAGGCCGAGTCCTCCAACTCTGACTCGGAGACGACACCACGCGAGGAGGAAACCAAGAATCTGGTGAAGCGCACCCAGTCCATGCGTTCACCAACCAGAAAAACGCAGCCGCAAACATTTGGCTCCATGCGCTCACCGCCCGGAGCAGCGCGTCCCAAAAGCACTGTGACGAATTCAACCAGCACCAATCCCGCTGGTGGTGGCACACGACCCAAATCACCACCACCACGGCCACCACCCGTGATCAAGAAGACCATGTCAACAACCTCATCGGGCTATCAAATGCCAGTCGCCACCGCTCAGACGACTGTGGAGAGAACCTACGATGACTGTGAGTTTATCGAGGCGCCATTGCGTGCATCAAGCGATGCCATCTACTCGGTCATTGAGGAGATACCGCCGGCGGCACAGACGCTTAAGCGTAGCGATCTCGTTGCCACCACCAGCAGCAGCACCAGCAGCGATATGGGCTTGCTGGGCGAGATCGTCAATGAGTTTGAGAAACTCAATGGTGGCGATTCTCTCTACTCGGGCAAACCCACCACACCAGAAGCTGCAACAACACCAGCAGCGCCACTACCAGGATCAGTAGAGGTGGAGCTGGAAGAGCAGACTGCAATGCCCCGAAGTCCACAGCGTCCGGCTCCGCCAAAACCGGCGGGCAGCAATCGAAATAGCAGCACGGAGGACAAACCACCGGCAGTGACGCCAACTTATATGCGTACAACGACCTTAAATGCTCCTGTTGCACGTGTGGCACCAACACGCTCCGACATTTCGCCATCGCGCGCCTTCTCCAGCTTTAAGCCAGCGCCAGCAAGCAGCTCCTCCAGCAACAACATCAGCAGCACCGCCACCAATACTGTCAAGGCAGCGCCGACACCCGCTCCAGCTGCCCAGACTACGCGCATTGGGGGCGCCGCGCGTCCCAAGTCCTTTACGCGGACTTCGAAAACACTGCCCAATGGCGTGGCAGCCACGCCCTCGGCCACCATACAGAAACCCAAGCCGCTGTCGGCGAAGCCATCGTTTAGTGCTGGACTCGCAAAGCGTACGCCCGGAACAGCTGCATCCGCAACTGTGACAACGGCGCCAACGCCGCCCACCGTGAAGGCATCGTCGAATATTGCGTCGCTGACGTCACGTTTTGAGCAGCGAAAATAGACAACACATGACTTTCTGTATTTTAAGTTAGGTTAGATTCAAACAAAATTAATTTAATTTTGGCACATGTCGTTGATATCCATTCCCCCACGCCCCATCTAGTTAGTTATATAAGGCGTTGCTTAATTTATGTGCTTTTAAGTATCTCAATGACTAATTGTAAGGATCAGTGTACGAACTTTTATTGATATCTGTAGTAATATATTACTCATTACAATTATATACATATATGTATTTTACTTGTTTATATATATATTTATATATATGCTAAATGCTTTTGTAAATAAAAACCAAAGAAGTCACAAAAAAGAACGCGTAGCTAACAAAAAGAAAACACAATACAGAATAGTCCACAGTACTCTTAAATGTGTAGTGTTATCATGTTGTACAGTTGTAAAGCGCACTTGCGATATTTAAATACAAATAAAGAACTAATTCGACATTTATTCGATTCGTTAGATGTTGTATTATACCTTTAACTGAACTAATTTTTAAATAAAAGCCTCTGTGAAATGTGGCACGGGGAAGCTCAGCTTTAATTTTATGGCTGGCACTGGAAAGATTAATTGATTCATGCAGTTATCGGTCTGTCTATAGTCAATAGCTAAAATGAGCAGTTAGCTTTTCACTCTTAATTGATATAAAATAAAAAACAATTTTAAGCAACTGTTTTTACGCAATTCAAAAAACAAATTTCCGATAACTTTCTTTCTAAAATGAAAATTCACTCAGTTAATCAGGACAAATGGTTAATATTCTTATTGTCCTCTTCGAATTAAATTTACTAAATACAATTAAAAAAAAAGGAAAAAGAACTTGTACTCATGTGAAATCAGTGGCTTAAATAAAATTTAAATTGACTTTCAAAAATTCCCGCACACATAAATTGATAATAATAATCAACTGCTTGGAAAGGATTTGGATTTATCGATTTATCGATAGCTATTGTGAATTGCCTCTGCTTACTCTTATTAGTTCAGTTTCTTTTCAATTGTCGTCGTGTCGGCGGGCAGCGCTGCTGTGTTTACGGTCTTATCTGGTTAAGCTGCTTGCGCATAATTCTGTGATAAACAAAATCGAGTGTTAAACTAATTTGAGTCATTTCCAAAAAATTAAGACTTTGGAAAAGATTTGTTATTTAAACAATATTTTATAAATTATACCTGCTAAATCCTTATCAAATTTCAATCGCTAGCAAGAACAAATACTTCCGTTTTGGTTTTAAAGAAATTGTGTGTGTTGCAAGTTCTTCAAGGTGTCGTTGCTGTCGATTCTTAAGATTCAAGACTCGAGACGTACGAAAAATAACTTGGCTGCTTTCCCATTTAAATATGCAGTTGCAGCAACAACGGCTGATGTTGCAGTTGCCGTTTTCCCTGTTGGTCCTACTACTCAACATATGCTTGCAGCAACAAATCACTCTCGTCACAGCCTCCAACGCTGAGTCAAAAGGTGAGTAACCCAACTTTGCAACGCAACAAACTTCTCATATTTAAAATATCATACAAGAACAATCGGATAAAAATAATTCAGTTGAGTTCCACTCATTTATATTTTATCAATTTTTTATTTTGAGCGTTGATTTGTAAACCCAAATGTGTCATGCTCAAAGCAATACGCAAGATTTATCCAATCCAATTTATTAAATCGCCACTTCTACTTAATAAATATAGTTTTTAATAATTATTATCCTAAGCAGTCCAAATGCTTTTTTAATTACTCTGAACAATATATAAAAGATATTGTTTGGCTAGCATAAAAAACAAAACGTTTTACTCAATACACACCCACACACGCACACACCTTGTTCTAAAGGACATTAGACACATGTATGATGGGGTGGGGGCGGGGGGACTACTCAGTCAACTGTGGTTTTAATTATGAGTCATCAAGTACATGGCACTTGTGAGATATTACATATATAACATAATTATATTTAAATATATATGTGAATCCGTTAAAGGCGTAGCCTTACACACTGTCACACTGTGCTCGATCAGTAAACACCAAAACTTATTTCACAAATCCATAACATATTTTTAATATTTTATTATTAACTAAGCAGAGCTGAATTTCGAGCATAATCTGGCGCATTAACCGAAATTAAATTGTTACAAATAAATATCTAAAAAAAAACAATGTGAAAAACATGCATTTAAGCAATAAACTGGTATTATTTATATAGCATCTCAGCAGCAATAGCAACAGTCAATTTTCAAATGTTCTTTTTAATTTGGCACTTGTGTATTTGCAGCACATATTGGTGACTATTTTCCTGCCCTTGATGAGTTTTCAACTCACACTGTGATACGCCCCCAAGTGCAACATGGACGCACTAAGCGCAGCTTGCAAGGCACTCTGGACGCAACGGTAAGGAATGGGAATAATTATTGTAAAGTATAATTGTAAAAGACATCCAACAAACATAACAAATGGAAATCTCCCTAATGGGTTAATCTTGCTGTGTGGTGGTAATCCAGGATGGTCTGCATGCGCCAAGCTTAACACTGAGCTACACGCACCAAGGACAACGCATCCAAATCGAACTACAGCGCAACGATCGCCTCCTCCCCGAAGCCCACTTCCTGCGCTATCAGAATACCAGCAACCAGCTGGAAGGCGAATCCGGCTACGTGGTGCGCAATTTTACAAAGACTGACGTTGATTTATGCCATTATCAGGTGAGTTTGTTCGTCTGTTTGGGTTTATGGCTCTGTTTTTATAACTGCATTTGCAACTCACCAGGGATACATACGCGGAAAGCCAGACTCAAAAGTGGCACTAGCCACCTGCGATGGCGCCTTGAATGGGATAGTCTTCGATGGCCAGGACACGTATTTCATTCATCCCCACATCAAAGGCAGCGGACGGCTGCAGGATGATCATTATCTGCTCAGGTGAGTTACGACAGAAACTCTTTATCAACGGGAGACTTCAACAGAATGCTTAAGATTTTAAGTTTATTTAGGAATAAGTTCTTATAAAAGGACTATCATTAAATTAACGATATTTAATGCATTTGCATTGTGTGCTTAGTGGAACTGGGACCTGGATTACATCTAGTAAAATCTTTACACCCTTTTGACCTTCCAATGTGCGATTCCCTTTTCTCGGGAGCTGCTCAGTTTTATTTCCAATATTTTTAAAACATTCACCTGAATGTGGCAATATCACGCACTCACATATAATAAAAAGGTTGTTCCACTGCTGTCAGTGGCCAGAGGTAGCTGCCTCCATGTTTCCCTTATTTGCTTATTTGTTTAATAAACATTTGCTTTATTAGTCTGCCCATTCTTACTTGCCACATCTGAGTGTTGAGGCCCGCCCGTTTCAGACTCGTACTTCCGTTATTAATATTTTTGGCTGCGGAAATATCAAATTATCCCAATAAATACATATATTTTCTGGTTTGTTTGATTAACAGACACGCGGACATGTTACAGAAGAACGCCACCTGTGGATACGATGGCAGTACTGACAACCACAGTCCACACGAGGACAGCTGGCCGGAACATGAGCAGGATCAGGAGTTAGAGCAGGGACAGCCAAAGCTGCCACATCGCTTGGATGGTGGCGAAATCAAACGCATGCTGAAACGACAGCGACGACACACGGATGAGAGTCAACTGATTCGGGGTCCATACAAAGCCGATAAGTATTCCAGCTACGTGGAGCTGGTGATTGTCGTGGACAACAAGGTGTACAAACATTTCGAAGAGAACACCAAGGGAGTGCATAAGTATTGCAAGGATCTGGCTAACATTATTAATGCCGTGAGTAGACTGAATTATCAGCAGTAGACAAGATTATCTAATCCTTAATCCTTATCTATGCTTTCTAGCTCTATGTGCCGCTGAACATCTTTGTGGCTCTTGTGGGCGTTGTTATCTGGAATGAATCGAATGAGATTGGGATCTCCAGCGATGGCGAAGTTACTCGTTCGCAACTTCCTTAATTATCGCAGCACCAGGCTGGTGGTGGAGCATCCCAACGACAATGCACAGCTACTGACAAAGGAGATATTTGCAGGCGGAGTGGTGGGCAAGGCCCTAAAGGGACCCATCTGCACGTATGAATTTTCTGGCGGAGTTAGCATGCAGCACAGTCAGTTGCCAGCCGTGGTAGCCACCACAATGGCGCACGAAATGGGACACAATTTTGGAATGGAACACGACTCGAGCGATTGCCATTGTCCGGACGAGAAGTGCGTGATGGCCGCCACGAGTACGGCCGTAGTCGCCGCTGCACTGGAGCAGCTGCAGCAACGATCAGCTGGCCAAAGCCTTCTCGCGGGGCATGAACTACTGCCTGAGAAATAAACCCACCAAGCTATTTGAATCGCCGCAGTGCGGCAATGGATTCGTGGAGCCCGGCGAACAGTGCGACTGTGGTTTGCCCACCCACTGTGAGAATAGCTGCTGCAATGCCCACACCTGCATGCTGCACAGCAATGCCTCGTGTGCCACGGGCGAGTGCTGTGATCTCGACACATGCCGACCCAAGCTGCCGGGCAGCGCTTGCCGTCCCTCGGAGAACGAATGCGATCTGCCCGAGTACTGCACCGGCGAGTCGGAATACTGCCCGGCGGATGTGTTTCGTCGCGACACGGAGCCTTGCGATAATAATCAGGCGTACTGCTTCCAGGGCACTTGTCGGTCGCATGCCAATCAATGCCGCATTCTGTGGGGACCAACGGGCGACAACTCGGTGCACTGCTACGAGAAGAATGTGAAGGGTTCCCGACTGGGCAACTGTGGCTACAATCGGCACAATAAGACGTTTGTGAAGTGCCCGCGGGAGCATGTGCATTGTGGAATGCTGCACTGCATCCATTTAAATGAGCGTTTGGAGTTTGGCATGGAATCTGCCGCTGTCTTATCCCATTCCTATGTCAGTCACAATCGGAAAATTGTCGCTTGCCGCACGGCATTAGTTGATCTTGGCCTGCAGACCATTGATCCTGGCCTGACACCGAATGGTGCCAAGTGTGGCGAGCATAGCATGTGCGTCAATCAGCAGTGCCTCTCTGTGGCGAGTGTGCGCCAACAGGGCATGGGTGCCACGTGTCCAGATGACTGCAACGAAAACGGTGTCTGCAACAGTCGAGGACATTGCCACTGCGACGTAGGATTTGGCGGCGAGGCATGCAGCAAGCCCGGACACGGTGGTTCCGTGGACAGCGGACCAGCCACAGATCCAAGCAGTAAGAATTTTTTTTACTTTTTAATTCCCTTTGAAGTGTCTTCTCTGTAGTCATCTGCAATATACATTTGATCATCCTAAATACGTCCATCTGGCTATTCTCAAAAATCTTCAATCCAGTATCCATTCTAATGCATAATATATTATGATATTAACAGATTTGTTATATTTATTGGATTAATAACTATTTTCTCAAAGACTTTCTAGATTTTCCATATATTTTCCTCAAACTTAACTTGTAGTTTTTTTTATATTAATTTATGCTTTTAGACAGTTCTCTAATATCTCTTTGCATGTCTGACTTAAAATTGAGAAACTTTTATAATTCAATAATTCTTGGTTTTTACTTACTCTTTGCAGGCAATCTGAGCATCTCCCGTTTCCTATACATACTGTTCTTCCTGGTGTTGCCACTGTTGGTTATTGCCTGGTTCCTTTATCGCTGCCTGTCGCGGGACAACAAGCTGTTCGCCGGTGGAAAACTCGCTGAGAATATGTATGTATCGACGTCCACGTCCAGCAGCAGTAGAAGGAGCAGCAGCTGCAACAGTAGCAAGTGCATCTCGACTCCAGCTTTCTGTGCCGCCGCCGTCTCCTCCTGCTCCACAGCTAGCTCACCCAGCACCACTTGCTCTACGTCTGCACAACCCCCACCATTAAAACTATCAATTACACAAACTAACATTGCAACTGCCACAATTACTAACATACACGCCACCTTGCCACGTCTTAAGTCCAGTCCGGGCACTCCGGCAGCAGTGCATCCGCCTGCCATGCCCAAGAGTCACAGCAACAACGAGGTGAAGCATGCACCTCTTTTGCGACGAAAGCTCTCCACGTCACAACTGGCGGCTTTTGAACCAAAGCCACCACCGCCAGTTCCATTCCACAAAAACAAAAACAACAACAACAATAACAATAATAATACTAACACAATGCGACGCAGGCTGGACATTACCGCTCCGCGTCTGCATGCAACCACAAATCCATTGGCGCTCACCGAGGGCGCCCAATTCATACAGAGCGACCCTGCGAGGTTTGCCAAAAGCTAACAAAATAAATTGCAACAACAACAACCACAATAACCACATCTATAACTATACCAATTACAACAACACTGCCCCACAATTTGAGCATGCCTAGAAAAGAAAACTCTGCATTTGTCCTCCTCATTTTACTTTTGTTCATTGCATTTTCATTTCCCATATTTTGTGTTAAGTATGCTTATCGAATTGTATGTGCCATTAATTTAAATTTATTTCAGCTTTAATAAAACTTGACTAAATGTTTAATTTTATTTTTATTTGTGCACTTGTCTCTGCTATGTTTAATGTTAAATATATTATTTAAGCGCCCATATTACAAAATGATTAAACATATATATATATATGAATTTGAAACAGCTAACCAAGATTGACATATTATTATAATTAATATTACTTATTAAACAACGACTCAATTCACTAGGTTTTTGAATTGCTTTCTTAAATTGCATATTCTAAAGGTTATTCAAATATAATTTTAATAAAAGTAATTTGAAATTCATCTGCATTTACAACAAAATTATATTTTTATTTAATTATTTGTTGCTGTACATATTTATAATAAATTAATTTCAAAACAAGTAATATATGTAATAAATTAATAATAATTATTTAGTTATTATAATTAAAATTCTGGCTGTAAATTATGTAGCAAATATGGGCAGCTTAAGCATTTTGTTGTTGGCATGTTTCTTTAGATTCTGTTAACTTTATCCAACTTTCAATTTTGTTGTTGGTATTTTAATTGCACTGCTTTGGTTTTGGTATGTAATAAAAATAGAATAAATATTTAATTGACCCACTCTTTGATTCAGGAATATTAATCTTATGCTTTATCTTTGCAGCATGAAAACAGCTAGCGCCATTAAACAGCCAACTTCGCGCATTAATCAAAATGGAGGCGGTCCATTAGGTGGTGCGGGTGGCCCGAATGCTCTGCCAAAATCCACTCCCAGCAGCACGGACGACATGAACTCGGCACTGCTAAAGTCACCGAGTGATTCGAGCGACGCCGCCGGTGGAGCCGCCAATGCGCCGAGCATGTTTGGTAAATTCAAGGGATTCACGCTGCGTCCACTGAACAATGCCAGCTCGCCGGCGAGCAACTACAGCGGACCCAACGTGGCCTTTGTGCAGCCCACGGTTCAGCTGGAGAGCAATGGGGTGCCACAGCGAACGGCTCCGCCACCGCCAGTGGACAAGTCGCCCGAGCAGACGGCAGCCACGAAAAAAAAATCAAGCAGCACATTGCCACGAGCGGCGCCAGCGTTGCCACCACCAAATCCCGGCTGCACGGCACGTCCGATCATATCTATGCCAACACTCGACTCCAGTACGCTAACCATGGTTCCACTGAAGGGCAGCACTGGAGATCTATCGCCGACACGCTCAGCTCCGGCACCGCCGGTGCCGCTGCATGCGGATCCCAAGCTGAATGTGAAGCGAGATGGAACCATCCGCCGCTTTGCCTCATTCCTCAAGAAGGAGGACAAGGCGCCGCTGAAAGAGAAGACTTACATTGATCGCGAGAGATTGCGTACTCTGGAGATATCGGCACCGATGCCAGTTCCAATGCCGCCGATGCCACAGGCCGAGTCCTCCAACTCTGACTCGGAGACGACACCACGCGAGGAGGAAACCAAGAATCTGGTGAAGCGCACCCAGTCCATGCGTTCACCAACCAGAAAAACGCAGCCGCAAACATTTGGCTCCATGCGCTCACCGCCCGGAGCAGCGCGTCCCAAAAGCACTGTGACGAATTCAACCAGCACCAATCCCGCTGGTGGTGGCACACGACCCAAATCACCACCACCACGGCCACCACCCGTGATCAAGAAGACCATGTCAACAACCTCATCGGGCTATCAAATGCCAGTCGCCACCGCTCAGACGACTGTGGAGAGAACCTACGATGACTGTGAGTTTATCGAGGCGCCATTGCGTGCATCAAGCGATGCCATCTACTCGGTCATTGAGGAGATACCGCCGGCGGCACAGACGCTTAAGCGTAGCGATCTCGTTGCCACCACCAGCAGCAGCACCAGCAGCGATATGGGCTTGCTGGGCGAGATCGTCAATGAGTTTGAGAAACTCAATGGTGGCGATTCTCTCTACTCGGGCAAACCCACCACACCAGAAGCTGCAACAACACCAGCAGCGCCACTACCAGGATCAGTAGAGGTGGAGCTGGAAGAGCAGACTGCAATGCCCCGAAGTCCACAGCGTCCGGCTCCGCCAAAACCGGCGGGCAGCAATCGAAATAGCAGCACGGAGGACAAACCACCGGCAGTGACGCCAACTTATATGCGTACAACGACCTTAAATGCTCCTGTTGCACGTGTGGCACCAACACGCTCCGACATTTCGCCATCGCGCGCCTTCTCCAGCTTTAAGCCAGCGCCAGCAAGCAGCTCCTCCAGCAACAACATCAGCAGCACCGCCACCAATACTGTCAAGGCAGCGCCGACACCCGCTCCAGCTGCCCAGACTACGCGCATTGGGGGCGCCGCGCGTCCCAAGTCCTTTACGCGGACTTCGAAAACACTGCCCAATGGCGTGGCAGCCACGCCCTCGGCCACCATACAGAAACCCAAGCCGCTGTCGGCGAAGCCATCGTTTAGTGCTGGACTCGCAAAGCGTACGCCCGGAACAGCTGCATCCGCAACTGTGACAACGGCGCCAACGCCGCCCACCGTGAAGGCATCGTCGAATATTGCGTCGCTGACGTCACGTTTTGAGCAGCGAAAATAGACAACACATGACTTTCTGTATTTTAAGTTAGGTTAGATTCAAACAAAATTAATTTAATTTTGGCACATGTCGTTGATATCCATTCCCCCACGCCCCATCTAGTTAGTTATATAAGGCGTTGCTTAATTTATGTGCTTTTAAGTATCTCAATGACTAATTGTAAGGATCAGTGTACGAACTTTTATTGATATCTGTAGTAATATATTACTCATTACAATTATATACATATATGTATTTTACTTGTTTATATATATATTTATATATATGCTAAATGCTTTTGTAAATAAAAACCAAAGAAGTCACAAAAAAGAACGCGTAGCTAACAAAAAGAAAACACAATACAGAATAGTCCACAGTACTCTTAAATGTGTAGTGTTATCATGTTGTACAGTTGTAAAGCGCACTTGCGATATTTAAATACAAATAAAGAACTAATTCGACATTTATTCGATTCGTTAGATGTTGTATTATACCTTTAACTGAACTAATTTTTAAATAAAAGCCTCTGTGAAATGTGGCACGGGGAAGCTCAGCTTTAATTTTATGGCTGGCACTGGAAAGATTAATTGATTCATGCAGTTATCGGTCTGTCTATAGTCAATAGCTAAAATGAGCAGTTAGCTTTTCACTCTTAATTGATATAAAATAAAAAACAATTTTAAGCAACTGTTTTTACGCAATTCAAAAAACAAATTTCCGATAACTTTCTTTCTAAAATGAAAATTCACTCAGTTAATCAGGACAAATGGTTAATATTCTTATTGTCCTCTTCGAATTAAATTTACTAAATACAATTAAAAAAAAAGGAAAAAGAACTTGTACTCATGTGAAATCAGTGGCTTAAATAAAATTTAAATTGACTTTCAAAAATTCCCGCACACATAAATTGATAATAATAATCAACTGCTTGGAAAGGATTTGGATTTATCGATTTATCGATAGCTATTGTGAATTGCCTCTGCTTACTCTTATTAGTTCAGTTTCTTTTCAATTGTCGTCGTGTCGGCGGGCAGCGCTGCTGTGTTTACGGTCTTATCTGGTTAAGCTGCTTGCGCATAATTCTGTGATAAACAAAATCGAGTGTTAAACTAATTTGAGTCATTTCCAAAAAATTAAGACTTTGGAAAAGATTTGTTATTTAAACAATATTTTATAAATTATACCTGCTAAATCCTTATCAAATTTCAATCGCTAGCAAGAACAAATACTTCCGTTTTGGTTTTAAAGAAATTGTGTGTGTTGCAAGTTCTTAAGGTGTCGTTGCTGTGATTCTTAAGATTCAAGACTCGAGACGTAGAAAAATAACTTGGCTGCTTTCCCATTTAAATATGCAGTTGCAGCAACAACGGCTGATGTTGCAGTTGCCGTTTTCCCTGTTGGTCCTACTACTCAACATATGCTTGCAGCAACAAATCACTCTCGTCACAGCCTCCAACGCTGAGTCAAAAGGTGAGTAACCCAACTTTGCAACGCAACAAACTTCTCATATTTAAAATATCATACAAGAACAATCGGATAAAAATAATTCAGTTGAGTTCCACTCATTTATATTTTATCAATTTTTTATTTTGAGCGTTGATTTGTAAACCCAAATGTGTCATGCTCAAAGCAATACGCAAGATTTATCCAATCCAATTTATTAAATCGCCACTTCTACTTAATAAATATAGTTTTTAATAATTATTATCCTAAGCAGTCCAAATGCTTTTTTAATTACTCTGAACAATATATAAAAGATATTGTTTGGCTAGCATAAAAAACAAAACGTTTTACTCAATACACACCCACACACGCACACACCTTGTTCTAAAGGACACATGTATGATGGGGTGTGGGCGGGGGGACTACTCAGTCAACTGTGGTTTTAATTGTGAATCATCAGGTTCATGGCACTTGTGAGATATTACATTTATAACATAATTATATTTAAATATATATGTGAATCCGTTAACACACACTCACACTGTGCTCGAACAGTAAACACCAAAACTTATTTCACAAATCCATAACATATTTTTAATATTTTATTATTAACTAAGCAGAGCTGAATTTCGAGCATAATCTGGCGCATTAACCGAAATTAAATTGTTACAAATAAATATCTAAAAAAAAAACAATGTGAAAAACATGCATTTAGGCAATAAACTGGTATTATTTATATAGCATTTCAGCAGCAATAGCAACAGTCAATTTTCAAATGTTGTTTTTAATTTGGCACTTGTGTATTTGCAGCACATATTGGTGACTATTTTCCTGCCCTTGATGAGTTTTCAACTCACACTGTGATACGCCCCCAAGTGCAACATGGACGCACTAAGCGCAGCTTGCAAGGCACTCTGGACGCAACGGTAAGGAATGGGAATAATTATTGTAAAGTATAATTGTAAAAGACATCCAACGAACATAACAAATGGAAATCTCCTTAATGGGTTAATCTTGCTGTGTGGTGGTAATCCAGGATGGTCTGCATGCGCCAAGCTTAACACTGAGCTACACGCACCAAGGACAACGCATCCAAATCGAACTACAGCGCAACGATCGCCTCCTCCCCGAAGCCCACTTCCTGCGCTATCAGAATACCAGCAACCAGCTGGAAGGCGAATCCGGCTACGTGGTGCGCAATTTTACAAAGACTGACGTTGATTTATGCCATTATCAGGTGAGTTTGTTCGTCTGTTTGGGTTTATGGCTCTGTTTTTATAACTGCATTTGCAACTCACCAGGGATACATACGCGGAAAGCCAGACTCAAAAGTGGCACTAGCCACCTGCGATGGCGCCTTGAATGGGATAGTCTTCGATGGCCAGGACACGTATTTCATTCATCCCCACATCAAAGGCAGCGGACGGCTGCAGGATGATCATTATCTGCTCAGGTGAGTTACGACAGAAACTCTTTATCAACGGGAGACTTCAACAGAATGCTTAAGATTTTAAGTTTATTTAGGAATAAGTTCTTGTAAAAGGACTATCATTTGCATTGTGTGCTTAGTGGAACTGGGAACTGGATTACATCTAGTAAAATCTTTACACCCTTTTGACCTTCCAATGTGCGATTCCCTTTTCTCGGGAGTTGCTCAGTTTTATTTCTAATATTTTTAAAACTTTCACCTGAATGTGGCAATATCACTCACACACATTATTAGCTGCCTCCATGTTTCCCTTATTTGCTTATTTGTTTAATAAACATTTGCTTTATTAGTCTGCCCATTCTTACTTGCCACATCTGAGTGTTGAGGCCCGCCCGTTTCAGACTCGTACTTCCGTTATTAATATTTTTGGCTGCGGAAATATCAAATTATCCCAATAAATACATATATTTTCTGGTTTGTTTGATTAACAGACACGCGGACATGTTACAGAAGAACGCCACCTGTGGATACGATGGCAGTACTGACAACCACAGTCCACACGAGGACAGCTGGCCGGAACATGAGCAGGATCAGGAGTTAGAGCAGGGACAGCCAAAGCTGCCACATCGCTTGGATGGTGGCGAAATCAAACGCATGCTGAAACGACAGCGACGACACACGGATGAGAGTCAACTGATCCGGGGTCCATACAAAGCCGATAAGTATTCCAGCTACGTGGAGCTGGTGATTGTCGTGGATAACAAGGTGTACAAACATTTCGAAGAGAACACCAAGGGAGTGCATCAGTATTGCAAGGATCTGGCTAACATTATTAATGCCGTGAGTAGACTAAATTATCAGCAGTAGACAAGATTATCTAATCCTTAATCCTTATAGCTCTACTTGCCGCTGAACATCTTTGTGGCTCTTGTGGGCGTTGTTATCTGGAATGAATCGAATGAGATTGGGATCTCCAGCGATAGCGAAGTTACCGTTCTCAACTTCCTTAATTATCGCAGAACCAGGCTGGTGGTAGAGCATCCCAACGACAATGCACAGCTACTAACAAAGGAGATATTTGCAGGCGGAGTGGTGGGCAAGGCCATAATTGGATCCTTCTGCACGTATGAATTTTCTGGCGGAGTTAGCATGCAGCACAGTCAGTTGCTAGCCGTGGTAGCCACCACAATGGCGCACGAAATGGGACACAATTTTGGTATGAAACACGACTCGAGCGATTGCCATTGTCCGGACGAGAAATGCGTGATGTCCGCCACGAGTACGGCCTTGTCGCCGCTGCACTGGAGCAGCTGCAGCAAAGATCAGCTGGCCAAAGCCTTCTCGCATGGCATGAACTACTGCCTGAGAAATAAACCCACCAAGCTATTTGAATCGCCGCAGTGCGGCAATGGATTCGTTGAGCCCGGCGAACAGTGCGACTGTGGTTTGCCCACCCACTGTGAGAATAGCTGCTGCAATGCCCACACCTGCATGCTGCACAGCAATGCCTCGTGTGCCACGGGCGAGTGCTGTGATCTCGACACATGCCGACCCAAGCTGCCGGGCAGCGCTTGCCGTCCCTCGGAGAACGAATGCGATCTGCCCGAGTACTGCACCGGCGAGTCGGAATACTGCCCGGCGGATGTGTTTCGTCGCGACACGGAGCCTTGCGATAATAATCAGGCGTACTGCTTCCAGGGCACTTGTCGGTCGCATGCCAATCAATGCCGCATTCTGTGGGGACCAACGGGCGACAACTCGGTGCACTGCTACGAGAAGAATGTGAAGGGTTCCCGACTGGGCAACTGTGGCTACAATCGGCACAATAAGACGTTTGTGAAGTGCCCGCGGGAGCATGTGCATTGTGGAATGCTGCACTGCATCCATTTAAATGAGCGTTTGGAGTTTGGCATGGAATCTGCCGCTGTCTTATCTGATTCCTATGTCAGTCACAATCGGAAAATTGTCGCTTGCCGCACGGCATTAGTTGATCTTGGCCTGCAGACCATTGATCCTGGCCTGACACCGAATGGTGCCAAGTGTGGCGAGCATAGCATGTGCGTCAATCAGCAGTGCCTCTCTGTGGCGAGTGTGCGCCAACAGGGCATGGGTGCCACGTGTCCAGATGACTGCAACGAAAACGGTGTCTGCAACAGTCGAGGACATTGCCACTGCGACGTAGGATTTGGCGGCGAGGCATGCAGCAAGCCCGGACACGGTGGATCCGTGGACAGCGGACCAGCCACAGATCCAAGCAGTAAGTAATGGGAGAGATCCTATTGTAAATATTTCTACTTTCTAATTCCCTTCGAAGTGTCTTCTCTGTAGTCATCTGCAATATACATTTGATCATCATAAATACGTCCATTTGGCTATTCTCAAAAATCTCCAATCCATTATCCATTCTAATGCATAATATATTATGATATTAACAGATTTGTTATATTTATTGGATTAATAACTATTTTCTCAAAAACTTTCTAGATTTTCCATATATTTTCCTCAAACTTAACTTGTAGTTTTTTTTATATTAATTTATGCTTTTAGACAGTTCTCTAATATCTCTTTGCATGTCTGACTTAAAATTGAGAAACTTTTATAATTCAATAATTCTTGGTTTTTACTTACTCTTTGCAGGCAATCGGAGCAACTCGCGTTTCCTGTACTTTCTGTTCTTTCTGGTGTTGCCACTGTTGGTTATCGCCTGGTTCCTTTATCGCTGCCTGTCGCGGGACAACAAGCTGTTCGCCGGTGGAAAACTCGCCGCCGTCTCCTCCTGCTCCACAGCTAGCTCTACGTCTGCACAACCCCCACCATTAAAACTATCAATTACACAAACTAACATTGCAACTGCCACAATTACTAACATACACGCCACCTTGCCACGTCTTAAGTCCAGTCCGGGCACTCCGGCAGCAGTGCATCCGCCTGCCATGCCCAAGAGTCACAGCAACAACGAGGTGAAGCATGCACCTCTTTTGCGACGAAAGCTCTCCACGTCACAACTGGCGGCTTTTGAACCAAAGCCACCACCGCCAGTTCCATTCCACAAAAACAAAAACAACAACAACAATAACAATAATAATACTAACACAATGCGACGCAGGCTGGACATTACCGCTCCGCGTCTGCATGCAACCACAAATCCATTGGCGCTCACCGAGGGCGCCCAATTCATACAGAGCGACCCTGCGAGGTTTGCCAAAAGCTAACAAAATAAATTGCAACAACAACAACCACAATAACCACATCTATAACTATACCAATTACAACAACACTGCCCCACAATTTGAGCATGCCTAGAAAAGAAAACTCTGCATTTGTCCTCCTCATTTTACTTTTGTTCATTGCATTTTCATTTCCCATATTTTGTGTTAAGTATGCTTATCGAATTGTATGTGCCATTAATTTAAATTTATTTCAGCTTTAATAAAACTTAACTAAAAGTTTAATTTTATTGTTATTTTTGTGTTATTTGGTGTTTGTCTTGTGTCTGCTATGTTTAATGTTTAAGCGCCCATATTACAAAATTATTAAACATATATACATGAATGTGAAACAGCTAACCAAGATTGACATATTATAATAATTAATATTACTTATTAAACAACGACTGAATTCACTAGGTTTTTTAATTGCTTTCTTAAATTGCATATTCAAAAAGTTATTCCAATATAATTTTAATAAAAGTAATTTGAAATTCATCTGCATTTACAACAAAATTATATTTTTATTTAATTATTTGTTGCTGTACATATTTATAATAAATTAATTTCAAAACAAGTAATATATGTAATAAATTAATAATAATTATTTAGTTATTATAATTAAAATTCTAGCTGTAAATCATTTGGAAATATGGGCAGCTTAAGCATTTTGTTGTTGGCATGTTTCTTTAGATTCTGTTAACTTTATCCAACTTTCAATTTTGTTGTTGGTATTTTAATTGCACTGCTTTGGTTTTGGTATGTAATAAAATATAATAAATATCCAATTGACCCACTCTTTGATCCAGGAATATTAATCTTATGCTTTATTCTTGCAGCATGAAAACAGCTAGCGCCATTAAACAGCCAACTTCGCGCATTAATCAAAATGGAGGCGGTCCATCAGGTGGTGCGGATGGTCCGAATGCTCTGCCAAAATCCACTCCCAGCAGCACGGACGACATGAACTCGGCACTGCTAAAGTCACCGAGTGATTCCGTGTTGCCACCGTGGCCACCACCGAATCCCGGATGGACGGCACGTTCGATCATATCCAAGCCAACACTCGACTCAAGTACGCTGACCATGGTTATCATGTTGTACAGTTGTAAAGCACAATTACGATATTTAAATACAAATAAAGAACTAATTCGACATTTATTCGATTCGTTAGATGTTGTATTATACCTTTAACTGAACTAATTTTTAAATAAAATCCTCTGTGAAATGTGGCTCGGGGAAGTTCAGCTTTAATTTTATGGCTGGCACTGGAAAGATTAATTGATTCATGCAGTTATCGGTCTGTCTATAGTCAATAGCTAAAATGAGCAGTAAGCTTTTCACTCTTAATTTATTTAAAATAAAAAACATTTAAAAAAAAAACAAACAACAAAAAAAAAAAACAACAAACTGTTCTTACGGAATTCAAAACACAAATTTCCGTCAACTTTCTTTCTAAAAAGAAAATTCACTCAGTTAATCAGGACAAATGGTTTAGTTTCTAATTGTCATCTTCGATTTAAATTTACTAAATACAATTTTAAAAAAAAGAAAGGAACTTGTACTTATGTGAAATCAGTGGCTTAAATAAAATTTAAATTGACTTTCAAAAATTCGCGCACACATAAATTGATAATAATAATCAACTGCTTGGAAAGGATTTGGATTTATCGATAGCTATTGTGAATTGCCTCTGCTTACTCTTATTAGTTCAGTTTCTTTTCAATTGTCGTCGTGTCGGCGGGCAGCGCTGCTGTGTTTACGGTCTTATCTGGTTAAGCTGCTTGCGCATAATTCTGTGATAAACAAAATCGAGTGTTAAACTAATTTGAGTCATTTCCAAAAAATTAAGACTTTGGAAAAGATTTGTTATTTAAACCATATTTTATAAATTATACCCGTTAAATCCTTATCAAATTTTAATCGCTAGCAAGAACAAATACATCCGTTTTTGTTTTAAAGGGATTGTGTGTGTTGCAAGTTGTAGTTCCCGTTGTTCTTAAGGTGTCGTTCTTAAGATTCAAGACGCGAGACGTACGAAAATACCTTGGCTGCTTTCCCATTTAAATATGCAGTTGCAGCAACAACGGCTGATGTTGCAGTTGCCGTTTTCCCTGTTGGTCCTACTACTCAACATATGCTTGCAGCAACAAATCACTCTCGTCACAGCCTCCAACGCTGAGTCAAAAGGTGAGTAACCCAACTTTGCAACGCAACAAACTTCTCATATTTAAAATATCATACAAGAACAATCGGATAAAAATAATTCAGTTGAGTTCCACTCATTTATATTTTATCAATTTTTTATTTTGAGCGTTGATTTGTAAACCCAAATGTGTCATGCTCAAAGCAATACGCAAGATTTATCCAATCCAATTTATTAAATCGCCACTTCTACTTAATAAATATAGTTTTTAATAATTATTATCCTAAGCAGTCCAAATGCTTTTTTAATTACTCTGAACAATATATAAAAGATATTGTTTGGCTAGCATAAAAAACAAAACGTTTTACTCAATACACACCCACACACGCACACACCTTGTTCTAAAGGACATTAGACACATGTATGATGGGGTGGGGGCGGGGGGACTACTCAGTCAACTGTGGTTTTAATTATGAGTCATCAAGTACATGGCACTTGTGAGATATTACATATATAACATAATTATATTTAAATATATATGTGAATCCGTTAAAGGCGTAGCCTTACACACTGTCACACTGTGCTCGATCAGTAAACACCAAAACTTATTTCACAAATCCATAACATATTTTTAATATTTTATTATTAACTAAGCAGAGCTGAATTTCGAGCATAATCTGGCGCATTAACCGAAATTAAATTGTTACAAATAAATATCTAAAAAAAAACAATGTGAAAAACATGCATTTAAGCAATAAACTGGTATTATTTATATAGCATCTCAGCAGCAATAGCAACAGTCAATTTTCAAATGTTCTTTTTAATTTGGCACTTGTGTATTTGCAGCACATATTGGTGACTATTTTCCTGCCCTTGATGAGTTTTCAACTCACACTGTGATACGCCCCCAAGTGCAACATGGACGCACTAAGCGCAGCTTGCAAGGCACTCTGGACGCAACGGTAAGGAATGGGAATAATTATTGTAAAGTATAATTGTAAAAGACATCCAACAAACATAACAAATGGAAATCTCCCTAATGGGTTAATCTTGCTGTGTGGTGGTAATCCAGGATGGTCTGCATGCGCCAAGCTTAACACTGAGCTACACGCACCAAGGACAACGCATCCAAATCGAACTACAGCGCAACGATCGCCTCCTCCCCGAAGCCCACTTCCTGCGCTATCAGAATACCAGCAACCAGCTGGAAGGCGAATCCGGCTACGTGGTGCGCAATTTTACAAAGACTGACGTTGATTTATGCCATTATCAGGTGAGTTTGTTCGTCTGTTTGGGTTTATGGCTCTGTTTTTATAACTGCATTTGCAACTCACCAGGGATACATACGCGGAAAGCCAGACTCAAAAGTGGCACTAGCCACCTGCGATGGCGCCTTGAATGGGATAGTCTTCGATGGCCAGGACACGTATTTCATTCATCCCCACATCAAAGGCAGCGGACGGCTGCAGGATGATCATTATCTGCTCAGGTGAGTTACGACAGAAACTCTTTATCAACGGGAGACTTCAACAGAATGCTTAAGATTTTAAGTTTATTTAGGAATAAGTTCTTATAAAAGGACTATCATTAAATTAACGATATTTAATGCATTTGCATTGTGTGCTTAGTGGAACTGGGACCTGGATTACATCTAGTAAAATCTTTACACCCTTTTGACCTTCCAATGTGCGATTCACTTTTTTCGGGAGCTGCTCAGTTTTATTTCCAATATTTTTAAAACATTCACCTGAATGTGGCAATATCACGCACTCACATATAATAAAAAGGTTGTTCCACTGCTGTCAGTGGCCAGAGGTAGCTGCCTCCATGTTTCCCTTATTTGCTTATTTGTTTAATAAACATTTGCTTTATTAGTCTGCCCATTCTTACTTGCCACATCTGAGTGTTGAGGCCCGCCCGTTTCAGACTCGTACTTCCGTTATTAATATTTTTGGCTGCGGAAATATCAAATTATCCCAATAAATACATATATTTTCTGGTTTGTTTGATTAACAGACACGCGGACATGTTACAGAAGAACGCCACCTGTGGATACGATGGCAGTACTGACAACCACAGTCCACACGAGGACAGCTGGCCGGAACATGAGCAGGATCAGGAGTTAGAGCAGGGACAGCCAAAGCTGCCACATCGCTTGGATGGTGGCGAAATCAAACGCATGCTGAAACGACAGCGACGACACACGGATGAGAGTCAACTGATTCGGGGTCCATACAAAGCCGATAAGTATTCCAGCTACGTGGAGCTGGTGATTGTCGTGGACAACAAGGTGTACAAACATTTCGAAGAGAACACCAAGGGAGTGCATAAGTATTGCAAGGATCTGGCTAACATTATTAATGCCGTGAGTAGACTGAATTATCAGCAGTAGACAAGATTATCTAATCCTTAATCCTTATCTATCGCTTTATAGCTCTATGTGCCGCTGAACATCTTTGTGGTTCTTGTGGGCGTTGTTATCTGGAATGAATCGAATGAGATTGAGTTCTCCAGCGATGGCGATGTTACCCTTCGCAACTTCCTTAATTATCGCAGCACCAGGCTGATGGTGGAGCATCCTAATGACCATGCACAGCTGCTGACCGAGGAGATATTTGCACACAATGTGGTAGGCAAGAACCCTATGAAATCAATATGCACGTATCACAGCTCCGGCGGTTTCACCAGTCTGCACAGTCCGGTTGTGGCAGTGGTAGCCAACACAATGGCGCATGAGATGGGGCACAGTTTCGGAATGGATCACGACTTGGACTATTGCCGCTGCCCGGACGAGAAGTGCGTGATGGCCGCCTCGAGTACGGCCGTGGTGCCGGTGCACTGGAGCAGCTGCAGCATCGATCAGCTGACCATTGCTTTCTCGCGCGGCATGAACTTCTGCCTGAGGAATAAACCCACCAAGCTATTTGAATCGCCGCAGTGCGGCAATGGATTCGTTGAGCCCGGCGAACAGTGCGACTGTGGTTTGCCCACCCACTGTGAGAATAGCTGCTGCAATGCCCACACCTGCATGCTGCACAGCAATGCCTCGTGTGCCACGGGCGAGTGCTGTGATCTCGACACATGCCGACCCAAGCTGCCGGGCAGCGCTTGCCGTCCCTCGGAGAACGAATGCGATCTGCCCGAGTACTGCACCGGCGAGTCGGAATACTGCCCGGCGGATGTGTTTCGTCGCGACACGGAGCCTTGCGATAATAATCGGGCGTACTGCTTCCAGGGCACTTGTCGGTCACATGCCAGTCAGTGCCGCCTTCTTTGGGGACCCTCCGGCGACAACTCAGTGCACTGTTACGAGAATAATGTGGATGGAGTCAAAGAGGGCAACTGTGGCTACAATCGGCACAATAAGATGTATGTGAAGTGCCATCGGGAGAATGTTCTGTGTGGCACGCTGCAGTGCATTCATTACAACGAG
Organism: Drosophila dives; assembly: GCA_035042365.1. Lineage (NCBI taxonomy): Eukaryota > Metazoa > Arthropoda > Insecta > Diptera > Drosophilidae > Drosophila > Drosophila dives. The sequence goes on from JAWNLJ010000439.1 coordinate 1,937,450, forward strand.
AATCTCGAGTTTGGCATTGATTTTGCTGAAGAATCTGAGGTATATGCCAAAAATAAATTATTATTCTGCTATACGGCGTACTTCAATATCGGCCAACAGATCATCGATCCTGGGATGACGCCGAATGGCGCCAAGTGTGGCGATCAGAATATGTGCTACAATCAAAAGTGCCTGGCTCTGGAGCGAGTGCGCCAACTGGGTATGGTTGCCAATTGTTCACAAGACTGCAACGGCAACGGTGTCTGTAACAGCCGAGGACATTGCCACTGCGACGTAGGATTTGGCGGCGAGGCATGTAACAACATCGGACTCGGTGGCTCCATAGACAGCGGACCAGCCGCAGATCCAAGCAGTTAGTATTTTTTGTGACTTCCTATTAAGTTCACATTTGCATTGTTTTGATCAGGAGAAACATATGCCAAAGTAGAGTACTATATGACTATAATAAGAGTATTTATTTTAGATATCTTAAACAACTTAACTTTAGGTTTTTATAGTTTTTTTTTTTAATTTTAGAACTAGAATCCCAACATTTGATAAAAGTAGATTTACATTCAATATCATAAAATCATTGATATATTGATTAAGTTTTCAGCTTTACAAATTTAACTTTTCTAAACTTTTTATTGGTTTTCTCTTTTATTTTATTTTCTCTTTGAAGACAACCTGAGCATCTCGCATTTTCTGTACATTCTGTTCTTCCTTGTGTTGCCCGTTTTGTTCATCAGCTGCCTTATTTATCGCTGCCTGTCACTGAAAACCAAGCTATTTGCTGGCAGAGAACTCGCTGAAAATACGGATGTTTCGAAGTCCACACCAAGTATGAAGAACAGCAGCATTGGAATGAGCAGCAACCGCAACAGTATAAGTGACATTTCCAACTCAACATCCTGTGTAGCCACCGTATCCTCCGCCACAATAACTAACACTCATGCCACCCTTCCGTGCACTCCGGTCGCAGTGCATCTGCCTGTCATGCTTAAAAGTCACTCCAGCATCGATGTGCAGCGTGCGCCTCCCTTGATCTCCACTTCACAACTCACAGCTGTTTCACTAAAGCAAACACGGACAGTTTCATTCCACAACAACAATAATAATACTAACACCCCGCGACACAAGCCGGACATTACAGCACCGCGTCTGCAGGCAACTACAAATCCATTGACACTCACCGAAAACGTCCAATTTATACAGAGGGAACCTGATTTGTTTGCTAAAAGCTAACAAAATAAATTGCAACAACAACAACATCAACAAATCCCACCAATATAACTATATCAATAACAACAACACTGCCTCCTCTCTCTCAGCATGCTTAAGAACGAAAAATCTTCGCATTTTTCGATGTCACTTTTTTTTTGCTCAATGCAATTTAACTTCCCCATTACACATTTCCCATATTTTGTGTTAAGTTTGCTTATCGAAATGTATGTGCCATAATTTTAATTAATTTCATTTTTAATAAAATGTGATTATAATAATATTTGTGTTGGAATTGCCTTGGTTATGTTGTATTATATAATATCATAAGAGGAAAAATTATGTGTTTTTTCTACAAGATTTTTGGCTTTAAATCGAACAAAATGAAACAGCTAAATCATTTTATTTTTATTATAAATATTATTAATCTTTAATTCATTTAATAATTAAATACAAATAATTAAGTGCGAAATAAATTATTCTCAAACAGTAGTAGGAAATGCTATAAAGTCTAAAAACACAATCGGCAACTCGGCTTATTCTAACATATCGCACCCGCCGCTGGACTCCATCAAGCTGACAATGGTTTTGCTGAAGGAGAGCAATAGAGATCTGTCGTCTCCCAGGTGAGTGTCGCTACTTAGCACCTTTCCTCAAGAAGGGTATTGTATCCATGACATCACGTTCTATAAGATTAAATATCACACGTACTCAATATTCAATAATTTTAATAATATTCATAATAAATGCTGGGGCATAAATAAAAAAATGCGCCAAGAAATATGGCACTTTTCAACACTAAATTGAGCTGATTTTAGCAATTGTTTTCAATACTATCGCACACAGACCGTGCTATGGAGCTATCGTTATGTGTAACTATCGCCAAATCAATTTGTATTAACGAAAAGTAGTCATATCGATGACTTTAGTTAAAATGAGCGCAAAAAAGGTAAACAATTTTAATTTTACTGAAATTAAAACTTTATAAATTAAGCGACTTGTGCACAGAAACCATGGGTGAAATCCGCCTTCAGTCAACTGAACATGTCACCCAAAGTCAGCCCAGATCCGGTACCGGTCAAGCGGACAAGAAGCGCTACTATTGCCTCAGCTGCCGGCTTCAAATCCGAAAGAAAAGTCGCGACGCCTCCTATGGACTCTGTTGTGGATCTAACGGATGATGGGGAAGATGCTGCGGATGCAGTCCCTGTAGTCAGCGACAATTGGATGGAGAGCTTTGCGCCCAGTGTCAGTGAAGAGCTCGCTGTGCAACCCAAGAAAGTTGCCGATGTGCGCAACTGGTTGCAACATTGCGAGGCGATGCGAAAAAAGTATCCAGCACAAATTTGCCTGCTGACCGGACCGGCCGGTTGTGGTAAGACTGCCACGGTGCGTGTATTGGCCAAAGAGTTGGAATACGCCCTGCAGGAATGGATCAATCCCATTGACTGTGAGGAAATCAATGCGCTTGGCGATCAGCCGGAGGGTTCCTATGTCGGCTCACAGCTGCAGGCCTTCAAGAGTTTTCTGTTGCGCGCCTCCCGCTACAAATCCTTGCTCGTGGCGCAGAACAAACGTCTGCTGCTTGTCGAGGACTTTCCCAATGCTCTGCTCAAGGATGCAGCATCCACCTTTGAAGAGTTGCTGGAGTAAGTAAATGGAATACTTTGTAACCATTACTAACTAAATCCTTTTAGGGAATATGTAAACTACGGAAAATCACCGCTGATCTTCATAGTGGCCGACAGCAAATCACGCATGCTCAACCTTAGCTACAAACTGTTTACGGATCAACTGAAGACCAAACTGCGCATCGAACACATCAGCTTTAATGCGGTCGCATCAACCATTATGCAAAAGTCAATGAAACGCTTTGCAACCCTAATGCAGCATCAGCAGGAGCAGCATAAAGCGCCCACACAGAATGTGATGGACTCGATTGTGGTGTGCGCCCAAGGCGATATACGCAATGCTCTCATTAATCTGCATTTTGGCTCGCTCCGAGGTGCGCCTAGCATGGCCACCAAACAACTGACCAATATAACCACGGCTGTTGGCAAAGGGCGCAAACGGAAGGCAACAAACACGCTAAAGTCGATTGGACGAGATGAGTCGATTACCATGTTGCATGCGCTCGGTCGCGTCTTTAATCCCAAATGTAAGCATAAATACTTTGGAAGATTTCTTTACATCATTTCTTATTTTCAGATGCTGAGAATAAGGATAAGTGTAGGCAGCTGCTGCATAGCCCCGAGATTTTGGCTGACGCATTCTGCACAGAACCCCGCAACTTTGTTAACTTTATACACGCAAACTATTTGCCACATTTCAAGGACATATCCCATGTGAATGCGGCTGTCAACGATATTGGACTGTCGGACATGCTGCTCCAAGAATACCGCGATGATTCTCTGGCGCTGGTTGGGCTGACTGTCGCCGTCCGGGGCTGTATGGTGGCCAATGTGGCGCCAGTCAGTGGCTGGATGCCGGTTCGTGGAACCAAACGCCCAACGGTTCAGCCCCCGTTGACTGGAGCGGAGCAACGGCTTATGGGCGTGGCTAATGCTGGTATTTCCAAACGCCTCTATGCCAGTGAATTTAGCTCCTTTGTTAAGACCATAGCCAGTAACTGCAACTAGGTTGATTTATTCTTAAGTTAAATTATATTAGTTTTTAGTTTAATATTACAATTCAACATTTATTTCAATTCAAAATCGGGTGTTATTGTTTTTCTAAATACATATACATATATATATATATATATATATATGTTTACATTTATATAAAAGTATGTTATGAAGCGCACCACATTTTAAAAGCGATATTGGCGGAAGCTTGAATTGGGATTACGGCACAAAGTAGACTAATTCAAATTAATTGTGCTCTTCATTTTAGATTACTTAAATTTTCGAATTCATGCGTGTATAAAATTAATGGGAATTTTGAGCTTAGAGCTACATCTTAAAAGAATCAAAAACTACTTAATAAAATTATGCCGGGGTTCGCTAAGTCAAGCAACAGTGGCTGCTAAAAGTATCAGATCGTGGTATATGTACACATGTGTTGGTCGTCAGGAGAATTCAGTTGGGTGCTCCATCGACTGCATCGTTATTCTTGGCATCGTCACTGGAGTTATCGTCCTCTTCCATGCGACTGGCGTCTAGAAGCAGTAGACGCTCATCCTCATTGGCATGACCATTAATCACCAGAATGGGTGAACGCGAATGGCTGCGACTCTGGCGTCGATGGCTTTCTGCATGACCGTTGGCAATATTCAAGCCCGCCACGCCCATGTCATGGCCCTCGCTACTGGCTGACGAGCTGGAGGTGGTGCTAGATGTTGTGCTGCTGCTATCACTTTCGCTGTCCTCGCTGGACGAGTCCATCGGTGTTGGTGGCTGCTGGGGCTGCTGACGGGCCTGCAGCTCGCAAGCAGCACTTGCCGTCGGCGCAGCAGCCGAGGGAGGAGAAGCTGCAGCCGCTGCTGCTGCTGTTGTGGTTGGGGAACGCGAACGGATGATGTGCGAACGAAGCACTAAAAATGGAAATATTTTGCAATTAAGTAACATAGATATAAATGCAACAATAACTTACTGTGGTTTTCTCGCGTTAGCTCGCGTATTTTTTCTTCAAGTGTGCGTATCTTGGCACCGTACTCCTTGGATATATTCTGCGCGTTTAGGCTCTGCTGACGCTGGCGGCCCTGATCCTTTGAGTAACGATCCTCTACCTGTAGACACTCCTGGATGAGCTCTTGCTTACTCATTGTCTCTAGACGCTCGACGCGCGCCCGCTCGTAAACGTTTGAAAATTCCTTGGAGAGAAATAATTCCTGGTCCTCCGTTTGATTGCCAAAGGAATTGTCGTCAAAGTCATCTTTGGGCAACTCGGACATGTGCTCCTCCATAAGAAAACGATTGGTGTTGTACGGCACCAGCAGTGAACGGGAGCGTACCAGTTTGGAACGTGACACACTGCTACCAGCAGATGGAGCGCCATTTCCACCTGGTGCCGATGGTAGAATATCCATTTTCCAAGGCGGATATTGATTCTTGGTCTTCTTGGGTAGCAATTTGGATTTCTTGCCACGGCGATGCTTGCGCCTTTGCGATGCAACACACTGGCCACTTTCTGTAACCAAACAAAAACAAATAATTTGTTGCATTCAAATGTTGCTCATAACGGCTGAAAATCGATCGAAAAACGCAACTCTGTGTTGGCAAGCAACAGTAGCGCAACAGCGATATGCTATCGATGTCAAACCATAAAATAGTCGCCATTGTCGTTCACATACGCACGATTGGGTATTTTGTTTTGCGCGACTTTATGTCAATTTTATACCTGTTTTTACAGCTTCTGCCATTTAAAATTTTATCACACAACAGCGGACGTTCTAGTTTAGCACAAGATACTGATTTTAATCAACAGAAACACTTGTAAAATATATTTTTAGACCTGCGGCCGGAGCGAGTGCTGCGCGTATAAAAGAAGAATGGCTAAAAAAAACACTGGCCATCGATAATTGAAAGTACGCCAAACCGATATTGATAAGAGTAAAACATATCGAGGCGCATTTAAAAGAAATCGGATATTCAGATTAGAATATTAAAATTAAGATTTGATTGATAAGGACTTAGCGTTTAAATAGCTATAGTTAAACTCAGCAAATAAGTTAAAATAAATTGATACAAAATGCATAACGTTAATTTAACCAACTTCTGGAAAAACAAATTAGGTTAACAGATTTGTTTAAATGGTGCCAGTCATATTCTTTAAGTATGCAATAACCGTAGATGGAAAAAAATAAATACATTTTCTAATTCCAATCGTATATTAGCCCATAATTCTGCCCGATAAGTTTGTCCGTGCAGATCGCATTCAAAAATCTTAAAGGATATGGCCAAGATGGAGCTTTTTTTGTCGCCCAAGAGTATGCAACACTTTTCCTGCTCTATTTTCTATTTAATCAACGCTGCAACTTAGAAATGAATCGATGAAGAGATCAATGAGAAAGCGGAGTAAATAAAAAGATCCAAACTATATACAATTTTCAGTTAAACCCTATCTTGATTTAACATTTAGTCAATAAAATCATTACAAATCATTACATATAATTGCAAAAGGACTTTGCATATATTTTGTCTTATGCCCTCAGATTTTCATGTATCCAATCGATGTAGGCTGCGACCCGAGTATAGATATCCGGAAAGTCCCGAGTTGGACACGGCACAGGACCAAACGATAATAGGCCACCAAGGAGATAGGCATTATCATGTAATAGCATCAGGGGTCCGCCGGAGTTGCCGTGACACTCGTCCGCATTGGGAGCGCCACACAATTGGGATGCGACAATCTGCACATTTCGCGCTGCATATTTTTTCTGGCAATTTTCGAGGGCGGTAATGGTCACTTCACTTTTTTTCATCCTTGAACTGGACTTCGCCTGCCAGCCAGCCACCTCGGTGACCAGACCGACCAGTTCATCGGCGTCCAGTTGTTTATTGGGTAGACAAATTGGCTGCAAAAAATCGCTAAATTGAACGGGATCCTTCAAGCGAATCACGGCAATGTCGTGCGTTTGATTTACGCCGTTCCTGTTGTAGAGCGGATGCACAATGGTCTCTTCGATTCCCACATCCTGATAGGGTGGCGCACACACCGTTTCTCCGGCTCCATTGTCCGTAACGTGACAATCCGGATTCGTCACTGTATCCCATTCGCCCAGCCGCACATTGGTGATCTTCCAGCCCAAATTGCTTATCGCCGCGCTTGAAACACAATGTGCCGCCGTCAGAACGTAACGTTCGCTGATGAGAACGCCGCCACAAGCGTGAAGCTTGTCTTGGGTCGCTGAGACATTTTGCGTATAGAGCCAAAAAGATAAGAGTACAAAATTAAATGTGATTTATTCCCCTTCCCCCATTTACACTCGAAAACATACGTTTTGTATACTCGATGAGTGCCAGCCAAGGGTACTCTTTGATTTTGGTATCCGTCGCAAATCCGTTACGCTCCCATTTAACAGCGCCGCATTCGCGGGGCAAAAAGGGATGCCGGAGAGTGTCCAATTCCTCCTTACCATCCATTGGACAACATACCTATAAATAATAAATCTTAATAAATATGCATGCACCAATTATCAATGTGTATTACGCACAAAAATAATCTTATCATCCGACTGCTGGGGACTACATTGGTTTTCCCGCATCAGTTTGCGATCCGACTGGCTGACAGTGGGCGCTGTGAGCATTCGCATAAAGTAGCCGCATTGCCGGATCGGTGTACACTGACCTGGAATGCGTCCATCTGTGGTACGGACCATGCAATCACCTTGCCGCTGAGCTATTGATAATTCCCAGTGTTTAAGTATAGTTTTTGTTTCGCTTTAACTTTTGAAATTCCCCCATAATTACCAGTTGCACTCAATGTCAATGAGCAGGCAACAGCAGCAACAACAGCAAGCAGAAACGCAGTGGAATTAATTCCCATGCTTTGACACTTTCATCAATATATTGCTGTACTGTTTTATTTTATTTTTTTTAATAATAATAGTTGTATTGTGGCGGCAACAGCAGCAGCAACGACAGACACTAAACGGCGTGCTCCAGTCAAGTTTACTTTCCTGACTGAGCGAAACGATCGAGTTGCGAGTGTGGCCCAAAGCTGCTGCGAGAGCGCAACCTATTTCAGATAACAACATAAAGCTGCTCCATCTAATTAATGTACAAATGGGTGACCATTTTTTAAATAATTATTTTAAATGAACTTGAATTCATATTTATCTATAACCGATTTTTGTAAAATTTTGAAAATAGGTATAAAATATTGATGAACGTAACCGTCACTCACTGTAACTGTGACTTGTTAACAGAAATTATTTTCCTTAGCAGTTCATTTATGGCTCTGTTATATTCAAATTTCTGTTTCATTCGAAGCTTTTCTAAAAAACTAGAGATTGGCGAATAACTTATTTCTTGCTCAATCATTATTTACGTTAATTCGCAGCGATTTAAATAACAAAGTCTGCAATTGCAGTTGTTCAACAACTCCAAAATCGAGAAATAGCAGTTTTCACAGCGCTCACTGTTAGTTGCAGTTCAGCAAAATGTTAAAATTGTCAGACCGTGTGTGTGTGTGTTAACATTTTTACACGTATGCGCACACACGCTTAAAAGTTCGCAGGCGCGTGAAAATTAAAATAAATTAAATAAAACGCATTTAAATTGATGCCTAAGCCACCAAAACACAATAAAGTGTACAAACAAATATTTTCCTACAACTAGGCGGTCGTTTTGAGTTGGCAAACACAAGATTTCGAATAGAAAATTGCATTTGAAAGTGTGCTTACGGTGCATAGAAAAAATTTTCTGCAAAAAAAAAAAAATTCCCAGGTCTGTTTGCTGGCGTAATTGGCAATGTATCTGGTTGTCTCTGTGTTTGTGTTCGTTGCAAGAGTGTGTTGGTGTATTTGACGAGTATGATATATATATGAGAGCGCTGAATTGCTGCAAGCTGTATGTATGCGTGTGTGTGTGCGCGCAAGCAAATAGAAGAGAGCGCGAGAAAGCAAACGTCTAGAGTTGTCAACATTTTAGTTGAACTTTGATATAGGTAGATTTCTTTCATGTTGTAATTTTATTTTGTATTATAACTTTGTAAAACACAGGTAAATAAGCTGTGGCCAATGGTGACGCATGATTTGGCAATTGTACCAATTAATATTTTTGTTCACAACATTAGTGAAGAAACGATGGCAACCCTGCATTTGGGAGGGTACCTATAGACAACAAAACCAAGTATATTGCGCGCGTCGCTGCGGCGCCAGTTTGACGTTTGACTCGTCATCAGACGGTTGGGTAAATTTTTTCTCTCGTTTGTTCCTGCTGCTATTCGCTTGATTGTGTGTGTGTGCGTGCGTGTATATGTGTGTTGAGTATATGTGTTTGTGTGTGTTTGCAATGCTTGTGACGCATTCTTGTTTTGCAGCAAATCAACACCAAAAACAAACTTTAAACGGCGCATAAAGAAAATACGCGCTGATAAAGAAATATTCGATGAGAAGGGAAGAAATTTAGGTAAAAGTTAAAATATAAATTAAAATAAAAGCAAATGCAAACCAATTACAAACAATGTAATAATAAATGCACTGTAGTGGCGCGGTGCCCGCGTTGGTATGGGTGTGTCTTCCATAATATATATATGTGCGTGAGTGTGTCTGTAAGTGAAATGAAGTGAAGAGAAAGAGAAAGAAGAAATGAAAAAAGGGCGACGTCGCCGACACCGCCTTAGCAGCCAGCAAATGGCTGAACGAATAATGAAAAACGTAAAGAAAAATGCCGGCAATGTCGAATTTCAAGTGCGCTACTTTACATTATATATATGTATACAAATATAAACAAGTGCCGACAATCCCTGTTTACACAAGTGCAAAAATTAGTGCTGTGCTAAACAAATAAATAAGCAGCGCGATGTTTGCAGCCGCTTTCATTTTAACTTCCCAAAAGTTCATTTACACGAGAATTCATCATTTGTTTTGTTTTGTTGATTTGTTTATTATCGCACACTTACGGTGACAGTCACACAGTGTGACTCTTGAGTGTGTGGATTGTTGTTAATTACGTTTCGCCACACTCATATGAATGATGCTTAACTTTGTGTTTGTGTGTGTGCAGCGTAAAATGCCGAAATCCCGTGATTAGAGATGAAAGAGCGAGATAGTGTATGCTGATTTGAGTTCTCTTTAACGGCACCCGTCGAAAGGTGCACCAAAAATGCAGCTGTGTGCGTATGACTGTATTTTATGCACGCGCATACAAATATACATATACGATTAGATGTTGGATTATGTGTAAAAAAAAAACAACGTGGGATGTAACGGTACATACATACACACCCACACACACAGCCAGCCTGCAGGCTGACAGAAGACAGAATGACTGTTAGCTGCCTGTTGTTGGCACTCTTCGCTTTGCTTCTTTCTACCATCTGCTGCCGCCGTTTGGCACACAGCCTTGTTGCGGTCGTCGTCATCATCAACATACTCACACATACATATGGGATGCAAGAGAGAGAGAGTATATATAAACATGAGTACATTTGCTCAAGTATTAGTTTATATTTTTTGCATTTTTCTTTTACACGTTTAGCCTTCAGTTTCCGGTTATGAAGGAAACAAACGGGTTCGTTTTTCCTGCACTTGCAATAAATGTGCGTAAGTGTGGATCCGTATGTATGTGTGTGAGCATTTAATTGTAATTTCAGATGTGCGTCAATAACCACGATGAAGCGACGACGACGGCGGCTGCTGCTGCTTTTTCCAGCTCTCTTCATTCAAATATGTATATATATATATATATAAATATATTTGCAAAAGCGCTGACACAAAAGAGCGACAGTTCTTTGTTGATTTTTCGAGCGTTACCATTTATGTGTGTGTGTGTGTGTTTGCATGAAACATATTAATTTGATACATAAGCTAGTTAATACTTTGCTGTGCTGACTGGTTGGTTGGCAACTGTTAGTAGTGCTGTTTTCCTTCCACTCACTCTCCAATGTTTCCGAGCGTTAAGCGTAACGAACGCGAACGCTTTGCTCTCGCAATTAACCTCTCAACCGGCTTTCCGCCTGCTACCTGTCCTCCTCTGCTGTTGTGGTTTTTGTTGTTGCTGCCACAGCAGTTTATCAGTTGATTTTTGAGGTGAGCCTGAACAACAAACACCAACCTTTATATTCCAAAACAAGAACGGTTTGTATGAGATTTTTCATTTTACTATGCCTCCTAAGATCGTACACAAAATTAGTTCTGAAAAAGGTTGCCTGTTTAAAAAGCGGGAGGCACCCAACCCAAGCAAACAGTTTTCTGTTCTCATTCTTGCATTTTGTTTAAGGGCAGCAAATAATTCTCTGAAATTTACCACCAATTTGGCTTCGAGAAAATCCAAAATAACACTTAACTCTAGATGAGCTTTCCCACCAATGCCAAAGGCAACTTTTAATTTATTTATAGTGGCATTATAGTAGTTAAGATGAAGATAAAATGTATTTTTGCAATTCATCCCATTTTATTTTTTCTTTAACATAAGCTTAATTCGAATAAACATAAGTAAAACGCATATATTTAATATACACTTGTATATCATTATTAAAATCACTTACTAATTGCTTTGCAATAGCTACTATATATATATAATGTTTCAGTTGTAATACAGAGCGATATTTTAAGTTATTGATTGGAATACTTTCTATAGACAACTTCTTTATTATATACGATTGTCATTACAGTTCGTTGATAGTCAGTTCTTCAACCCTTTATCTGTGTGTTGGATTGTTGTGTGGCATCCGCAAAGTTTTCTATGGTTTCAACATGTTTTCATCTTCAGACTTAGACTAGTTGTTGCTTTAACTTTTTGTCTTTTGTCTTTCGTGGACTTACGAGCAGGTTCTTTTGTCATTTTATCAGCAGCATTCAAGCGTTTCCAAATGCTGCTCTGCACAAAACTAAAACTCGAGAAAAATAAAGCCAAAAACCAGTTAACATTTAGCTCCAAAAAAGGCTAAACCTGCTGGTAAGCCTCGTTGAAGAAGAAGTAGTAGAAAAGAAGACGCTGATGAAGATGGACAAGACGCGGAGAGCGTAAAGCGGTTGAAACCACAACAACAGCACAATAATAATAACAGCAACAAAAACAATAACTACAAACTTCAGTGTAGTCATTATTTGCAATTATCGGAATGTTTCTTTCGTTCTTTTTCTTTGGTTATATTTCTTTTGTGTGTACGCTAAATACATTTGTTGTTTGTGTTTTTTTTTTTTCTGTTATTGTTGCCGCAGGTTTCTCTTGCAGCTTAGGATCAAAAACCTTTACATAGCTGTTGTCTGTGTGTGTAGTTTTGTTTGAATTCTGTTTTAAGCATATTCGCTAAGTTTTAACCTTAAATTTTTCAATGCCGTACTTTATAATATTGTTGTTGGTCGGTATCTGTATCTTTTGTGCCTCTCTTTCTCCTCGTCGCTGCACACATAATGATAAACTAAAATAATCACGTACACACACTTAAATATCTACAACTCTCATCATATTGAGTCTTGCATACGTAAGCGTGGGTTGCCTCAGTATAACCTGAAGCTGTAGCATGCTATAATGCTCTTTTGTCGTCTTGTCATTTCCGTCTTTCTCGGAAATCTAAACAAACCTTAAACAACGAATCCAACTGTACATTCCTCTCCTGTCAAACATAATTGTTTACCTAAGACATTTATTCAGTTTATCGAATTTGTTAACTACTTTTAGAGAAATTGCACTTACAGTAAGCGTAAGAGGAGTGCACTTGAATCATTTTAATGATAATCAATATAAATGAATACAATATGCACCTTGCCCAGTTACGACCAGTGGATACAATATACTACTCAGTTTTCTACAAAAAGTCTACGTTTTATTAACAAATAATCTTGATCAAATAATCATAATACAATTTCTATGCGCGAACACCAAAGAATGACTTTATTTCGAGTTCCGATCATTGGTTCAGCAATCGGTTCTATTTACTCGTTTCTATAACGATGAATCATATTAGTCATATTCTAGTTCGAATGCGCAAGTGTTGCATTCAATTATTATTTATCGACAAACATCATAACTAAACTGAATACTACTGCAATAATTGTATATTAACATAACCATTTAAATAATTGTGGATTTTAACCTTACAAAGTTACTTACAAGTAAAATTGTAACATTTTTAAAAAACATGATTTCGTTTTGTTCATAAGTTTTACTTGAAATCATTTTCTATCGTGAGCATTCTCAGTTCGAATTCGCATTCGCAGTTGATTCTATTTAATTTTCATGGCTGGTGCTGCGCAGTCAATATTTGTTATTTGCTTTGTTTTCTTGTATGCGTATGTGTGTGTATATGTGCATATCTTATGTCTCTATAAGCTAAATTGTTTTTGTTCCCGTTTTGCATTTTTGAAAACAGTTTCTTGGAATGAACAACTTGGTCTGTGTGTGTGAATGTATGCATGAGTGTTTATTATTTTTTAATAATTGCAAAACTTGCTTTGTGTTGTATTATCAGCACTTTGCGTTTACTTTGTCTTCGCGCCAACGGAAAAGCTGAATGTAGAAGAAGCAGAAGGCAAGGCAAGAAGAAAGCAAGCGATTCGCTCGAATTGGTTTACCAACGAACGCAAACAAACAGACTTATTTATTTGCGAACATACATGCATATGCACATAGTTTGCTTTTATACTCTGTAACGCGTACATATTTGTCATTAGGTATATTTATTTAATTTTTGGTTTTAGTGTGTATTTTGGTATAGATAAGCTAGTTATATTAAGGTCATAATTATATATTGAATTAGATAATATCATTGTTGTTATTGAAGCACAACAGGGTATACATATGGTCGTTCTACATTTTTGTTGACGCCGGCCTCATTCTTAACTGAGTCACTGTGTTTGATTTTATTTGTATTACAGTGCGTTTTACAATATGCGCCTTTTTGTGAGTGAGTTCGTGATACAGAATGATTTCTGAAATGTATATGTGTATTTCTGTGTATGTATGCGCAAGTGTGTGTGTGAGTGTGTGTTTTGTGAACAATGCTTATCAGCGGTGATTTGTACGACTTCGCACAGACATAAAACTAACTGCTCATTATCTATTGCAGATCAAATAACAAAATCAAAGGCACCAAACAGCAGCAACAACACAAAATAAGCAACTGGGACAACAATAAGAACAACATCCACAACCATCCAGAACTAGAAAAAGGGAAAAACAGCTAAGGCAACGGCAACGGCTTCAAATTGGACATGTCATGTCAGCAAGCGTCAAGACTCATTACAACAGCGACAACAACAGAAACAACAGCAACAGCAAAAAGCACACCAACAACAACGAAACGAATTGTCACAACAACAACAGCAGCAACAACAACAGCTAAAATTACAAAAACGACGCCAGCACTGGCAGTTGTGGACATTGTGGATGTGGAAAATATTGGTGTTGCTGTCGCCAAAACGAATACGTTCGAGGATCCCTATGTATTCACAGAGACTGTTACAGCGACACCGCCAATTTTATTTAATGCACAGGTAAGTTGTTATTACAGTCATGTCAAGTCAAGTCAAGGCAACGTAAAATGACAAACAACCGCAGAAACAATACCCCGAACACATACAAATTTATTATATTGTTGCAGAAATCGCGAACCCGCTTAACTGAAGCGCAGCACAGTAGAAATAGCAACTGTAGCAGCAACAACAACAATAACAGCAAGCAGCGAGTTGCCAACAAAAAGTCGAGCATTGTTGCTGCAACAACAGCAGCAGCAGCACACATTGCGCAGTTTAATGGTAATGCAACGACCACAACTACAGCAACAGCAGTAGCAGCGAGAGCAGTTATAACAAAGGCGCAGGCGTCTTTAGGTGCAGCAGCAGCGGCTACAACAATAGCAGTAACAACAACAACAACGAATTTTAATAATGTCACACAATCTCAAAAGCAGCCAGCGCCGTCGCAGCAATCGCCGCTGCAGTTGCAATCACAGGCATCGGCAAAGCGCGCCACCAACGTTTGCGTGGTGCGCCCGCAGCAACAGCAACAGTTGCATCAACAACAACAGCATCAGCAGCAACAACTATTGGTGCTCAAGCAACAGCAGGCGGCGAAATTGATAACAAAGCATGCTGCACCACAGCCACAGGCACAGCAGTTAGCACCACCGCCGCCGCTTTACACGCACACGCCATCGCTCTGGCAAACGCCGCTCATCTTGGACACCACACAAAAACAGCAACAGCAGCAGCAGCATACGCAACAGCAACAGGCACCACATCAATTGCTGCAACAGCCAACGAGCATTGTTGTTGCCACAGCGCTGGTCAGTCCGCCCACATCGCCCGCCTCGTTACCCTCGCCGACGGTTAGCAATGCAAACACGCCGACAGCAGCTGTGACGGCAATGGTATCGCCCATTGTGCTGCCACATCCTGCTGCGGCAGCATCCGCTGCTGCAATGTCGCCGCCAAAGGGTGGTTCGTTGCCGCCGTCAAAGTTTCATCATACGACGCTGGCGCAACACTTTGCCAAGGTCGAATGCCTTAAGAAGAAGAAGTCCTTGCCACTGGCGTGCCAGAATTCCAACAACAACAATAACAACAACATCACAATTGTTGAGATGCTGCACAAGACGCATGCCGCATTCAATTTAACGCATCCTCCACCGCTAACGGTGTTCAACACAACAACAGCAGCTGCATCTGCCCTGACAGTAGCGACAACTGCAATGAAAAAACATTCCGCCGATGCTGATGTCGATGACAACAGCGATCTCAACGAGATACCCGTCAATGTCATCTTTCGCAAGCCGCCCGAATTGCTGGCAGGTCAAACGACGCCTCGCTGTTCCGTTGACGCCAAGTTGGCGCTAATGAAACAACTGGGCGCTGTGGCGCCACAAACACCGCCAACGCCGCCCCAGCTGCCAGGTGATGCTGCAACAATTATAACAACCAACGGACCCGCCCTCATAACACAAGTAGCTGTAGCAGCACCTCCTACAGCAGCACCCCCTACAGCAGCAACCGCAGCAACAGCCGTTAAAAATTATCAAATGTCTTCCAAAGTTGCCAATTCTGTTGCTGCTGCGAAGCGTAAAACCCAAGCAGCCGTCAATTGCAGAAAGGCCAACAAACAAATAGCAAAAAATGCCGCACAAGAGCAGCCGCCACCGTCGCAAACCAACAGCCAGGTGACAGCCCCAGCTCCTGTTGTTGTTTCTACTTCAGCTACCGTTCCTGCTTCCGCTCCTGCTCCTCAATTGGAGCCAACGCGTCGTCGTCGAGTTACTGCGCCCGCATCCAAACGCAACGCCGAGCTATGCACAGAGCATGAGCCCCTCGACCAGAATATGCCCTACTGTCTGCAGACACACTGGCTCCCAGCCAACTGCAGCAAACATCATCGCGAGGAGCGCATTGCGATGCGAAAAAGTCTGTTGCGCCATCAGGCGCTTCAGTTGCTCTCCGTGCGCACGTTGCAGGAGCTGCCGATGCGGGCGGCACGGCAACGACTCCAATCCGTTCAGAGTCTATTGGTCAAGTACCGGGATACGGCGAGCCAGCAGCAGGGCATGTAAGTGTGAACTAATGTGAAATATTTTGAAATTGTAATGAATTAATTTATTAATGTTGCCATATCTTTTTTTCTCTCTCTATCAGTGGAATTGGCAATCGGTGCCTGGTGGCTGCTTGCAAGCAACCCACGCTCAGCATGGCTGCCCATTGTGAGCAGCACATTGTGCACAATACAACACAGCAGCTTTTCCAGCCGTGTGTGGCTTGGCGCGTCGATGGCTCCGTCTGTCAGACGCCCGTCTTTGATGTGCTGCACACGCTGGCCTTGTGTCCGGCTCACAGTCAGCTGCGACCGGGCTTAGTGTTGCAGTCCAAACAGAAGCAGCAAGAGAAGGTCAGCAACTTGCAACTGTCCACACCTGTTGCAGCTGGAACAGCAGCACCAGCAGTTGTTAATCCAGCGATGGTCAGTGGTAAACGCAAACGCAAAACGAATCCAAATGCCAATCCAGTGGGTCGTCCCCAGAAGCGTATCAAGAAACCGGAAACAATTGCACCCACAAGAGCAACAATAACAACAACCACTCTGCCCATGCGCAAGAGCAGCACCACCTCGCTAGAATCGATAGCCAGCAATTCGCAGTCGTCGGCCAAGTCGCACTCGGCCTTGCCGCCATACACGCCGACGACAACGCCGGCCATGTCTGTGGCAGTTCCACAGCTGTCTATAATACCACCAGCGCTCGCGCCGCTTAGCGATTTTCAACAGCAGCTGCTGCTGCCCAAGTTAGAGCCAGACGAGCAGCAGCTGGACGCCAGTGTTAATTTGCTGGCCAGTTTCAAGGCCGATGAGATTAGCCAGATTGTGGCACAGCTGACGGCATCCAGCAGCGAGTTACATCACATCAACAACAACAACAATAACAGCCTGCACTATAACAACAACAACTGTAGCAACAACAACAGCAACAGCGGAAGCAGCAGCATCAGCTGTGGCTTCCCCTCATTCAATGCAGCCTTTGGCAACGCGATGTCTTCTGCTCAACAAGGAGGTGGTCAGCACTCGCTCCACAATACAACTCTGGAGAGCACGGAGAGTCTGCTGAGCCAACACATGTTTGGTATATGCGAGAACAGCTCGGCCTATGCCAGCTCCGAGGATACGGGCCTGGGTGGCCTGAGTGAGTCGGAGCTGATAGGCGCGAATGATACGGGTAAGTGAATGGATTATATAGTGGTATGCAATAGAGTTAACTGATTATTTACTTTTTTTGTAGATGATATCGCATTAAATGGAGCCCATTTGCTGGAGGAGCACGATTTGGTAAATGTGTTTGATACGCTGCCGGAAGATGCGTTCAACGAGTTGTTTCAATCCGGTGTGTATTTCATAATAATAATAGTAATAACCAAATCAATTGTGCCTTTCACTGTACTAATTATTGTGTGTGTGCCCCTCCATGCGCCATGCGCCGCCATGCTGCAGTGCAACAAGCCGAGTGCGAGGCCGTGGATCGTGCGCTC
Source organism: Drosophila dives (assembly GCA_035042365.1). Taxonomy (NCBI): domain Eukaryota; kingdom Metazoa; phylum Arthropoda; class Insecta; order Diptera; family Drosophilidae; genus Drosophila; species Drosophila dives. The sequence continues at coordinate 1,955,265 of JAWNLJ010000439.1, forward strand.
GAGATTGCCGATAAGAACCTCAAGTGTCTGCAGCAGACAATTTGCAGCACCGACCACGACAGCGCCTTCCTTAACGATCTCCTCGACGTGGGCGATGATCTGCTCGTGAACGCTGTCTCGTCCATCGATGCTGCCACGCTCTTTGTCGACAGCAGCAGCGGCGGCGGCAACAGCAGTAGCAACAGCAGCGGGCCTGTCGTCGGCTCCAGTCCGGCTGCCTCTGTCGCAGATATACGCGGCCTGGTCCAGACCTAAACCGTAGAATCCTCTCAATAATGCGCAGCTCGTCGCTTTAAAAAAAAAAAAAACATTTAAAAAAGAAATTTGGAAAAAATCGAAACAGAAACAGTAGCAACAAAATCTAATCTTAACTTCTCAACTAGTTAGTTGAACATCCATTTGAATGTTTTCGATATTTCGTGCTAATCAAAATCTTCGTGTGTTTGGTGGCCATTTTTGTCTAGAATACACTTCGAAAAACTACTACTTACTTAGGACGTGTATGTATTTTATATGTATACAAATCGTATATAAATACTACGTGTTAATTATTGCAAAACATAAAGTTTCCGTTAAAGATTCCAAAAAAAATAAAAAAATTAAAACAACAAAAAAAAAATTTTTAAAAAAAATAATTAAAAAAAAGATATAAATACAAGAAAATATATTAGTGTTAAAATCTTAACCTAATTTATCAGTTAGTGCAACAAAAAAGAGATAAAACAACAAATTGTGAAAGCAATGTTGCATGATTTAACAAATAAACATGAAACGCACACACACCGGAAAGGGAAATGAAGAGAAAAGAAAGTAAATAGGAAATCTTAGTAACAAATTGGAATTAAAAGAAGAGTGGAATAAAAAAAATAATTATGTTCTAAGTAAGCATAGAATTTGTTTAAACCTTTTTATAGGCGCATTTACATCAATCCACATTTTTGCATGTGAGAAATGGAGCATTAACAAAAGTACCAACAACAACAACAACATCAAAAACAACAACAACAACAACAGTTAAAATAGTAGCAGCAGTGTATGTGAATGAGTTTTGAACCAGAAGCTAAACGAGTCTTAAAATCTTGCTTCAAGTTTCGTTTAGTTTATGATTTAAACAAAAACAGACACACACACACACATACACAGACATAAACGTACAAGGGACTACATAGTTTGAAACCGCGAATCGTATTACTAAATATACATACATCTATACATATATATTAACATTATATATATATAGATATATATAAAACAAAACACATAAGTAAGCTTTAATTTAAAAAGAAACCCACAAACTACAAATATTCGAAAATTGCAACTTGATTTTTGAAGTTGACAAACGGTTTTAGTTTGAATTTGATTTGGGACCTAAACAAATTCAAGGCTCAATTATTTAAAGGTTTTATTTTCCGATTTGGTTTATATAAATAATAATATTACTACATATGTAAATTATCGATTACATATTAATTAGAATTATACACATTTTATATACTGAAATGTAAAATTATTTATCTTAAGTAAACTCAAACACTTACATACACACATACAAATACATACAAGAAAACTGTTACGCTTCAATTATTACTCATTTAGCGCCCGAAACAAAAACGCCCACCACACAACCAACACACACAATGCAACACACTCATGCACACATACATCGTCACACATCCATTGTAATATTTCATTTGTCATCTTTGCAAGTATTAAATGAGTGAATCCGTTTAATAAACAAACAATATAAAAATACATAAATTGCATATGTATGTAAAACGCATAAAGTTTGCATTATATTTAGGCATCGCAAACACACACACAGACACACGCACACACACACAGAAACAGACACACCCCTACATAAGCACATATGAAGGATCTTCGTTTGGGACTTGTTCAAGAAGAAAGGAGCTACTCGTACTTTAAAAATAGTAGACAAAACTGTAATATATTGAAATATTATTAAACACATGTATATTCTCCCTAAATCTCTCTCTATCTCTATCTATCTATCTCTCTATCTAACTACTCTATATAGTGTATACTGTATGTATTTCTTCTGTTTGATTTATGGCATTAATTTAATTGACTTAGTTATCCTTAGTTGGCAACTAGTTTAAAGTGAGATTTCTTAGCTGTGCAAGTGACGCGAACAAAACAACACTTTGCAACGCTGAAATTGTGTTTTCTTTTGAAAATAGGAGCAATTCGTATTCAGATTAGTTTTCTTTTTTTACAAATATAAATAATTTGAATGAAAACAAATGCGAATAATCATTGGAAAATCAGCACAAAGCCACAGGCTGGCTTCATAATAAACCAATTGAAATATTTAATTCCGAGTGGAATGACGAAAGAGAGAGATAAACTTTCAAAGACCCTTTGATGTCTGTTAAGGTTGCTATGTTTATAGTATGTTTTCAAAGTGTTGCCCTTTCGTCACTTGACTCCGAATTGGGTTTTTCAATTTAAAATCTAAAATGCAAACAATAATATGCAGTGGTAGGAATATATATATTATATTTTTTAAGATAAACCAGAGAAGAAGCAGCCACTCCATAAAAAAAAACAAAAACAAAAAAACCTCCACATTTCAACTCTGCCAAAAAATTGGTTCAAAAGTTGTTGAATTTTTGTTCGGTATGAGGTAAATTTCACTCTTTTTTTTTTTGTAATTTACATGCATTTTTGTGATCTAATTTGTGTAATTAATACTTATAAACGAAAATATGAAAAAAATATATATATATTATAAACATAAGACGAAAATAAAAAATAGAAAAAATAAATATTGATTTTATGGCAACTGCAAACAAATGTTTTAATCTACGAATTCTACACAATTTGTTTATAAGCGAATGTATTTTTGACATTTTGTGGCTGACTGATATCGAAATCTGAGAAGGCGTTACACTTCATCCGATCAAACTGGTAGAACAATATTATTCTGTAACACATATTTCTAAAAACAGTACTTCACACGCTCGCACAATTTAATTCGTTATTAAAAATATTAAAAATCACGTTAGGACAATTAATAACTGTTAATTCCGCAGAATCTTCACAGCTTACTCTCTTACCTGACCCATTTTGCGGACTGCGGTCGGTCAGTTCAAATTTTGGAGTTGCATTTTACAAGTTTTTTCAACAAACGCCAATCAAGCAAAGTTCCTTTCTGGGGTTGGGCCTTCGTTCTGGCTTAGAGGGTAATCACCAATCCAACAATCCAGTCATATACTTCACTTGATAGTAGGCTGCGATTGTGGGCTACCGTTCACAAATGTCTATAAGTTAAGAAACTCGTAACAACTCAAAACATTTTATATATTTATAAACTTCCGGCCAAGTTGGGATACAGTCACCGAAAAAGTAAGTAACTTTAGTTGGTCCTTATACTGTTGCACTGTATCCATTGCCTGCTTTTCTCTCAATTTTTAGCCAGTGTGAATCTCCCTACGTACTTCTATTTTTTATGTCTGCAAATTTAAGGTGGAAACTATAGCCGCCATATCAAAAAAAAACAACGTGCACATTTTTTAACTAAAACGCAGTAAGTCCAAAGGTCACCAAACTGAATATCCAATTTACACATTTTTACCAATATATTTACATGGCTCTTATCGGTTACGCTTAAGATAGGCTTATTGATTAAACTTAAATCAAAGCACAATAAATAAATGGGTTGAGTAGTTGGGTCAGTTTCAGTTGCAGTTTCTGGACGCTATAATTCTGTCGTTTCCAGTTTGCGTGCCAGCATTTGAGCATTGTTGGTTAGCTTATCGATTTGATTGTACAGATTGAAATGTCGATTCAGATCGTTGGCATTATTAAATAATTTGGCAGTGCCTTTGAGCGTTTCGTGCATATCCTGTGTGGCAATTGCCAGGAAGTTATCATCCAACGAGTCCTGTCCGCCAATGCTGCAATTATTTGTATTTTGCGTTATTGTATCTTTTTTTAGGCAGCATTTGTATCTCAATGACTCACCTCACATTCTCTTCGGTCTTGAACCATTCGTTCTCGTAGCCCTTCAGCCAAATCGGGTTCGAGCCTTGAACACTGTGCTTATTGGTATTGGGAACTCTTGTCGCCGGCTCACTCGGATGCTGCAGCGTTGTGGAAGAGTGTCCACCTATAAGTGATACATATGGGTTAACCAACTGTTAGTCTAAATATTCAGTCAAGAATGAACTTACGAAAGATGTTCACTTTGGCGGCCCGCAACTGCCGCTTGTAGCCTTTGCGTTGAGAGGCGCATAGCGCCAGTGTGACCACCAGCAAGGAGACCAGAAACAGATTTATAAAGATAAGCCATACAAACATGGCTCCTTTGGTCTGGCCTCCTGTCAATAGCTGTGCTTCGGCCGCCTGTGTGTCCAACACGTTGAGATCCTTGAACAGGTCATCCAGGCTCTCGATGTGTGTGTCAATTAGCTTAAGAACCTCGGCCACATCATAGATGGAGTTGTCCTCTCGCTCGACTAGATGCATATACAAATCCGTTTTGGTTTTGTCCACCGAACCATCCTTGTTCTCGTGCACCTTGATCTCATCAATGTTGACAATCGATTCCGTGATGTTGCCCAGCGTGCTTTTGAAAATATTGGACATTAAATATTAGAACGAAAGACCAGATTTGAGTCAACTGATTCCCATTAAAAACCATGCTCTTTAATTAATTCCAAAGATAAGTGGATTTAGATTTTGTACAAGTTTTAAATCTCATCACATTTTTAACAAGTTTGGTTATCGGTTTTTTAAATTTTCGCATAGTTTTTAAATATAATGGAAAATCAAATTTACTCGCATTATTGCCAACATTTTCTACATGGAATTTTCTATAAAGAACTGTTTTTTTTATATATATATATATATAAACATGTCTATATAGCAATGTCACTGTACTTACTCTCTGAACATTTCAATTCTGGAACGTAGCTCATCCGGTTGCAGTCGGAATACAAAGCGCACCTTTTGATCCTCTCGCAGCAGATAGATGAACACATGGGCCACATCCCGCATACCCAGCGAATCGTTGGCCAGCACCATAAAGTCAAAGTAGCCTTTCATTCCCTTTTGCGGATCAAAGTTAAGCTGCACTTCACCCGTTCGGTTGTCGATCAGGAAGGGTGCTTTACGCACATTCTCTAGGCCTTCGGAGAGTGTTTGCCTTATGTCACCCATCTGATAATAGGCGATTTTCGCATTGTCCCCCTCATCCGGATCGAAGGCCTCCACGCGCATAAACTTAAGGCCAAAATCAGCATTTGTGGTGATGCCACCCGTAAAGATCTTCGAGCGAAATCTGGGAGGATTATCATTAATGTCCAGCACTCGTATCCGCACACATACAATGGTGCTATCTATTTTTGGGGGCTGCCGCTCCTCACCACTGTTCACATCCACATAGTTGTCGTAGGATATCAGATCCGGTTCGTCCGATGTGGATATCTCGTAGTCCAGACTGACTGAACGCACTTGTCGCGAATGCTTATAGCGATCGTAGTTGATGTGTTTGTTATTATTTTGACTATTCATTCGATTCCCATCGATGTTTAAGTCGCTCCAACCTGGGAGCGATTCATTGGCACAGTTCTCTGTGGCCTTGACGTAGAGGGTGAAGTTAGCAATGAGTTCGCGATCCAATTCACGCTCCACGTTAAGGACGTGTGTCTCGGGATCAAGATGAAAGTAGCCTGCCTCATTACCGTGCAGAATGAAGTAGCAGACCTGTGTGGGCGTCTCTTCCGGATCATCTAGATCCATTTCGTCCTTGTCTATGGTGTCGGGCAGCTTAATCCGCTCCGAGCCCGGATCAGCGTGCTCCGTGAAATTAAGAGCGATCTCGTTGACAATGAACTGTGGCTCATAGTCGTTTACATTGCGTATGTAGATAGTCAGATCGAGATCGGTGCTTAGACTAGTGGGCAATCCTTGATCATAGGCCTCAATACGTATCTAGAAAAGTTTATTCTTGTAAATCATAGTTTTAGCCGTAATCATAAGCTTACTCACCTCATGGGTCTTCTGCTTGTCACGATTCAGGGGCGCCTTCAGAAATAGCTCTCCCGTATTGGAGTTCAGCTCGAATAGCTTATAGCTGCCCAGAGGATCGGGTTTGAGACGATAGCGAACCAGTGCATTCTGACCCATGTCCGCATCACTCGCATAGGCCTGCAGCAGCATTGTGCCCACTGTGGCATTCTCCGGTATGCGCACTGTGGTGTTACGCAATGGTCTGACAAACACCGGAGCATTATCATTAAAGTCCGAGACGCAAATGTCTAAAGTGCTGATGACCGTATTCGCTGGCACACCCAAATCCTTGGTGACAATACTCAAACTATAATTGCCAAACTTGTTGCGCAACGATGTGCTGGCATAGATATGGGCGTTCCATGGATCCTGTTGTCTCAGCTCAAAGAGACCCTCTCGGTTGCCCTTGGCTATGCCGAATTGTAGTCGTCCGTTTAGCGTTGCAGGATCATCCGCATCCTTTCCAATGATGCTCGCAATACTCTCGTGTAGCTCATGATACTCTGTGATGAGCACACATGAGTTGGGTAAAGTCAATTTGGGTGCATTATCGTTCTCATCCAATATGGTAATGCTGAAAAGTAATTAGAAATCAATAGGAGTCCATGGAATCCTTCTCGAGCTCAACTCACAACACTTGCTTGAAGGCATTCCGACTCTCGCCTGCCAGAAAACCAAACTGATAGTTGTCCCAGGCCTCAATCACCAGATTGTAGGAATTTTTAGTCTCGCGATCCAGTTGATCGGCAACGGTTAAGACTCCAGTATCCGCATCTATGGTAAATTTGCCATGTGAACTGATTCGATCCATCAGAAATGTGATCTTGCCAAAATCTCCGGAATCTGCATCAGCTGCCTGCAGGGTAGCTATGCGAGTGCCAGGCGAAGCTCCCTCACTGATCGTATAGTTCTTGCTGCCTCCTATAAAATGCGGATTATTGTCGTTCTCATCCAAGACGGTGACATATACATCGACTAGTGCCGATCTCGGAGGCACTCCGGAATCCGTAGCACGCACACTAAAATTCAACCATTGATGCTGTTCGTGATCAATCTTGTTGGCCACGACAATTTCACCGGTTTGTTCATCCAAATGAACTAGATTCCGATAGGCAGGATTACCCTCCATGGCATAGCTAATGGTGCGATTCTTGTCCACATCATAGGCCAGCACATTGGCAATCATAACGCCATTGATGCTGTTCTCGGTGATTGTTTGCCTATAGAAGGGTTGCCGGAACTTGGGATTGTTATCATTTTCATCCTGCACTTGAATGCTAAGAAATGCTAAAAAATCAAAATATTAAATATTAATTCAAGTATTTCTGATTTATCAGGGTAAAACCCTACGTACATATATAAAAATTCATAAGATTTCAGGACTTACTTTGCACAACTTGTTTGCCCTTGGCCGCTGCTAGATCCTCAACGGTTATGGCCAACTTGATGTGTTCCACTTTCTCGCGATCCAATAGTTTGATAACCTTGAGATAGCCTTGTATGGCGTCCAGGTCGAACGCACCCAGATAATCATATTCGGTGGTCTTCACCAGGCCACCCTCCTCGTTGCGCGCTTCGGAGTGCTCCGTGTTGAGCTTATAGCGCAGTATGGGATTCTGATCGGGATCTGTGGCTTTAATGTGATAGACTAAAGTGCCCACCGGCGTGTTTTCAACAATCTTCAATGCTGGCAGATCGTGTAGCATGGGTGGCTTATTGTTCACATCCCTGATGCTGATGTTTACAGTGGCCACATTCATCAGCTGGGAACTACCCAGGCCACCATCCAATGCGAGCTGTAGAAAGAAGCGCATTCGTTAAGAACCAGTCAAGCCATCGACTCTACCAAATACTTACCACATTAAGGGAGTAGATCAGTCGCTTGCTTTCGGTCAGATCTGGATCAAGGTTGGCTCCCTGAGCCACAGATATGACACCCGTTTCCGAATTGATAATAAACTTATCGCTGGCGCCGGTTTGTATGCGATAGACGATATCGTTGTTGGGCGAGGAACCATCGCGGTCGATGGCCTGCACCTGCAGCACCGAGCTGCCGCCTGGCAGATCCTCGGGCACCGTTTTGGCATAGAAGTTTTTCAGAAATATGGGCGGATTGTCGTTAACATCCTGCACATAGATGAGCACCGGAACAACAGTGGACAGCATGGGTATACCCGAGTCCCTGGCTCGTATAAGCAGATCAATCTCACGCATTTCCGCATTCGCCTGGCGCACGGGACGCCGATGATTGTCCACCAGTTCCTCGTAGTCAAAGTGATGCAAGGGACGCAGGTATCCACTCTCTGGATCAATGGAGAAGTTCATGCGATAAAGCCCCTCAACGATCTCATAGGTAATCTGACTGTTCTCGGTGCCATTCAAATCCAGATCACGGGCCTCCACTTGCAGCACTGTCTCAAATTCAGCCTTATTCTCCAGCAGCTTGGCCTCGTACTGCCGATGCAGGAAAATGGGCGCATTATCGTTTACATCCTGAATGTCAATGATTATCTGTGCAGTATTGCGATTGCCCTGACCCACATTGTCAATGGCCTCAACAGTCAAATAGTGACGGGAAATGATCTCCCTATCAAATGCTGGACTCCCTGGAGTTTTGATCGTCACCAGACCCGTTATGGGGTTGAGATGTAATCTAAGTTAAATCATTTAATTAGTCATAGATTAGCAGTAAACGCATTTTACTTACAAGTGCGCAATGCCTCCTCTCAGATTTGTATAACGTATTCCCATGCTACCAAAATCTCCCGAGTCCACGTCAACCGCTTTCACCTGGGCAATTATGGTGCCCAGTTCGCTGTTCTCTGCCACTCCCGCATTGTAGATCGCTTGTGTAAACTCGGGAAAGTTATCGTTCTGATCGCGTATAAAGATTTGCACATGAGCTGAACTGAAATTGCACAAAAAATACTAAATGATTATTTATAAAAGATATATCTTAATAAGACTCACCTCCAGCGTGTGGGTTCATCAATCTCCCGTGCGAATATTGTAAAGTTAATCTCGACAAATTGCTCGAAGTCCAACGATTTGGAATTCCTAACGCGCAACATAAAGTTGGCCTCATTCACGGCCAGCTCGGGCACAATCTCAAAGAGATCATTGGGCGGATCGAGGAACAAGCGAAACGTTCCATTCTTACCCTCATCGTGATCATAGACGAAATTCTGTATGTCGCCATCTATGAAGTTTAGAGGTGTATTTGTCTGAGCATTCTCGTTCACCTCACAGCGATAGATGGGTGCACCAAAAGTGGGAATCTCATCGTTGACGTCCGTCACAATGATGGTCACCTCGGTGCGCACAGTGGCCGCTGTGCTCTGTGGTTCTTCCCCATCCTTTGTCATTTCCGTTGCGGTGATCCTTAGGATGTGAGCACCATTCACCTGATCGCTTTCCTCCTCACGATCTAAGACGGTCAGGGTGTAGACAACACCCGTATGTGGATCAATATCGAAGAGATCATTGCCATCCAGAGAGTAGGCAATGGGATTATTAATGCCACGATCACCATCGATGGCACGCACCCTCAGCACCTTTGTGCCCACAGGCACATCCTCGGCAATCCTTGCCACTGCCTGCACTTCAACAAACTCGGGCGGCTGATCCTCAATATCCCGGACCTTAACTAAAATGGCAGCCGTGCCCGTATTAACTGGCCCCTGGTTGGCCCGATCAATGGCCAGAATGCGTAGCTGATATAAGCTCTTCATTTCGTAGTCCAGCTGGCGTTGCAGTCGCAGGATGCCCTTGCCCTGGTGCGTAGCTATGCTGAAGACATCGTTATCGCCATCCAGCTCCTGCAGATAGTAAACCACCTGACCGTAGGCACCCTCATCGGCATCGGTTGCCTCCAGGGTGCTAATCACGCCCGGTGCACTCCCCTCGGGTATTTCAATGGCATTCGGGTAGGGCAGGAAGATGGGCGCATTATCGTTAATGTCCTCGACGAGCAGCAGAAAACTCTGCGTCACATAGTTGTGATCGCCGTACTGACTGTCCGTCAAGGTCAGCACAATGGCGTACTCGTCCTGTGTCTCGCGATCCAGTTCCTTGGCCAAAAACACTTTCGCCTCATTGCCGGACGTGTTCTCGATGCGAATGATTTCGCTATCGTGCGAGTTACGCTTGCCAAAAATCAACGGATCGTTGTCCGGATCGTAGCCACGAAGCGTATAGATTAGACTACCGACCCTCGTCTCCGGACTCTCCTTCAGTCTCAACACAATCTCCGATTGGCCATCGATTGCGAAACGCGGCGGTCGATTTGACGACACGGCGCATATCAATATTGTGAGTATTATAAAAATATTTTGGCCAACAGTCCCGATTGATAACACTTTAAAGCGCACCTTCTTGTAGGCAATGTTGGCAATGGCTTTGTCACTCAGCTTTGACTGTTTTTCGCTGTACATTTCAATGTTGTGAGCACCTGCAGACAACTGCTGCCGTCGACAACAACACTCGACCATCATCGTCTGCCACCTAGAAAATACACAGAGTGTGTTACACAAACAGGCAACCAGCGAGTCTTAACCCATATTCCACAACTAACCAACACATCACTCATTAAAATGTGCCCAACTATTTAGCGACACATTTCTCTGTCTCTCTCTTTCCCTCTCTCTCTCTTTGTGCGTGTGATGTGCCTTATGACCTTAAAGCAGTTTCGCTTGAGAAATTTTAAGCAACCTAATAAAAATTTACAAATGGGCACAACTAAAAAAAAGTATTGCTTAAAAACTGGAGCTGGAGTTAAATCTACACTCAGAGAAAAACACTCCTCGCAAAATTATTTTTAAACATATCATTTTAGAATTCATTAATCAATACTCACTATAAGCATCTTTGCATCAGTGTTTAAATGTTCCGAAAACACTGATCATTTTAAAATTTTTGAATTAAGTATATAATATTTATTACTAGCAAAAAACTAAAAAAAATATAAGCTAAATTAAATTAATTAAAAAAAAAAACTGTTTTAAGAACTTTAGGAATTGAAACAAGTAAACAATATCTTTAATTTCCTATCTTTTTATGTAATTATAGTCACACTTTTCTAAAGTTGGAAAAAAAGTACATTGTGCGCCACTTTTTTCGAGTGTAGTGAGTATTTCGCTGCGGGCTACTTCTGTTTATATTAATGGTTCTGGCAGCAAGTTGCAACATCGCCAAAAGCCCACATTGAATTAAGTCGGGCAAGCGTTTCTCAATGCCACTGGACACATACACATACACATTACCTGAGGAATAGAGTAGTACCTCGTAATGTGGATATATCACGTTCTGCTCTTGTCCGCCTGCACTGCGTGAGAAGTGCTCAAAAGATCTTGAGAAAGTTTTATGTGCCAATTAATTAAGCGTCCGAATTGTTTCTGTCTTGCTTTGAAATTGTTTTCTTGCTTAGCCCGGAATTCCGCTAAAGAAATTGTTTTTTTTTGCAAGTTTAATGACCGTTACGATTTTGAAATTACTTGGCTATTATCATTTGTTAAATGGTAGCTTCGACTACTGCTTAGCAATTAGTTTGCTTAAGAAATAAGTCTCCTTAAAGCACGTTAACTATTATTATTGGTCCAGTTAATAGAGCTTAAATTGCAAATACTTGATGTACACCAACCTAATAATATATTTAAAAAAATACACAATTTAAACAACGTATTTTAGAGACAGCTGCAAATGGACATAATGTATTCCCAAGGGTCATAATAATATTCTTCTGATAATGTTTTTACTCGTTTTGTGGATTCGGGATATAAAAAATGAGAGTAGAAATATGTGCATACTTCAAAGAAATTTTTAAGTTTTATAACTTTTTTATGGAGTAGAAAAACAATTGGGTATTTCGTCAACTCATGATACTGCTGGGTTTTGATGGATGTATCTCTTGTGTTTAATTGTAATGCGTGTGAAAATGTAACTCGATGTGCATACATCAGATGCAAGATGCATCTCACGTTTGGGGTATCATTGCTGCTGGTTTCTTTGTTGGCTTATTATCGCAAGACATTGCCATTGTCTGAGTTGTGTTGAACTCGGTCTTATGGTTGTCATAATAACGAGAGCAATTGCCACGCCCATTGCCGGCCAGTTCATTGATTTCAACATAACACCAATAAAGACATTTCATAATTTGGCTCGCAAGTAATTTGTGCACAGCTCGTTAAACTTTTTGCCCGCTGATTGATTTGTAAGAGTTGCAGATACATTTAAAGACACAGTCACAGATACAGATACAGATACAGCTACTGGTTGTGTGCCGAGTTGTTGTTGGATAATTAGCATTTTCGTGTTACATCAACCCCTTGGAAAGTCATGTTTATCTTAAGCTGAAAAATCGTAGACAAGGTCGTTTATGAATTTCAAATGTTATTTAAATCGGCCTCTTGGCGCATATTTTATTTAAAAATAAATTCATTTGCGTCTGAAGAGGCAGATTTCGCTTTCAAGCGTCGCATGCAACATTTTCTTTTTTTTCTACTTAGCAAAAAAAAAGCATCAATTTGCCTTACTGGTATTTAGCTGCTGCTTGGGATAATTATGTATTTATGGCCAACGCTTTTGTTTAACGTACAGCAACTGGGTTGTTTGGTCAGTCGCTCTTTTCATTTGCTGTCCATATGGGGGGTGTGAGGGGAGAGGCAATCCACAGATTTATTGTGCATAAACATATGTACAAATATGCTATGTAATTTCATGCTGCAATGATTTTGCGAACGATTTATGTAGCCAACAGCAACTAAATATGGCAATTGAGGTTATCAATTTGGGAGCCGTCAGTATTTTTCTAGTGGCGCAAGGGGGAATTTAACCTAAATAAATAACAAAATTATCAAAAATAACGGCAATATTGTAAATCTGTAACTGAAATTGATGAAGCCAAATGTGGTCTACCATTAATTGTGTATATGATATGCTCAGCTTGAATCTGTATATTTAACTACTTGTAATTCCACCAATTTAATAATTAGATTTATGCTTACAAGTTAATTGGAAAAATATAGATAAAAAGTGAAAAATAATTGAAGAAAATATAATTTCAACTAATGCAAGCCGGTTTCAAACCTTTGTTGCAAGGCTTGTGGCAAACCCAATTGGACGCCATAAATTACATACATTTTATCAATATTTCGATCTTCTGTTAGAGCACGTATCTTCTATATAAGATTCTCTCAAAGAAGTTAAGAAGAGAAAGGCAGTTAAGTAATTATAAAAAATTAAAGAAATGCTTTGTGTTTGGTTGCCATGATTCCAGTAATTGGTTGCAATTTGCAAGCTAAAAGTATTTTTGAATGTGCAAATTTTAAAAAGCTTAATTTCCAATTACATTAAAAAATCTTCAATATTACCCTAAACGGCTTACCAAATAAGCCTGGTTTTAATAACAAATTGCGCTTAGTGCCTTAGTTTTGTTAGAGCATAAGATACATTAAGCCAATTTTCCACGTAGCCAAAACTGAAAACTTAGCGAATTAAATCGAATTAATTGGAAACATAGCTGCATATTAGCCACGTCTAATAGACGAATAACTGCTCTACTTTTTTTAAGGCATCCCATAATTTATAAAAGCCAAAACGTTGGGCATGTCAGTGTTCCAAGTCGTCAGCTCACAAGCCATGACGACGATGTTGGCAGTTGCTGTCGCCGCCAGCTTTTTCCCTTAACCGAAAAAAATTTGCACAGGGAATGCGTTACTTTTTGGGCCAAAAAGAAAAAAATCTTTTGCTAATAATAACGGTTGTTGGACTGTTTGCCAAGGGGCTATATGTTTACGCATGGCATGTTCTGACCCCGAACGTCGATTCGAGAGTTTACCAAAAGTGAAATTCTGCGACAAGTTAGCAACAATGTGTATCCAATAGATACATTTCGATTTTGTCGTTTTCCATGTAACCACAACAAGATACCAACTACAGCAACAACAACAACAACAACAACAACCATACAATAAAACTGCCAAGGAAATCAAAATAAACAATTATTTTGTGCCTGTCAATTGGGCAAGTTGCCAGCTTGTGGCTGGAGGCGAGATAGTCTTCGGATATGGCAGCCAGATTCACATCAACTTTATTTAATTAAAACAAAAATTGTTTAAGCCTGGCTGTGTTGGCTGTTTGAGGCGTTGTAGTTGGTTTTGGCTCAATGTGTTGCCTTCAGTTTCCGGCGACGATGAACCGAACGAGCGAGTGAGCAAGCAAATGGGCTTATGGCTCGTCTATTCCAATTTAAACACTTCCTCCCCCATATTAGAGCCCTTTTTGTCATGCACATCGATTCGGAAACGTGCCTCCGACAGTCAAGTTCAACGCCAGCAACAGCAACTATTGTTACAATATTTGTTGTTGTTTCTGTTACAAACAAAAGAGCTGTTGTGGGCGAATGAGAGAAAGGGGCGAGGGGGCAGCTGTGTGTTGTGTGTGTGTGTGCTGTATGCAGCTTCGTTGCGGTAGCTTGATTTTTGACTCATAGCCCGGAGTCGTCAGCCAAAGAGTTCAGCTGAAGGGGCCCGCATCCGCATCGCTTTCATGGTAATACGCGTAATCGTGCTCCATGCCGGCAGCGGGAGACGCTGGCATCGCTGACTTGACGACGGAGCAGGTGTCGAAACTAATCTGTCCGTTACAGTTCGCCTCCTTTTCTGGGCTTTTCGGTTTTTGCATATCTCTAACTAATTGCTCCAATTCATAAGTTCGCATTGCAACCGCCGATGACTTGGTAGAGCTGGCAAGTCCTTGACTTGAAGATGCGAACTTTTATTATCTTCTTTTATTAACTAACTTGTGTTGTAATATTTTTTTGACATCTATTTTTTACATCTATTTTTTTCCTACTCTTATTTTATGTAAGACGAATTGCATTAGTAAACCTTGACAAGTTCTTTGCACTTTCTGCATAATTTTGCAACTCTAGCAAATTTATGCATTACTCTATTCCCTGCTCAACAGGAGTACCTTAAACTGGCATGTCCTGTTCCCCGTCATATGCCACTTCGAAACTTACCCTTTTTGTAACCCCTTCAGACTGGATATCAAGTATCCTTTGTTGTAATTTTAAACCAGCTGACGTTTATTTGTTAATTACATTATTTCGCCGCTCTGTTTGCAAATGCAAATGCGTATTTGTAGTCGTCTTCCTATCCGATCCACTTATTGGTACTGACACATTTCAGAAGGGTTCTTGGCTCTTAGGTACAGCACACGGCGATGTTAACTGGTAATTAGGCAGCAAAAGTCAAAAACCCCAAATACGCGCGCACGTACAAAAATAATAGAGCACAGTTAAAACGTGTCGTTTGAAATTGGGCAACGCATGAAGCGGAACTTGAGTTTTTGACACCGTCATTCAGGCTAGAAATTAAAGATGATCACTTTAATGGCACTTTATAGGGCCGACGTCCATCGTGCCGAAACAGAAACGTTCTAAGTGCTGTTGCCCGAGCGGTCTTTAAAATATCCAAGATTGCACTTTCGAAACCACAAAACCGCATTAAAATTAGCCACGAAACCGAAGCGTGCTCCTCAACAGTTGCACCACGACTGACGGCAGACCAGGCCCAAACAGTTGCGTCTGCGGCCAGCGTGCTCTATGGGAATGGCAATTGAGCCGTCGTCGTTGTCACCGAACCAAGCCACATGGCAACCCCGGCATCGGTATTGGCGTATCTGCACTGCAAGCACGCGAGTAATTAGCGGAGCGTGTATTCCAAAGAGAGCCCATATTATTCAAAGCATCGAGAGAAGAAAAGAGAGAGAGAGAGAGCTAAATAAAGAGAGAGACAGAAAGAGCGAGTATGGCGGGGGGTGCTGTGCGTGGTTTGTTTACAACTCGCAAACACAGAGCAACACTGAGTGTGCAAGACTGGAAATGTTGGCGGCTGGAAATCGCTGTATCGAAATGCGAAATGTTCACCGGAAGTGCTCTTAATTTATATAACTTTGAAGGTTAAAAGAGTTCTTTGGGATCATTTAAATACACTTTTAACAATAAATCTAACTAAGTTGAAAGTGTGCAAATTTACCGATAGGGGGATGGCTCAAGAGATAACGTATTTACTAACATAGTGTTTAAGTGGATTTTCGAAAACGAGAATATCTTTTTAACCTAAGCTCTTTTATAAAATGTTAGAATAATAAAATATGATAATTTCTACAATTTTATAGAAGACCATACTAAATACAATCAACAGATAATTTTACATATAAAAGAACAAATTATGATCAACATTGTACTAATATAACACATTCCAATATTTTATCAAGGACAACTACTTGACAACTATTTGTGTACCAAAAACGGTTTTGGCTTGTTGCTGGGATATTTAGTCAATTCACAATGTTTTTCTTGTGGTTGCTGAATTGACTAAATTGATTTTAAGTTAAAAATTTTGTAGCATACTTTAAGGAGAAAGCAAGGCGAGGAAATTAATTCCAGATTCGCAATTCGATTGACCAATAATCCTAAACACTTGTAAAATACTTTCTTCTATCCAATTGTACACCTTTTGTATTTGACTAAGGTGTAAGTTATTATCCTTTTACACGAATCGTTTAACCCTTAATGTAATAAATGTTTCTGTTTACTTCCAAGAACATGTCTTTCCATGGACATACAGTAAAGAAGCGACCTAGTGTTGTGGTATCAGTGCCACCACTAGTAAAGAAATCCAGCAAGAGCCGCTCATTTCACTTTCGTTATTTGGAGCTATGTCGCGCCAAGAATCTTACCCCTGTTCCGAATCTACGTGCCAATCCTAATGCCACTACATACCTTGATTTGCTCGGCGACAAGCTTGGCGTCAGTGATTGGTTATTGATAATCGAAGCGCTTCATCATGATCTTGTGCTCCAAACGTTGGTCGTGCACATGCGTCGGTCCAATGGAGACAGTGAGTTTGTCAGATTTCGGCTTGTTTAACTAAAATAGCCTTTTGTACTGAGAGCAGATGTCATCCATCCAATTGAATCGGAGAATCGTGCCCGTCTCTTCCGCCAGAAGCCGGTTATCTACACTCGTTTCATATTCAATAGTCTGGTCGAGGCGATTGCCAATTGTGTACAGTTCAACAAGAACCTAACCATATTAAAACTGGAGGGTCTGCCACTGCAGGACGGCTACATTGAATACATTGCTAAGGTAAAATACACGCCCCATTGCCTATTTCATATTATTTTATTCATGAGTATTCATTTGCAGGCCCTTGCCTCGAATGATTGCATTAAAGAGGTAAGTTTTCAAAAATCGTTAATAGGGGACAAGGGATGCGAGGCTGTCTGCAGCACCGTCAAGTACTTGAATCACGTCGAGACCATCAATCTCTGCGAGTGCAATATTAGCTCCAAGGGAGGTGAATTTGTGGCCGACATGATCAAGGTATGTATTTTCACCTAGAAAATCAGATTCAAATGGTAAATGTCCATTTGTGATTGCAGATGCAAAAAATAACCCGTTTCTCGAAGGGTTGGGAGAAGTCCTTGCGCTATCGCAGTGTGGATGTCAATTCGATTTCGGGTCTGCAAACTGTTACCCTGGCCAACAATCCGAAATTGGGCGATGAGGGGGTTCGCCAGATTGCCGAGGTGCTCAAGGAGGATGCTTGGCTGAAAAGTAAGTAATATCAAATCAGAATATAGTATTGGCTCTGATCCTTGGACTCACCGACAGCAATCGATATGGAGAACTGTGGTCTCACCGATCGTGGTGCGAACATTATACTCGAGTGCCTAGAATTAAATAAAACTCTCACCGAGTTCAATGTCCGCAACAACAATGGCATCAGTAAGTTTATCATGCGCCAGATTCGTGAACATTTGGGCAAGGAGGACGAGGACAAGCTTAAGGAACCGCAATACGATCTCAGCTGTGTAAACGGGCTCCAGAGCCTGCCCAAGAATCAGAAATATAGCATATCGCAACTGCTCCAGCACACCAGGCAACTGGAGGAGCAGCTCTCCTTGGAACGAACACTGCGCAAAAAGGCAGAGAAACTGAATGAGAAGCTCAATCAAAAGCTCATGTCCCTAGATCTGGGACCCCCGTCATTGGAGTCGTCAGAGAAAATAACTGAGCAGGAAAATGGATACAGACGAGTTAAGAGCATTTATGCTAAACAATTTGACAAAAGGTAACTAAACTCAAATACTCTCAAACCCATTTTAATATGATTTACACCTCATCAATAATAGTATTCAGGAAGCTCCTCAATTATTGGTCAACAGTGCTGTTACCAGCATGGAATCGTCACCACGCAGTGACACCTTGCGTAATCCGCATGTGTACGAGGAGGAGGACGAGGGGGAGGCTGCGGACAAGGAGGAAGAGGTAGGCCGTCCGATGACTGCCAACAGTCAACGGAAGATGCGTCAACAACTGGAGGTGCGTAAGGTGCGCAAGGTGCGCAGTGAGGTTAAATATGTGGAAAAATTCTCCAAAGAGAAAGCGAAGAAGCGGGAGTCCAAATCGGATCAAGAGTTTGCCAACGAGCGCGATGTGAGTACTATCTTGAGATTTCAGCATAAATACCCAAATTTAGATATGTTGAAATTTTGCGACAGATTTTTAATTTATATATTAATAAGTAGTCCAATGAGTATAGTCTGTTTGATTCCAAGTGAGGAGCATAGTAACTTTAGGAACACACAGCTCGACTATGGTGAGCAGTTTTTGTCCGCCTTATGGAGGAAAGTGACATCTTTTAATCTCTGATTGATAAATATTTATGTATGATAAATAAGGGAAAAGTGGCAAGGGAAATTGGCAATGTCTGCATAATAGCAGAGTCCGTTAGGCTTAACAAACAAATAAATATTAAAAACAACAATAAATAAATAAAACATATATTAAAAACAACTCCAATCTTAATTATTAATTCAACTTGCAGTTCAAGCTTAATCCTAACGTCCAATTTGAAACGGACATTGGCGACAGTTGTTTGGTCAATGAGCAACAGGATAAACACGGCCAGGATACGAACTACGACAATGAATATAGGCACAACAATAATTCCCAGTATGAAACCGAGCACATTGGGGATAGATTGCGTACCGAGAACCACAAGCGCATGTCTAAGATAAAGAAACAGCAGAAGGGGGAACATGGCAATGGTCGCATGGCACTCTACATGGCCGAGCTGGAGCGACAGAATAATGAAAATTACGGCAAGAAACGACACAAATCCAAAATGCAGCACTGCAACAAGCTGCGGGAAAATAAGAAGGTGGGAGTCGACTGCATGCAGGTGAAGTCATATATGGAAAATATGGAGGAGTCCTCGCTACTGGACATTGGCGAAACATCAGACGAGGAGAAGACCGACAGCACAATTTGTAAAGAGCAGGAGGTTAAATATGAGCAAATGAAGGTGTTCTTGCGGCGCGCACAATACAAAGAGCTCGAAGTGCAGGATGATCAAGACGCTAAGGGAAATATGATGTCGCCACAAGCTGGCTTTCTGGAGATGCAGAGAAAAATGGATGAATCAAATCAGTAAATGTGGTAGCTGCATCAAAAAAACAAGACCAGCAATGAGAGCGTTCTAAGAGTGCCACCAAAGCAGTAAATGTAAAAGTCCGAGTAGCTCAACAAATAGTGGATGGCCAAATTTTTAGTTCGCACTGGAGACGTAATTTAGTTAAGGCCAATTTGAATGTTTGCTGTGAATTATGTATCCAATAATTGTTCGATTGGGTTACTCACTTAAATTACCAAAATAAAAAAGTAAAACACAACAATGAAAAGAATACAATATGCTAATGCCAAAATCTGTTCCATTAATTGTGCCTTCTACGAAATGATTTATTGGCGATATGATATTAATTTTGTGTTAGCAGATCATTTGAATGCAGAATATTACAATAAAGTTGCAAGCTAGTGTCACATAACTGTGCGTACTATGTATGTATTATAATAATGGAATATTTTGTTGCGATTACATTGTGTAATTACTACTTTATAAGTATGCTCAAATTTTCAAGATTAAGTAGATCGAGGATTAAATACGCTGCTTTTTATATTATCGATTAATAATTCCAATCCAGTTACATAGCATACGAAATTCTCCGCAAATGCCGCGGTATTTAACCGCCAAAGCCGTAGAGAGTGCGTCCCTGGCGCTTCAAAGCGTAGACAACGTCCATAGCAGTGACGGTCTTGCGCTTGGCATGCTCGGTGTAAGTAACGGCATCCCGAATCACGTTCTCCAAGAATACCTGTAAGTCGTAAATTTGTAAGTTTGTGTTAGTAGTTTGTAAGTGTGTGTGCAAATGTTGTTTGATGCAAAGTACTTACCTTGAGCACACCGCGAGTCTCCTCGTAGATTAAGCCAGAGATGCGCTTGACTCCACCACGACGGGCCAATCGGCGAATGGCCGGCTTGGTAATACCCTGAATGTTATCTCGCAACACCTTACGATGACGCTTAGCGCCTCCTTTTCCCAATCCCTTACCTCCCTTTCCACGTCCAGTCATATTGTTGCTCTTGTAATATTAAAAGCTGCAGAATAAAAAAAATGTTAAAATTTGAGTGCAAATCAAATACAAAAGCACAACGCAGTGTGAAAAAGAGTTCGCCATTTTCTTTTCGGTTCAAATGACGCCATATTTACGACGTAGATATCGTATATGGGCTGCAAGTTGTTATGCATTGGCGTATTTAGCTTTTTAAAAGATATGTTTTTCAAATACAAGCCTATTGGTAGTATTAGCAAATTTTACCTCTTTTGTTTATTATAATTTGTTGTTGCACTTTCTTGCGAAATGTCTACCAACCTTTTCACGAATTTGTCAGATAATGGAAAACAGTGTGGCTGTACTAACAAATGTTAAAAATATCGTTTTTATAAATACAAGCGAAGTTTGAGTAATCCAAAAAATTAAACGAGTCACCCTGTGCGTGTCTTCTATTGAATTTGTGCAATCTTACTAACAGATACATTTAAGTTTTCTACATGCTTAAACATAAATACAGTTAATGGTAATAATAATGCTTAACTGCTACTTAGGTTCATAATTGTCCGGTGAAGTTGTTGCTTTTGGTATTTGACAATGATTTGCATAATTTCCATCTTTGCATCGATTTTCAAGTTTTCTTCGAGCTCAAAAACCTCCTGACCAATTGCCATTCCATAGTGAAAACTAGGCGTGCTCGACAAATCATCAGCCATGGAATCTAATGATATTGGTGTTGTTTCCTCGATTTCTACATCGTTATCCTCCATGGGCACGTTGAATTCCTCAATCGCTATATACGTTTCAGCTTTATTCTTAGATGCTAATTTGGAAGTGGACTGTTGAAAGGGACTTCCAGGATCAGCATATTGACTGCTTACTTCAATAGGCGCAGAGGAGATAATGTTGTCTGAATCCTCCGAGTGGGTGCTGTCGTAAACATTCTCTATCTATTGATTGATTGAATTGAGCTCTTTTAGTAGTACTTTTTATTTTTTGCTTTACATACTTACATCCACATTATTCTTGTCGTGCCCATTAAGGGGGAAGAATTTCATTAGCTGAAAGAATTTCCAGCCTTCTAATCGTTTTATTTCCTCAGGCTGTGCTCCGCGGACATTTGCATCGAAAATTGTTTTTTGCTGAGCACGATAGTATGACAATAGATTAAGCCATTTTTTAGCCAGCTCGTTTGTATGGGCTCGACAATTGAACCGTTTTTCAAGCGTATATTTTAAATTAATCCAAAAACTGTGCTTTAAGCTTCGAATACTAAAATCCTTGTGGGTTTTATCCCACATATACGGAGTATTTCGAATTGCTGTGATAATGAAACTGATTGTCTCGTCAGACCAATATGGCCTTGAGTCGGTTACATTTGTCATTTTAATTTATAAAACTGGTAATTTTGTAAAATATGTTAAGTAATTTCTTTAATCTATATTTTTTGCAATTAATCCAGTTTTGCTAAAACTTCAGCTGCTTTTAATGTATAAGTTAAGCCGAGAGGGACAGATATATTAACTCTGCAAGTCGTAATTAAAATACTAACTTTTGAAAATACATTCGATGTGCACACAATGGTTTTTAAAAATATATTAATATAAAAAACGAAAAAAATATATAATTAAGCATATGTAGAAGAATAATAAATTCAATTTATAATTATATGTAATTATATACGCAAATTAAGATTTCAATAGCGTAGTAATTGAAAATAATAATTAAGTATTTTCATAATTTGTTAAGACGGTCACACTCTAATGAAGAACCCAGCAACATTAATGATTGCTACGCTTTTGGCAGTTTATTCTCTATTCTCATTCGCAATGGCCGCTAACAAGGAACGCACTTTCATCATGGTTAAGCCCGATGGAGTCCAACGAGGACTCGTCGGCAAGATCATCGAGCGTTTCGAACAGAAGGGCTTCAAATTGGTAGCAATGAAGTTCACATGGGTAAGTAAAATTAAAACGATATAATCAAATTAAAAGAAAATCAATAAGTACGCGTGTTCACTTGTCGTGCATAACCTCAACAACGGTAAAGAGTCGTCATTAGAGCTGTTGCCAAAGGCCGGTTGAGGTTATACAGAATATTAGTAGAGGTCATGAAAATTATGAGATTTGCGTTACAATTGTTTATGATATTTCTTGCTTAATTGCAGGCCGAGAAAGAATTGTTGGAGAAGCACTATGCTGATCTGTCTGCCCGTCCCTTCTTCGCCGGTTTGGTCAACTACATGAACTCCGGTCCAGTGGTTCCCATGGTGTGGGAGGGTCTCAATGTGGTCAAGACCGGCCGTCAAATGCTGGGCGCTACCAACCCCGCCGACTCCCTGCCCGGCACCATTCGCGGAGACTTCTGCATCCAGGTTGGCCGCAACATCATCCATGGCTCCGATGCCGTCGAATCGGCCGAAAAGGAGATTGCCCTCTGGTTCAACGAGAAGGAGCTCGTCACCTGGGCCCCAGCCGCCAAGGATTGGATTTACGAATAGATGATGCATGCATGCCAATGTTAAACATCTGCATTTCAATGCCATGCCGCCACTCACATAAGTCTTAAAGTGATTCTTTTAAAGAATAAAAAATTCCACATTATCTATATGTAAACGTGTTATGATTTTATTTCAACTTAAACTTAATCCACTCCTGTGTGCACTCCTCAGGTGGCATAACCCATCCGCTGGGTATGCAGCTTCTACCCTTGCCATAGCTTATGTACGAGTCCCAAACGATGCTAAGAAAATGAATATATAATTAATATAATATATACAATCTTTTTTAATCTTACCGTCGATCCAGCAGCTCTTGAGGGTTCTGTTTCCCCTGATTTAAATTGAGGGAAAGGGACGTGCTTCCAAATATAACTCCTGCCCATTGTGTGTTAAAGTTTGTGTTGGTCTCTGTAGCATTGCTATTTTTACACTCCTGTCGCACACGACGCCAGACGGTGCGCAATTTGGCCAGTTTGTGTGCGATGTCTTTCTCGCCGCCGCGCGCTTTGTATAATCTCTCCAGCAAATCCAATGTGTGGAGAATATTATTAGCGCTGTGCAATTTCTTCAGTGTAATATGTTCTCCTTGTCTCTGCTGCACCGCTGTAGATTCTTCATTTGATTCGCTGTGGATCGCTATGCCCTTCAATTTCCTTGTTGCTCTCTTGTTCGCGAGCTTTTTTAGCTTTGCTCTTTGTTTCGCTCTGAGGCGTCTTCGATGGCGTTGTTGTTGCGTGCGTGCAATTTTCTCACATGGCAAATCCGCCAATTGCGCCAGCATTGCTGTGGTGCATCGTTCCAGCTGCAGAGACTGCTCCAAATCAAAATCATTTGGTGGTCCATTGCTTAAATTATCTAAACGTTCTAGATTTGCAAACACATTACATATATTGTTTTTTATTTCGCTCAATTTGTATCGTTGCGACATTTTCTCGATAAGTGTTGGCTAGCGTTAAAAATACTTTGAGAGTGGTGGAGTGTTTGATTAAATACAATATAATTGTTGTAGAACAGCTGGCTTTGTTTGCTTTGCTCACACTTCCAGGACTGATTTGGCCTCAGCCAGCACCTCTGAGGCCTTAGTGTAGGCATCCGTTTCCTTGAGATCCAATTCATCCTGCAGGTATTTTTGCAGCACTTCGAACTCCTTTTGCAATCTGTGAAAAATATTTACAATTTGTGTATAAAGTATGATTTTAGACTTATGACTTATTAATTATGCCTCACCTTCGCTTTGAATCCGGTATCATCATTTCGCACTCCTGTATCACCTCTTGCTGCTTGCGCAGCACATGGTCATCAGCGCCGTTGTTTTTCAGTTTTTCCAGACGAGCCAATTCTGTGTTTACTTCTTTCTCATAAACAGTTTTCTCCTTGGAAAGCCTCTTCACGACACCTGTCTTGATGACCAATTGCCTGATGCGTGGATCTGCCATTTTTGTGCTTTTATTGAATGAGTTTTATTTGTTGACTTCTCAAATATATATATTTTCCACAGTTGCCAAAAATATTCAAGATATTTTAATGATTTAACGCCAAATTGTGCACAGCCTGCTGTGCTTGTTATTTCTCTTCGTTGTTGTTTGTAAATGCCGCCTGTGAGTCAGCTGGCAGGCTTGCCACTCTTTGCGATTAGTTCACAATAGATACGGTTAAAAATACAAAAAAACAAAATCCCGTGCTATTTAAATCGTAAGCATTAGCTTAGAAACGAACCAAAACATAGAAATGTTCCCCTTAAACAACCAAGAATTGTGTGTTAAGTTACGGTTAAGCATTCTTTATTTTTATTTAGTCAATTAATACATTAAAAGATCATTTATGTTTATTAAGCAACATTTTCTGTATCCATGAATGGTTCTCTATTGTGGGTTACAATTGTAATTTTATAGTGTGTAACGACAATGAATGCATTATGTGTTTATGTATGTTTTTGTATGTACTAAGTATGCATAAGACATATGTATGTATGTATTTATGTATGTTATGTGGTTAATCATCATTTATGAGAAACATTTAATTAATGTATGCAAATGCCAATGAGGCTCGATTGAACATTTAGAATGTTTGTCAAAACCGCATGATTATGTATTATAAATATTTTTGTAATACTTCTTAAGCATTTGTCTTTTTCCTTTTGGAGAAATTTTGAATTCATTGCGAATGTAGTCTCGTGTTTTTTTCTTGTTTTGCATTTGCTTTTTTTTTTTTGGTGTGTTTGTTAATTTTTAATTATGTGTGATGGCAGAGTGGTGGTTTAAAACTAAATTCTGAAATAACTTTATATAATAGATTTTAAATCGAATGCCTCCGGCTGACTTATCAAAAGTATAAAAAGTGTTTAAAATCCATTGATTGAAACAGTGTGGATGCTTTAAAATTATGTTAAGTGATGATAAAATGAGTGTCAAGAGAGCAGGAGTGCAATGCGAGAGCAGGGAACTAAGCTGAGCTGGGCTGAGCTGGGCTGGGCTAGCAGCAGCCAACTCCAGTGGCGATTTCGAAATTCTGCTCTGTCTCAGAACCAGACGGTTGTTTCCTGCGAAATGATTTGCGGTGGCGAAACAAGTTTAGATAGTTATAGTAGATGATAATAATGAATATGATGGCGATCGATTTTGAGTACGCATACGGGAATGATTCCAAATGACCCAAGTGTTCTTGTCGCCCACTCGCCATGCCTCTCTCCTCCTCCGCCTCTTCCTTCTCCTCATCAAGTGCAGCTGGAAAGGGGATGGATGATGTGCCTAAGTGCGGATTAGGATTACTATTAATGGGTGGTTGGCTCATCTTTAATTTTGTGTTGATGACTGGCATCACACAGATGCCCTCGCTAATTTTATGTGTGTTTCTGTTGTTGTTACCAATAAATTGCAATATTTTCTCAAGTTTATATAATATTTGAATGCAGCAATTAATAGTTGTTGCTGATGCTTGATGATGTGCCACGGACTTTGACTCTGATCTTAGCCCCTCTTTGTGTTTAGATCGTCGAAGAGTAATAGATACTATAAATTTCATGTTGGTTGTTGTTGTATTTGCTGTTGCCGTTTGCTGTTGATGTTGTTGTAGCTGTTGTTGCTGTAGTGGTGTTTGAGTGTTGTTTG
This sequence comes from Drosophila dives, assembly GCA_035042365.1. Taxonomy (NCBI): domain Eukaryota; kingdom Metazoa; phylum Arthropoda; class Insecta; order Diptera; family Drosophilidae; genus Drosophila; species Drosophila dives. The sequence goes on from JAWNLJ010000439.1 coordinate 1,981,369, forward strand.
AATTACAAGTCTGCTGACACCCTAGTTATTTCTTCTTCTGTGCCTTCTCAGCGGCTTTTGTTACTTTGCCCGAGGTCGTCTCTTTAAAGTTCACCGACTTGATGACACCGACAGCAACCGTCTGACGCATATCGCGCACGGCAAATCTTCCCAGCGGCGGAAATTCCTGGAAGCTTTCGACACACAGCGGCTTTGTTGGCATCAGCACAATGATGGCCGCATCGCCCGATTTGATTGCCTTTGGCTCGGTCTCGGTGGTCTTGCCGGTACGGCGATCACACTTCTCCTTGATCTCAGCGAACTTGCATGCAATATGTGCCGTATGGCAATCCAGCACCGGTGTATATCCATTGGCTATCTGCCCCGGATGGTTCAGCACAATTACCTGTTGGGGTAATCAACAAAACCACAGTCGATGGGCTGGTCAAGTCGAGTTGATTACATTGAGCAAGACAGAGCACTCACCTGAGCGGTAAAATCGGCAGCACCTCGCGGCGGATTGTTCTTGGAATCGCCAGCGACGTAGCCGCGACGTAGCTCCTTTACCGATACGTTCTTCACATTGAAGCCGACATTGTCGCCGGGCATGGCTTCGGGCAGCGCCTCGTGATGCATTTCCACGGACTTCACCTCAGTGACCAAGTTAACTGGCGCAAAGTTCACGACCATGCCTAGAATTTAAATACAAATTGAAGACCAAACCAGTAGAGATACCCTGTTCTGTCTGTGCTCACCTGGCTTGAGAATACCCGTTTCAACGCGACCGACTGGTACGGTGCCGATGCCACCGATCTTGTAGACATCCTGCAGAGGCAAACGCAGCGGTTTGTCGGTGGGCCGTTGGGGGGGCATAATCGCGTCCAGCGCATCAATTAGGCACTTGCCCTCCGTCTTGCCCTCCTTCCGCTCCACAGACCAACCCTTGAACCAGGGCATTTTCTCAGATGGCTCGAGCATGTTGTCGCCGTGCCAGCCCGAAATGGGTACAAAAGCAACAGACGCCGGATTATAGCCGATCTTCTTGATGTACGAGGATACCTCCTTTTTGATTTCCTCATAGCGAGTCTCGCTATACGGCGGCTCAGTTGAATCCATCTTGTTGACGCCTACAATCAGCTGCTTAACGCCCAGTGTAAAGGCCAAGAGAGCATGCTCTCTGGTCTGGCCATTCTTCGAGATGCCCGCCTCAAACTCACCGGTGCCGGCGGCAACAATCAATACAGCACAATCGGCTTGCGAGGTGCCGGTAATCATGTTCTTGATGAAATCCCTATGTCCGGGCGCATCAATAATGGTCACATAATACTTGGCCGTCTCGAATTTCCACAGTGCAATATCGATGGTGATGCCGCGCTCACGTTCCGCCTTCAGCTTGTCCAGCACCCAGGCATACTTGAACGAGCCCTTGCCCATCTCCTGGGCCTCCTTCTCAAACTTCTCAATCGTACGCTTGTCGATGCCGCCGCATTTGTAAATCAAATGGCCGGTGGTTGTCGACTTGCCCGAATCGACGTGACCAATGACAACAATGTTTATATGAATTTTCTCTTTGCCCATTTTGCTCTTCTTTTATATCAACAATCAACGACGATGAGTTTGCTGCTTCAATAATATACGGTTTTTCCTTCTTGGTAGTTGTCTCTATAAAACGTAAATGTAATACATACAGACATATATATATATATATATATATGTGCAATATATATACCAAAGAAAGAGCGTGGGTGACAAATGAGAGACAGAGAGAGAGTGAAAGAGAAAGATAGAAACGAGTGAGAGAGAAAGAGAGGGGAAGTGAAGGCGTGTGCTAGACACGAGTGAGTATAGACAGGACCTGCATACATATACATAGATATATTGATATATATGTATATGTGTAGGTATGGTCAAACATAGGTGTGGGCGCGACTCTGCTGTGTAGACACCAAAATATATATATATATATATTGCAGTGGTCGCTCAGAACTATAAAAAATCAGATATTTCTTAGACATGACCTTTAGATCATAGTTAAATTTAGTAGTTATTCGATTTAAGCTTTTGTGCAATAAAATCATTAATATATTTTTCATGTTCTTTGATTTTTTTGAAGAAAAAAAATCTATTTTACTTAGTTCAAAGTAATTTTGAACTGGAAATAAACCGTTATATTTTGAAGGACCACATAAAATATGCATTCACTTAAATACATACATATATTTATTATACATAAATACTACGCCATTGAGTAGACTCACCCGGAAAGTGGTTGTGAAATCAACTTGCTGCTGCAAGCTCTCCAATCGACAATGTCCTAAAAAGAAATTCAATTATCCATAAATGTTAAATTATTAATGAAAATTGAACCAATTTTAAAATGCACAGCAAAAGGTTATGAAAAACACAGGGATAAAACACATACCGACAGCACTACAGAAACTTAAAAGAGTGAATGCGAGAGCTGCACGTCTGCTCGTTAGTCAATGCCCGGAAAATCTGGACAACAAGAAGTATGCAACCAACCGAGCCTCGAAGTTCTCGGAACGAAAAATCAATAATGAACCCAGACAAACGACGAGAGTCTTCTGGAGCCGAATGACACGACGATGCCGACGATGCGATGCACTCCCACACCCATAAAAACAAAACCAACTTACCCATCCCACCCAACCAATCCCACGTGCACTAAGCAAAACGACTATGCCCCACCACTTAATGAAGGACTCTCTTTTTAATTTAAACATAACACAAATTTAACAACAGTTATAAATATTGGACTCAAAGAAGAAACGTGAAAATCAATTATGGGTGGGGGTGTTGTTGTTGCAAAACTGATTGCATCGGCATTCGTTTGCCTTTTGCTCACCGCCGGCATTTGTCGGCATTCGTATGCTCTTTTCTCTGTCGCCGGAGCAGAAAATTCGCGATTTCAAAAGGGTGAAAAACTGCACACACAAAAGCACACACACACACACATAATCATTCACACACATGGAGAGAGCGGAAAAACACCGCTGTTTCGAGTTGCACTTGCTCATCGTTTCCGTTGGTCGTAGTTGTTGTTGTTGTTGCCGTCGCGTCGTCTTGGATAAACTTGCAAAAACAACAAGGAGACACAAACTTACACACAAGCATTTGCATACATTTGTGTATGTATGCAGCTCTTTTGGCATGATTTTTATTTTGTGATTTATTTTCAACCCTAGAAACAATTTTAACATGCGGTTTTTCTTTAGTTATTTTTAACTGCACATACATGTGTATATATGTGTGTGTATTTGCATTTAAGTGCAAATTGGCAAGAAGAAGAAGCTTAAAGGGAAGTGTAAAAATACTTTCCAATGCAGCCTCCTCTCTCTTTTTAGAAAAATGAGACAAACTAGAATTGAGACTTACTAGCACCGTCATCAGAAATGCATGTTTGTTTGAATGTAAAAAGAAAGTAGAAAATATGTATGAGTTCTAACAGCATACATTGCGGTACAATCACACAAAAACACACACACACATCACCAGTATCATATATAGGAAATTGCAATACATATATTGCCTAGATGAGTCGCCATTTTGAAATTTGCAAAAGAGTATTACATATGTGTGCATTTATGTGTAAGTGTACATATATATATATATATGTAATGTATATACATATGTAATGTATTCATAGCATTCATATATACATATGTATTTCGAACTGAACAGACACTTCTACAATTTCAATATTTCATATCCCGATCAATTTACATCAGACACTTATACAAATATACCGTTATATACACAAAGTGTTGCACACCGGCCGGCAAACGCACGAAATCAATCTTTTTGCGACGAAAGAAATGTTGCAAAATATGCAAAAATAATAAGTATGGACAGAAGCACAAGAACTTAACTGTTATTTGGTACGCAGCAATTTAATCGATGGTTATTAATGTGAACGTTATTCAAGGATTATATGAAAGCTGCACACGTACCCAAATGCGTGCACTTACCTCGAAACCAGAAAACGGAAAGACCGAAATCGACAGACAGGCAATCGGTTGACGGTTGGCGATGTGACCGAACCGAACCGATGCACGATGATGCAACGCCGAGTAAATGACAGAGTAGCCACCAACCAACTGGGGCAAGGGATCGCCATGGGCATGCATGGGTACCGCGCACATGACAAATTCAAAATTGCGGGCAATTTTCAAATCCACCACTGACAAGAATATGCATTTTTGATTAACATAAGCGGAAGGGCAAAAATTTACCGTTACCAATTCGCTGCAGGCAAAGTTCTTTTACAAAAGGTTCTGAATGCAATTACAATGGACAATTTAGAACGTTTCTTATTACTACTGATTTCTATACTCATAATTAATCGTATTTTTGCAAATTCTATATTCCCAAGTGTTGAGCAACATAAAAGCAATTCCCATTTTCAATCATTGCAATTGAAATTAAGCTAATTTAAAAACAAACTTAAAGAACATATCATCCTTACATTTGTATTTATGATATATAAATGTATATAAGTATGCTTATGTACTATTCTTAGTCACATTATTTCATTTCCAATCACTATCCGAATCGTATTCTGGCCAATCTGGTTTTACGCCTACTGGCAAATTTTTTTGCTTGAGGTATTCATTGAATTGTTCCGGAATCGCCATAAATCTACGAATTTTCAATCTAAACTGCTTCCACGTCCACTGACCGTGATTGCGACGATCTGCGACCATTGCCCTATAGTTGAATCTGTGCTTGCCGATAAAATATGTGAGCTCCTTGACAACACCTTTGGGTAATCTGTAATAAAGCAAAGAATTACATATGGCTTAATATAACATAATCAACCAAAGGACCGTATTCACGCTTACCTGAACTCTGGATCGGCTCGCCGGTCAATGGCCATTTGTTCCAGCTCTTGGGCGACATGACCCCGCTTTGGTTTCAGCGCCTCTTCTGCTGCAGCTTGCGCCTTGGACAGCGTCGGTAGCTCGTCATCATCGAGCTTCTTCACAGTCTTGACAGCTTCGAGTCTGTTGCGTTTATAATTCGGTACGCCAATAGACTTGTTTGGATCGCTGGCCAAGCCCATTTCCTTGAAATTGGTGCCGACGCGTTTACCTTCAAGCCACAACTTCTTCATTTCGGGACTGCAAAAGACGAAAGGTGCTGCTTTTGAGTATAAATAACGATTGATGTTTAAGCAGTTTATCTTACTCCTTGATTTTGCCAGTGGATGATCGGGTTTTGTTCATAGTTTTGCGGTTAACATTGTAGCGGTAACGCTTGCGCACATGATTCTTGCGAATTTTCATGGTTTATCTGTTTAAAATTGTAAAAACACTACGAAAACAAAACAAGTTGCACGTGTTGCTGCTGCTACTTTGTGTGTGCGTGCTATCGAATTATATACTAATCGATAGCATGTTTACGGCACGATTTGCCGATACTTAAATCTATCGACTTATTTTAAAACAATTCCAAATATTCGGCGATTGTGCATATATCGATAATTTATTGGCATTTATTTTTATTTACAAAGATGCGCGACGAAATTTTGGATCCACATAATTTAGTTAAAAACCGGGAAATATTATACCGGTTAATGATAAGGTATGCGATAAATAGTTAGCCGTGCTCAAAGATAATTAATGCGAATTCTGTATGTGCAGCCAGTTGATGTACGATGGCTTGGAAAAGTTTGCAATGGAACTCTCGATGCTGGTCAAAGCGGATCAGTGTGCGCCAAGTGAGCGACTGCTGCATGTGATGATATCGGGCATGCAAACAATGGCCGAGAAGGATAAGACTAATACGGATGATGTGCTGCCCGGCATTGATTTGGAATTTGAGCCAGAGGCATCCGCTCTCGCCCCGGAGCCGCATTCCTATGAAACGGCCTATGTGACCTCACACAAGCAGGCATGCCGTGCGGGTGCCTTCAGTTTCGATGGCTCACTGGTAGCGACGGGTAGCGTGGATGCAAGTATCAAGATTCTGGACGTCGAGCGCATGTTGGCCAAATCGGCACCCGAGGATATTGAACCGGGTCGTGAACAGCAGGGCCATCCCGTAATACGTACGTTGTATGATCACACAGATGAGGTGTCCTACCTAGAGTTTCATCCCAAAGAGCACATTTTGGCGTCGGCTTCGCGTGACGGCACCGTGAAACTCTTCGACATCGCCAAGCCCTCCGTTAAGAAGGCGCACAAGGTGCTCACGGACTGCGAGCCAGTGCTGTGCGTGTCCTTTCACCCAACTGGCGATTATATAGCCATTGGCACGGAGCACAATGTGCTGCGCATCTATGATGTTCACACCACGCAATGCTTCGTCAGCGCCATTCCATCGCAGCAGCACAAGTCTGGCGTCACATGCGTCAAGTATTCGCCCACTGGTAAGCTCTATGCAACCGGAAGCTTTGATGGCGACATCAAAATATGGGACGGCATCAGCGGTCGTTGCATCAACACAATTGCCGAGGCACACAGTGGAGCGGCCATTTGCTCCCTGCAGTTCACGCGCAACGGAAAGGTGAGTCTTCTAAAATAATAATAATACTATTCTTAAATTGAACAAGTGTTTCCCTTCATTCGTTTGTGAAGTACTTGCTATCATCGGGAATGGACTCAATTGTATATCTGTGGGAGTTGTGCACCAGTCGCCCCATACAAACATACACCGGCGCTGGGACAACGGGCAAACAGGAGCATCAAGCTGAAGCAGTTTTCAACCATACCGAAGACTATGTCCTGTTCCCGGATGAGGCGACGACCTCGTTGTGTTCTTGGAACTCGCGTAATGGCTGTCGCCTCACTCTTAACTCTTTGGGGCACAATGGACCCGTTCGCTACATAACCCATTCGCCAAATGCGCCCGCTTTTCTCACCTGTTCCGATGATTTTCGAGCAAGGTTTTGGTATCGTCGTGCCAATAATCAATAACCTAACGAAACATAAATAAATAAAAAACAAAATATAAAACCACTCCGAATATGTATCTTATTGATTGTCGATTTTATATAGTTGTCCTTCGTGATTCTAATGGACCATGTCCAATCTGACATTACGCAAATCCAGTAAATGGTTTTATGCTGACCTGCTTAGTTGTTTATCCCCGAAAGTATGCAACATAAATCTAGAGTTACATTTTGAGCAATGCCAAATAGTATGCAATGATTTTTTCCACATTATTTTGCATATTTATCACTTTTATCCCTTAAAATAAATATAAAAAAAAATTTATGATTTCACACTGTTCACACTGTGTTGTTCTTTGGGTATTTATTTGTAACTAATAATGAATATGATATGATACAGATGAATATTAGTTTTGTGGTATTTGGATTAAACTTTAGTCAGTTTAAAAATAAAGGATCAATAATAGGCATTTTAATACTTAATTTAATTTGGAATTATTTGGCAAATGCTTCTGGTGGTATTTTGTTTTCCTTGAAGAGTTTGTTGAACACAAAGGCCGCCTGATTGAAATCCCAATTAGTCTCCTCCAAACACTTGCGACTCCAATCGAGATTCATTTGACTCTGTCCACACATGGCTTGCACCATTTGCATTTTGGTAGCCTCGCAGAGTGTGGCCGCTGCAGTTGGCAATTGAGCTACTGCAACTGGATTTGAGATAGCGTTAATGGATGAGATACTTGGTTGCACTACGATTGCCGCTTCTTGTTGTTTTTGCATAAATTTACTTGTCTGCTCCAGCGTTGCGTTGTTGATGAAGATAGTCTCGTTGCGAATACAGAATCCAGTATTCTGCTTCACCACGAAAAAGGTGCGCATAAAATGGCGCAGCTCATGGGGCTCCTGCTGCTTGACGGAAGTAGTCGCCGAGCAGTCCGCATTGCTAGTAAGTTCCTTGAACAGACCGGTGACCGTAAATACCAACAACATTTGCGGATTGTAGACGGTGAGATCGACGGTAAAGGTGTGCCGTTCGTGCATCGTGCGTGGCCATTCATCCAGCATGGATACGCAGGCCAAACGGCCACAGTTCAAAAGACGCTCGCTCAAATAATCGCGATCGGCTACCGTACTACGGCGCAGATTGCGATTGAATTTCCAGAAGCTCTCCAGCCGGCCAGCCCGGCTGATCGAGGGCATTGAGATCGAGAGCAGTGCATGCTCATGGTATGCATCCAAGAGTGGCTGTCGATTTCCCGAATCGAAGATATTGAAATACTGATCCAAAAATTTGTGGACAACCTCCATACCAGAGTTGTCGCATAAAAAGTATGACCTGGTAGGCATCATGACCAATGGGGGCGGCAATATTTCCTCATCGAGCTGCAGCAATTTGGGAAATTTACGTCGCACATCACTGACAAAATGCTGTGGATTCTTGTAGCGCAAACGGAAAGGATTATTGCGTAAGACCAGCTCCACAATAGGCAAGTTCCGCAGGACGAAGAGATGTCCCAGCGATGCCAGCTTATTATCACCCATATGGATGATCTTCAGATGTGGCAGCCGCTTGTCGGCGCCCCTGAAGGCATCCATAGTGCTCATGTTGTTATTGTTGAGATTTATCGCTTGTACGTCGGGTATATTCTCGCAGATTATATCCAGTGCCGTGGTCATCACATTCACACGGAAGAGCGGACAGAAGATGGGCTTTAGATCGACGTCGGCATGGAAGCGCGACAAATCGATCGCTTTAGTCTGCAGATTATAGCGCTTAGACATAACCGTTTTCATCCGCAGTTTGAACTCGTCGTTGATGATCACCTGTGGAAAGCCGCTGCGCACACGCATCAGCAGGCGAAATCCATCTGGCAATTGGACTTGGTTGCCCAACCGATGTATGCGCTCGGCCTGGTCCAGGTCATCGGTGTAGAATTTGGCACTTTCGTGATCCCTGCGCCAATATTGCGGCTCGAACACCTGCGGCGACATCGCAGCCAACAAGGAGCGGATCATTGTTTCCTTGTCATACATGTGACAATTTGATATTGTCACCTGATACCAGCCATTGCCGTTCGCCTGCAATTTACCACACCTGGGAATGGGTGAGCCGCGATGTCGGCCACAACGACGCTCCCTTGCGTCGCTGCTCATGTCCTCATCCTCATTCCAGCGGCGCACATCCTCCAGCCTCAGCTTCACATCGTCCTTTTGCGGAAATTGTGTGGCCTTGAAGCTGACGCGTCGCTTGTTGCGCTCCTTGCGACGCTGATGACACTCCACATCAATATCCCTATCATTTTGCTCACTCACATGTGCTGAAGAGCGGCCAACATTGTTGTTGTTGTTATTGTAGCGTTGAGCGCTAAACCCGCCCCGCTTGGGCATTGTTGCTCCTCCTGTGCAATTTAGGAACCAGCTAAAAGTAACGCGCACTGCCTCGAGTTCTATAAACAATACCCTTGGAGTTGCGCACTCGTAGCAATTACTTTAATATTATTCGATATTGACTTGTCAGACGAAATAAGCAGGGCTCATGAGTTATCTTTTCGATAACGAAACACTGTTTCATAGGGATGGTATTTTAGCCTTTTTCCCCACATGACCTGTCAATTCTTATATATATGTTAAAATTTTTTACTTTATTTTTAATCAATTTTAGCTCACAAACAATTTAAAATTGTTATTGTTCCTTTCTGTATACTTTTAGTTCGTGACAGCTTTTCGAATTTTTCTGTTCGATATGTCCTTTTTTGGTAATCGATAGTTGGCAGCACTGCTTGCATACAAATCGATTTAATAAAGAGCGCGCACTTAGAAAGGCAAATACTTCGAGGACTTAGAGCGATTGCTTTATTTGCTGATAAAACTTCAATGCCACCAAAGGATATTTGTCCTTACAGCTTGTGTATCATCAATAACTCCAGATTATATCCAAAACAATATCCAATATATTTAAATAAGACATAGAAAATTAAAAATTGCATAATATCTATTTATTGAGCGCATTGTTAGTTTAAGTCGTATTGGTTGCTTTAAGTAAATATTGAAATCGAAATACATATATATGTGTATGTATCTATGTAGTATGTACGTATGTATGTAATGCAAATGTTAAGGACTGTTGTGCGTACGATTTGTGCCGATTTTGTACGATATTATGTGATGGATTTAATTATACGCAACTATAGTCGCTGTATCCTTTGTTAAGTTTATATGAAAAAATATCAGTAAATGTTCACTGGAAGTCCATTGCGCATTAATGCCTTAAACAGTATATATATAAATATATTTGTATATGATCTATATGCTATATTATATTATTGTAAGTCTAATAGTTAGCTAGATCATAATTAAGTAGTTGGTAATTAAGTTTAAACATGTCCGTGGGCAACGAACCCAATAATATATGTGGATTGGGTTCGCCACTCGCCACGATGTTATTTTTTAATAATTGCACAAATAGCCAATTCATTGGGTTTTCGGTTTCATGTTTTACTAAAAACATCAAAAACACCAATTGTTCTACGGACTTTGAGTATTGAGCTTAACACAATAGTTATAAACTACAAAACAAAAAATAAACATTAAACGAAAGTCTAAAACAAAATACAGTTTAACAAAATCACATTAAAAAAAATTTATAAAAAAAAAATATGAATATAAATTGCTAAAGAGAAATCGCTGGCGCAATAACGAGAAAAGTTTTCTAAGTAGCGACTAAATTTAGTTGGACGGCGCCTAATCGATTTGATTAGCTTCGAGCGCTTCTTAAATGCAACAAATCGTTTGCTACTTATTAATTTAAATTAGTTTTCATTCTGTTTTAAATAAAGCCAAGAAATCAAAATAATAAAATAAAGTACATTTTCAGGCAGTGGGCTTACTTCAAATTTTCTACTGGTTAATCAGTTGCAGTTTAGTTAAACACTAAACGCCTATAAATACTTAGATATAAAAAAAACTAACTTAAACTATGCTAATACTAATAATTAAGGCTTTATGGACGGAACCTTGTTTAAAGTTAATGCTACTCTGAAATTAGCTACATTTTGTCAACTAATTGAGCCTTACAAATTACATTAACTATTAATCATTTTGAGTGTGGTTTTTGTTTTTGAGTTTTGACAATTGCTTATCGTTTAAGTAATTTAAGTATTTTACAGTTGTTGCGTTTCAATAATTCATTAAGGCACTCTGTAATCTGTGGATATATATGTATATATATATATTTAAATGTCTATACATATATATATATACTTATGTATCTTTCGGTGACTGCCTTCCAGGTTCAAGTCTTTTACGTTGCTGTTTGTGCCGCTGTCGATGCCAGCGGCAGGCTTTTGCCCTCATACAGAGCTGCTGCTGGCGGGGATGGTGACGGCGATGGCGAGATTTGTATCTCATTCTTGATGATAACATCATTCTGCAGGCTCAACATTGCGGCTGCTGCAGCTGTAGGCGTCGTCGCAACATAGCCATGTATGTCCTCCTCCTGCTCCTGCTCCTGTTGCTCCTGTTTGACATCGGACAGCAGCAAAGTGTTGTCCTGGCACTCAAAAGTAGATTGCAGCTGATGTTGTTGCTGTTGTTGTTGCTGCTGCAGCTGCTCCTCCAAATGACGCTGGAACTGCTCCTGCTGCTGTTGTTGTTGTTGCTGATGGTGCTGCTGCTGCTGTTGTTGCTGGTAGAGCGTTGTGTGCATATCGCCAGCAGCTGCTGCAGTGATTAAGTACTTTAACGGACTGAACGCCCCAATATCCTTGGGCGGCGTAAAGTTCTCGTGCGTCATCTTCAGATGGTTTTTCATTTTATCGGGACGCGAGAACTCCTTGCAGCACACCGGACAGGGGAACACCTTGCGATGCTTGCCCTCGTGGTAGAGAAACGCATGCCGCTGAAAGCTGTATTTGTTTTTGAAGGTCTTTTGCATGTTCTCCTTGGCGCATTCGGTGCAGCGGTAGACGCCTTCAACGACGCTGGCATAGCGAAACAGATCCAAACCCCTCACCGACATCTCTGTCAAATGCTCCGCCTGGTCGTCCAATGTGGACTGCGCCTTGCGACGCACACGTCGTCGCTGTACGGGTCGCTTGGGTGTCGAGCTGCTCTTCGATCTGGTCGTTGATGAGCTGGCCAATTCACAGCGTTCCGTTGGGGTCGTTGTTGTGGCGGTATCTTCATAGCCATCGGCTGTCTGATAGCCGGGCAATCCGGCGTTTTCATCCGCCAGCGTTAGCATCTCATGATCCGTTTCATCGCATTTGTCATGCGGCTCCACCACGCACATCAGCTCCAAGTCCTCCTCCATAAATTGTGCTTCAGCCGTTGGCGATGCCTCAGCCGATGGCTGCTGTTCTTGTTGTTGTTGTTGTTGTTGGAGCTGCTGCTGTTGCTGGTAGTAGTCGCCAGCATTGTGCTGCAGCATTGGATTCCCAGTGGCGGCCATGTGGAGCAGCAGCTGTTGATGCAGGCTGTTGTTATTGTTGTTGCTGCTGCTGTTGCTGCTGTTTACGGGCGCCTGCTGCGACTGACGTTCAGCGGCATTGGCCAGCGACTGCAGGGCGCTGCAGTTTTCCTTCTGCTGCTGTGCATCCTTGGAGCTGTCTTCCATAGGCACAGCAACAGACGCAGGCACAGGCACAGGCACAGGTGCAGCAGTCACTGCCATTGACAATTGCACTGTTTCGGGATCCTTGGCGCCGCCACGCAGCTGCTGCTTGAGCAGCGAGTTGCTGTTGCTCGACTTTTGCTGCAACGTTGCCGCTGGCGTTGTCGGATTGCTCGGATTGATGGCGCGTATCTTCAGGCCCAATATGGTGGGCAGATTCAATGGTGCGGAGGTGATACTATCACTGCCCTCATGCGTGATATTAATCGTCTCGATTGCAGTTCCACTCGAGGCAATGGCAATGACACCTGCTGTTGAGCAGCCAAAGAGTCGCTGCGAAAGCTCCGGCGTCGCTTGTGCTGCAAGAAATAATAACGAAATTAAATATATTTAATTAAATTATAATTATATTATACATTAAGATAGAATATTAATAACAGATTAAGTACGTACCAAATTATTTATAAAACTTTAATCATCTGAAGAAAATATTTGCAAAAGGCAACAATTAAAAAATCTATATAAAATACAAGTCCCATTTTGAAATCAATTAACCAAAAAAAAGAGTTATTTATTTAAGAACTCAACTTTAAACTGATTGTCCCAATTCACAGTTTAAATACGTATAATAGAGGTAAAATTCTCCCAACTGACATTTCCGACTTGATCTCTATATTCATCTATGACAATTCGGTTAGCCGAAAATATTTCAGTTTTACATAAAACTTAAATTTTAAAATAAATTTATTTTTTTGTCTTCACAGATCTCTGTAAAAGTTATAAAAAAAGGTCAACAATAAACGAAAATATGTTCAAAAATATGTAAAAAGTAATAAATCAAACAAATTGTTTCTTTTTCAGAACTATTTTTGTGTGTGTGTGTTTTTGTATTTTATTTCTCTTCGCATTTGCCAGTTAATCGATATAATAATAATAATAATTCATTTATCGTATTTCGTAATAAAACCAATACATGCATGTACTATAACAATATGTTTTTTGTTTAAATGAAAATAATATTGCGTGATTTGCTATTATTGTTTAGTTTTACACAATTTGTTGATTACTTTTTTTGTTTGCGCGTGTCTCTCTGTGTGTATGTGTGTGTGTGTGTGCTTTAACCAAGTTTACCAACACACAAACACACACACACATAACATTTTAGCTCACATTGGAAGATTTGCTTGCCACATTTCGCCATATTCAACTGTGCAACAAGTTCTGGTTAATATATATTTATGTATATATATATATATATATATTTATATATATATATTTATATATATATATTTATATATATATATTTATATATATATATTTATATATATATATTTATATATATGTATGTAATCTTGCTTATTATTTTCTTTCTTTCGTTTCTTTGGGCATCAAAAGCATGACTGTTTAATCATTATTTATATATATTTTAAAATGGAAGTTTATTTTGAATAAAGAAGAACTCTGATCTGATTTTTTTTTGAGTTGGAAATAATTTGTAAGTGTGTGTGTGAGTTTTATGCTAAAATTAAAGATAAAATATATATTACATACAATATAAGTATTTATATATGTTTATGTGTGTTTGTGAGTGTGTGTGTGTGTGTGTGTGTTTGTATTGGTTTGTGTTAATGCCAAAATAGAAAAAGATATTGTTGTTGTTGCTGTTGGGTTAGCCATAGTTATTGAATCATTTGCGATAGTTGGTGGATAGAGCTTTTTACTTAACTAAATTGCACTAGCTAACACTAAATAAAGAATTAAAAACAAATTATATTTAATAAATTAGCGTACACACGCAGTTTGTTTATTATTTATTACACAGATTATTTGATTGCTCTTTTGTTTAGTTTTTTTTTGCTTTTGTTTTTTTTTTTTTTGCATTTTTCTTTTTGTTTTTAGTGCTGTGTGATTTGTTTTCGATTTCTGATTGCAACAAATTTAATAAAATTTTTTTCTTGACTTTTCATTTATGAAAAATGTGTTTTATTTTTTAACGTTTGCAAGTTCATGTTTGTTGTTGTTGTTTTTGGAGATCGTTTTTATTCATTTTGCTTGATATATTTTTTGTTGGTTTTGATTTTGATTTTGTTCCATTTTTAATTTACTGCTGAATTTCTTTTGTGTTTGCTTTTGCGTTTTCCTTTGCTTCTTTTCGTTTTTGTTTGTTTTTGTTTTGCTTTTGTTTTGCTTCATTTCTTTGGCGATAATTTAAGCCTCCGATATACAACATAAATTTTAATTATAATTATTGTAATTATGTAGTAAATTGATAAATTATTTGCATAGTTGGTTTTAGAGACTACGTTAGTTGTTATCCATAATAAACATAAACATAATCATACAATTTTATTATCATTATCATTAATATTGTATATTGTATATTATTGTTGCTTTTACAATTAGTTTATAATATTAACATTTAACTTGCCGCACACAACTCGAACAAAACATTTGCAATCTTTTGAACGAGCTGTGCAGCATTCTAATCCGCATGTGTTTTGATTGAAAACGATTGAACGATTGATTCAATCTTTCTTCATTTTTACGTTTTTTTTTCAACTAGCTTCATTTGAAGGCAACAAGGTAGATCTGCGCTTCTACTCCCCACTCGCACACGATTCCCACATATTATTAACATTTAAACGTAAAACAAAATGATAATCATAATGTTCATTTTATATAAATATATATATATGATATACTATATATATATATATGTATATAAATTAATTAATAGAGCTATAACTACGCATACCAAAGACATGTATGAATATTGATAATATTTATATATATATATATATATACATATATGTATATATATATATAGTTAGGGGTTGTCGATAACTAAAAGTGCAATAGATTTAGTTTAGTTTAGTTTGTTGCTGTTCTTACTTTTTTTTGCTTTAGGTTTTATCGTAACTTTTGTGGTTACATATTGTTTGTTGCTTTTTAAGGCCGCTGCGGTGCGCAAATTAAAATCGCCACATGCAAAATGCATTAGCATAATTGCATTTTATTTAGTATAGTACACATTGTATAATAATGGGTTTTCTTTATCTTTTTTTTTTTGATTTAGGGTGTTTTTTTGTTTTTGTTTTTTATAATCCTAAGTATTTATAGAGTGGGGTTTTTTTTTTGCATTCTAATTGCGGGTTAAACTAAAGTTTGTAACCGTTATCGAAATCATATAATTGCACAACATATCGTTTGTAAAATAATTAAAAATTATAAGAGCGGTGTAAAAAATTAAAAAAAATAATAATAATAATTATGTAAAAAAACGTTCAACAGAGGAAACTTTTTATCATGCTGAGATTAAACGATTAACTTTACAATCAAGCGTAGTAAAGTGTAAATAACTAAAAAACAAAATTAACAATTTCAAATGTTAACTAACACGCTGCAATGCCCCCTAGCCTATTTACCCCCCGTTCCCATTCCCACGTCCCAAGTCCCTGTTGCGACTGGCGCCTGGCGCCTTTCCCCCTCTCTGCCTTTTCTTTCTACTTCTCCTCTGCTGAATTTCAACTATTTTATATTTTCGTCATTATTTCTTTTTGTTTTGTTATTGATTTTGGAATATGCGGCTTCTTGCTTATTGTTGTTGTTTGTTGTTGTTGTTGTTCTTTTATTTTAATAAGTAGAGATTACTGCGCCGCGGCAGCAGCCGCCGCTGCCGTTGCCAGTGAGCCCAAAGAGGCACTGGACGATGACGTGGACGACGATGATGAGGTGGATAGCGCATTGTTTGTTGTCGCTGGCAGAGATTGATTCGAATTCTGTGCATTCAAATCGGGCGGTGTTGGCGTTGTTGCCACCGCCGTTAAACCGGTGCCAAGCGAGGACTGATTGGCCAATGTGGCAGCGGCAACATTAGCCAGCGCTGTTGAGGGATTCTCAATTTTGTGTATGATCTTTACGTGCGCCGTCATATTGTCCTTGCGCGTGAACTCCTTAAAGCAGAACGGACACGGATACACCTTGACGTTCCGCTTGTGCGAGGTCACATAATGCCGGCAGAAGTTGCTGATGTGCGTGTAGACGCGCGAGCAGACCTTGCAGCGATACGTGTGCTCCCCCTCTTTGGTACAATAGTCGCGCACGGAGCCCTCGGTTTCGCCCTCGCCAATATTGCTGCTGAGATTGACTTTGGTCTTGACAGCGGCCGTAACGCCAACGCCAGCGCCGGCATTGCTTAGATTCGGTGTACTGCCGCCGAGTTGCTCGGACTTAACTTTGAAGCCATCGCTGCTGCTATTGTACAGATCGAGATAATCCTGACCGGATGTATAGTCATTTTTTGCCATAAAACCGTTCTGCTTAAGCTTGGGCCGCTTCTGGGCACGTGGCTTGGACGATGAGGAGGATGCGGGCGATACCAGTGGCGTGGATGCGGCATTCACCTTGCCAATGGGCGTTAATTTCGGAATGCTGACCATTGACTTGCCACCGTGACCAGCGCCACCGCCGGCTATGCCAATAATATTGAGTCTCAAACCACCTCCGCTGCTGTTAGCACCACCACCACTGGCTGCCAATGCAGCGGTTTCCACCTGATGCTTTCGCTGTGCCGCTATGAGGAAGGCCTGCTGACGCGCCTGCTCGTTGAGATGCTGATTGCTGTTGCTGCTGTCCGTTGTCGTTGTGTTCTGCTCCTGCGTGGGTGAGTTGGTGTCCGTAAGCGGATTGTATTTGAATTCCACGGGCTCATCATATTCATCCAGCATTAGCTGTGGTTCCATATACGATGTGTCCATGACATCGCCATCGCTATCGTTCCCATCTAAAATATGAAAATTCTTCAAATTATTAAATGTGTTCAAGTGTGCCAAGTGGGTGTGCGTGTATGTGTGTGTGTGTGAGCATTATGCAAAAGCAATGGCTAAAACACAAATGATCAGAGAGCGAATAGGCAACTAGTTTCAAATCGGATCGGAAAAGCTATAGGGATTTCAAGCCATTTTCTTTTTTTTTTTTTCTTTTTTGTCATTATTATTGTGGTTGATGTTGTTTGTTGTTGTTAAGTACCGCAAGACGCGTGACGTTGTTCGAAAAGTGTTTTTCATGGTTGGAGTCGAGAAATTTAAAGAGTTGTTCAGCATTTTGTTGTAGAACGTTTTCTTTTTCTTCAGATTTTTGAGTAAATAATTCTAACAGCTGGTCGCTTTTCTTTTGGCTTACGCGATTTTTATTTAAATTTTGGAACCAAGAAAATAAATCGTTTTTTTTTTGCTTTTTTTTTTGGTTTTTATATAGTTTAATTATATTTCAAGCGTCGGCCATAAATCCCTGTGAGCTCCTCAACCCGATTATCAACTTTTCGACAATTGTCTCAATCTGTTTAGCATTTGTGGATTTGCATTTCTTTTTGGCATCATACTAGCGTCTGTTGTTGTTGTTGAAGTTGCATTGGGGGCACTCACCTGGCGCTCGCAGGATGCGTCATTAACAGAAAATGCGAAACTCAGCAAATGCGCGACAAAAACGAAATTTAAATATTCTTCACACTAAAAAAAAAAACATGTTTGTTGTTTCAACTCAACTTTCAATTTCTCACAAACTTTCAGTTTTCACTAACCGACGCGTTAAATATCAAAAAACGTTTTAATTTTTTCGATTTTTGCTTTAGGTTTTCTCTTTAACTTTTTTTTTGTTCTGCTCTTTATGAAATGCGTAAATCCCTTTTAGCTTTTCCGATATCACAATTCGAAATGTGTTTTTGGCAGATGAGAATGTTTAAAATTCTTTTCGAATTTATATGTAAATTAAATTATAAATTTGTTTCTGGTGCTGTTTTCGTTTTTAGTTGTTTTTATGTTTTATAAATATATATATTCTATATAGATATAAATGGGTTTGTTGTTTACTTTTCATAAACTGGTCTGATTAATTGACTGTAGAGAATGCATATGTATACAATAATTAAATGTACAATTATTTTTGGTTGCTTATAACTAGGAATAGTAAATGGGTAATGGGTGCCTTTTGAACGAATTTAATTGAATTGGATATTGGCAGAAATGCGTATGAAATGCAAACGGAAATGGAAAGTGAAACATCTTCAACTCACCGGAAGTGCTGTTGTCGTCTTGTTGTTTCTGCTGATGTTGTTGTTGTTGTGCCATGCGCTGATCTTTCCCGCTCTTTGATCTCTTCGAGGGCAGAGAGTCGCGGCTTTCCTACAAGTCAAAGATTAGCAATGAGTTTAACCGACTAAGAAGAAGAATAAGAAGAAGCAAAGCTTCACTTACATTCAGATCGTCATTGCCAGATTCATGCTGATTGTCATCGGAGCCATCATTATTGCCCGAATATGAGTCGTTGCCAAGTTTGCCATTGCCCAAATCCGAGTCCTGTTTGACGAATTTATGATTAAGTTAGTCCGTGATAAATCGTATATATATATAATTATATATATTGTTTAGCTTACGTTCAGGAGTCCATCGCGCTCGTATTCATCGTAATCGTTGCCAGTGCCATTGGAGCTGCCCGATAGCTTGCGGGGTCTGCCACGTTTACGTTTGGGCATCAGGGCGGAACTGAGGAGCGATGGCTGTGTGGCAGCCTGCAATGCGGCGGCTGCTGCACTTGCACCAAGAACGTTGGGCTGCTTGCGTTGCTGCGGCACCAGGTACGGTTGGATGCGTTGCAGTTGCGGCGGCGCCGGTGCGCTCTCCGCAGACGTGGGCTTGTCATCGTTGACCTCGGTCAATCCCTTGATGCGCAGACTCTCGGCGACGCGCAGAAAGGCGGTAAGCCGTTCCTGATCGACAGAAACCTCGCCGCGATACATAAAGTCCAACAGGGATTTCATATCTGAATAGGGCACATCTTTGAGTATGACAATTGGATGCTTTTCCGGATGATTGACAAAAAGTGCATTGAAATATGGACTGCACGCGGATAGCACCATCTGTGCATCATTGGGAGAAACAAATAATGTAAACGCATTTAGTAAATATTTTTTTCAACTCGTTTCGGAGTGGAATTCTAATTGGCCAAAATGTATGTACCTTGTGTGCTTTTAGGTATTGTCCTTCGACGGCCAGCGTCACATCTGTGAAGGTCTCGGCGTGCAGCAGCTGATCAAAGACAGATAACAGATTGCTCTGATGATTGTTCCAGCGTAGACAAAATCGTTGAGATGCCATCTTCATTTGGAAGCCGTTTCGGTTTTGTCAATATTAACAAGTGGAGCGGAATTGTCGGTTAATAAAACTGCTAAAGATTTTCTTTCTCTTTTCTATTTTGTTTGTTTTTTGCATGCACTTCGGAAATGTACAATGTACAACATATAATATCCTTGACGTCCTTTAGTATAGAAAGTTGTGCTCAACACTTTAACATTTTGACGATAATATCAGAGATTGCTGCAAAAGTGATAGAAGTAAAAAAAAAACATTTAATAAAGCTGCATGTATTTATCCTATATCGTATCTATATATAATTCCAACCCCATTAAATATATGACAAGGATTGAGCACTTTGAGCACATTAAAAGAGTGGGCCAGTTGAGGGGAAAGAGGGAAAAGGGGTGCTGTCATGAGCTAGCTGCTCGACGCGTCGTCAGTCATAAATTAAATGCAAACCAAATTTAATTTAAGAGACGACCCGCCGGGTCAAACAGTCGTCAAGGGTCCGAGCATTATGCAGGCAGACCGAGAGAAAGAGACAGAGCGATCGAGAAAGAGGCGCAGGCAGGAAAACGGTAGAAACAGAGTAAAAATAACTAAACTAAATGAGGAAATCTAAATGGAAATTTCAAATGTGTTTCAAATGGGCAAATAGCAACAGGCACAACAGCAGCAGAAGCAGAAGCAGCAATAGCAACACAATAACAACAGTCTCACTCACACACATAAACATACACGAAAACTTGCAGCGATCACAACGCGGTGCGAGAATATGGCTGTGACTCTGTTTTTGCCTGCGTGAGTAACCCAGTCGAACTTAAAAGCATGCAAATTGTATATATTTCACATTCATACGTTGTCCTTATATTAAAATTATTTGTAATTTCAATAACTGTTTTTATCCAAAAGGAACAATAAAAAAATTCTACAAATGCATTAATATTGCATACGGAAAGCAATTTTACTTAAATATTTACTTCAAAATTATACGGAAAGATTTTAACTTTGTAAGCCTCAAAACTTGTATGTTTATGAGACTTACAGAAACACACAAAAGCGAGCACAAAAAATACACACATAGACAGACGAAAAGAAACAGGCACATTTGCTGTGTAAAGGAGAATGAGCAAAAATTTACACAGCTACAGCAAAAATGTCATTAAATTGTGTGAGGGGCAAACGCAAAAAAACGTTGGTAGTAGAACGACGTCGATCCAGATCCACACAATATCCCCATGCCAATGGAATGGAATGCCAGCCAGCGAACACAAACACTTTGATAAATATTGTTCATAGCACTTATCACATTTGTTCATTTTGTTCTTTTTTTTTGTGTTGTTGTTGTTTGCTTTGGTCCAACAAACTCCTTAGCGTGAGTCACACACATACATACATTTATGCGTGTACATTCATGCAAAAGTACACATATACACTACGCTCTCCTTCCATTTTGCACTTGTTGCTAATGTTTACCAAAAGCTATGTCGCTCTTCTTATCTTATCGCAGCAAGACTACTTTGAACACTTAATTGAAAATCATTCTTTTTACAATTTCACTTGCTGTCAAATATTACACATGCCTTTCCTTTTTAATTTTTCCTTTTTTTTGCGTTTCTAAATTTTGTTTATGATTTTACTAATTTTGTTTTTGGTTGATTTTTTCTTTGTTATTAAAGTATTCGTAGTAATTGTTATTGTTTTGTGCTGCACTTGTTCAAATTAATTGAATGGTCCCACCAACACTCAAAAAACTCGCAGAGAATAAGACGGCGAGAGAGAAAGAGAGATATAATGAGCGCTAGACACTTGCCGCTCTTCCCCACACACATTCACACACGACACTCACAAGCAAATCAAGCAGCGAGCTTTCAAAGTTTCACTGCAGCTTTTGCAGAAGTAGAAAAAAATTTGCTTCACTGATCTAGCGCAGTGACATTAATGAACAGTTTTTATTTGTGCGCTTACAAGAGTATATATAAATTGTTTTTGGTTTGAATTTTTGTGTCTCGAGCACGCACAGAAAAAAAGTCTATCAAATTGCTTACTTTGTACACACTGGTATTTATTTATTATTCGCTTGCTAATTTTATGGTGAGTTGTAAAAAATTATGGTCGCTTGCTGCTTAAAGAGAAGCCGCTGACACGTCCTCACTTGAGCAGGCCACACGAACGAATGAGTACAAATAGAATACGAATGAACTGAAGTCAAAGTCCTCGCGCAGGAAGCCGACTGCGCAGCCCCGACACGCACGCACGCACACAGACAAACACACACACACACTCATGCACAGGCGCACACGGATAGGGAGCATGATAAGCGGTCGTCGTTGCTTAGGGGTGGGAGGCGGTACTGAGGAGATCACTTACACGCGCTTATTTTTACACCCCCTTTCGACACACACACACCCATATATATACACTCAACAGGCAAACAGACAAATATTCATACATACACATATACATTTTTTCAGGCGACTTTTGAAACAGTTTTAATGGGCGTTTGTCAATTCGTTGGCAAAATGATTTTCACACTTATTGTAGACTTGTTTTTACAATTTGTACAAATAAATTGTTGCTTTTTTGTATGCACCTTTCTTTGCCTGTCTCCGGTTTTATTTATTCCTTTAGCTTAACTTTTTATTTATTTATATTTTTTATTTGCGCGCGATAAATGTATTTCATTTTAAGTTTGCTTTTGTTGGGTTTATTGTTGTCATTGCCCAATTTCCAAATGGAAATTTTCACAATTCAGTGTGAGAGAGAAAAATAGAGGAGGGGGGACGAACGAGCAAGCGAGCGAAACGCAATGAAATCTTCTTGCCGCCAAATTCGTCCGTCTCGTTTGACACCAATACACTGACTGAGCGATCCTCGGCTCCTAAACGACAACCAAGCGACGGCCGAGGCCTCTGCTGCTGCTACTGCTTCTTCTTCATCTTGCCCGCTTATGAGCTTCTTGCTACACATGCACACACACACATTCACATCCACATAAACAGCGACGGCAATCCTACATCCGTCGGCCGCAGTCGTCGTCGCAAAGCAGAAACAGCTCTGCCAACGTAACGCTCTCACAAAAGGAACGAACAGTTGATCGCTAAGTCCCCAAGTCTCCAAACGATTGTGCGCTCGCTCTCTCTCTATATCTCTACACTTGTGTTTCTGTTGCTGCTGCGTTCCGTCTCTCTCTCTCTTTATCTCTCTCTCTGAGTGCTTGCGCCTTTGACTTTTCGAATTTTTAATTTCCCTTGCACGCGACGATGGGCCTTCGAAGGGGTGGAGGAAGAAGAGGCAGCGACGGCGGCGTCGACGACGGACGAACGGACGTGCCAACAACGTTGACGAAACGGGGTTAAAAAGAAAACATGGATGAAAAAAGAAAAAGCTAGAAACAACTGCCGCGCTGCAGCAGCAGCCGCTGATTTTCTGTACAATCTCCCTGCCTCACCCTCTCTCCCTCTGTCTATCTTTCTCTTCCATTCGCTGTCGCTGTGGTCGTAATTGTAAGGGCAATAGGCGGCACTTGGGTTGGGCGGCCATCGGGCTGGTCTCGGGTTGGGCCTTTTGGTTTTTCCATCTCATCTGTGTGTGTGCGTGTGTGTGAGAATGTGTGTGTGTATGTGGTTTGGCTTGGCTTTTGCGGCAATTGGAAAAACATGTGGAAACTTGAGCCAGCGACGCAGGCCTCAATACAACTGCAACAACAAAACTTAAATTGTCTGTCGCCGTCAGTTGGGTTTTTATCAATGTATGTGTGTGTGAGTGCGCGCGCAGGAGCGTTTGTGTGTAGGCGCTTGCATATGTGTTGCTTGGGATTACGTAAGCAACTGTAAATTCTACAAGTGAAGCGTACAGGCGAATGACGAATTTTCAAATTGGAATCCTATAAGCGCTGCGCAATTGGTTGTTTTTCGCTCGCAGTAACTCTTCAAGCTCAAAAAAATAAGTGTTGTGTTATTTGTATTTTCCATCTACGCTTATCCTACTCACATTCGTTATTGTTATTGTTGCTGTTTTTTTGTATATTATTCATTGCCCGGTTGCACACACCCCTACCCTTACCCTTACGCTCTTACAACGGAAGCGAATGTTTTGCCTAATAGGCTCTTGCTATCTCACTCGCTCTCGCACACAGGCGCACCTTGGCGAAGATCCATGCACACAACTACACACACACGCAAGCACATACAGACAATACATACACACACAGCGCCCCAAACCCAGGTGAAATAGCTACAAATACACATACACACAAACAAACACCCAGCAGTCAACAACAGCACACACATACACACAAACATAGACGAACAACAACAACAAGGTAGCCACTGAATCGTAAATTCCTGTTGCTGGCTCAGCTCGGCTCGCTGCCGGCGTCGCAGCATACGTCGCTGCCAGCTAACGCTGTTGTTGTTTGCCTTGCCCTATTGCGTGTTGTTGGTTCGTATTTTTTGTTGTTTTATTTTGCAGTCTGTTTAATTTTTCTACTTTTGAGTTGAGTGTTGTTGTTGTTTTTATGGTGGAGCTTTACCACGAACGACGATCGCAGTGCCCATTGTTACTATTTTTTCCTCTCTATTTTTTTATTGTTGTTCTACTTAGTCGTTGATCTAATGTGTATATGTATGTTCGTTTTGTATGTATCCTCTAGCTACGTATGTATGCAAGTGTAACTATGATGACTTCCTCTTAGATGAGAACTCATTTGCCCTCCTCCTGTGCTACAATTTGACCAGTGGCTTCTTTTTCCGAACTGTGTGATTTTTTATCAAGCAAAAAAAAAATTGCCCTTCGCAATGAGTGTAAGTGTGTCCTCTTTGAGCAGGTTGCTTTCTTCATCTTTCTTTACTCTGTCCTTCTTGTTGCTTATTTAAATTTAACAGAGTCTCTTTAACAAGAGAAAACATTAAGAAGTAATTTTCCCTTTTTCTTCTTGAATGTAAATTTAGCAGATCCTGTTTTACAGTCTAAACTGTCCCTACTTTTGATAACAGCTCAGCGGTGGAACTTTTGAGCTAAACTAAAAAAGTCCCCTTTCAAATATTCTTCTTTCTGCTGTTCTTCTTTCTGCTTCCATTTTACATAACAGAACAATTACAGAACAAAGTTAATTCTTCTCTTGAATACAGCTCAGCAGCGGAGCTTTTGAGACAAAATAAAAATAAAAAAAACTTAAAGATAATGCTGCTGTCTGTCAGTCTGAGCGTGCCGCCAAATGTTACTCAATGTTTTGGGCGCTAAAAAGTAGGTTGATGCTCATGTTGTTGTTGTTGTGTATGTGGGGGCTGCTGTTGGGGACGCTGCCTTGTGGCAGTGTGCGTGACACTTTTGGCCACACATGGCCTACACATCGCCCCCACAATCAAAAGCCGACCACAGTCGAAACATCGAGACAGTGAGAAAGAGAGAGCGACTTGGAGAGCAAGGGAGCGTGCGTTAGCATGTGATAGAGAGAGGGAGAGAGAGAGACTGGTCTCTCAGGGTCTGTTTAATTTCCTACAGCGTTCGCTGTTTGCTGTGCAACAACAAGAAAACTTGGCTGCGAGCGACAATAAAGCGTTAGACTTAGCCATATATACAAACATATAAGTACACACATGTGTATCTGTGTGGCAGCCAACTGCCAACTGTTGATGACTGCGGCAACTGACTAACTGGCAGGGTTCTGCTGCTGCTACTGCTGCTGCTAACTCGGCTGCCGTCACGCGGAACAGGTATCGCAGGTTGGCACCAAACACATGTAGACCCCACACCCCCCTTGCTTCATCTTACCACCCTTCCACCCCGTCCAGCTGCAGAGCCGACGATCAGCTTCGTCTCGTCGTAGTCGTTTTGGCCCGCTAACCGCCAACTGTTTTTTTTTTCTCTGTTGTTGGTTCCTCTATTACTCTATGATTTTTCTAATGCTTCCTCCGCCCAGCGCTCCTCCAGCAGCGACAATTTGTTGACTGATTGTGTGAGCCATACACACACACACTCACACTGGGGCATACATAAATACAATCATTTTTTTTCTTCTCGTCTTCGTTTCGTTTTCGTCATAAAGTCCCGTTGTTGTTGTTAAAGTTTCTACCTCATTCTCGTTTGCTTTTGCTGTGCTCGACTGTGTGTGTGTGTGTGTGCAAGTGTATAGATTCCTTTGCACGTAGGCCACTAGACAAAAAGTATAAAAATAGAAAGAAAAAAGCTTGGCTCGAATGAGCGTGCTCAGAAAAAAGGTCGTAAACACCCCACTGTACACACACACACACACATGCATACATATTTACATGGGCATGTGGGCCGGCCAATGCCACAGAGCATAACAAAACATACATACATACATGCATAAATATGTATGTGTAGACATATTTACATTAACATACTAAACAAAGTCCTAAGCTCGGAATCGAAAGCTTTGAGCAAATGTCCAATGACTCGAAACTGTCATTGAAATGTAATCTAGCCTCAGCTGTATGCGTGGGTAACACAAGCACATACATACCTATACACACACATACACATGCATTTGTGTGCGTGCGTTGGGCATTTCGTATTGCTGCATGGAGAAATTTAATAATAGACACAAGCAAACCACACACAGCACACACACACACACACAATTACAGGCACACACACAGATGATCAGTGCTGTTTGTCGCACAGTGGCCAAAATATGACAGCAAAAATAAAAACAACAATGACGAATAACTTTTCGTTACAACAAGGAAATTTTGCGGTTTCTTTGATATTACAGAACATTTATATGTTGAATATAAACAAATGTTATGTTTGTTTTAACAGTCAACTATTTTTCAAAACTCACTTTTATACTGCTATACGATATGCCTACATATTTTGTATAAAAGCACGAATAAGTTCAGGATACCCTTTAACTTTTTATATTTTTTATGGTTATTATTACTTAAGCTAACTTTATAATCGAATTATTAAATTAAATAAATATCCAATCATTGAAACCTACTTTATTAACACTAAAGTTCATATTTAGACTAATATTTCAAAATTACTTCAGCTGAATACCGATCTTAAACTCTCTTTATAAACTTAAAGTAAACAGATTTTGTATTTTTCCAATTTTTGACATTTAAGAAGGGTTAAAAGAGTTTTAATAAACCTGCAAAACTATGTAACAAACAGGGAGAAATATGTCCAGGCCAATAAAGTTTATATATATTCTTGATCAGCATTAACAGGCGTATGTCCATCTGTGTAAACAGTTTGATCTCAGACTTTACAAGAATTAAAAATTTCAGCTTTGGAATATAAGTGCTTAAAAGCCATGATCTACTCATATATAATGTATATATAATGGTTTCTTTGCTTTTGAAAAGGTTAGTTCTGCGTTTTATAATATATCTTATTAAATTAATATATATATACATATTGAAACTGCTTAGCCTGGGCCCATTGTGCTTGAACATTATCATTAGTCTGAACATATATGTAAAGATATCATTATATTTATGCATAGAGCAACAATTTGCGGAGGAGTCGAAACAACTAGAAACCAGCAGCAGCAGCAACAACAAGAAGGAAAACAATAACAGATTTGTTAGGGACTGTAACTCTATAGGGCTTGAAGCAGACATTATTAAGTCTCCGGTTAGAGTGGACGATGAATGTTGCAAGCTGAAAACCAACAACAACATTAGCAACAAAAACATAATAAACTCGTTACAGAGTCTGTTTTCGTCGCTTCAGTGAGCTCTCTTCGACGATCGGCGGCAGCTGAGGCTGCTGACTGATTTGTTGTGCTGTTGGCCAACTATCGATGGCTGCTGGCCAACTTTGGGAATGCCAATAGCGGGGCTTACAAAATATATATATATATATATGCTCAGCGAATATCTATGAAAGTTTGTATATAGCTTTGCTGACATTTTGTCAACCATAAAAAATGTTACAGACACACACAGAAGATGTTGTGCGGCAGAAGGGCCCCCCTTCCTCCTCTGCCATACTACTTCATTGGCCTGTCAACATTATTGATCTATGCATGTTTTTGTTGTTCATGCTTCACACTTCGGCCCACACAATTGCCACACTCGCAACCACACACACACACACACACACACACACTCCATGGCGGCTTTTTGGCCCCTCCATGGATGAGCTTTTCTTTCTATCTTTCAATATTTTATGGTGGTGTCCTTAATTTAGACATGCAAATGCGGGTCATGCGTTCATTCCAAGCATTCGGTTGGCCCAGTTTATGGCGTAGAGAAAAAAGAAAAAAAAAAACCGTTAAATGTTGTAAAAAGATCATGGCAGCAAATGTGTTGGGTATTATTCGGCTTTGCCCGGGCAAAGTATCTGAAATTATTTTGAATATCAACTGGAAAACATTTGTGGACCGTTTTGATACTTGCTGACACCATATTGAAAATTGTCACAGAACAGTTTTTCAAACAATTTTTTAAAAACACCTATTTAACAAAAATTACACCTAACATTTTCAGTAATTCAGATCACGCTCATTAAGTTGAGTAATTAATTTGACTGATTTTGTCTTTAATCGGCAATAAAATTCATTCACAAATAAAAATTGCAATTTATGTTTTTTCTTATATAAGGGATCATTAATCAAAAACACAAAAACAATAAGTATTAATTATAAATTCTAGCAGTTTACCAAATGTTATTGTTATCAAATGCTGTGGACGCCTTTCGGTTAAATAACATTTTGTGCGGCGGAAGGAGGGAGCAAATCAGAATTTTGTGGTTTTCTTTACACAAAATGCTGATAACGTGCGCTTAAAGGAAACATATATACAAGCACATACGAACATACGCACACATACATATCTACTATTTTCGTCAGTATAACCATGTGTGTGTGTGTATGTCTGTGATTGATACAGATGCACGTGATAAAAGCTAATTGAAAGCGTTATCCGTTTGCCGTGCCACTAATGAGAAAAGAATGTTGTTTGTATTTCAAGAGAATCGAATCGCCTTTTTTGTTCCTAGAAACAGGCAAAATAAACAACGATCATAAAAGCTTCATTTACTTTGGTTACATTTGATAACAGCAAGGCAGAGAATGAAAACAAAGAGCAAAGAGCGAGAGAGTGAACAAAAGAGAGCGCACCGGAAAGCGACATGTTCCATATTATTGGTTTTTATTTGGGATTGCCAATGACGCAAGCAATTTAAATGGCTGTGTGTGTGTGTCTCGCTTCCTTGCATTGGGCAGGGAAATTAGAATTGTGTATTTTTAAAAAGGTGACCCAAATACAGCTTCCAGCACAAAAATCCGCAGGAGAACCAAACATACACACACATCCAATACAGACAAAAATACATGAACATTCATACATATTTATGTAGAAATTAAAAAAGAAAAAAATACAAAACAGCTGCCATCGTCTGCCTGTGCCATATCCATGTCCACCCGCACCGCCCATTTTAAACAAACGAACACAAGCAGCAACAGCGGTGACGAAAACCAGCGAAAGAGGATCGGCTCGCTTCGTTTCGTTCAGTTTTGGTTGTGTACCAACAAAAAAACAAAAGGCAAAGAAACGGCAGTGACAGCTTCGTTCGGTGCTTTCTCTTGCTGGGGTTGGCTGGGGCTGGTGCTCAGGGAGAATTGACAGCGTCGCTGCCTGCGTGCTTATTATTATGTGTGTGTGTATTCTCCTTATTGCTCTCCTGGCTCGTCCGTTAGTGTGTGTGTGCGTCGACGTTTGGCCCCTTGATAAAATTGTGTGTGCGCTGCTTGCTCTTCGCCACCTTAGCTGCAGTCGCAGTCTCAGTCGTCGTCGCAGCCGCGCACTCAATTAAGCTTATCGCGCACTGAAAATGTATGTGCCTGTGTTTGTGTGATTGTATAAGTGCGTGCCTGTGTTGGGGATATTTGCGCTATGCGCTTTAGAGGTGACTTTCCTCTTGTGCGCGCTCCTTGACGCAAGTTGAGGAAACAAAAAAAAAAATATCTGCTTGTTATTGAATTTGTCTGCCTGCCAGTCAGCTAGTTGGTGTATATATATATGTGTGTGCGTGTGTGTGTTGGTGTCGTGTGCAAAACGCAGCAGCAGCAGCAGCGACCGCTTTCGTACAAAAATCCTCTTTGAGAGGATTAAATATATACACACAGCTTTTGCTTATTGTCGAGTGCTCTTTGCTCTGTGCGTGCGTGCTGCACAGTGTCGCATATGTGATTTGTGCCGGTATAAAATCCAAAAAGCGAAGCATCCTAATTGACAGCCCTTAAATTGCTTAGTTTTGTACCAGTGTACAACCATCCTCCTCCTCCACCCTCTCCCATGTCATTGCCAGAGTTCCATAAACGGACAATGTCCCCAGCCCAGAGAGCTTAAGGGTAGCCGCGACAGTGGCGGCGACGCCGACTGCGACGCTTTCAATTACATTTCATTTGCATTTCGTAGCTGCTTATTTATATTCGTGTGTGTGTATTTATTTTGCTGATTTTGCCTTTTCTTTTGCAGGCACACCACATACACAATCTTAAGTCCTCTGTTGCCCCGTTTAGGTTCTTGTCATTTCCTTTTTGTGCACATGCAAAATAGGAAACGATTTTTTAGCCTGGGCACACACACTTGCATACACGCTCGCGGCCATTGGACATTGGGAGGCGACGCTGGCAGCGAAGCCTACGGCGTTAATTGAATTAAAGCGCTTACAAAATAAATAGGCAGCAGACGGATGTGTCGAACTCTTTCGCCTCCGTTTCCCCCCTATAATCCTCCCTCTCTCTCTTTCCCTTTAATGTTTGGTCACAAAAAGCAGGCCACGCGTCGAAATCCTTTCGACTAACGTTTGCAGATATCTTTTAGCTTCTTCTGGCCCAGTTCCCTTACGAGAAAAAAGTGGAAGAGGCAGCGAAAAATTTATGAATTTCGAATATGTTATTCGCTGTATTTTTGCTATCACTTCTTTTGCTTTTGCTACATTCTTTTCAGCGTTTTGTTGCTCTTTTTTGTTTTCTTCGCCTTTTTTTTTTGCTCAATTGCAAAACATATTTTGGTCACTGACCTTTTCTTTTATTTTGCCTTTTTTGTTTGTGTTCCACTTTCTGATCTGTTGCTTCTGCTGCTGCTGTTTTTGCTGCTGCTTCTTTTTGTTGTTATTGTTTTTGTTGCTTTTCTTGTAACTAAAGCTTTTCCTTTGGCAATTTGTTGGCTCTTGAGCAACTGTTAAGATGAGAGCTCAAAAACCACTCAAACATTTGCAACAAAAAAAAGGCACGAAAACAACACAGAATTGCGTAGATAAGAAACCCTGAAGCCTTACAAATATGCATACATATGTATGCATTTAAATAAATATATACACATGCACACATACACATGCATGTTTGTTTGCGGCATAAATTCTTCGCGAGTTGATGATGGGGAGCAGCTTGAGATAAAAGCGGAGCACGTCAAGTGATAAAAATCAGAAGCGCATTCGACAAACAATGCAACAGTTAACTAAAGAATTCAGACGAAATTCAGGCATTAAGGAAGAAGAAGACGACGACGATGATGATGAAAAAGAAGATATGATTTTTGCGGTTTAACGCGTATTGCCAATAATTTTTTGGGAGTTTCTTTTAAGATTCCATTACAGCTGCGCTTGTGTAATACAAAAAAAATTCATATACAATATTAAATAAAAGAAAAGAAAAGAAAAAGGAACTTATTGAAGTGCAGGAAATTATTTTTAAAAAAAGAATATAAATAATAAAAACATGCGCCAGGAAAATAACAGAAGAAGCATGCAGCTAGACGAATGCGACTGGGATAGGCAGAGAACCGGAGAGGGGTGAGTATGCACATGTGCGAACATTAATATTTTGTTGAGTAGCCGATTGCGTATACTTTATTTTATTTTTTTTGTTTTGTTTCTTTTTGGTTAACAGTTGTTTTGAGTTTTTTTGTTATTATTTATTTTTGTGTTTTTTTTTCTTCTTTTGGCTGCAGCTAAACAGTAGAAACAGTAGCAACAGTTGAAAAGTGTTAGTCATGCTTGGTGTTTCATTTTCTGTTTCTCTTTTAATTGCTCTTGATCGCCGGCTGAACAACAGTTATAATTTGACGAGAGCACAAAAAGCTTTTTCAGAGAGTGTCTATCGTCTCTCGCTCTCACTTATTTTTTTTATATGTATAAATAAATGATGTTTTCGCTATTTCATTAACAAAACATCAGCCGCACATATTTATGCGTGATTAGTTATTAATGTTGTTTTTGCTTGGTTTCCTTTGGCGATTTGCGCTTAATGCAATATATATATTACTGTGTGTGCGTTTGTGTGAGTGTGTTTGTGTGAGTGTGTGTGTGTGTGTGAAGTGGGTTAAGCTGACAAAAAGGCAACTGGAGATTGTGTAGAGATTGTGTTTTTTTCATATGCGATTTTAATGTGATTTGCATAATTTGTGTGCGCGAGTGTGTGTGTGTTTGTCTGTGTGAGTGAGTGTGTGTGTGTGGCCCAAGCGCACAGGTGTTAAAGCTGTCGTGCGCCAGCAGCGGAAGTGGAATTGCAGTGGAAAAAGTGTGTGTGTGTGTTTGGTAGGGGGGGGGGGGGGGCAGAAGCACACTTCTATGTGTGTGTGTGTGTGCATATCTATGCATGCTGTTATGCTGCTCAAAACGTAGATCGTTCACTGTCTCTCTCTTGCTCTCTCTCAGTTGCTGCTCACCAAGTCCATTCAGAAAATTTGCTTCCAGGCGCAGCAGGCAGTTTGGCAATGGGAATTGAATTTGAAATGTGTCAGTTACTGCA
Organism: Drosophila dives; assembly: GCA_035042365.1. Lineage (NCBI taxonomy): Eukaryota > Metazoa > Arthropoda > Insecta > Diptera > Drosophilidae > Drosophila > Drosophila dives. The sequence continues at coordinate 2,013,735 of JAWNLJ010000439.1, forward strand.
CGCGAATTGGGGATCTATTTAAACCGCCATCCCCCACCCCCACCACGCACACTCAGGCAAACACACAGCCAAACACACTCCTAAAAGGGGTGCGGTTGACGACTGACGAGCTGCTGGCTCCGATCTGATCCGATTTCGATCGTTTGTGGGGATTGTTTAGCTGACTGTGTGTTTGTCCGTCTGCCTGTCTGTTCGTCTGACTGCCAGTAGCGAAAACAAAAAGGAAATGGGAGACTGAAAATGACAAAGATCACTGAAGCAAAACCAAACAGCAACAACAACAACAGCAGCAACAACCCAATTTGTATCTATGTATCTATCTATATTATGTACAGCGACTAGTTTTGTTGCATGAGATACAATATGCCCGACTGCCTTCGCTGTAGAAATTGATGCATGTAAATCGACTCGTAACTAGGTACTTTTTTTTTTTTGTTGCTTTTTTTTACTATCTAACCATTAAGTGAGGTTATATCTAACAATTTCAGACTTTACTTTAGTATCTTGAGTCTTAAAAATATATATAATGCCAATAATCACTTGCCTGAGCCGTTTCCAAATTAGTTTTAAATAAGAAAAATTTTGAAATATTTTTCTAAAATGTAATTTTACTTTATGTTTTATAAATATAAATAAATATATTTTTAAAATCAAATAAAATGAATGCTAAATAAAAATAATTTTAGATCCTTAACTGAAATCTGCAAATTCTAAAAGCATTTAAAGTCAAAATACATAAATTGTATAATGATGAATTGGTAAATTTTACAATACAATTAGAAAACAAAATTATCTTACTTGAATTTGTGAATAAATAAATAATCCATACACACATAATGTGTATCTATAAATATTAGCGATATAACTGTCTGATTTATAATTGAAGTCTGAAATCAGACTTAATTTGGACAATGATTTGATATAATATATTCATTCCTGTTCCTATTTCTATTTCCATTTATAGATATGCACTTACCAATTCTTCTAAGCTTTTGTAATCCGCTCGTAGTTGTCTATTATTATTGATGGTGGCTTGTTGCCGTTGTTGCAATGCAGTTTTTTTTTCTTGTAATGGAAAGTTTTGATGTAATAACTTAAAAAGCACAAACACTGTAAAAGCACTTCTTATTTTTGTATTTTCATTTATGTATTTTCATGTTATTTGCAAATTTCAAACATAGTCAACAATTGCAAATGAGGGATAGAGTGGCAAATTGTAAATAACTTCGAACGGAATTTTAAGTAGCTAAATATACAAATACAATTCACAGCTGAGCTGGGTTGAGCTGAGCAAATTCGCCGCGTGCATGCAACGACGGCGCACGAACCTCCAATCAGAACTGAAACGTAGGGATGTCGACGCAGACGCCGTCGCCGTGTTGTCGTTGTCCCTGAATGTTAATGTTTGTTGCTGTTGCTGTTTGCTGTTGATGTCGCTGTCGCTAGCGCTGCCGCTGTTGCTGTCGCTGCCAGCGACTTCGGGTACGAACGAGACGGACGAGAACGAGAGCACGAGCACGATCACGAAAACCGAACTGAGCTGTCAGGGCGGCAGAATTGTGGACTTGGCCAGGGGCAGGTGGTGTTGGGCGGAAGAGTTGGATGGAGCCGATTTGAGTGCGTCTCGCGGTGTCTGTGTGTGCCGTTCTGTGTGTGTGTATATTTGAGGGGCTGCCACGACGACGAACACGCGCGCCTGTTTTACGACGTTGTTGGTGTTGTTTCCATGTATCGATGTCGCCGCTGCTGGGTGGATAATATAGTATCGCCTCCGCTCTGCTCCCGTTTTGTATATGTGGTTTTTGTAAATGGCGGCTTTCAAATCTGATAAATGGCGGAGCGTTAGAACCGAGCCGAACCGAGCCGAAGCCTTCGTGTATGCGCTAGTATGATAAATAATATAAGAAGAACAAAAACTAAAAAACCGAAAGACACACAAAAAAAGACGTTAAGTGGGATGTTGACGGACGCGGACGAGCGGATGAAATGGAATGGAATGAGCGTTTGAATTACCAGTACAACCAGGCAAAGTGCCAAAGCGCCGCAGTCGGCCCAGAGAAGGCGAAAAAGCGTGAGAGCAACGGAGCGTGAGAGACAGCGAAAGATAGAGAGCGGCAGCCGCCAGCAACTTGACATTTTGACTTGGTACTCACCAATACAAGTGTATAAACAAACATATGCGCAGCAATAGCAAAACGCTGTCGCCGCTGCGTTGGCGCTCTTCTCTGCTGCTCACCCTTACGCTCGCGACTCCACACTCTTCAAATCGTGGGCTCTCTGGCCTGATAAGCGCATGTCGAAATCGTATGAGCGCCAGCGGCAGCGGCATCAGCAGCGCAGCTCGCTACCCATTTTGGCTTCCTTTGCTCGTTCGCTGTGACCTGCCTAACCCCCTTCCCTCACTCTTTGCTCTTGTTGTGTGCATTTTCGTGTTGCCGCTGCCTCAGCGTATTACGAAATATGACAACAATGCAGTTTTGTCTGCTCGTCCTCGTTTCGCTCTGCCGCCATAGCGTCGACGTTGCTGCTACCGCCAATGCTTCTTCTTTGTTGTCGATAGTAATTGCATGCTCGGCATAAAACGGTTCCCACTCTCGCTCGCTCTCTCTTTCAGTATCTCTCTATCTCTCTCAACAATATTTTGCTCCCTCTCTCTGTGCAAGTGGGTGGCTCTTTGGCAGTTGTCGCTCTGTTTGTTTATTTCTTCTCGCATCACTTGCAAATCGATTGCATCTTGATGAAGTTTTTGCCCGACAAAATAGAAAAAACGCTATAAATAGAAACAGGGAAATTTCTAACGTGGCGCATTCCGCGTGCAGTCGCGGTAACTACAACCATTTCGATAAATGGCATCCCATTAAAGAAATAAAAAAAACAGAAACGGGTTTGATCAGAAGCGTGCCCCGTTCGCTGTCCGGGCGTGCGTCTAACTGAAACCGAAATCATTAAACTTTTCCCCGTTGCTGCCACTTAAGCTTGCAGCTTAATGTATGCGCATATGAAAATGCTGTAAATGGGGGATCCCTAGGAACCCACTTTACAGTCGCCATGCTAATGGCATTCATATATTTAATACGTTTAACGGGCGTAAATCCCAACAACAACAACAACAACAACAACAGCAACAAAGATCATCCCTAGACAAAATAAATATTAAAAGGATCATTAACTGATCGTTAATCACAAAATATATAAAAATATAAATAAAAAATGATCTTTTCTAAAGCATGTGGCAATCGATGGCTGTAATTGCTCTAGGAATTCTAAGTTTCAAATGCCTTTTTAGCTTAGAAAGGTTAACACAATATACATATATATATATATATATATATATGTATATATATATATATTTATATAGATGCATCGTTAAGCAACTGATTACACTAGGCAACAAAAGTTTTGGGTTTAACTGCACAAATCCAGTTCTGTTTAATTTTTAATGTGAATTAAAAATTTCCTCTACTTTTATCTATAATAATTTAGTTGTTGAGCTACGAAAAGATATCAAGTAGTTAATATATCTTTATAATTTAATATATATTTTTTAATTTTAAGTTCAGTCTTTGTCTACATGATTAAGGACGTAATATATATTTTGGGTATAAGTAAACATAAATCATAAATTTCAGTTTATAAGCCATTGTTAAAACTAGCAACTAATCTAATGACAATATGATATTATATATTGTATAATTATGATAATTACGAGATGAATCATTAGAATGATTACTCAGAACTAGAACTGATTACTCAGTTAGACAGAAACACACACCGACACATAGACAATCTGTATAATCGGGGATAAATTTGCATTAAATAGCTAAAAATTCTAATTGGCTTGGGGCAAACTCTAATGGGAATAAAGTTCCTGGGTATTGCCTTGGTTTATTGCTTCTGCAACTGGGTTAACCGAGTTATTGGGGTAGGGGAGAGTTGGTTGGGAGACGCGTTGATCAACAGGTTTGTGGGCTGGCAAGCCGTTTTTTCCCCGCCACTGATATAAATTAATTGCTTAATTGTTGTTGTTGTTGCTGCTGCTGTTGTGCTTGTTGTTATGCGCTGCTTTAGCGGCATCATTTGATACAAAATTTGCTTTTAATTAAAAAACTCTCCAAACAGACAGACAACAACAGACGTGCGAAGGCGTCTCTCTCTCTCTCTGTCCCCACTCTACGCTCTCTTTGTTTGCTTTTAGATAGATGTGTACATGTGTGCATGCGTGTGTGTCTGTGTGTGCTTGTTTGTAGAGATCAACCTTCGTTGCCTGTGCGTAGGAGTTTTCGTTTTCCTCTCGACAATTCACGCCTAACACCCCCCCGCCAACGACTTGCTTCCCCTTTGGCAACTACACATTTTGTGTTCGTGGCATTTTGTTGTATTTATTAGACCAAAGTCGTGCAATTCGTTAACGCTAACCGAATCCGAATCTGAATCCGAATTCGAATACGAATCCGTTTGTGTTCGAATCAAATCAGCTTTGCTGCGTGGGATTCTTAAATGCGTCGCTGTCGCCGCTGTTTTCACTCACGATTTCGCTAAGTCAAATACCCTGTAATACCCTGTAGATCAAGGCAACTGAGAGAAAATTCTTACACTATAATAGAATAATTGTTAATAATCTGTACTAATCACAGCAAAGGGTTTTCACTATATCGATATCAATTAATTTAACTAGTTTAACTAGTTTCAGGCTGAAAGGGGTATTACCCAGTCGCATAAGTTTATAGATCAGAAATTGTGTTTATTGTTTTTGTTATCAGAAACTGGTTTCCATTTGGTCAAGTTGCCCATCAAGGAGTTTCCAGCACCAATTTCGAAACGAAATCGAATGTGTATGATATGCATAGTATGATGAGTATGATATGCATATAATTTGAATTTAATTACATTAACTTGCATAACTGAAAATTTCCAATTAATTGTGTTCTTTTGTCCACATTATCGATAATTCCCAAAGAAAAGATCGCTTATTTCTTGTGTGTTTTTAAGCCATTTATTTTTGGATTTCCAATATGAAAATTGAACTGATTTCATTAAATTACATTTATCCATTTTATTTAAATAATTTTTATCTGTTTGATTAAAAATAAAAAAAAAAATAAATAATAAATAAAATTTATAAATTTAATTATCAAATTAACTTCCCAAAGAAATTTTTATATCTTATGCAGATTTGCACTGCTATGAAAATCTGTAAAGTTTAAATTAAAAATTGTGTAAAAAGTGTATCTGATCTGTTAGTATTTATTTTAAAACGTATCTATGCCTGAACCGTATAGGGAATGGCCAACTAACAAACTGTATTCCCTAAGCTCAACGCATTAAAATGCCTGACCTAAATTCCAGCGGCGAACGCAGCGCAGTGAAACTAAGCAAAGAGATGTGGCAGGGAAAAATGTTTGAGTGTTGAAGCCCAAAAAGCGAAACGAAGGCTTTGACTCCATAAACTATTGAGTTGGGCTTTTTTCTCCTAGTCTGTGCGTCTTTGTATGTGTGTGTGTGGAGATTTTCCTGCTGAGATCTCTACAGCGTTTGTCCAATTCACAATTCACAATGCACAGCTGCAGTCCACTCCTGATGCTTGTTGTTGCTGCGGCCATTTTTGTTTTTTAATGAGCGCGCCCTTTTCTTTAACGCAGCGCTCGCCTAACGCCTAACGGTAAACGCTGAATGGCTCTAAGTCGCTGATGCTGCTGCTGCTGCTGCGTCTTGGAAATTGCCTATGTTCACTTTTCTCACACTTTGTGCTCTGCACGGGGCTTGGCTCTGGAAGCTTCTTTTGTTGGTAAGAAATAAAGCTGACGCAAAATAATTTTTTGTGTTTTTCTTCTTGTGTGCCGCCACGCAGAAGGGTAGAGTTAGACGAAAAACCAGCACAAAGAGTGGTCTCCACTTAATGTCTTCCACTTTGACTGGCTCTCTATCGCTTTATGCTCTCTTTGCTGGTCTGTGTTTTTTTCTCTGTCATACTAATTGATTCTTTTGGCGTTTGATTTTCTGTTTCTTTGTGGTTGTCACCTAGTGTAACGGTATAAGTCTAGCTTATTGTAAAGAAGCTTTAGGCGTTCCTTCGCCTTGTTAATTGCTGAAAGTTACGCTATTCATGGTGATCATCTATCTGGCTGCAAGAACCCAGCTTCCAACCAGTAAACCAAAAAACAACAACAAAAGAGACACGAAAGACAATGCAATAATCATAATTACAAGTTAACCTTAAGAGTGACACAAATCCGGCCACAAGCAGCAACAACGCCGCGTTCGGCCTCTCGTTCGTTCCCAGCAATTAACTTCAAATGACACAAATGCCACCAAGGCACGCCACCGCCACCACCACCACCACCACCAAAGTGAACCACCCGCTTTGGCCTTAGCTTCACAGCCGCCCGCCCACATTTGCAAGTGAACGGCAACTTTGATGACGCCCACAATGCGCCAAGCAGCACCGAAAACAGTTGCGGTTCATTTGATCAAAGCTCTATTTTTGCTGTATCATTTTTTTTCTTTATTTCTCCACAACTAGCATTCCATTGTAGGACTAGGCGAAGCAGCAGTGGAGACATCATGAACTGACAAACGCTGTGAGAGTGGAGAGCATGCGCGAGAGCGAAATCTTATTTTGTAATTGCCACTCATCTTTAGTTGCTTATGTGTGTGTAGATATGTTGCTGCCATTGTAAATGTACAAATGTAAAGTGCAACGGCAGCGCTGCAGAAAACCGCAGTCAGCGCGTCAGCTTCATTGAAAAACTGTGTGAAATTTTCAGTCAGCGCATAGGATATGGGTGCGCATGTGTGTGTAAGTGTGGCTTGGTCTGTCTAACTATTACAAGTGGTGAGCTTTGCTGCTCTTTGCTTTGTCTCAAACTTCAGCTCATTCAATTCAAATAACTCGTGATTTCGTAAGCCTGTTTCTCTGTGCTGGGAGCTGCAGTTGATTCGAGGCCATTTTAGACAACGACGCTGACGCTGGCGCTGACGTTAGCGTCGACAGCAAGTGCTAGTTGGAGCCGTTGTTGCTGTTGTTGTTTTTGCCTTGTTTGACTCTTTGCCGCCGCTGCAGTTAGATGCCAAAGTTGTTGTTGCTGTTTGTTTGTTTTTTTTTTTGTGTTGTATTGCAAGCGTGATGACCTTGAGCCGCTCATTTTAACCAAGTGGCTGTATGTACAGCTGCGTATGTGGCTGTGTGTGTGTGTGTCTGTGTGAGTGTCTTTTTGTGTACGTTTGTGGCGTTGTTACCCAGTCCCAGTTACTTTTGGCATCTTGCTGAACGCTGCTCATTTTATCTGCTTGCCCAGACATTCAAAACGATTTTGTTTTGTTTTTGATTTCTGTGTTTGTCTTATTTGCATTTGTGTAGCGCATGTTATTGCAATTTTTATTTTTTCTTTTACATTTTTTCCCCATCTCTTTTGCACATTCATTCATTGATTTTAGTGACCGCTGTTGCGTTCACAGTTTGCACTGTTCACCATTTGTTTTTTTATTTTTTTCATTTTCTTTGCGGCCAACAAACACAAATTTGTCTTTGCACAGAAGTTCTCGAGTTAAACTCAAGGCTTTGAGATTTCTTAGATTGCGACTGCGATTGCGACTGCGACGAACGCAATGCCTGCAATGCTTTTCCAAACGTACAATTAAAAGCGAATTTGGTTGCCTTTTGTGCCATTCATTCGTTCATTCATTCATTCATACACGCTGTGATCAGAGATCAATGTGTGTGAGATGTGACGTCACACGCACCGTATGAGTAATATGCAAGTGAAACCATTAGTAATAGATGAATGTATGCGTATATATATATGAATAATTAGTTATTGTTCATTTAATAACAACTCACAGTAAATTTGAGATTTTAAAAGCGCCTCGAAAGCCACGGGAAATGTGGGAAAATTAAGTGCAATAAATGCAAAATGCTTATGAAATGCGATTATGCATTTTATCTTTTAATATGTTTGCACATTTTCATAATTGATCCTGTCTCATTTTATTATGCAACTGTTAACTTAAGTTGTCTTGTAAAATTAATTAATATTATAAAACATGTTAAACTTATTGGCATGTTAAGCATTAAGAGGAGTATCTTAAAAGTTGTAGTAAAAAAGGTAAAATCATCGCTTAAATTAAACGAAATTTATGTTTAATGGTTCTTTTCTTCACATTGTTTATTGTTGTATATGAAATATCTAAAATAGTATAATAATATCATAATTATAATAATAACAACAATAATAATGTCTTTAATTTTTATAAAATGAAAGAATAATTAATTTTCAATATAAGTCTTTTGTTTTCTCTTCCTTTAAATGTATTAATTTTCACTTTTATGGTTTATTAATATCATAAATTAAGGTAAATTTGAATATGGTATTATTATTTTGGTTTGAAATCAAGCGCAAATCTAAGAATAGGCAAACCTAACTATTCTAATATAGAACTTCTTTTTTAATTGTCTTTTTTTAAAGTCCAACTAAAGTTATTCGACGCAAAAAATACACAAAGCTGAAAATTGAACTTAATTAAATCTTGTAATAATATATAAAATATACATAAATTAAAAATTAAGAAATATTTATAAGAATTCTGATTTAGACATGCCATAAATAAATTTGACGACATTTGAGCAGATTTCAAATAGCTTTTTTTTTAGAAATCCGTTGCAGATACTTTAAAATATTTGAAGTTTTTAAAATGTGTTTTGTAAAAAGTAAACTGCAAAAAACTGCAGCAGTTGCACAGTCAACACAAAAGCCGCACGGGGAGTGCCAAGGCGAATAATTGCCAACAATTGCCATGAAGAAAGAAGATGAATAAGAACAACATGAACAAGAAGAAGAAAAAGAACAAGAAGAAGAAGAAAAAGAAGAAGCTGAGATCAGAAATCAGTGGACAAAGTCATTCGCATTATTTGGACTAATTGTTGTGCTTATGCAGAATTGGTAACCTCGCAACTCAAAACGTGGGGCTAAAACTGAAAGCTTTACCTTCAACCAGGCAGTGCAGGTAGTTGGTATCCAACCATGAGGAGGGAGGGGGCGGGGTGTGCTTAAATTCTGTTGCTGTTGCAAAGGTATTCTCAGCGATTTTCTGACTGCCATCGCATTTTTTGCTGCCGCAGTTCTTCATTGTTTTTTTTTTTATTTTGTATTTTGTACTTTATTTCCAGCCAATTGTCACAACGAGTGACCCCAATTTGAGCTGGTGCCTTGAGAAGGGGCTGCAACAACACAGCAACTGCAACTGCAACTAGGTTTGGGTTTACTGACTTGGCAAGAAATGCTCCAAATGTTGCAACTGCAGCTCTATGTAAAACCAAAAAAAAATACGTTAAAAAAAATAAATAAAAATTAAATATAAAAAATAGTATTGTGCATAATTGGAGCACTCAGCTAAGTTCGCAGCACGTTTTGTTTTCCCATTTTTGTGCTGCTGGTTGCTGGCTAGAGGAAACCGCTGCCAAGGTAAGCGTTGGCTAAATTGGACTCCAATTCGTTGGCCATATGTCTGACCTCACACGGGCCAAAACACAAAAACAAAAAGGCAAAAACGAAAGAAAAAACCGTAAATGAAAATCAATAATCAAAATGAACCCTGGTCCAACTTGGTGTGTGTGTGTGTGTGAGTGTGTGTTATTTGGCTTATCAGCAGTGCAAGCGAGTCCTGTTTGCTGATAACACACACACACACACACACATGCAAATGCACACGTGCAGATAAAAGGCAAATCAGCAATTATATTGTTGATAAGGCCAAACCACAAAGCTGGCGTCCTGCTAAGAAGTGGTAGACACACTCACATTTATACACACACACACACACGCACACACACTCGCACAGATGCTTATCGCCAATGCGATGATTAATTCCTGCGTTTCAATGTTTTTGTTGCTGATGCATTTGTTGCTTTGTGTTAGCCTAGTTGGACTTTTAATATGTACTTATTAAATCTAATTTTTCTTGATTACTTTGGATGTAAGCACAATTCTCAAGGAACATTTTGAAAAAACACATTTGATTTGTTTTTTATCTATACAAACTAAAGCAAGCATAATTTTCTCAACGAGCAATTTTCTGAGTTTATTCTTTGCGATATCTATTTAAAATATTTGCCTAATTTATGTGATATTAAATTAGTTAATTAATTATATGAAGTATTCAAAAAATATTAAAGTGTAAGTAGAGGTTTGAAAATTGTAAGCAATATTTCTTTATTCTATATATTTTATTTATTCTATATATTTATTCTATTATTCTAAATACGAATTTAGTAAGATTTTAATACTTAGTGTATTAAATTTGAGAGTAAGAATGTAGATTTATATGAAAACATTGCCAAGCGAATCCTGAAGAAATTTTGTAGTATATCGGAGTATCTATAAATTTATAAACACTTGAACTGAATTGTAAGCAATGCTATAATTAATTATTATATTTAAAAAACGCACAATACCTAAATGTATTTTAGTATAAAATAATAACTATATAAAAATATATTAAAAATAATAATATACAATTATTTTTCTATTCAAATTTCAGAGTTTGATTTTGTAGCATGGGGTGCAGGTGTGGAAGTTGTTGCAGTTGGGTGCTGCCACAGCTGTAGTTAGGTGGATGTACCAAAATCCCTATAAATGTGTTGCTTTTGTGTGTTTGTGTGTGATTGGTAAAAACTGGTTTATTACGCTCGCATCCTGGACTGTGTGAGTCGCCCCATAAAAAAGCAAACCCCAAATAAGCTGAGTGCGATAAAATTTAGCTATCAATGATATGAATCATAAATTTATATATATATATATATATATATATATAACATGATATGAATATTTGCTTCATAGCTGGTAAGGAGACCGCAGAGCACATAGCCTTGACCAGCAGAGGTTTCGCTGACTATATATATATATATATATATATTTGTATATCTATATTTTTTATCTGCGCGCCTTTTTTGGGGGCGTTGACCAAGAGGCAAAGGCGACAGGCAGAAGGCAAACAAATGCTGTTATCAGCAACAAGAAAATGAACTGAAATCCGGAATACAACAAATGCAACAAATTCAACCACACTGAAATCCTCCGTCGGGGCGGAAGACCCGCAGTGGCTTATCAAAAAAAAAGAGAGAAAAAAAAAATTAGAAGAAAAACACAACAATAAAAACGAAACAAATAACAAGTACGTAAATAGAAGGAAATGCGGTGAGAAAACTCAGTTTTTCCTTGCAACGAAGAATCAGTGGAAAAAGAGGCAGCAACTGTTGAAGAAGAAAAAGTGGAATAAAATGCAGCCGATAGGCAAGTAGGAAAAACCTTTGGCCGCAGGCAAAGTGCATTCGCCCCGAGGGCAGTCCAATGCCAGGAGTTGTCGCTATGTGGCACAGTGGACACAATGATAATGCCACAGAGGCCGCATAGAATCCATTAGCAGTTGATGGCTCAAGCGGGGTAGAGGGTTGGGCAAGGGGGGTTAGCCAGGGGAACGGGACAATGCCCCCCTTTTTGCTTAGACAAGGAAAATGCACCAGCAACTCTGAGGCAGCAAAAATACAAAAGAGAAAAGATAGAAAAAAATTGTAGCTGCCACATGACGCACTATAGATACCCTTTAAGTACATAATAAATAATTATAATATATCGTGGAAACTGTATAATATTTAATATTAAATAATAATTTAATATTTATTATTATTATCTAAATGAATATAGCAGTCTGAACTGGACAACATCCCAAAATATGAATTGATTACTGCAAATCGAAATTATTTTCCAAGTTTAGACTAGAAATTTTTCTGATTGAGAATATATAGAAACCTTCATTTCCTTTTTTTTTTGATTATTTATTTAGTGTGGATTAAAAACAATCGTCAATTTTAATAATTGGGTTTTCAAAGATAAGCAAATTAAAATTAAAGTTACACATTAAACTAAATTAAATTAAGAGAAATTAATTTAATAAAAAATATAAAACGACAAAAATATACAACGAATTTTTAATAAAATTTGAGATTATTAAATGTTAAATTACTCCCAATTTATTGCCAAAAACTGAAGTCAGACTCTGACCAAGAATAGTTTTTTGCTTAGTAGTAATAAAAGGTAAGTCTTGGAAGGCAGACAGAAAGTGAGTTTATGTATTTTTTGGAAGTTTTAGAAAATATAGAAAAATTGAGATTTTCTAAGAGAGAAATTATATGTTAAATGTGTTACATAATTAACCATACCCATTGCTAGGGTATAACAAAAAAAAGCAGCAGCGCATGGAAATGTGAAAATGGGTGCATGTGGAGACGCCAAGTGGCTGCCCAGGCAAGCATGTGTGTGTGTGTGTGTGTGTGTGTGAGTGTGTGAATGTGGAAAGGGTTCAATGCACGATTTCTTTGCAGCAGCGTTCGCTTGTTGCCATGGGAAAATGCAGCGCTGCAAATGAGAAACCAAGAAATGTTTGCCAGCCCAAATGAAAAGCAAATGCGCTGCAGGATCAACCCTCAAAAAGCGATATTAATTCGATGTCAATTAAAAACTCGCGTGCAACTCTCGAGCCAGGGCAAAAAAAAAAAAAATAGAAAACAAGCAACGAGAAGAGCAAATTCTGCGGGTTGTGTAAAGGATCGCACAAAGGTCGCATTTGATAGGCTTTAATTGGGGTCGGCAAAGCGACGCCTTTGCTTAATTTCTTCAATAAAATCATTGCCGCACACGCGCCGCGCCGCCTCTTCAGCTACTGTTAACTGTTAACTGTTTACAGAATTATGCAGGATCGCCTATGGCGTGGGGTGCCTGGTAGCGAATACAGTAGTGGCTTCAATTGGAATCATGTGGGCAGGATCGATATTGGTGAGAACAGCAACGGCACGAGGAACTCAGGCTTCCAATAAGTCACACAGTTCTTAAGGTTATTGTTTATATGCCCTGATCTCATGAAAAATGGATAATGGTTTTATGTAAAAATATGTAACAGGCAGAGGGAAGGCACTTTCGACCTCATAAGGTATATATATTCCTGATCAGGATTAATAGCCGAGTTGATATAGTCATGACTAGCTGTTCATCTGCAAGAACACGTGGAACTCAGAACCTATTAAGAGCTAGAGACTTTAAATTTGGTATATGGGTTTTTGTATATGCGGCGCAGATCAAGTTTGCTTTATTTTTATCGATACCTGCCTGCGATTATCTCGATAATCGATACATTGCAATAGCAATAATTGATACAATTTTCACGGCAGAATCTTCTAATTAATATACATGTGTAAATATATATTTTGAATATTATGAATGTATTAAACCAATATCATAAAGATCCAATAAGAAACATCAAAGTTATGTTATAAAATCATTTCTCATATTGATATCATTTCCAGCAGCAGCCGCAGGCTTTTCTGTATGCAAAAATAGGCGAACGCAAGTGTAAGAAAGAGATAGCATGATCGATGACCGATGTGATCGTAAATATGTGCTTGAGTGTATTTTGCAGAGCCCCGTTAACTACGACTATGTGTACGTATGTATGTTATATATGCATATATTTATGTATATGTATGTATATATGTAAGTGTATGCTTTCTTTTTTTACTCTTCTTCTTTATAAGAAATGAGTCAAATTGCAGAGCTGCTCAAATTTGAATGCAAGACTTTTTTAAAAGGGAAATTTGTTAATAAAATAAGAATATATTTATAAATTAGGTTCAGGATCGAGGACTAAAGCATTCCTCATTCTATATATTAAGGATAGTTAAAGTAGGAGAGCCGTAAAGGCAACAGGCAGCTTAATAATTAAGATCTAAAATACAAGAAGTGAGAAATTTAATATTTGTATTGGCGTTGGCCAAATACCCTTGCCAAACAATATCAACTTGCTCAGTTGCAATCTGCTAAAACGTTAAATTTATTTAATACAAAAGAAACTTCAATTTCCCATATATGTTTTGTCAGATATGTAACTTTCATATATATTTTAGCTAAGAAATAAAAACAACAGGTTTTTGCATTATTTTTCTCTCTTTACAGATTATATTTTGTAATCTTTTCCAAGCAATTAATAAAATACTTGCTACAAGAGTGTGGCAAGATAGACACACAGTAAATCAATGGCTAAACTGCATCCTGCTGAGAGGATGTAGGTGTAAGGAGCGCCGCATGAAGTCGGAAATCAGTAAAAGTTAATCAGCTTCATGAATAGAGACACAAAAGGACACAAAACGCTTGGTGAATTGAAATCAAAAAAAGGATCGACGATAGAAGATATGCCGAAGATGTGCGTGCTGCGATACGCGTGTATTCCAAGAATAGCACACACAATCACACACACACACACAGACACACCCAAACACACACACACAAGGATACGCCCACGCAGAGGTAATACGAGCCCGCAGGATCAACTTGAGAAAATTGTATTCGGTGTTGAGTAATTTGTGTGCCACGCTCACAAAATCTGTTAAGCGGTTAAACAAAACATAAACAAAATCATCCCACATAGCCCAGGGGTTGCTACTGAGTATTAACCCCTAGCGCGCTGTTGAGGGTGGGCGTGGCAGTAGGCGCTGGGATAGCGACTGCTGATCGTATGCTGGTTCAGCTATTTCTGTTTATCGACGTCTGTGCGCCTGAGGGTTGCCTCCTACTTGAGACCCGGCAAATGTGGGCCGTAACGCTAAAAATTGCTATTTACGTACGAAAAACAAGAACAACAAAAAAAAATGTGTGGGTTTGTCAATCTTCATTTATGATTTCCTTTAATTTGGTGCTTTCCATTTTTACACAAATCCAAATACCCGCAGATAGTGTAATCGACTTTCCTTTTTGACCAGGATATGACTGCACTGCAATTGAAATCCAATTCAAAGTTCCCACATATCACACAAACACATACACACTCACATAGATGAGCAACAATAGAGTCCGTTTTCAGCTTTGTTTTCTCCTTAACTTTTGCCCCGGAGCAAATGAACCGTAATTGATAAATTGTTTTCTTTCCAGTTGCAGGCATATCAAGAAAAAAATGTGAACTCAACCAAAAAAAAAAGACCCTTTGATTTTCCAATACGATAGAAAAGTAATTGTTTGGGGAAAAGCAAAGTCAATTTGTATAGCGCATTATAATCTGCTCATTATTTAAATGATTTAAATAAAAAATGAACAGCAGACAGCTGAATTCCTTTGCAGTTATCTTATTGTTTGCTTAATTACTTTTATTTAACCTACTTGAAAAATTTCCTAATTATTTTCGTCCTTACTTCTTTTGAAAATCTGTGCATTGTTTCCATATTCGATGGTTATTTTTATATTATTCGTTTTGTTTAGCAAAAGCTGAGTTTCTGATCCAATATTGATGAATCTACAATATCCTTTCAATTGTTGCTTTTATTAAAAATGAAAGACGATTTGTTATCGATAAAATGAAAAAAAAAACTTGATCTTGATATTTAATACATAACGTTTATTTATCGTTGAGTCTCTGAAATTCACATTCAAATTTTCTAAATAAATCTACTAATCTAATCAGCAGAAGACTATGCAGAAGACGGATATTTTATTATATTTATTAAAAAGTGTATTTTATTATAATATATTTTAGTTTGTATTCGTTCACTGTGCTGTGCTTTATAGAGAAATTTCCTGCATTTCGATATTGCTAAGTTGCAATCTCAACTAGCTCATAGATAGTTTGTTAAGGGTATTCTTTAGCCAAGCCAATTTTAGCCATATGAATCGATGGTTATTTGATGGCTAATGGCTGGCAATCGGAAATCGGATGCGATACGCTTCACTCAGCTATTGGGGCACTTGGAATGCCTAAAATTAGATCAATCGTAACCAAAACTTATTCTATTTATATGCAAATTAATCAAGCATGGACAGAGAGAGGGAGATAGCTAGAGAGAGAGAGAGGGAGATAGATAGAGAGCGAATGTATATAAAAGCACAGAATCGAGCAGAGCTGAGGGATATGTGAGGAGGCAGTAGCTAAAAAAGAAAAGATACATTTACAGACACAGATACAGATACAGATACAGCTGCACAGATGCCGCACAATGCGAGCTGGGAAACAAAAGCTATTAGAGGCAAATTCCTGTTCCTTTGTCTATGCACAAATTGCCGACACACTGCCAGCAGCGCTGTCGACATCGACATCGACGTCGACGCGTCGCATCCGACAGATACGCGGAGCTAAATTGCATTTTTATCTATTTTTACTTGCCGACAGCCGAGGCCGTGGCAGCCGTTGCAGCCGTGGCAGCCACAGCACTGTGCAGCTGAGCATGCGGAGGATTTGAAAGCAAATAGAGGAGTCAGAGTGAGGAGCAAATAGCAAACGCAATTTCCTTCCTGCTTCTGCAAGCGCAGCAAAAATAGCTGTAATAATAAAAACCCAACTCGCTCAGATCCCAGTTCCAAGATCCCGCATCCCAGTCTCCGATTGAGGCCCTGCTGCCTGCTGCCAGTTGCCAGTTGCCTGTTGCCTGTTTATGGCTGGCGATCATGTTGCTGTAGGATGCCACAAGAAAAGCAGGAAAAACTCCTTGGCTGGGAGGCCACACACAATCGAGCAGCGAAGCCAGCGAGAGCAACAGAAACAGCCCCAGTCCCAGTGCCAGTCCCAGCTGCATCAGTATCAGCAGCAGCAGCAGCAGCTCCAGCCTCACTCACAGCACGTTGTCCTCCTCCTATTGCACAGATCTCTGTGCTCTCTCTCTCCCTTTCTCTCTGTCTCCTTCTCTCTTTGCATGTGTTTGCACTGTCAGAAAATAAATGCAGTTGGAACTGATTCACATTACAATTTGATGGATTCGCTTGTAAAATTACTTTTTGAGCAGCCTTAAGAAATTTTCATAATTAGTTACAAAGCTGATATTAAATTAAAATTGGCATATTAAGTACAAAATAAATATTCCCAGATTTTTTTAATTTTTATTTTATTATAATTGTCATGTTTACAAATGAAAACTAAGAACTTTTAAAGAAATTTTTATTTATATTTATATTATATTATATATATATTTATATTGTTCTTAGGTAAAATGGTGTAGATTTTAGTTTAAAATTAAATACGTTTAATAAAAGTTAATTTTATAGTTGATTAAATTTACTATTAAGTTGTTAATTAATTGCAATTTGTGATTACTTATTTAAATATTAATTATATACATGTTATACTCAGACTTACTTTAGACTAAGCCAATTTTGGATTACTTAAAATATTAAACTAATTTATCAAACTAATTTTAAGTTCCTAAACTAGGCAATTTTGTACATTTTAGTTAATTTGGTATCCAACAAAAATAAATTTGAAGTAATTTCTTAGAGTTATTTTTATTATTATTATTTGTTTTTTTTATTTGCTAGGATACTCTATTCATTTTTCTGAGTGTGTGTATGCCTAGCCTGGCAGCCTGTGTGTGGAGTGTTATTGCCTGTTGCCTGGTTCAATGAACTGCCGTCACCTCTTGGCGCTGCGCAGCGGCAGCGACGCTGGCAGCGATCAGTGCGCCGTCGTCGCGCAATCCTTTTTCTTTTGATTTTTCATTCGGCTCTCACCCTTCACTTGATCTCTGCTGACTCTTGCCGCTTGCCGCTTGCCCCTCGCCCAAACAGCCATAAGGAGCTGTGCAGGAGTTTGTTTCAAGGGTTTCAGTTTATTTCAAGACAACAACAAAAGCAACAACAACAACGACAATGTTGTCTTGGGGGCTTTG
Source organism: Drosophila dives (assembly GCA_035042365.1). Lineage (NCBI taxonomy): Eukaryota > Metazoa > Arthropoda > Insecta > Diptera > Drosophilidae > Drosophila > Drosophila dives. Next base: position 2,031,421 of record JAWNLJ010000439.1, read on the forward strand.
GATTTCACTTGGCGTTTTGGCTTCGCGTGGGGAAATGTAAACATTTCATCGTCGTCATCATAATCGCTGCTCGCTGCTCGCTGCTCGCCAGGCTGGTTTTACTTTATGTGTGTGTGTGTGTGTGTGTGAGTGTATTGTATTGTCTGCTTGTGTTGCCTTTTGCTGCCTGTTTCTCCCCGCCCCGCTCCTGCTATTTGTTGCTGACGCGGCGCGCATATCCCTTTTTTCGCTGGAATGCGCTGATTGTTTACTCAAATGAGTATTTGATCTGCTGCTCAGTTGACTTCTCCTCCTTTTCTTTTTGTCACTGCTGTTGATCTTTGTTTTTTATGTTCTTCGTTGCACGCTGCACGTTGCACGTTGCACTTGTGTTTATCTCGCAGGATTTTCAAGGAATGGCCAATGCGACGAAATTTCGGCTTAACTTTAGTTGATCATGTCAAAATTCCTGACATGCCTTTCATGCTATTAGAACAGTTGAGCAGGATGTAATTTGGGGGCAAGTGTGTTCCAAATAATTGCAGTTAAATGAGTTCACATGTGGAGTACAGTGGGATGTAGGATTACTAAATGTGCAGCAATCAGGCTAAGCTGAATTCCAATCAAATAAACATTAAATTTAAATAAATAAATCCTGGCTTGTGTTCAAGGGAGTTAATTAAAGAAACACGATCTCTATTTGATAATATATATTCTGTGTGACTCCAAAATACTTATACTAATCTACTTGATAAACGATATATATCCATATGGCAAGGAGCTAAAAGTGAAGAATGTTCAGAAAGAGGAGTTTTTAATATATTTAACCTATAAATCCTGGCTGCGAATTTCAATTGTAGTAAGTTGTAATAGATTATTATAGTGATTTATATTATATATTATAATATATTATAGACAACATTATTTAGTATTTTTATTAAATTTCGCTTCTAACATATCATATATTTTTTTAAACATAGCTTTCTTATTTGGGCTTAGAAATTTCCCAAGCAGTACGTGTATTCTGAGTCTTAATAAAGGCTCTAATAATCAAATTATATATTTATTACATGAACATTTTTTAGTGTTTTAATTTAAATTCGCTTTGAAGCGATCAAATTTTTTTTAATCATTTCTTTCTTTTTATGATATTAGAAATTTCTTAAGCAATCGAATAATATTTTGCCAAAATCATAGCTAAATTAATAATAAAGTTTTTTTTTAGGTCTCTAACGATTAAATACTAAGCAAATACCTATTTCTTAAATGATTAAATTTAATTTTGTTTTTGCACAAGATAATTGAGTATATTTTGGCTTGAAATTTTCGCTTATTCGTCCAACTTTTAAAGGCGACTTTAGTTGGTATTAGAAATTCCCCCAGCAATCAAATAATTCCTTTTTTTTTGCTCTATAAAATGGCTTTTGTGGTTACCCTGTGGCAGGCAGTTTGAGGTTAAGAAAACCAGAAAACAACGAACCCTCCTTTTTGCCATTGCCATCCATTGCGGACACAGAGACAGGGAGATACACAAAAATTGTCTAGTGGAGATGCACTTGAGTGCCTGCCTGGAGCCTGGCTAGCTCCAGTTACAGTTTAGGTACAGTCATCAGCCCCTTTGCAGTGAGTAAAAAGGATCGCGGCAGAGGGACGCATCGTGCGCAACAGAAACAAGTTAGAGTTGCAAGCAAAGAGAGGCAAGTAAACAAAAGGCAAAATAAACCAAGTGCGCAACACAGCAAACAAAGCGTTGCAAGCGTTGCAAACGCGTGGGGGCCTGCCTGTGCCTGTGCCACAAAGACTGAGATCGAGACGGTGACTCTGAGACTCTGTTGCGGCATATCCTCCACGCACGTACTCCACAATGCAGGCGACGTGTCTTCCTTTTGCCTGGGCTGCCTGGGCGATTATTCATGATTTTATGGAGTTTGGGTAGAAGGACATTAAAAATGTTTTTACGCCAACTCATTGGGACGCAGAGAGGATCAAACTGGTTCTGCTTTGTATGCCACTCACAATCAAGTCAGAAGTCAGAAAGTCGAGGCGAGGCCGCTCCTTGGAATCTGGAGAAACCAGTTTATGGACTCCTCTACCTGTTGCCCATCTTGTTGCCTGTTGCGTCGCGGATCCCACGAAAAAAGGGATACTTGTGAGCAAACACACAAACCCAAACACACACACACACACTTACACACAGTATATGATGACAAAGCCATGTTTATACAATTTTGTGTGTTTGCCTTTGCGCAATCCTTTCGTCCTCGCCACCATCACTGCTTGCCACATTTTGATGGTTACTTTTTTTTTTTTTTCCTTTTTGAATTTTGGACCGTGGTCTCCTTTTTTTTTTAATTTTTGGGTACAGTTTCGAAAGGGTTTCAGCGCGTAGCAAGGCTTCAATATACAACCCTGACCAAACTGATGGAAACAGGTCTGTGGAATTTACTCCTAAAGAAACCATATAAAATTGCTTATTAGAAGATCATTTATCAAAAAAAAGGCAGCTTGTAAATATGTGTAATGAATTGGTTTTATAATTGATCTTAATTTTGAAATTAATATGAATATCTGTTTTTTTTTTCAGGGTATTTATTTGGGAAATTTGAAAATTATAACAGGTGATTTTGTGATGATGCATGCAACGCTTTAATCTTGCTGCATTTGATGCAAGAATTTGTCAACTTTGTTTGCCTTTTCTTGACATTGTGCGGTGCATAATAAGTTTAAGTTGTGCGTGTGTGTGTGTGTGTGTGCGGGTGTGTGTGTGCGGGTGTGTGTATTTGGATTTGCGCAACCTCCTCAAATGGCTTCTCTTTGCCTTTTGTTGTTGTTGTTACTGTTGTTGCCTTAAGCGAAGCAAATGTTTATGGGTCCAGAGCAGCGGATCCATGCCAGAGCAAAGCCCTCGAACCACATTTGCAGTTGGGGCTGTCGGAGAAAGGCACTTGAGCTGAACTCTTCTCTATTTTTGTATACCCTATAGCCATTAAATGCCTGAGAAGGAGTCCAATGAGACTAGGTAATTGAGCAAGTTACAAAAAGTGGGGCGATGCAGAATGATCCTTGAAGAAACAATAAAGTTGATCTTAGAGACAAAGTGATGGTAAGAACAAGTTTGTTAATAATTTTAGTTAATTAGTTTGTTTAAATAAATTTATAAATTCAGCGTTTAACACACATTTACAAAGTTTTTTATATCATAATCTAAATATATTAAAAAATTTTGTTTTAAAACCTTTTTATAAGCTCAAAATTATGCTTGAAAAAAGCTTAAGATTTAATTTAAAAAAATGCTGTTGTAAATAAATTTTACTATGCTTAAATAAATTTAATAAAATTAATTAAATTTATTAAATAATTTTGCAAATTGATATTTACAGGGTATCTTGAAATGGGACACTTACTACGCCTTTTTAGTTGCTAGTTGTTAATGTTGTTTTTTTTTATTGTTATGGAAAATGTTGCGCAAACGCAAATGCGAGGCAGCAAAAAGGCAGCAACATGACAGAGAAAATCCACATCCACAAACAGAGCAACAACAATAACAACAACAACAACAACAACAGGAAAACAGCAGAAAAGGGCGAACGAAAAATGCTGGAAAATATTGTGTGAAAAGTGTGTGTGTGTGTGTGTGTGTGTGTTGTGTGTGGAACAAGTTGAATGGCCTGCTTATGCCCGTATTCCAGGTTGAGCGCCCTAGTTCTCTCTGTGATTCAGACTCTGACTGCGAGTCGGGTAATGAAGGGTCTTGGCGAATGCTCCTCCGTATGGGCAGCCAAGTGACACAGCCCGGAAAAAGGGGAAAACTCAGGGCAGATGAAAGACCAATGAAAGCCAAAGATTAGAAACGTCATCGTCAATGCTGTGGTTTGGCTCTTTTCACCTGTTGCTGTTGCTGTACGTTCTCAGGATGCCAAGCAACAATTGCTGGCGGGTCAGCGCCTGGGAAAGCACTTAAATGGTTTTTCATGCTTAGCCAGCTTTCCCAAGGAAATTGTCTAGTTCGATGTTTGCCTGCCTGCCTGCCATTTGCTGTGAGTTGCAAGTTGCCCGTTGCCCGTTGCAAGTTGCCAGTTTCCAGTTGGCTGTCTTTTGGCCATTGCGGTTGCAGTTGGAATCGCTTTTGCCATGGCTCGCATTTGAGTTGATTTGGGGGGCCCCAGGAAGCGAAGCAACCGCACAACTGCAGGCATTTGGAGCCGTCCAGCACCGTATACGTAATTTTGCCGCTGACCAAGAAGGAATCACAGCAACCACACAACAGACCAGACTCGATCTTCACTATTCACAGTCGGAGTTAACCCCATTTGCGAAATGCTGGCATCTTCTGCAATCTGCTGCGAAAATTGCTGAAGGAAACGCACGAGTGGCGCAAAAGTGGCGCAGGAGAGAGCCACAACACTGCATTGATCTACAGACTATACATACATATATATATATATACAGTATATATATGCCCTACTCTCTTGGTTCATTCAACTTCAGACAGTGCAACAGACACGAGCAGCAACAGCAGCAGCAACAGAAGCTCTTGCAACTCTTGCATTACACGCGAAGAATTTTTGGACCTGATCACAGTTTTCTGTAAAAATGAATGAAATCCTAAAAGAAACCGACTAAAACATATAAATTGTATTGTACTGAAAATAATTTGTTTATTGAAATAAAAAATCCCATTTAAATAAAGTGTTTTATATACAAATAAAATTTCAGCTGAATACTTTTATGAATATTGTAAAATATATTTACAGTTAATATAGAAACCAACCATATAATTTTTATAATAAAAAATTTATAACATTTAATAAGTAAATAAAATGTTAATATATTTTAAATTTTTATTCTTTAATTCTTTTAATTATTACAGTGTTACACGTCGGATATTCCAGCACAAATAATGCAAATCTTAAATACCATAATATTATTATTGATGTCACAATTAGGACTTAATAATTATTCTCTAACAAATTACAAATTATTGACTAAGGCTTCAAACTTACAAAAAACCTTAAATTACTCCAAATAAAATTTGTAAATATTTTAGTGATTGTATTTTTGTTATGAAACCTTCAACTAAAAGAATAGTTTTTATTTTTTTTTTATATTGTTTGCAGTATTACTTTTTAATGAATTTTTTAAAATAAATGAGATTAGTTAAGTTTCAATAAAAATGTATGACTTAATTTTTAAACTAAGATATAGATTGTATTTTATTTTTATACTTCTTACTAGCATTTAATGAATTGACTTTAATACGATTAATAAGGCTTGAAGGAAAATAAATTAATAAATGTTTAAATTACAAAATAGTTCGTTATTTATTTTTAATATTCTTTCTACCTTTGCTGTTTACTAGCATTTAATAAATTTCTTTGACTTTAATATGTTAATATAGGTTTCAATTAAAATAAATGAATAATAGTTATAATTAAGAAAAAGATTGTATATTATTTTCATATTGTTATTACTCTTTATTTAATATGATTTCAACGAAAATAAATTATTAAATGTTTAAGCTTAGAAATTGTTTATTATTTTATTTTCATTATACTTTAATCTTTACTTAATTTCATTAATTTTATTCTTAAGTTTCAATGTAAATAAATGGCTAAAATCTTAGTTTTATTTTTTGTGGACTACATTTATTTTGCTCAGTGTAGTTGAAGCACAGGCTGCCTAGCTGGATGGCTGCGTGGATGGATAGTTAGTTGGATAGTTGGATAGACGGATGGATGGTTGGATGGTTGCTTTGGCGCTAGCTGCTTGGATGACTGCAGTCAGCTGCGCAGTCGACGTCGCCGTCGCCGTCGTCTAATGCTCGATATGCGAAAGCCAGCTGGCAGCTGGGTTAGCTGAGCCGGCTGAGTCGAGCTGAGTTGAGTTGAGCTGAGTTGACAGAGATGCAACTGGGAGGTATGACCACACCAAGGCGAGACGAGACATCAAGAACCAGAAGGATGCCCAATGCTGGGAGTGGAGCTGCGGCTGCGGCTGCGGCTGACTTTGCGTTTGCTTTTGCTTTTGCGTCTGTGGCTGGAACGCTGATTCCAAGCGGTGCATTGGCCCGGTTTCTGCAGTGGCAGCAACTCAAATTGCAACAGCAGCAGCAGCAGCAACAGCGGCAAGCGGCAGTTGCCGCATGTTATACAAATGTATTTCATGTTGAGTGCGTTATGTTTCTTGGAAAGGATTTCTTTGGTTTGCTTTGGTCATGGCCATGTCTGGGTGAGGCCGCTTTCCAGCCGCCTCCCCTGTCCCTGCTCACAGCTTATAAAAATTAACGCAATATAAAATGCGACACGAGTCGCAAAACATGAAACATTCAAATGCACAAATGTGGCAAGCACCTTGTTGTTGCACTCAGGAAGTTGTTGAGTTGCTCATATTTGGCAGCAGCTTGTCCAGCCACAAATGGCTGAGCAGATCCTGCCACCACTTTGGTGGTCAACAACAACAGCAACTGCAACAAGCAACAAGCAATTTTAACTCCGACTGCGACTCTGCGGCGGGGTCAAATTGTCAAAGTCATAAAAACAAAATGCTACCGCACTGTGCTCCCTAATCTCGGCCAGGAGTCTCTCTCCATCTCACTGGCCTGAGACCATAAAATGCAATCAACATGATTTTATTACGTTTCCCACAAAAGACAAGCAAAAAACAATAAAAATGAGACATCTTGGAATGGCCCAAAATTAAATACCCTTGCCAAAAACAAGTACTTATTTATTATAGACTTTTTTTAGAATATTTTTAAATATATATATATATATAGTGTATAAGATTTCTATTATATCTCATTTTACTGTGGACGTTTTACAAAAAAAGTTGTTTGTACAAAAATACTTTTAAAAATGGCAACTTTTTTATATAGTGGTCTGATCTGGCTGACTTCAATAAGAAGTGTAATGCTGATCAAAAATATATAGCTTCTATAAGATGACATACCTAATCCCAAATTAAGAGTATCTTCAAGAAAGGGTATTAAAAAAAATTAAAACATTTGTGCATGTTTCATGTGCAGGAAACTCGGTTGCTGCATTGTCCGTCCGAAGGGTTAATGAGCTGGACCCGAACCTTTTGGGGTCGCTGGCTGGATTGGGCCAAAAAACAAGAAGAGAAAAAAAAACCAACATTGCAACGTTTTGAGAAAATTTCAAAGGAAAATGTCGAAATGCAGAAACAGATACTTACAAAAGATACGCGATAAGCAGGAGCAGAAAACGAAGAAAAAAGAAATAAAACAAAACAGAAACAAGACAAAAATTGATATAAATTCAAGCTGAAATTTCATTAATTCTTGAGTCGGCACAAAAAAAAAATAAAGGCAAAAAGGCGACCATAAAATATTCAAATAACTTTCAGGCCACATATAAATTAAAACGAATTGCAATAAAAATTCAACTCCCGTTTCAGCAAAAGATATATGTATATATATATATATATATATGTATAGGAGTGTAAGGATTGATCGCCTCCTCGAATGACATATTATTTAGCAAATTGAAAAGGCAAAATAATAAAAAAAAAACTTAAAACTGAAAACTGAAAAGAGTTTTGCATTTCGCACGTTACAATTACGGCGAGTCTTGTGTCAGCCGCAGCTACCCCTCAGCTAAACGCGTGAGGGGGGCAGAGGGAGAGGTGCCCAACTGAAGGGATTGCGACGACTTCATCTGCTTCTTCTTTGTTTTTTTTTTGGGTTGGGCTCGCCTTGCCACACCACACCACACCACACCACCACACCACACACTTTGGAATGCAAATCAATGGCGAGGCAGCGACTCGAAGACTCGTAGAATCGGGGAATCGGTGTGTCCGGGAGTCGGGGAAGTCGGGCGAGTCGACGGCCCAGGCGATAAAAGTATCCTCTGGCTTTTGAGGCTGGCACGAAACGAGGCAGCGCACAAAATAAATAACTTCTTCAGATCCCCCTACAAAAAAGCACTCTGCCGCAGTTGTTGCCGTTGTTGCCGTTGAAGCTATCGTTGTGTGTGTGTGTGTGTGTGTGTGTGTGTGTGTGTGTGTGTTTCTGTATCTGTGTCTTGGATACACTCGGCTGACTCTGCTGGCAAGTCTTGAGCTGCACCCTGTGGCGGCTGGCCAATTGTTTGCCGCACGTCCTCGCTTCGGCGTGAGTGTGTTATATACATACAGATATATATATATATATATATATATGATATATACACAGCTAAAAAATGTAGCTGAAATTAAGTAATCCCCTTTGCCAAAATTGTTAATATTTAGTTATTTAATCAATTCTTAGGTAATTAAAAATTCTTCAAAATAAAATAACTTTCAAAAGTAGCCATTCTTTAGAAACATTTTTTTTATAGATTTTTCAGCTTTTAAATAGTTATTTATAACAGTCACAAATTAATTAGTTTCTTAAATTAATTTTGAAAGTGTTAGGCAATCCATTCAAGAATTTAACAGAATATTTTTTAGTCATCTTTTTACAAGCCCCTTTTTAATTAGAAGAGAAATAAAGAAGGAAAAATAGATTTACATCCCAATTTAATTCTTGTAATTACAAATAATCAATTTTAATTCAAAGCAAAACAGTTTTGACTTAAGTGAAACAGCAATCAACTATTTAAATTTAAATTCATATTTAATCATAATCTTATTTTAGAATATTTAAAAGCTTTTTCAATTTACTTTGTAATCTTATGTAATCTTAATCTTAATCTTAAATATTCTAATGATTTTCAAATATACTTTAAAATTTAATCCTAATCTGATTTTAAAATATTTAAATGCTTAAATGTAATCTAAATAAGATTTTTAAATATTTAAATTTTGTTTAAATTTATTTGTAAATGAATTCAATTGAATAAATTAACATAAAATTGAATAAAATAAAAATCACACTCAATCAAAATCAAGACTCACAAAATGTTGCTCAGTGTATATCTATATATGATCGTTTTGCAGTTTGCAGCCCCCAGCTCCTACTCCACCTCCTCCTCCTACTTCTCCTCGTTCTCCAGTGCCCCTACAGAGGCACATCGAGTTATATTTGCTGACTGGGCGACCCCTTGGCAAGTCAAGCTTCCCGCTGCATGCCGGCAACGAGGCAGGCAGGCAATCCCTGTGCCGCTGAGTGCCTTAAAGTGGTGCAAAAGATAATGAAAGTCAATGTCTGTTGCAAGGGTACAGGATATGCTATATATACTTCTTATATACATATAAGTATATATATATATATGTATAGATAGGAATAAACATCTCTCACGCAGCTCCGTCGGTTGGAGAATGGAGCGTTGAAGACAGTGCCAGCTCTTTGTCTTCGAGCGCTCTGCAGCCCCCTTAAAAAGAGCGTGTGTGTGAGAGAGAGTGAGAGAGGGGGTTTAGGGAGTGTGGAGCAGGGGCTCGGGGCCATCGTCAACTCATTTTTATCTTTCCCATGTAATTCTTTCTCATGCTGGCCTTGCACCCCAACAAGATGGGGATCTTATTTGGGAACCCATTGAAGCCGCAAGCGCAAACGATTTAGAGCTATAATTACGTTAATTCTTTTATTCATATAACGGACAAGGACAGCAGTCAAGGAGAAAGTCTAGAGGATCGATTTCAAATACAACAAACAAGTAAAAATCAGACATAAATCAAATATTTGCTTGAAATGATTGCCAGGTGGATGTGTCAATAACCCAAAGTGTCTATTTGAAGAGGATACGCGCAACTGATTGCGTGTAAACAGGCTAACAGGGGTAGCGGGGGGAGCTGCAGAAAAGAGCAACATAAATATAAAATTGTATCTAAATCGGGGTTGTGATCCTGCCACAAGGACAGCAACGTGGGAGAATGATTGAAGCGGCACAAAGAAGAAAACGAAAATAAAGGCATCCAGCTGCATTTGTATAGGTATGTGTATATGTGTGTGTGTGTGCGTGTGTGTGTGTGCTTGACAGGCAGCCCAAGGGAAAGAGTTGAGAATCGTGCTCAAAGGATACGCAACATCAAAGTCCATTTTGGGTAGCTCCACTTAAAAAAATAAAATCGAAAATAAATAAGGCAAAAAGAAATCAAGTAATCAGCATTGAAATAAAAATGTAATTTTTTGTTTCACATGCGACTTTCCTTGGCAAGGAGCCTGAGAAATATTTTGAGGTTTTTGGTCAAAACCAAAACCAGTTGACCAGTTAACTGTTGACTTGATTTTTGTTGACGTTTCCATTGGCTGCAAGAGAGGGTGAAAGTTGCAACTTGTTGGCCCTAATTATGACAGCGTGACGGGAACGCAGGATAAGTAGCTCAGTGTGTGTGTAAGTGTGTGAGTGTGTGTGTGCAGGTGCCTGTGATATTTTCATTTTAATTCTCACAGGATAATCGTGCAGCGGGGTGTGACCGCTGCTAAATGCGCGTGAAAATTATGCACAGCATGTGGAAGAAGCAGCTCACCAAGGCAACACAAGACCCCAAAAAAAGAAGAAAAAAAACTCAACCGGGTCAACATAATTTTATGGTAATTTAATGGCTCTCAGTTGCATGGCTACTGTTCAATGGTTTCACACGGCATCCAAACGCATGTCCAGCCGGTAATAGGTACAGTCTCTGCCTGAGTCTCAGCCGTCCCCGTCTTCACCTCCGTCTCCGTCTCCGTCTCGAGTCACAATTTTATCTTCCAGTTTTGTCTTTCATTCAAAGTGCTTTGTCACATCCGATGCACAACCAGCTAAGAACCTAGCAGCAACGCTTCCGGATTTAAAGCCCAAAAACATCATTAGCCAAGTTAGACAAAAAAAAAAAAAGTGAGAAGATGAATTAGAGATTGTTGCTGTTGCGCATCGGAAGTTCCCACATGGCGTCAACTATGACGCAACATTATTTTTTTATCCACAACTCGACGCATCTATGACTAACTGCAGCTGCTGAAATCAGCCATGTGAATTATGGATATATATATATATATACATATCAGAATTATGTTCACAATTCTACAGCTAAATTACTCATCTACCATTTTTTTTATTTGGATTCTAGCAGCATTTCTTAATTATATTAAGCTGAAAAAAATTTAAGAGATACATTTTTTAAGAGGACAGAGGACAGACTTAAGATCTCATCTTATTTAATTTAATTGGCTCAACAGTTGACAATTTATTATAAAATTAAAAGAGTTTAACATGTAAAAATATTTCAAGAGCTGAAAGAGTTTAAATAAATCAGCTCTGTAAATATATATAATTAATGCGGATAATAAATTATAACTGAAAAATTAAATTGACTATAAAGATAAACGCTTAAAAATTATATTTTACTTTTAGCAATTTGAGAGCCAAAAATATTTAATAAGTTAAAACATCAGGGATATAAAATTTAAAGCAGCTAAAATATAATTTTGTTCAGCTATATTTATAATACAATTTTTAAAAGTTGAACGATTAAAAATTATTAGTTTAGGTATGTATTTGTGCAGATATATTTATATTTGCATTGCTGAGATGAAATTAGTTAGAAAGTGTTTATTTGGTAACAAAATTAAAACTTAAAAGTTGTCATGCTAAACTTTTCTAATTTACACTTAAAGATTTAAAAAATAGTTTCAAAATTTTTGATTTAAAGAGCAAAACAGTTGAGGAATTGTATGAATAATTCATGTGCAACTGAATAGAGTTATTTATTATCCTCACTGTGCCACAGATCTTGTCGCTAGACACGCCCCCCTTTGGCCTCGTCGCAGTAGCCCGTTTAGAGCACACTTCACTTAACTTGTCTCTAACGGATTGCTAGGTGTGAAATAGCATTCGTCTTCTTCTTTTAGCTGTGGTTGCTGTTGCTGCTGCTGATGTTGCTGCTGCTGTTGTTGTTGTTGCTATTGTTGTTGTTGTTGTTGTTGAGTGGTTCTGGTTCTGGCTTGGATATGTGTGTTGAATCAGGTGCCGTTGTCCGTTCGCCGCTTGACGTCGCGGACGCATCGTGAGCACACAATTACTGAGATCCTCCCCCTGCCAAAGCAGAGAGTCGATAATTTAGAAATCTTTACAAAACATTTCTATTTTTTCGACATGATTATATGACTCTGTCGACGTCAAAGCTAACAGCAACGGCAGCCGCAGCAGCAGCAGCCTCTGAATCTTTTTGTCCCAGGCTTCGTCGATCTCTGAAACTATTTTTGTTATCAAACATGGGATTCTTTGTAGATTTTATTTCATTGTGCTAATTGTATAATTCAGCTGTGTGTGAAATGCTGTTTATTCACATCTTTCTTTATCTTGATTATCCCACAATAATACAAATAGCATATAGAAAGATGCATAGCTTGAGATTAAAGAATTTCATTTGTAAAATTATCCTTTTAACGTTTCTATAGAAATATACTTGGGAAACAGCAGGACATAAAAAAAACCCCCTTTTCAAATAAGAACTAAGAAAAAAGCATTACAAATATTGATAAATAATATTTATTAATTAATTAAAAATTCACTATTTCTGTTAAAGTTGGGCAGTCGAAAAATACATAAAAGTATTGAAATATCTAAAAAACAAATTGAAAAAAAATTGTGTTTATCTAAAGGTTCGTTTCTAAGCCAAGTCTCAGGCTCAAACAAACCAAGACACATAATAAATATGCTGCAACAACACATGTTGCTCGGTTAGAGTTGTGCGCAAACAAATTGGGAACCATTTAGAGTAAACAAAACATCAATATTCCCAACCCTGGACATGTAGGAATGATCATAGATGGAATCCTAAACTAATTTACAACACGTGTAATCAGTCGGAGGTCGCTGACCGGTGTCGCCGCCCTGCGGCACACAGATCTCCCAGCCAACCTAGATTGACAAACGAGATTCAAAGCAATCAGAATGGAAGACGAACCAGCAGAAGCAGCACAATAAGAAGAAAAAGTAGGAGAAGAAGGTAGGAAAAGCAGCAGAGCGTAAAGGTAAGGAGTCGCTGGTGCTGAGGGAGGAAACAGGAGTCACTCCATAGACAAAACATTAGAAAAATGGAATAGTAAATAGCAACAACAGCGTCGAATCATAAATAATATTGTTTACTCAAATGGTTCTTGTAGGTGGCAGAGCTGAGGAGCAGCTGAGCATCCGAGCAGTTGATCGGAACAACAACTCCTGCTGAATAGCCGAAACGTAGTAATTTCATTGTTTGTGTTTTTTATTAATTATTTTTGGGTCGAGATCCTACGTACAGACACGCACACACACAGACACACAGTGTAGGCCAGCTAAATATAACGATGAGCTCAAGTTATTTGTTGATTACGAGAAAAGTTAAAAAGTTTCAGGCTCAAGTAGAGAGACAGAGCAGAAGCGAAGAATTCCAGCTAACCCTATAACATGAGCAGCAACAGCAGCAGCGGTGCGTGCCCCATGATGGGTATTATTTTATTTAGTTTTTTTTTTTTTTGTAACGGGCGAGGAGCAGAGCAGTGTAAAAGGGGAGCAACAGGCTTTAAGCCAGCCAGCCAGTCAGCTAGCTACAAACGTTAACCAAGCAACAACAGCAGCGGCAGCAGCAGCAGCAGACGAGAGCCAAACAACAACAGGTAGAAATCAAATAGAAAATGGAATAGACAAAAGGCAACAACAAAGGCAAATGGAGGAAGTGGCAGAGCTAGCAGCAGCAGTAGAGACAGCAGAAACAGCAGCAGCAGCAGCAGCAGCATAAACAACGGACACCATCAGCACCAAACCACCGGCACGTAGCTAGCCAAGCACACAGACACACACACAAACACATGCATACTCGCTGCTCTCTTACACAAACGCAACTAAGTTTGTCTATCTGCAAAGGCATTTCGAGTTTCATTTTATGTTTTGACCCCTTTTAAGTTCAAGAACCCTTTTCCTCACAACCTCGCACACAAACACACATACAGGCAGCCTAAACACGTAGTCAGGGCAACCACATACGCTCACACACAACACTTGAGCGGCAACTGAGCGCGCGCAAGCGACTCGTTAGAGATTTATAATGCAGGTCCGTACGCCGCCAACAGCCAAGCCCCACGGCGTCGACGTCGCACGCTGCCTTATGCGGACCGCACTAATACAACATTAAGTCGTCGCTACTGCGCAGTCGCCGACAAACGAATAGAGAGAAGCACAAAGACTGACAGAGAGTAAGAGAGGGGGAGCGAACAAAAGTCTCCAAACGAAAAGCTTAGCTCAGTCAGGTGTAGACTTGGAGCACTGAGAATGAGAGCGCTGCCAGTGGCTTGTTATTGTTTTGGCATACGCTGTCGTTTTTGTTGTTGCTGTTGCTGTTCGGTTTTTGGGGTGTTTGTAGAATGCCAAGTCACATTATTTCAGCTTCGTTTTCAATACTGGGCGCAACAAGTGTATTTGAATTTTTTGATTTATGCATGCGCTTCGACTGCCTTCGGTGAGCAGTGCGCTGCGTTTCTGCTTCGAATTATTAATTGATCGATAAAACTAATTATGTTAATTGGATAATGAAATGAAATGTGTCAAGACAAAAGATGTGGCTCCAATTTAATGTTAATGCTGCTCCTACTTGTTGTGTCTGTTGTTGACATTGTTGTGTCAGACGTGTGACAAGACAACTGACACCTTCTATCTAATATATTGTATGTTTGAAAGCTTGAAACAGGTACAAAATGACGTACTCTCCAATTGGCAGGAAAAAAGCTTATTAGCGAACGATTGTGCAAGTAAATAAATTCCCCTCTCTCTTTCTCTCTCTCGCTCTGTCAATGTAAACTTTGTGCAGTTGTAAAGCCCTGCTGCTGATATCATCGACAAAAAGCTCGAGAGCCGGTCGCTTATCTGGATTGCCCAGCCCGTGTATCTTGTTTCTAATGTGGCAATACAAATAAACAGTTACATCCTCCGCACCACAAGCATCAGCCACAACAACAACGACAACAAAAACAAGAAGATATATCTAAAAAGCCGTTCATGGTCATTGTGCTATAAATGGCAACGAAACGAAATTGAAATTAAGCAAATGAGTGGGAACACAGACGCAACGAAGGAGGTAAGCAAAGCACAGCTCGAAAAACAAGTCGTCAAAGTCCAATTCTAAGATGCTGTTGTTTTTGTGTCTCTGTGTCTCTGTTGTCTAGCATTGAAGGCGGATGCGCACCTAGAAACCAAATGAGGAAGAGGAGCAGCAGCAGCAACAACAACAACAACGATCATGAATTGTGACTGTAGCGGATGCTGAGCCAAAGCTTTCGAGCCTCAACTGGGCCAACAACAAATAAACAATTCAATGGCTGAAACTGCCTGTCTTTTAGTCTGGCAGGTTCTTGAAGGCCTCGAATTTATGGTTGCTGCCGCCGGTGGCACTGCATTTTGAGGCTCCACTGAGTTGTGCCCACATGTCCCACGCGTTTAATTTACATATCACAAAAATCCAAGCAGCGCCTAACGGCACTTTTTACGCAATCCCAACACAAGAATGCATCGAAAGCGGCACTGGAATCAACAAAAATTAAATAGGGAGAGAGAGAAAGGGTTTCTTTCTTTTTAACTCGAACTTTGCGTATCATAAAAATAATAAAAATGCGCGACGCTTTTAACATAAAATTATATATATGTATATATATATATTATATATATGTATCTAGAGAAGGAGAGGGAGAAAAAGAGACAGACACAAATACAGCTACAAAAGCTGAATGAATGAAAGACGTGGCCAGCGTCGGCATGTAAATTGGAGGCCCATGTAAAGTTACTTTCCACTTTTGGATACATGTGTCGGCGAGTCAGGTGGCGGTGGCACCACAGCTAACTGCTTACCGCTGCCAAACGGACCATGCACACTGGTTCAAAATTAACTTGCCGATGGTAAATATAACTAAGAACTTCTCAGAGTATTTATTTCTTCTGGAAATTTAGGATAAATAGATAAATAGGATAAATAGATTTTGGGCTGTGTTTGCTAGCCGAAAAAAGTTTATTTTAAAAGCATGTTAAGGATACTTAATTAAAATTGATTTATATGTATTTTAATATAATATTTGGTTGGTAAGACTTTACATATTCCAATATTCGTTCAGTGTACTCCATATCAGAGTATGATGAATCAACATGGTTTAGAAATAAAGTTGGCTGAATACTTAATAAATGATTAGTTCATATTTATATAATACATATTATTTTTTAAATATTAAGTTCATTTCAATATACTAATAATTAATCCATATAAATTTATGAATAATTAATCCATATTATATTTAGCGATTTAGCTCAAAATAAAAATTGCAAAAATTAAATCCGATAAAATATTTTTTCCAAGGTTAAATAATTGTTTTCTCTGTTTTACTGAATTTTAGAATAATTCGAATACAAAAAATATATTAAAGTATTTTGACGTAATCCAATAACTACTAATAATAGATCACATTATTAAAGGATCTCATAAAGCAGAACGTTAACGATTCCATTTACATAAACATATATATTGTCTATTTTTTAATTTATTTAAATAAACTTATAAACTTTTTGTATTCTAAACAAAGAATATGTATTCAATATGCCTTTCAACTGCTAATAAATATTAATGGCAAGCATAGGATTTATATTCCAATGACAACATCAACAAATCAAACGTTTATTTTCGATCCGTGACATACGATCTAGTATTAAGTAGGTAACAAAATATGCTCGTCCTAAGCTCGACTTTGATCTGGTTGGAGGGAGGGGTAGGGGGTGTGGGTCAATGTGAAACGGAACAGCGTTACTAAGATGACCCAATCGGCTAAGCAGGTACAGCTACACAGGTTGCAACGCACAATTTGACGCGTATTTACTGTTACTGTTACGAGACTGGAAAGCGAAGAGATCTCTCCTCTTCTCGCCAGTTCAATGACCGAAAACGGACGGAGCCCGTCCCTCCCTGCTGCTGCTGCTGTTGTTGTTGTTGTTGTTGTCGCTTCTTTCGCGGTTCTTCCTGACTGCCTTCTTCGCCTGCTGCTTCGTCTAGCTTTCTATTGTTTGATGGTTTCCAAAAAAAGAAGAAAAAAATGAAGAAAAAAAAATAAATAACAAACGCTGGTGGGTTTTAACCCTACGACGACGACTGCCAACGGGAGTGGGAATGGGTATGGGCATGGGCATGGGTGTGGGGAATGTTAGGAAAGGGAACTGGGGAATGGGGGATGGGTAGCTACTAGCTACAAGCTGCCCACATCCACATTCCAACCTGTATGTTTGTGCGTGTGTGTGTGATAATTTCTCGAGTCTTTTTTTTTTATATATGCTTTTGGTGTCTGGCTTGCTGAGGATTAATAATGCGAGTGGGCATTTCATCTATTGACGAGCTATTGCCGAAAAAGTCCAGATTTGATTTTTGTTATTTTTTTTTTTTTTTGGTTCTTTCGTTTTATTGATGGGACGGTCATTGACTCTTCAAACTAATGTGGCAGGAACTTTTGTCAGTGAGCAGAACCTTCGACTGTGGAGTGTGGAGCCCCGTAGGGCTCTATGATTAATGAGTTTCTTTACACTATACACAAATTAAATTGTGACTGGCCAGGGATTCACATTATTATCACGTACGTCTTTTTAGAATTCATTCACCTTGCGGCCAGATACAATCTATCATTACTAAAACTAAAAAGTGTCGGCATTTTCGCATCCTATCCCAGGTTTTTAATATATGTTTAGCTTAACTTATAAATTGTATTTTTGCCTTTACTCATTTTACAGATTTACGGATGATTTGGAAGCGTCTCCAAGTAAATATTTCTTGGGGGATACATTTATGTACATTTTTATATATTTATTTAAAGTTCTTATCTAGCCTTGCAGTATTTTAGCTGATTGTAGCTGAGAATATGAATATAGCAACAATGTTTAGCATTCAATGGGAAAGTTTTGAATAGTTCCTTGCTGTACTCTACTCATTAGCATGTACAATGCAATGGGTCCCATTAAAACACTGCCAACCCTAATAAAATCAGGTAAAATATTACGCAACAAGTTCGACGTGTTAACAAAGGGAACATGATTTAACTGACGTGTGACGTTTTCACAGTCATGGGAAACTCTTTTCCAGACCACCAACACCCATGGAAAATATAAAAAAAAAACTGAATGACTTTGAGCAACCCTCGTATTTTAACTGTAACAGGTTCACTCATAGCGCACCGCATAATAATTGTGGAAAATTAAATCCGAGCGCAGGTTTTATTTGAGGCCAAAAAGCGTAACGAACTGCATTGAAATTCAATGGGAAAACGCATTTGATTTTGTCATGATGAAGCTTAAAATAAGATACAAACTAGTTAGAGTTGTGGGTTGTGGCATGTAGCTGCAACAGGCGCTATCAAGACTTATATATATATATATCTATATGTATAGGTAATCTACAAATGTAACAAGCGCGCCCTCGTGCAAGGAATCAATGTAATTATTCACCCCTCGCTGCGAGTGACGGCACTTCCGTTCCGGGATAGATATATATATATATACTTTTGGATATATGTTGAATGCCCGCACAGTGGACTTCATACTATGGGCCTGACCCTCGCATTTGCGCTCTAATACAGTGCGCCCAAGTGTCCGGAAATGAGATGCAAATATTATGTGGGATTCATGACCATGTCCTTGTGAAGCTCACAGCAAAAATACAACAAAACACAGCACAGCACAACATAACATCCGCAGAAAAACACACCCCGACAAATTCGGACCCTGGACAACAATTAAAACGGTGCATGCGCCGCTGACTTCGCCTGCCACAGAGGGTTGCACACATTCCACACATGCGCCTCTTTGCCTTATTGAAATTTGTATAAATGAGCTCATCTATTTACCCCATGTCTATAGCTGCTGTCTGGGATCGGGAGTCGAGAGTCGAGAGTCGGGAGACGCCTTCTGGCAATCCAAGAAAATTGTCTTTACTTTATGCACGTGCATTTTCCACAAAGAAAATGTTAAATTTTCTTTGCTTCACTGGTTTTTTACTACGTAATTTACTCAACGATAAGATCTATCCATGGTACTTATAAATTCAAGAAAAATATGCAAAGAACTTGGGTGGTTTTTTTTTTCAAGATATAATTTTTAGTATAGCGATTATATGTATAATTTACAGGCCTAGCAATTTTTGTCTAGCTCTTAAGAAATTAGGAAAAGTTTTTGAGTGTTTCAACTGCTTTTTAAGAAATTATACGAGTATATTTTAAATTATATAGAATGCAATTTCTTAAGATCAACCAATATTCTCATTTAGAGGTATTAATAATAGTCTGTAATTATTCTGTTCTGATGGGAGAAAAATTATATTAAAAACCTATTAAATAAAAAATAAAGCTGACAATTTTTGGATGGACGCAAGAACTTTCAGGGGTATCTTTCAAGGATTACTTCTCTGTTTGTTCAGAAAGTATATTTTGAGGAATCATAATATTTTCCCTATTAAGAAATCATTTAGTCTTCTGACTTTTTTTTCTGAAAGTAAAGATCCAAAAATGTTGATCCAACAATCAAAAGCCATTGATCAAATACGAATTATAAAAAATCTCTTATTGAAAACATGTTTGATATATTTTGTGTATGTGGGTCAAACGAATGATTGCAATAGTTAAATGTAAACAGATGCAACTCTCACAGATTGTGGCAGCTACAGCAGCTAGACCCCAACATGCAACTCCCTGATTCAAGTCAGCAGCAACAGGCAAAGACTGGGAATGGAATTGAGACTGCAAATGGGACTCTGACTGAAACTGGGACTGCAACTGCAACTGGGACTGGAACTGGGACTGGAGGGAGTGTGAAATTATGTGATTAACAGATTTTCTTTGTGCAGACTGAAAGAGAGAGAGAGAGATAGAGAGGAAGAGAGAGAGAAGAAGATCGTCTCATTATTTATCATCCTCGCTGTGTGCAGCGCAGCAGCAACAGGAAAATAAGAATCTAACCCCCGATTTGGAGTGAGCAGCCAACTAGGCGCAAATCATCAGCCGAGAAGTTCAACGAACCTCGCCGCATGCGCTCCCGCTCTCGCTCTCTATCGCTCCCGTTACTCTGTCTCTGTCTCTCTTCGTGCGTGTGTGTGTGTGTGTGTTTGAGCGCCTAGATTGTATCCAAGCGCAACTACAAAGCATCAAAGCAGTGTGGTCTGAGCGCTAGAGAAAGAGAGAGAGAATAGAGAGAGAGATTGTTGGAGAGGGGGGATGACTGCTGGCTCATCGCGGACGAAACGAAGCGAAAGCACAAAGCGATGTTAATGGATATGGAGATGGATAACCACAGGCCCGAGGCGCTGACTCGGCTGACTCTAGCAATGGGCAAACAGACTTTTGGCTAGGGACTGGGGCGCAAAAGAATTTCGTGGAAAGCTTACTCACAGCACGTATACATGATATAACTGTGTGTGTGTGTATTGTGTGGCACTCAAGTTCATGTCAAACCCCAACCCAACCCAACCCAAAAAATAGTAGTTGACCTCAACATACAAATCCACTTATATAATATGGCTATGAACAAAGTAAAAGTAAGTAAAACTGATAATAAGACTTTTGCAGTGTATAATTCTCAAAGCCCGTAAGAGTCTTGATAGAGAATATAATAGAATATCTTCAGTCTAGTTGTTCAGTTAGAAAGGATTACAAAAAGTGACTCTAATTTTAGCAGATTATTTGGCCTTAAATTTCAGATGGTAAGCAGTTCACAAAATAAAAGCATGTTGTGGGACATGATAGTTTAAATTTCCATTTAAAATTGTATTTTATAAAAATAGGACAAATTTATAGAAAACGTTTAGCTATGCTTTTTATATTATAATACATCCAATATTAAATATTATATGTTATTCATATATAGTTTGGTTTAAGAAGAAATAAGTTTAATAAACGGCTTGCTATATAAAATATTTGCAATCTACTCCTATAAAATAAAAAAGGCATTCAAATTATTATCTAATATTTTAACTTTCGCTTCAATAGTGCTTAATGATCAAATAAAATAAATATAATATTATAATATAATAAATAATGATCAAATATAAAAAATATAAAAAAATTGACATAATACTTTCATTATTTATAAATATAATTATACATTACCCACATATTCATATATTAAGTTGTTTACATTTAAATTCAACTATATTAAAAGAGAACAACTTAATATTCACATTAATTTATATTAGGCTTAAAACTGTAATATTAATACAATATAATAACTTAACTGCTCTGCTATGGATTCCTAATTAGATCTCATAAATTTGCCACAACTAACAAACTGTTTATCTGGCAGAGTTTGGAGTACTCATTCCCAAAATGTTCCTCGGATTTCTTTTATTTGTGTTTGATTTCCTTTTATGCATCATAAAGTCATCAGTTGGAGTGTCTGCGGATCCTTTAAACAAGAAAGTGAATTGATGGCATCGTTCAGTCATTTTATTCCATTTGTAATCCTCCTCCCCTCCAAAATGCCAGGCATCTGTCAAGCGCATATTTTGTACGTTTCTTCAGCATTTTAATTCATATATATATATAAATATATATATATTTGTATAGGTATGTATGATTATTCATTTATACATGTGTATGCTCATAAATGGATCAATTGCCAGTTTCCTTGGTGCGTCCGTTTATGCATGCCACTCAAGGCCTGCTGCCTTCAACACTTTGCGGCTCCTGACTGTGTGCCACTTAAATCTCAGAGTTGTTGCTGCTTCCTTGCTGTTGCTTTCTCTTCTGCTCCCATTTTGTACAATATAATTTCACCATCCGGCAATGCGCTCATAATTGCCAAGCACTGTTGATACCCTCCACTCCCCTCCTCGTTTTGATAGGGATTGCAGCAGTGCAACAATCACTTTTAAGTTGACTTTTCTTGCTTTGTTGCTGGATCCTTACACAAATTCAATTCGTTTTCTCTGAATTGTTTGTTTCCCTTCTAAAGCCGGAAATATGGAATATATAATTATGCATATAGGTACATATATATATATATAAATATGTATGTATATATATATTTGCTTACTTTCATTTATGTAGGATGTGCAACAAACGTTGCTTTAATTAAGGCGCCGTTGCAACGGTTGCAATCAGCTCAAGCGCGAAGGAGTCTCCGGTTAGGACTCTCCACTTGACGTGGCGTGCTGCAAATACTTTTTCCCCTGCCTCGTCTCTTACTGTTGCACTAGAAAAATATGAAGAAGAAGAAGTCACCCCTGAGGACAACATTTAAATATTCAAACGATCACTTCACACTCAACGGACACCGTGATTCCACCACCATTACAACCTGTTACCTGCTCCTCTGACTTCCTCGGAGGGTTGCTAGACCATCTAATTATCATTCTTTTCCTAAGTTTGCCCTTCTGTAACGTTCGTCTCGAGTGCTGCCGAGGTTCGCTGCCTTTTTTTTGACTGGAGATGGTGGCTCAGGTGTCGGGCTCATCATCGTCATCAGGTGTTCCTCTCAAGGATTTCGGAGTCGCACCACTGCGCGCAAACAAACACTGGCTGCCCCTCCTCTCCTCGCTTTTACTCTCCCTCTCTCTTCCTCTTCCCTTTGTTCTCGTGTTCATCTTCCCCTTGGCCAAGGCAGACCCTGACTCTGTTTCTGACTTTCGTCCTGACTACAGACAATTATTTTGAAATGTATTATTGTTTCGTCTTCTTCATTTTTGTGTTGCTTCTTCTTTGCGTCTTTTGTGATCCTCTGACGCTCCCCTAACATGCCGCTTTATCACTCACTCACTCGCATTTGGGCCTTCCCTTTTGTCTGCCCCAGCCTGCAATTCACATTCCCAGTACGTCACAGTCGAATCGGCGACGGGGCTTTTGGCCGACGCTTCTCCTTCTTCTTCTTCTTCTTCTGCTTCTTCTTCTTTTGTTGATTTTACTTTTTATACCTACACTAAAAAAATGTGCATTGAGTTGATTCAGCTTGTACAGATCTGAACAGCTTTGATCGATGTATACCCTATACAGGAAATTATCTAATTATTTATTGAGTATTTATTAACGAACAAGTTGAAATAAACATTTTAAAGTAAAAGATTATCAAGTAAAACTTTAATAAATTCAGAAAATATTGGTAAAGTTAAGAAATAAAATCACATCATTAATTAATAAAATATAGCAAAAGAATTAAATGCAAAATCATTACAACAATTATAACAAAACAATAAAATTTAAGTAGTTAAATATTTTGCTTCTGATATATAATAAATATCGTCTACAAAATTATAAATATAATAATTATATCTCATTTATCCTAATGCTTTTTTTTTTTTGAAATTTTGGCAAAGGGTTTATAAAACATATTTAATAGAATTATAATTAAAATTCACTTATATTATTTATATGCATCAATTTAATAAGTAATATTAATAGCTTTCCCTTAAGCGAAGTTTTATTTATTTATTTATTAACATTTTACTTAATTTAGGTGCGGGTATCAAAAGGTCGGTGCTTTGCCAGGTTTCCATTTAGTTTTATTAACAATCTGATTGGCAATTGGTGGCTATTGTTACTCCTGAGCGATCTGGACGAGCCCTATCCCCAGTTTTGCTGAGTGTTGGGCATTAATTTCGTGAGCATCCTGCTGCCTGCTCTTGCATGAAGCAGGATGCCAACGAGCGTGTAAATGCACGGGTTCTTTTGTTGTTGTTATTTTTTTTAATGTTTTCCGTATTTTGTGCTTTGTCGTTTTGGGCTTTGGCCCTATGCCGGAGCAGTTAACTGTTGCAGTCAACTGTTGCTGGTTTCTAATTTCGGTTGCCTATGTAAATTTAATTGTTTTTATTGCCAGAGAGCAACTTTTCTCGGGGTGTGTTAAGCGATCAATTTCCACTCTGCGGCAGGGCATAAAAACTAATTAACTTTTGGTTGAAGAAGACAATAATTGAATATTGAATATTAAAACTTTGCAAATGGTTTCCTATTTTCTGTAAATAAATCAAATATTGACTGAATTTTATTGTTCAACATGTTGAATAAAAAAGTAAGTTAAAGGAAATCGCATACAAAAAAAGCGAAACAGAAGAACTAAATAAAAAAAAAACGAAATAAATCAAAGTCAATTTGTCGAGTGGCACTTGCCACCGTAAATCAAGGCGAATAACAGCAATAACAACAACAACAACAATAACTGCAAATACAGCCACAAAAAACGACGATCGAACGGCAATCAGAAATCAAAACAAAAACCGCTAAAATAACAGAAAAAGTCACAAAAAAAAAAAATAAAATGCGGCGCGCAAGCGCAAACGTGTTTTGCTCGAAAGAGAGCGAAAGACAGAGAGAGAGAGAGAGAGAGAAAGAGTGGGAGAGAGGGAGGGCGAAATCGGAATCAGAATCGATGCTAGTGTTAATAGAGAGTCGGCGATCGGCAAACGCGTGGCAGCATTCCCAGTTGCCAGTTGCCCATTGCCAGTTGCCCGTTGCCAGTTGGCAGTCTCAGCCAGCGGAGACCCCATTGTTCGCGTAGGGCAACCCATACAAATGAGTCAGACAGGTTGCCGCGCCAATTCAATTGAAATACAAATCAGAGTGAGAGCAACAGAGAGCGGGGAGACAGGGGTGGACAGGATCCATTGTCGGCAACGGCAATTGTTGAGAGCGAGCAGCAAAACCAGTGGCTAAATGTAAGGCAAGATTTGCAAAGTGTGCAGCGGGGTGGGGGGAGACGCTGTGTGCACATATGCAAAATAAATGCGACAACTTCATTTGTCGCCAACGTCTCAGCTGGGGCAAGCAGCGGAAACGACAGGCGTGGAAGGGGAAAGGGAGGCAGCTCGGTGCACGTCGCCAGGCAAATTGAGGTTAAGTAACGCAGTCAAATGCGTGAAAAATGGCAATGTGACCTGCAACAAAAACAACTGCATTGTGTCTGCACAAAAGGAGGACAACGGCGTGCGCGTAAAGCCCAAAAAGGAAGCAGTGGAGGGAGGGGGGAGGAGGAGGGATGAGTGAGTAGGTTGTCCGCTGCATGACGGCAACTTTAAACGAGACACGTTGCCAACACTGGCAACATTGGCAAAGAAACACAAAATGATGTTGTCATCAGCTATTGGTTTTTAATTTGGGTTTTTTGGGGTCAGT
Organism: Drosophila dives; assembly: GCA_035042365.1. Lineage (NCBI taxonomy): Eukaryota > Metazoa > Arthropoda > Insecta > Diptera > Drosophilidae > Drosophila > Drosophila dives. The sequence goes on from JAWNLJ010000439.1 coordinate 2,056,409, forward strand.
CGGAGTAAGTGACTCATGTCAGTCAGAAGACAGAACCCAAAGCTCCCCAACTTTTCGAAGTGTGTTAATTAATTTCAGCTTGAAGCAGACACCTGTGCAGCGATCCCCAGATCTGCAAGGCCTCATCCGTTTGCCAAACTGGTTTGCTGCTGACTGCAAATGCCGTTTGCTCTTTACGCGCGACTTCTAATCCGTTGGAATTTCAGACACGCCAAAGTGGCACACACAAACACTCACACATATATATATACACACAGGCTGACGTTAGACGCTGCTACAGCAACAGTGGCTGGGGCAGAGGCAGCGACAGGTTCGTGGCAACACAACAGCTGCTGAGCCCAGCCCGAAGCTTGAAGCTGGTACCTGGCAACCGCTGCCTGCCCGTCTTTCAACCACTTTGTGGCACTGTGGCATTGACTGCGATTTCGTCTTGCTTGGCAAAATGTCAAATCTGTCTGCAAAATGGGGCCGTTGCCAAATATAGTAGGAATATTCTTGCAGGGCGCTGATTCTACTTCATCTAACCATAATTAAATAAACGCCTAGCAAAACTCAATTTGATTCATTTAGACGTCTTTTATGTTTTTTTTAATTTAATTTATTTTATTTATTTGAATCATAATTCTATTTTAAAAAAATAAACAAATGCATGCAGCAATTAATAAGCAAAAAAAATATGTGACTTTTATAATTTTTTAACTGAAGTTCTGACAAACTCTAAAGTCATATAAACAAATAGCAAAAATGCAAATTTCCTCTCCTTATCACTAATCAAATTTGGTTAATTTGGTTAACAAATTAATGAATTAAAAAAAAAAATCATTAACTTACCTAAGCAAAGATTTATTTAAAAATACTTTCAAGGTTAAACGGACGTCTTATCTTCTCTTTATATATTTTCAAGATATTCAAGTTGTTTAATATTTTGAATTAATTTTTTAGCCATCGATACTTTTGTCTTTGTCTCCTATATTTAAAGGAACAACAAAAGGCCTGAATTTAAGTCACATAGTATTTTATATCTTAACTCAAAATACTAAAAGTGAAATTATGTTGCCTGCCAATTACTCAAAAGCCAACACACAAAAAACCAAAAACAATTAAAAAAAAAATAAATAAATAGTCATCTGTGTAATTTAAATGCCATAATTAATTTACAATTCATTTTGCATTTTCAATTTGACGTACATACTGAAATTCATAATTATGGTTTAGAAATTTATGAAAAAATTTATAATATTAAATTAATCATGACTTGTAATTAAACAATTTGTTAAGTATCAAATCAATCAAATCAAGTTATAAATCTTAACTAGTTTTTTTTTTGTTGAGCCATTGTGAAATATGATATGAGAAGGAAATAAATGTGGCATACTTTTAGGGGCACACAAGTAAAGAAAATAATAAATAATGTATATATATATATATTGCAGATTCTTGAAGAATATGTTACATTTTAGTCGCAAGGAGCTACTCTACTGCATTTAATAATTATCAGTTCATCTAATCAAATTGAGTGAAATTAAGAAAACCTTGTTTAAATGGGTTAAAATTCCATGAGTCAAACACATAAGTAAATAGAAAATAAAAAATTTTAAATTTTGCATGTTTATTAAATATACAATAATTAGAAGTATTTAATTTTGTAATATTTTTAATTATATTTAAGCATAGTTATACATGAAACGTTAAACAGCTTTTAATATATAGTTAAAAAGTAAACAATTCAGATTTATGTCAGATTAATAAATATTATTATTATATTAGATATATTTTTACCCCCTTCTGAACACATAGCTCCTCTATCAACCATCCTCTCTCACAAATGCTAGAATCTTTGTTGGATTGAAGGCTTCTAAGTCTTTGAATCTCAATAAATGCATATTGGATGCTGCAACATTTCCTGCTTAGGGCGACAGATTCTCCTGGGAAATGCGTTAAGAATTTCTCCAGGCATTCACAAAATGTATTATTATAAGCTGGGTCATACAGAACTCCTTAATAATAATATACATCATTTTAACTGAAAAAAACTCTTATTTTAGCCGACTCACATAATGCACTAATCTGTTGCGCGGTTGCAAAAAAATGGTTGGAGTTGTATCTGTGGCAGCTTCAGGGCCGAAAGCAGCACACGCTACGCGTTTATAATGGGTTATGATAAATAATAACAGTACAAGCTTAGCTTGTTGACCGCCCCAGTCGTTCAGGCTAACTATCAGATGTTGCACAACCAAAAAGTAATAATAACAAAGAGGCAAAAAAAAAACGGAAAAACTTGAATTTCCACGCAAGTGAAATGAAATGATCTGTGAACGGAGACGGCGAGCGTGAGGGGAACAGGTAACAACAACAAAACGAAAGCCAGTTGCAGTTTTCCGCAAGAGCAGTTGAAAATTGCATACCGAATTTAACAGGAACAACAACAACATCAACAACAACAACAACAACAATAACAGCAGCAGCGGCAACTTGTGCCGGGAAAAGACAACCAGTTTCACTTGCGAAAGCAAAAACAGTTTCAATTTCATTCGAGTGCCGAACGTTGATAGCGGAAAACGCGTTTTCAGCAGCACAAACAACAGTATATTTTCTGCTCGCGAAGTTCAAAGTTAAGCATGAAGGAAGCAGATCTGGATGAGCAATATGCCCGCTTCCCGGAGATCAGGCGAACGGAGATCCTAAAGCTTATGGATTGGATACAGGCACAGCCGCACATCTCCGACCATTTTTCCGAGGCGGAGGCTCTGCATTTCTTTCATGCCTGCAAGTACAGCATGGAAATGGCCAAACAGGTGCTGGACACTAATCTAACGGCTCGCACCCATGTCGATGATTTCTTTGTGAATCTGGACATCGAAAGCAATGAACTAAAACGCGCCATGAAAACAGTGTAAGTAATTTATTGAAGTGGGCGATTATTAGAGATTTTATGCGAATCCATTTTATCCATTTGCAGAGCGATTGTTCCACTGCCTGGTGCCACGCCAGAGGGTTATCGAGTTATACTGAGCAGACTGGACGATCTGAGTGCATCGAATTTCAATTATGCCGACGTCATGAAACTGTGAGTAGAATTCTAGTTGAAATCCACCGACTCTAAATTAACTCAATTATCTAAAAAAAATATATAGAAAAAAAGGTGCACACGCAGATCGCAAGTGCACATTATAAATAACTTTAAAGTGCGCCATTTATTGAAAAATAATAAATATAAATAATGGAAAATAATAACAGATGTGCTAAAAGCCACTTTCCTCGCTGACACTCTTCCCTCTATAAGTTGTGGAAGAAAAAATAAATCAACATTAGTTTAACTAAATAATAAGTAGAAAATCCGTTGAATTTAAATTTAAATAAACAACTAATTATTCGCACTGTCATTTGCTTTCTGTAGATTAAAAGTTAAGGCTTAATTGGTCGTATAACTAAAGTGTTGAATAACATTTATAAGCGCTTATAATAGCCATTAATGGACTTCATACAACTGACAAGTTAATTTGAATTTTTGCTCGTCATAATTATGACAACTGAATAACAAAAGGTCACAAATCAAGTGAATATTAAAGATCAAAGTGCCTAAAGTAAATTGCCACTAAAAACTAAAAAACACGCACCGCAAAGCTGGCCGTATTCAGATACATTTACAGATACAGATACATTGCACACTTGTAAGCTGAGTGATGCATCCGACAGATTCATGCATGTTCGGATTACGAAAAGTAATTAACTGTTTAATCGTTAGTAATTAGATAAGTAAATAATAATAATAAAAAAAAAAAACGTATTACGCGTTATGTGATATTCCATTCATTTCCAGTTATTGCATGGTATTCGATTATTGGATGTACGAGGATGGCATACAGCCGGGACATATAATTGTGATTGATCTTAAGGGCTGTTCCTTGGGGCACGTGGCGCGCATCGGATTGCTGCAAATGAAGAAGTTCCTTTTCTATTTACAGGTAAGATTTTAATTACTGTACACTGAGTATATTCAAGTCAAATCTTAACACTTAGGAAGCTGCTGCCATTCGCCTTATTGGATTTCATTTCATCAACATTGTGCCCTTCATGGACAAGATATTGGCGCTGATGAATCCATTTATGAAGAAGGAACTCACCAGCATTCTCTACATGCACAGCGACATTAACGAGTTCTTCAAATTTGTCCCGCGCGACTTATTAACCAAGGATTATGGTGGTCCCCTTGAAGTACTCAGTTTGGGTAAAGGTAAGTCCACAAATATCATATCTATGTACAAATAACATAAGCATTATCGATTTCAGAATTATACTACAAAAAGTTAATAGATAATCGCAAGCAAATGCTGGAATTCGAGAAACGGCATCAGGTGAACGAAAAACTGAGACCCGGCAAGCCAAAGAGTGCCTCAAAACTGTTTGGCATCGAGGGAAATTTCAAGAAATTGGACATCGATTGATATAATTTTGAGATTTTGATTTATATTCCTTGTTAGTGGTGTTTGTTGAGCTAATAAAAATGTTTTAAACAAAAAACATATTTACATTAAATTTGGGCTATATTATATAGATAATTATCGATGTGGATATGTCTATTCAACATTGCAATGATACAAAAATCACAAAGTTTAAATTACTATATGTTAGTTAGATAGTGAATTTCGAAATATATCTTAATTTCTAACTTTTGAATTATTTTTCTTTGTCTGAATTCAACGATTAGGGGCCTATATCAAGGAACCCAAAAGAAACGAATTTGAATTTACAAAAAAAGCAATTATTTTAAATCTTTTGAAATTAAATTCAGTTTTATTTCAAAGATAGTTGAGGCATGTCTTCATTTTACCCAGCTTAGATATATAATCTATATTATTACTTATCCACGAAAGTATGTTTACAGTTGTAAGTTTGATGGGTACAATGAATTTACAATGTTTTTGTCAACTTATTTGCTTTAAGAACTTAATCTATACTTGTAATGAGCGTCCGTATGTAAATTTAACTCCATTTGATGGGTTTACATAATTAACGATTGGATGCTTTTTGATCCATTTTATTTTAATCAATATATTAAAAGCAGCGAAGCTGTTCAAATAATAATATACTTATTGTATTTTAAAGTATTTATATTAACTTCTTAAGCAGTTGCACCAATTTTAGCCATTGAATGCCCAATTCACATGTATCGATAAGATTTAAAATTTTACTGATTTTACCTGAAAAATTAAAATTAATTTAATGTAAATATTGTAATTATTATTAATTTATAGACAGATGTAAAACTCACTGTTGGTAAACGTTGTTAAGTTAATTGAGACGCATGTTGTTGCTGCCATTGTTAGGGTTATTGTTTTTGATTAGGTTGTTGTTGTTGTTGTTTGAATTGTTGTTGACATTTCGTGATCGACTGTTGAACTGCATGCCGCGTGACGTTCCAACATGCCTTGGACGCTGTTCCGATATGTGGGAAAAGGGTGCATTGTTGCTGACTGTGATGGGTAACTGAAATTTTTAAAATATATGTCATTATTTGTAAAATTATTTTGCGTTATTTTTCTATTGGTGGAATTTATATAATTGATTTTTTTACATGATCTCATTTGAAAGTCCGAATATATATTATCGAATAGTGCATAGGAAGTATATATACATCGATATTGAAATATGACCAACGAAAAGCGAGTATCTTGAAGGTCTCCTCGAGTGGGTCAATCGCACTTTGAGAATTCACGTGAACCGCACTGAGCATCCGTGCATGGAGACAGCCGATTGCAATTTAATAGACATATTGTATCTGAATGTGATGTGTTCTTGTGACGTCAGCAACGAGTCGAGTTAAAAAAAAAATGTAAAAATTTTTCAGTTGTGTTGTTTTGATGTGTGTACACACAACTGAAATTTGCAATTGATATATGTTTTTTCCTAAGCTTAAATAATATTTTACTAATATTAGTTGCAACTCACGGGTATATTATAACGTGGCACCACAAGCCGTTGCGCCTGCTTATTGCCGTAGCCCATGCTGTTGCGCTGTGGTCCGGTCATCATCGTGTTGTGATGATGCGTCGATGTCGACGGTGATATGAGTGTGACTGGATTGACAAGGGTGTTGTTTATGTTATTGGTGGCGTTGGCGTTGGTGTGGCTGCTGCTGCTCGTGGATGCTGGCACTGTTGGGGTCAACGGAACTGGGCGCAGGAAAGTATTGTTGGGCAGCTTGAGCACCTCGGCGGGCGGTGGCGCTGTTGACTGATTGATCAACGATACCATCGAGGGATGCGTCCACTTTTCGCCAGGGCCAACAACGGGGGCGGATGCTGTTGTCGTTGTCGTTGTCATCCTACTGATCATTTGTTGGCTGGAACTGGCAACAGTGCTTGTGGCATTTGTGTTCTTGTGCGCTTCAGCCAGCGGCGCCTGCAACAGCGACTGGGGGCCTTGTGTTAGCGGTTGCGTGATCAACGTAGCTTTCTGACCGCAGCTGGCTGAGTGACGCTGCCAGTGCATCTGCTGGCAGGGATAATCACAATATGAGGTGTTCCAGCAACAGTAGAGCTGCGCCTCGCGCAAACAATTCGCACACCACTGCTTCTTCTTGGCATCCTCCACAGCTCGCATCCGTTCCAGGGTGCTGTGCTGTCGCAGCTCGCTGATGACGCGCTTGTTCTCCTGCTCCAGCGTTTTGCGTATCTCAGTGATCATCACCTCCGTGGAGCGCTGCATATCTGCCAACTGGCGTTCGTAATGCATTTTGATGCTCTCGTTCTCCAACGTCAAGCTGGCGATACGCGCCTGCTGCACACTCGCCTCGCCCCCGCCGCCCAGATCTCTCAACGTGTCCTCGATGACGGAAATAAAATAGTCCGTGATCTGCAGCACAGGATACAAAAATACCATTAGTCAGTTGTAATTGTTGTAGTAGGAAACCTATATGCTTACCTTGTGCGCGTTCTCCTTGAGGCGGGTTGAGAGTGGTCCGGCTTGTGCCGGATAAATGCTTGAGCCGTCTGACTGCAGCGGACCGCAGGGTCGGATCGTTAATTTGGGTGGTCCGGTGCGGTTTAGCAGCTCACTGAAAGGCGTAGGGACGGCCGTCATTGTGGGCTCGGCTGTTGGTGCGGGCGTCTCACTAATCAGCGTATCACTGGGCAGGCCATTTAGTACACTCGCCAGCAAACCAACCGTTTCGGTACCGCTTGCGGATCTGTTTGCTTGCGTTGTCGAAGGCATCGTTGTGAGTCCAGCCAATGGCGGTGGCTTTAGTATACTGCTAAATGTCGGCAACGCTGCTCCTGCAAATCCACCGGTTGTGCTCTGCAGCGTATTCTTCGAGACTGCTCGCAATGGCGGCACTGGTATCGTCATTAGATTGGAGCTGATTGGATTACTGCCGTTGCTGCCGAGACAGCTGGAGGAGTTGCTGTTGGCACCGATGCCTCCGTTCGTGTTGCGTGGATCCATGGGTATCACTACCATGTTGGACTTTAGCAAACTTGATGTGGATGTCGTTGGCGGTGGTGGTGCTGGTGCTGGTGGTGCTGCTATCGGCGAATTTGGCAATTTGTCGTGTTTTATGGCCATTGGCAGTTTCTGTACCTGTGCCTTGGGCGACGTTCGGGTGATAGTGCAACTCGTCGCTGGTTTGGGTGATTGTGATACCAATGGCAACGGCGGATGTTCAGGTGGTGGTGTCGTCGAATGTGCTGCCACCGGCAAGGGTCCATACGGAACACCCCTTAACGTGTTGCGTTTCGGTGCGAGTGGCTGTGGCTGTGCCTGTGTCTGCGCCAGTGCCGGAGTCTCTGGCGCTGTCTTTGGCATCTGCTTCTGGCTTAATCTCTGTATGGTTGTGTCGCCCACGAAGCGAACAAATTCATCGCAGGCAAGCGTTTCCAAGGGCGGTGCTACGACTCCAACTGTGGCATATGCTGCAGTCTGTGTTTGCGTCTCTGCTCGACATGATGCAGGTGGCGGCAAAGCAATTGGCTCTGGCTTTCGCTCAGGTTCTGGCTCAGCCTCAGGTTGATTGATGACTGCGATTTGTGGCTCCAGCTGCTCATTCAAATTTGAGTTCGAATCCGTCTCCATTTCATCCTCGCTAAGCACCTCTTCCTTGATTTGAATTTCAGGAGCAGCTGCTGCGCAGGTAACAAAATTGTTTGACTCTGGCGGTGGTGTGAATGCAATTGCGCTGCTTTCCAATGCAGCAGGTGGATAAAGTTGCTGTTGTTGTTGTGGTGGTGGAGGAGGTGGTGGGGTTGGTGGTGTTGGTGGTGTTGGTGGAGGTGGTGGCGGTGATGATGACGGTGGTGGTGGTGGGGGTAGTTGGGTTGGTGCTGCTGGTAGTGGTGGTGGAGGTTGTTGGGCTGGTGCCGCTGGTAGTGGCGGTGGTGGTGGTTGGGCTGGTGCTGATGCGGCTTGTTGCTGTTCCGCATTCGAGGGCAGTGGATGCGACTCATCTGCCATAGGAGCATCCTCACTTTCCTCTGGCTCCGATAACACCTCCTTTTTGATCAACACAAACGGAACCACTCGGCTAATCAGCTCTTTATGTTGTCTTTCCACTGCCCGCTGTTTGGCCATCGTTGCATTGACTGTTGGCTGCTCGCTGGACTCCAATTTACTACTTGGCTTAGCAGCTGCTGTTTGCTGCTGCAGCTGTGACGGCTGTTGTTGTGGCTGCTGTTGTTGTGGCTGCTGCTGCTGCTGCTGTGGCTGCTGTTGTTTTGGCTGCTGTTGTTGTGGCTGCTGCTGCTGCTGCTGTGGCTGCTGTTGTTTTGGCTGCTGCTGCTGTTGTTGTAGCTGCTGTTGTTTTGGCTGCTGTTGCAACTGTTGCTTCTGCTGCGACTGTTGCTGCTGTTGCTGCTGCTGCGACTGTTGCTGCTGTTGCAACTGTTGATTCTGCTGCGTCTGTTGGTGCTGCTGCGACTGTTGCTGCTGTTGCAACTGTTGCTTCTGCTGCGACTGCTGCTGCTGCTGCGACTGTTGCTGCTGTTGCAACTGTTGCTTCTGCTGTGACTGTTGCTGCTGTTGCTGCTGCTGCGACAGTTGCTGCTGTTGCGACTGTTGCTGCTGCTGCGCATGTTGCTGCTGCTGCGACAGTTGCGACTGTTGCTGCTGCTGCGACTGTTGCTGCTGTTGCAACTGTTGCTTCTGCTGCGACTGCTGCTGCGACTGTTGCTGCTGTTGCAACTGTTGCTTCTGCTGCGACTGTTGCTGCTGTTGCAACTGTTGCTGCTGCTGCGACTGTTGCTGCTGCTGCGACTGTTGCTGCTGTTGAGACTGTTGGTGCTGCTGCGACTGTTGCTGCTGCTGCGCCTGTTGCTGCTGCTGCTCCCTTGGTATCTTGGTTATAGTCACGCCTTGGCGCCTTCGAACCAGCTCCACAACGGAGACAACCGATTGGCTTGCTTCGCCCGCTGCAGCTTCAACGGCGGTGGATTTTTCCGTCTCTACTTTTGGCTGTTCCAATTTCGTTTCCGTTTGACTTTCCCTAGCCTTATCCTTGTTAATAGTCTGTTGCAGGCCCTCCTGGGCCTGCTTGCGCGCTTGCTTGCGTCGCTTGTGCTCTACAGCTGAGGTGCTCTGTGGGCTCGTCTCGCTGCTGGCATCGGAATGTTTGCGCTTGTGTACAAAGCCCAAATTGGAAGCTTGCGTTGGCTGCGATTTCACCTTGGCCATTGCTTTACCCGTTTCCATGGATTTGCGCTTTAGCACCACGGTGCAACCACGGGATTTCCGGAGAGCATCGCCTGCTTGGTGAATAACCTCGTAGTTGTTACTTTTCGACTTGGCATGATCAAGACTGGGAGGTATTGGTAATGGTGCCGGTGGCGGAAGTTGTGGCTCAATATCTTGCGGCGTGCTTTTCTTTGTGGGACTGCCGGAGTGATCAGATTCATTGCCGGACTCGGTGGCCTTTGTTTTCTTCACAATAGAGAGCTTGTCGCCAGCGGTTTTTCGAATGAGAAATTGCAGAGGCGTCTTGTTGGCTGGGGCCAGCTGCCTGTTGATGGCATCATGCACGCCGGGCATCATTGCCTCAAGCTGTTGCTGCTCCTCTAGCGGATCAAAGGGTTGACGATCTGGTGCATAGTTGAAACTGCCAATTTTATTCCGTATGTGCTCAATGTGCACCTCGACCTCACGTATACAATCGGCCAAATCCCTCGCTGAACGTCTGCTTGTCTGTGTGTTGGGATCCTTTGCCGAGTAGAGAAAGCAATCCTTCACTGGCACATTTGCCCGATCGTGTTTACCAAAGAAACGTACGTTGACCACAGAATTGGGGCCAGAGCCCATTGCCTTGGCGGGCCAATAGGGGAAGCCTTTCAATTTGGCCCAGAGCAGCAGATGCGGATGTGTGCAGACCTTGACGAACCACTCATCGCTGGAGTTGGCATTCAAATAGCATTCGGGACAGGTGTCAATCTCGTTGGCCTCTTGCCGACAGACCTTTACCAACGTTTTGCAGGCTTGATCCACTTTATTATCTGGGGAATCAACAAACACATAAGCTGATTTCGAGTATAATATAAAAAAACTTACCGCCATCTTCTAATATAAGCGCATTGTGCTGCATCCATTTGACTTCGCTGAGGAATTCATCGGTGCTGCGAAATGCGCGATTTTTGATACGTTCCCACAAATTTTCAAAGTTCACCGGATTCACAAAATATTTCTTGTAAGTGTCGGGCAAGACTTCCTGTGGAGCACGCAGTTTGTGTGCCTGTAAATGAAAAAAGTGACAATGAAGAGTAAATGAGAGTTGTTTGCCGCAGCAGGTAGCACGAATTCGCCGACGAAGAGAACGGCGAAGAGAGCTGCGCCATTTCCATTGTAAACAAACAAGTTTGAAAACAGCAATATACAAACAGAAATAACAACGCAGCAGAGAGCAGCACAACAACCATCAAGCGCAAGAGCAAGAGGCACTCAAATGCTAGTATGTACTCGCTCTCTCACACCAATGTCTTTCAACAGCCGAATGTGTGAGCGTAACTAACCTCAAATTACAAAGCGACCGAAGCAAAAGCAGAGGCGGCAATGTCAGGCAAATAAATTGCGCGATTGACGACGACGCTTCGTCGTTTCATCACCACCACTACCTCTTCTGCTGTTGCTGCTACTTCTGCTTCTTGAGGCTGCTGTTGCTACATTTTTTTCTATTTAACCTCTCTTATTTGGTTGATTCTCTTTTCATTTTTCTTCCTGTTTGCCATTCACACCAAGCAATATGAGCACAGATGTGTTACATAAATTAATACTTTTTTTTTTTTTAGCATGAATGTACATTTGTAGTATGAACATTTTAGTGAATGCTCGTGTTAGCATTATTGCTATCAACATGTGTATTTAAATATATGTACATACGTATGTATGTATGAATGGATGTATGCATGTACAGAAGTATGCACAATTACTTTTCCATTTGTCTGCGGTTTGGACTTTGTAATTGTTTTTAATGCGCACTGGTAGCCGACGGCAGTAACATTAAATGAATTAATTAATTCCTCGCACATTTTTAGCATATTTTGCAGAACGAATGAAACTGGGGCGGTAACATTAATTAGATATTTTATGGAGCTTTTGGCTAACCATAGAGACGCGGAGTAGAAATAATCGCTGACTGCTTCATGTCTAAGCATAATATTATGCTCATCCACAGCTAAAAAAACAATTGCTCCAAATAATAACTTAAGCCTCCAATAAAGCTGTGTAAAAATGACCAGAGAAATGCTTATGTATTTGTAAACATTCATTAAGAATCATTCTTCAAGATAAAATTTATTTTTCATTCACAGAAGTGTGAATCTAATTATTAGGAAAATAAAAAAGAAGTTGATTAAATATTCGCTCATTATTATGTAGATACGAATTAACAAATGTTGTACATACTTTTCTTCCATTTATGTATTAAGTTCACAATAAAAAGCCAACTGAATGTGATTCTTACTTTATTCAGCGACCTAATGCTGATAAGTTAAGAAACTGAAAGAAGTGAACTCAATTTAAGTGCACATAAATATGCACACACACATACATATATATAAGTATATTAATATATTCTCATTTATATGTGGGAGTCAGTCTACCTCATGCATATAGGATTATTTTAGTCGGTACATCTGACAATAAATATGTAAATATTTAGTTACAATTGAGATTACACATACATACATATATATGACAAGGGAGTCGCTCCCTCTTTAACACAGCAAAAGCAACGAGAACGAGACTTCTCAGGTGTCTATCCATTATAAGTCGCCAAGATAGAGAGAGACAAAGAGAGAGAGGATGAGCAAGGCGAACAGACATAACAAACAGAGTACGTAAGTGACAAAGAGAGCACTTACCCGCTGCATGTATATACATATTTATTCACAAATATGCACACAAATATATGTCAAATACACACATAATTTTGTCGTTGTGTGCGAACAAAATTTCGCGTGATTTTATAAATTGACAAGCAAACGAACATGTACTAAGCAGATAATGAAAACTGTTGTGAACTGGTAACTATCTACATAGATATATATACATGCAAACCGATGTACATACGAATACGAATTCCTGTCTATATTTATTACTTACCCCACGAATATGCTTCATGCGCTCGAGCGCATATTTGAGCAGTTGACTGAGCAGATCGACGGATACATCGTTGCGACGTGACCTGATGAAAGAAATAAAAGCAGTTGATGATATAGAGATATAATGCATTTACAGTTAAAATTTCATTTACCGCTTGGGCGCACTCTCGACGAGTACACATTCGGGACATTTCCAAGAGCTGTCGAACTTCGTCGACGCCGGTCGAACGCAGTAGGTGTGAAACGATCGGAGGCATTTGGAGCAGGGCATTACCATGTTGCATTCACGGCACTTCCAGCAGAACGGATCCCAGCCAACCTGTCAAATGGCAATGCAAATACAATTCTGACAATCGATAAGCAAACGATAATCGATATTCAATAATCGATAACATACCCTTGTTGGTGCTTGCCAAATTTTGTTGAGGCGTTTGTTAATCTCCTCGCCATCATTTGATGCACTCGCCACATCCGAGAAGAGAGAGAGATTTGTATCCGTGTCCCCCGTCGAATTGGTTTGCCACTCCGCATTGTCAGCTTTAGCTATCTCTTGGTACTGCTGCTCAGGGTCCACTGTGTCTATGATGTAACGTTCGAGAAAGGCCATTCGCTTGCGAGCGAACTCTTCGTTCTCGGAGCGCAGATTACCACGGCGTGGGTGGTGCTCCTCGCTGCTCCGCGTGACTGTCTTGCTGCGCGAACGGAATTTCTGGCGGCCATTATTTTGATTACTGATACTTTCCTCGTTGTCACTCAGAACGTCATCATGGTCATTAGCCACTGAAAAGGTGCTATTCTTCGCTTTATTCATCATTCGCTGCGAATGCTCGTACCATTCTTGTTCCGCATCCGAGTCCTGTCTGGGTGCAGGTATGCTTTTGCTGCGTGTCAGCCTGCTCCCCTTAACTGGCCCGCTGCTCGATTCCGATGAGCCCGTTGTTAACTGCTCAACCCCAGCCGCCGGCTGTTTGAGGACAGCCCGCGACTTACGCCTCTTCATTTTTGAGCTCTCCGACACGTAACCGGTGAGCACCTCGGACTCGTTGTGTGAACGCTTCAGAGCAATCATTTCCTTTGGCACACGCACCTTGCTCTCCTCCATCTTTGGCGTCGATGTGGTCAGCTTTGGTTCGCTCGGCTGTGGCGTTGTAGTCGACGTTACCACCTTCGTTAGCTTCATGGTGAGCGAAGCGTGCCCGGGACAAGAACCAGAGCCAACTGCCGTGGCTGCCAGCACTGGCCAAGCATTGGAGTTGGAGGAGCCGGTGCTGTTGCCGCCACTGGCCGAGCCAGGTGGCGAGCTGACCACATATTTCAATACTGTGTCCTTCTCCTGGCCAAGATTTAAAAGTAGATGCGGCGGGGGGCTGTCAATGGCGGACGTCTCCTCGTAGATGGGACGCGGTATGGACTTTCTGCTGTCCGCGTCGTCTTCGCTGCTATCCATGTGGCAGATTTCTTTAGCTGCAATTCAAACACAAGCCAATTAATCAAATTCTGAATTACAAAATGACGCATGTCATTATATATATCGACAAATGCACACACCGTAAGCTATGAAACTGACTGTTAAAAACAATTATTTTGATCGTAAATTCAAGCTTTTAAAAATTTCGAATTTCTTTTGTTAATACTGTAGACTTTAGCTAGCTATAGAGTATAACAAATAAAAATTCTCCGATATAGGTAGAAATTGTCCTCTTTGTATATAATTTTCACTCAACTCGTCGACTCATCTACGACTTATTCGCTGCTTTTCAACACTATGAGAAAAAGTGATGAGAGAAGGACAACTTACCAGTAGTTCCTTGAGTTTAGTGTTTCTGCTGCTCGCTAGAGCGAGACACACATACAGACGTACACATACACATACAAAGTGGAATGCAATGCGATGCGTGAATACAGTAAAAGAAGAAATAGTTTGTTTTTGATTTGCCTTTGTTTATGGTTTATGGTTTATGCCTTGTGTGTTGTTCTTCTGCTCTTAGTAGACTAGCAAAATGTGCATTGTTGTGTAGAGTTTTTTTTTTTGCCAATTGCCTTTTCTTTCTCGCCTCTTTGTTGTTGGTGTTGCCAGTTTCATATATTGTCTGCCTGTTACGTGCAACTGCAAAATGTACAAAAGATAAAAAAGATTGAACACCATTTACATTTGTTTTGTATAGGCATGTGCATGTATGTAGGTATAAAAAATATTGTATCTGCGTACTCTTATACATACATCCATACATACATGTGCACACAAACGATTATTGTTCGTCTTACCAATCTCTGGTTTCTGGTTTTCACACTGCGCTGTTTGTAAAGTCGTACAATATGTTGCCAGTTGATGCGGTCAGTGTTGGTGATTCAGTGTTTGTTAATTCATATCCACTATTCTTTTCTGTGATTTTTACATTCAATATTGTTGATTTTACTTTACATTTAGCAGAAAATTGCCGCACTTAAAGACACCAAACTCGATGCGTCGGCAAAACGAATGAAAATGAATTCGCCTCAATTGCTTTTCGCTCAAATCAGTCAGATGTTGACCGCGCTTACGCTCACTTTCATAAGCTGTAGCACTCTCACGTTCATGCTCTTTATCGCAATTGTTTGGCTCTCTTTGCATTGAAACGTTCTCTTACACAATTTGTGTTGAATTTTTGTATGCCATCATTGATTATGATATTATATTAAATACATATTTATTTAAGTGTATGTTTGTGTGTGTGTGCGTGTGAATGTTTCATTAAATATTAATTTATGTATTGCACATATGTAGAGAAAGAAAGTTTTTTATAGTTCTTAATTTTTGCACATATATTTTTGCTTATAACTTTCCGCAGTACTTGCTTTAGTGTCTCATGAAACTAAGAAATACTATTTTAATTCAAAAAACACTTTTGAGATTTGAGAAGAGCTTATTATAATTTTATATTAAGCGCTCTCAACTATCTTTTGTTTATTATACGTAAACCAAATGATTGTTTGTTTTGTTTTGTTGGCATTGCATTTATTAATTTGTATATTGTCACAAAAACAGCACTAACCATAAACAATAAACAAATTTGACAGCCAGAAAGAGTAGAAGAGAAATGGTTAAGTTACACTCAAGCAAAGTCTACTAAATATAGCAGTTTCCATATATTCATGGCAAATGATGGTCGTAGAACAAAAGTTGGCACACATGAAACCCATGCATAAAGGTCGACTTAAGCAGACCTTAGGCGACCTTATTTGGGCATAAATACCCAAAATGTATGTATGTATGTGTAAATACACATATATTCAAAGGCAATGTATGCATTTGTGTACCTGCTGGTGGAAACATGTCAATAAATGGAGATTACGAACATCATTTTTATTCCAAAATCCAAAACTGTTAAAAAAGTTGCTTGGCTCCCCATATTTGTATGTGAGTGGTGTGTGTGTGTGTGTGTGTGCGGTGTGTGTGTGTTTCTGCACGAGCAAAAAAGTTTGTTTTTGCTTTTTCAGGAGTGTTCCTCGGGGAGCAATTGGGTTAATATTTGGCACATAAATTTGCAAACGAAACACTTTAATCAATGCTCAGTCGGGGTTGAGGCAAAAAAAGGGGCCTAAATGCGGTGCAATGCACCTTTAAGCAATGGACCATATTGATTTAAAAAAGAATAACAAAAAATAAACACCAATTGCGAG
Organism: Drosophila dives; assembly: GCA_035042365.1. Taxonomy (NCBI): domain Eukaryota; kingdom Metazoa; phylum Arthropoda; class Insecta; order Diptera; family Drosophilidae; genus Drosophila; species Drosophila dives. The sequence goes on from JAWNLJ010000439.1 coordinate 2,072,650, forward strand.
TACAGAAACCTCGGGCATGGAATACGGGCAGCTGGCAAAGTTTTGGTCTACACTTTGGCCTACAGGCGGAAGGCTTTGAGCCACAATGGTTACCTGCTTGTTGCTGGACCTAAAGCGACACCGTCCATTTATAACATATTGAATTTCATTTTGTTGATCTCGAGCCGCAGGCAGATTCAGCTCACCGTTGCTACTCGACCGGAGAAGAGCCCACTTGCATAATTGTTTTGCTTGGAATTATAGAACGCCTAGCCACACCTGAGCACACCAGCAGCCAAGATGAGAGATTTGGTGCAGACGGAGGAAGGAAAGAATACACTTTGGAAAAATAGAGATTTAAATGTTTATTGCTCGAAAGAAGAGAATTGTTTAGTTAGTTGAGAAATGCTACGGTTCACTTTAGAAGTATAGCTAGTTTTTATAGGGGTGCTTTTTTTTTATCAGTTAACAGATTTCTAGAGATTTTTTTCTTTACTTAAACCCCAAAACTGAAGTTTCGATTGAGTGATACTTTTTGATTTGGGTTTTTTTAATGCACAAAAATATGACTAAAATATAGACTTGATTTATATAAAGGATATTTTTTGTATCTATATTTCCATTTATATTTTTTGTTTATCTTTCGAAATGCAAATTTATCTATTTGCATTAATTTTGAAAATTCGTTATTTAATTTCAGACATTTATTCCACAGAGTAAAATAAAATAAACTAAATTGACCTGCAAATAGTTATTATCCTGCCCAATAGAGGAAAACTTGGAGTAAAAAACAAAGTTCCATTACGAAAAAAATGGATTTTTTTGCTTACTAAATACTGGTCACATCTAAAACGTTTCTTTTAGAGGCATGTGTTAATCGATTTGAAATGCTCGTAAATTAACTGGGAGTAAATCAAAGACTTCCGAATGGGCAATGTAGCTTCCGAGCTCTGAAAGATCTTTCATTTTTGATTCGAATACATTTGCCATATTACGAAATGTTATTAACTGTTTACCCTTAGTTAATATCTTTAGTTGGAATGCCAATTAAGAGAGTTCGTCTTGCCATGCTGTAAATTTATAGTTTCTGTTTAGTAATTTTTATACAAAATTAAAATTTTCTTGCCTTTCTTGGTAGGCTTGGAAAATGTAGATTTTGCCAAAACTGGGCTTACTCGTTGATTTTACTTTTAGCCAAAGAGTATGCTTTGTAATTGGCTTAGTTTCGAGAATGCAGATGTGTTGTTTATGATGTTGGCCAACTCGAAGTGTAATTACAATTTAAGCAATTACTCTGCCAAAACTGAAGTATTCATTTTATAATCATTTGCTTAATGCTTATTAGCTTTTTTTTTTCGTTTATTGTAGTTTTTTTTTTTTGTTTTTTTGTTTTTTTCCTGTGTAGTCCACTTAGCTACCCAGCTGGGCATTGCCAATTATTGAGCGGTTGCCAAGTGGAGGCATATATAGCCAGGACGAGCTGTTGTGGGCGGTGCACAGAAACAAGTGCAATAACTGTTTGGCAAACAGATTTATTTTTGCTGGCTCCATTCGCATTGTTGTTGCTCTTGGCTGCTCCTTGCTCGCTGCTCCATGCTCCCTGCTCGCTGCTGGCTGCTGGCTCCTGGCTGCTGGGCCCCCCTTTTGCTAGTAAAAATATTGGTTTCTAAACTTTCATTGCCACTGCGTCTGGCAGGAGGTACTGCTGATGGCGCTGGCTGCTACACGACTCCAACTGGCTGCTCGTCTGACCGCAGAGCACCACGGCTGCAGTGCATCATTTTTGCATTAGAGAAGTGCCTGCTCCATAAGAACTGTAAATAACGAAAGCGCCAACCCAGTGTCGACTGCCGTCCCAATGGCGCTGATCATGTTGCCGGAATCCAGAAACCGGTTGCAGTTCCAACCGCAAATTATGCCTGTCAAAAATGAATGTTATATTCGTAACGTCAAGAAAAAACTGCACAAGAATCAGCCAGTGCCGTGCAAGGAGTGTGTCTGAGTGTGTGTGTGTGTGTGTGTGGGCGAGGATGCTGGAATGGGTTTTTGTGGTTTGCTAACGGTACGTGCTCAATGCGTCACATTCTCTGGAGGACGGGCTGCACACATGCTTTAGCCGTTGCAGCCTTGGCAAATGAAGCCAAGCCATTGATGGCTTCTGCCGCCCTTATCCCATACACGTATCCACATGTATGTGTGGGATTGTGTGTATGTGTTGACTGACTAACTTGGAGGTTGGGCGATGCCGCAGTCACCGCAGCTGCACCGGATGCTGACGGCGTTTGGAGCAGAGAGGCAGATGCTGGTAACTTTGACTAAATGTGTTTTGAGTGCATTAAGATGAAAATGTTATTACTGCTTTCTGCTCTGCTCAACGCTGCTGCTGCTTCCCGTTCAGTCATTATTGCAACATTCTGTGAGATCTGCTGCAGTGGCAGCGGCAGTGGCAGCGGCAGCAGTGCCACAAGGTTGCGGCATCGGAGATTAAGCGCGGAAATGCAGCAAAATGTGAGCACAAACATGAAAAACTGAATTGCTCGGGGAAGTGCGATGGTGTGCGGGGGGCGGACAGGGGGGGCGCAGATATACATCCATAGATACATAGATAAACCCGAACGCAAACGGAAATTTGCTCACATTTCCAAATACGAGTTTGGATTGTCGAAAGTTTGATCAACAAGTGATGGCTCCGCCAAAGGGTACTCTCCGCCTGCCAAATTATGCAAATTAGCAGCTGACGAGGATATTCGGGGAAGTTGCCAGTTGCAAGTCGTCAGTTGCAGTTGCAAGCGCAATTGAAAAACTCAAAACGAAGGCAGCAGCGCAAAGAAACTGAAATTGAATGCCGTTTTTTCGCACAGTGTTTTCGGCAGTTCAAAGGATTAGCCTAAAAGCCTGAAGGATACTCAACATTTTGTGTGTCTTTGACCTTTCTGTGTGAAAACTGAAGAATATTGAAAAAATTTGAGCCTTAACTTTAGCTTTTGTAATCTGCTAAGAATATGGGATTACTAAACTAAAGTAGCACAAATATTAGCATCATATTTGAATTTTCATTTATATGAACAAATTCCGTTTGTACAAATAAAATAAGCATTTGCATTTTAGTTTTTATTCAATTTTATTTCGTATTTCTGTTTTTATTTTTTTTATTATTATTATTCCATCTATTTTAATATAGTGTGTAGTAAAGCTTGACAATCTATACCAAAGAATAATGCTATCATCATCATCATCATCATCATCATCATCTGTGTTTAGTTATACATACATATACCTATTATATTTTTGGCAATACTTTGTCATGTTTTCATCTCTATGTGTGTGTGTGTATTTTTGTGTCATGCTTTATAAATTTTTATTTTTTTTACTTATCTTTTAATGCATGTTTTAAAAATGTGCAAATCGTGTAAATTGTAAATTAAATTTAATTTAAAATACAAATTGCTTGACATGTTGTTTGGCCTTTTTGCTTAGGGCACTAAACAAACAAAATATGCACTAAAAACCAAAAAAAACAAACAAACTTATTTACTCGACTCTCTGTCATCGGGTTTCACATTATTAAAAAATATATCCAATTGCAACTTGTTTATGAGTTTGACATCGTACAGCAGGCCAAAATAAAATAAATATTGGCTGCAATTTGTTAAAGGTAAAAAATGCCACTATGATTTTTCGTTTTAAATTATTTATTTTCTGAATTACATCATCCAATCAAGGTTGATTTTATTTATCTCTATTTTCTCCCTGCAAATGCTTGATCGGTTGGGGGGGAGTGGGGGGAAGGATTATGTAATTGTATCCGACTCTTTGATAAAGGGCAGTGTATACATCATTGGATTGCAATGTGCCTAACCGTATTGTACGAGTTGATTCCATTTAAGTGCATATATAAATGGTGCATGCCACACATAGATACACACAAACAGATGCATTCATGTATGTGTACATGTGTGTACATGTGTACAGCGTAGTAAGCACAGCAATTAAAATTATATTTGTTACATGCGCAACGCTGCCTTTTGCGAAAGTTGTGTGTGCTTTTGTGTGTGTGTGTGTGTGTGTACGCGTGTGTGCGTGTGTTTGGCATGCATTTAAAAATTTAGTTTCAACGTTTGAGAGTTTAGTTTTTGTTTGCATTCTGGCGGTTCACATCACCTTTTAATTAGTTAAAACAATTCAAAGGGTTTTACATGGTTTGCATTTGAGTTATTTTAAGTGAAATTTTAAGTGGATTTTAATATGGTTAATGTTATATGGCATATGGCATATGGCATATACATATATGTACAGTTTCTATTTTTTATTTGTATACGAAATCACATTGATACATTCCAAACAAAATACTTGTTTAAAACTAATAACTCCAAAAAATAAATGCGAAGAATTGAACATAAATTAGTATCAGTTCCATGCCTCAGAGAGTCACATAAATTCAATCAAAATACAATTAACATATAAATTTGATAATTGAAAAGTCAAAGTATATATTTTTTTAATTAACTAATATCGAATTAAAGTGTCAGCTATACATTGACCTTATACTATCTCGTGCAGCATCTAGGCATTTAATATAAGTATTAACTTTGGAGAACTATGAGAGCTGAAGGAAAAAATGTACTATTTACTGATATTTCTATCTCTATTGTTTAGATTTTTTTTTTTTTGATTTTATTTATTTATTTGTGTGTTTTTTTTTTTGTTTAATTATAGATATTTTGCATTTGTCTTTCTTTGTGTAACGTGCAATTTCAAATATTTTTGCATGCATGCTTTTCATATGTTTGCTACTTTGCTGCAGATATCAGAGCTCCAAAAAACAAAAACCCTTTTTGAGTACTTGCCACATTATACAAAAAAGTGGGCGTGTATCTGAGTTGTGTAAATATTGGCTTGCATATGTGTGTGTGTGTGTGTGTGTTTGTGTGTGTGTTTTAGTATTTCTCTGTATTTTGTTTATTCCGTTTCTTAATTCGCATTTTGTATTTGATGTGATTTCATTGTGTTATTCTTCATTTCCGTATTTATATATATTCACTTTTTTTTTTGTTTATTTATTTGTGTATTTATGTATGTAAATTTGCATGATTTGCTCGCAAAGAACTTTTATTTATTTTGGTTTGCATATTAGCTTTACATACATACTGAAAACAAACATATGCGAATACAAAAATTGTATGCGGGCTTGCGGCTATGAAAATGTTGATTTTTTTTTTGTTTTTGTATATACTTATACATATTACGAATTTATAATTTACATTTATATTATCAAGCTCGAGTTGTAAACGTACTACACAAAAATTATTATTATGCTGCATTTGTTGTTTCTGGCTTATATATGGGTTACATTTAATCTATACATGTACTGGTAATTAAGTATATATATATTAAATGTACACTACTACTGTGTATACACGATTATGCATTTTACAATATATATATGTATATATATATATATATATAATATGATATACTCATTTCTGTTACACGCCCACATTGTAGGTAGTACATGCATATTCAATTATAATTAGTAAAATTTTGGGCTGCCAAGTTTAATTATGTAATGGCACATTGATGTTTTAACTATAGTTTATGGATTTTACATCAATTTATTATGTACAGTTAAAATATAGATAAATTGCATTATAATTGGGTGGAAAGTGTGACAAACATAATAATACTATTTTAGTGCAAAAACTTAACAAGTTCGGCTTGGTTATGGAAGAGCATTAATAATCTAAAACTGAAGCATCTAATGTATATATGTGTGTTTTTTTTCCAAAATGGGCCGATTTAATATAAAAGCAACCCGAGGGCATAACAATTATGTTTAACATTTAAAACAGAGCCTTTTAAAACATTTCACATTACAAATGCTGTGGCATTCAGCTTTGGTATTTTGGTTTTTTGTTTTTTGATATTGAGCTGGGCATTAAAATAATTTCTGATTTAAAATGTATGTAAATATATGCCTATTCACACATTTATACATATATATATATACAGAATAATGCATATCGAAGAGGACACAAATTGTTGAATCTATAAATAAAATATCCTCATTAAATGCAATCGCATGGCTAAAAGTGATAAATACGTATATTTCTTTAAAATAGATAATTTAATATATATATATATATATCAGGTATATTACTTAGGATCTCTAACTCTATATGCATATATAGCAATGTGGCTACAGAGGATTATACAATGAGCAAAGGTTTCTCTCTAAAAATCATTTCCAAACTAAGTAAAAACCAAAAAAAAACACACTCTCAAGCTCAATTCGAATACATTTCGACATTATCAATATATTCTTAATTTTTATAAATATTTATATATTCTGCAAATATTTAGACTTTTTTTTATTTGTACATAGATTTTTGATTTTACACATTTTAAAGGACAATTTTGGTCTAGAATCGTTTCACGCTATGCATTTTAAACATTTACCAAATTAAATAGAAACTACAATTTCTGGGTTACAGATGGATTCCATGGGCCACCAATAGAAAGTGAATCATTCATCGAGTGGAATATGTGGCTAAATGTTAGGAATGGGCTACCATGAAACTACAATTATATGACTAATTATTCTACTTATGAGAGTGTAATAAAATCATTAATAATACTATTTTTGTTGTTGTTATTTTGTTGCGGTTGTTCACACACCATTCTCATATTCTCATGGGGATTTTATGGGTTTTATTTTGTTGATTTTGATTCTACATAAATTGCTCGTGGATCGCTATATATTACATACTGATATATATATATTTGGACTGCGACAGTCAATAGATTGTTCATATTTTTGCTATAATTATAAAATATTATTTTTAAGGGGATTCGCTGCTTGGTACATGATATGAACAAAACGATTGCCACAGTGGATTCATCCCGTTTATATATATATATATATAGAATACAGATTTTGTCGTATGTGCAGCAGACAATCTATTGACCGGCAGGTGGCGCTGCTATTTACACGTGTGTACCGTAATACTAGAGGGACACAAACTCGCCACTTCCAACTTTGTCGTTGGCAACCGACTGCTGCTGCTGCTGGTCCGACGCCTGCAGCTGGTGATGGGCATCTTGGGGGGACTCCAGCTCCATTGGATTCGCCTGCTCGGCGGATTCGCTAAAGAGCGTCTCGTTCTCGTTGCCCAAGCCGCCGCTTGCTGTGATGCGTCTGCCCATGTTGTCGTATTTGGGATACGCAGAGCTGTCGCCAGGTCCACTGTTCTTGCACAGGGGTCGCAGGGGCGTTGCCTCGCCAATGGGGGGCGTGCTGCAGGCGGAGGAGGAGGATGGCACATTGTTGATACAACTGACACAATTGGCGGCGGACACTGGCGTCGCTATCGTCGTTGGATGATGGCACTGGACGACAGCGGTGACGGCTGGCGGTGGTGGTGGCGGCGGTAATTCCATTTCGTTGGTGGTGCTGCAATGATAGGCGCCCGTTTCCAGGTTGTAGGTGACAATCTCGTCATGCGGATAAAAAGTCGTGGCGCCGCCGGGCTGCAGTGATGGGTCCTTCTTGAGAATGCCACGTCGCGTTGTGTGTCGTGGCAGGGTGGCACAATGTGCCACAGTCTGACCACCGCCACCGCCGCCACCATCGCTCGAGCTGGATGCCACTGAGGAATCACACTGCACATCCTGCAGGCGCTTGGGTATGTTCAGCAGATCGGGATACATGTTAATGTCGGCGCCATCGAGCATGTCCTGCGTGACAGAGACGCGTATGAATATGTTACCAAAGGTGGGATTCGGCACAATGTTGGAGCAGAACTCCGGCGGTGGTGGAAACACACCCACATTCAACGGAAACTCCTCCGACAGCTGTGCATGTCCATGCGAATGGGAATGTGTATGTTGTCCCGGATGCTGCAACTGATGCTGATGCTGATGCGCATAGTTGGCCATTGAGGTGGGCACCGAGATGAGTCCGCATGTGGGATCCTTGACAGTCATCAGTTGCTGGCGCATATGCTGACTAGCCTGTCCCTGAGCCTGTCCAGCCTGCTGCTGCTGCTGCTGCTGTCGATGATTCTCCACCGCGTGAATCTCAATTTGATTGAAGCCCAGGCTGGAGTCGGTCTTGTTGATGGAGCTGGGGTTGTTGTCGATGCCATAGCTGTCACCGCGATCATTTGTCGTCGTTGTCACACTCGAATCGAGCAGCTTCTTCTCCTGGTCATTGAAACTGACGCTCGACTTGACGCCAGCCTTGTTGGCATGCCGATGCTGCCGGGTCGTCCGTTTGCACAGGCAGACCACAAACGAGATGGCGATGAGCAGGAAGACGGTGCCAAAGATGCCCATTATCAGGCCAAAATACCAGAAAGTCTCCGGCGTCTTTACCAGCACATGCTGCACGATCTCGCTGAGGTAAATGCTGATGTTTTGCGTCATTGATCCAATCAGATTGCTGCCCGTGCAGGCATAGGTGCCCGCATCCAGGCTGCTCACATTGAACACCGTCAGGTTGCTCCACAACTTATCGGATGCAATGCTCTCCGCATCGAAGAGCACATTATCATTGTCCAGAATCTTGCCATTCAGCTCCCAGCTGACTACGGGCAAGGGATCCCCATACACCAGGCAGCTAAAGGTCGTATTGCTGCCAATGTCAATGTTGGTCGCCTCCTCATTGTTGAAGATCTCGACGCGTGGCGGACACCCGAAGAGCTCATCGTCGACACTGTCCCAGGTGCGATCCTTCTGCAACGGCGGACCCTTGCACACCAGACTCACGGAACTGAGGCGACTGCTGACATACCAGCTGCGAAATTTGCGCAGCTTGCAATTGCATTGCCAGGGATTCTCCTCCAGGGAGAGCGTCTTCAGGTTGGCCATGTGCTGGAACACATACTCACTCAAACTCTCCAGCAGATTGTTCTTAAGATTCAGAAACTCCAGCAGATTGAGATTGGCCAGTGACATGGGATCGATGTAGGAGATCAAACAGTTGTGCATGTCCAGAGTCCGTAGATGCGGTAATATGGGAAACTGATAGGCGGACAAACGCTTCAGCGGATTCCCATTGAGATAGAGTATACGCAGGCGATCATTCCCCATGAAGGTATCCTTATCGAGCATCTCCAACTTGTTGTCGGACAGATCAATCTCGACAAGTATCTTCAGATTGCGAAAGCTTTCCTTGTGGATGTATTGGACCTCGGATTTCTTGAGATAAATGCGCTGCAAATTGAGCAGACCCAGTGTAGAGAACTCCTCCCGATTCAGATATGGTATGTGATTGTCATTGAGCACAAGGACCTGCAGCTCCGTGCTCAACGTTGTCGGAATGCTGGTCAATTGCAGCGAACTGCAGATTGCCGACTTTTTGCCATTGGTCCACTTGCAGGTACAGTTGGAGGCGCAGCTCTGCGACCAGTCATCGGCCCACACCCACCCAAGGAGGCCCATCAGGCACAGAAGCCAAAGCAGCTGCTTCCACACTGCAAAAACACACAGAATGAGAAAAAAGGTCAGCCTTGCAAGGAAGAGCGAGTAAGCGGGACAAAGGTTGGCACAAATACACAAAAAGTAATGATTGACGACCTTTGGTTGAATCTTTTGTTTTACCTGGCAGTCGGATGCTCTCATTCCTGTTCCTGCTTCTGCTCCTGCTGCTGCTGCTGCTGTTCCTGATGCTGCTGCTTCTGCTCCCGCTGCCTCTTCTGCTTCTCCATTTGGTTGCCATGCTGTGCGTTCTGTACTGCTCCCCCCTCCCTGCTGTTTGCCAGCACCGCGACCTCGCCAATTGATGACTCTAAATGGCTTTGGCTGATTCGATTGCCATGTTTCACATCATGTTGCCGTCGCTGGCGAAAGGGGGATCCATTACATATTACCCGGCACTTTGGCACAAAGGCAAATTCTCGTTGCACTCGACTGCGACAGATTCTTCTTATTGAATATTATTTTTGTGAATTTTCCTTTTTCTTCGCCCCACTACACACACTTTGTCAGCACCTCCTCTGCGCCTCCCTCTGTCGCATCAGAGGCTTCACAAGTGTTGCCCAACTGAAAGGAAAAATAAGCGAGAAAAATCTTTCATTTAGTTATCTTTCAAAAGGGAGAAGCAGAAGGGATAGGTTAAAAAGTTTAATATTATTGGCTTAAGGCAAATCACGTTTTAGATGCATTTAAATTTATTAATATTTAAAATGCTCAATAAATAATAAAATCAATAACAAAAAGTGGAAAGGTAAAATTCCAATTAATTTATTCGTTTATGTTTTAGAAATTTGATCATCTCATTAACTAAAAGCTTAAATATTAAATTTACGTATTCGACTTTTTACTGACGCAACTTCTAATGCTGAGTAAAACTTCTGAAAATTCAAATTTGCAATCCTAAACCCTTTTGCAATGGAATAAATTTGCAGAACTTTAAGATGCCTTTTTTTTTCTTTGCGTTTGACATGAAACTAGTTTGACGGCTCAAAGGGAAAAAGCAAGGATTTTGGCCAAACTGGATTGCATGCAGCATCGATTACGAAAAGTTTTTGATTCAAAGTTTCTTCTTAAAGTAAAAAATGTAAACTAAACCAAATCGGGTTTTCTTACAGCATATTTTTGGGAACAATGTGCATTGTTTAGTTGCTGTTGATGTTGCTGTTTTTGCTGTTGCTGCTGTTGCTGCTGATTGTAATTTTAGTTGGCTCATTGGTAATCTCAATTTACCAAACCTCGGCCTGTAAATGGAATGGCAAACAATGGCCAATGGGAAAATGGGATCGGCCTTTAGCAGTAGCTTTAAAATCGCTCATCAACAACAATTTGTAGTTTGTTGTTCATCTTGGGTTCCATTTTAAGGGAGGGTGATGCGGGTGGTGTGCGGGTGTGGGTCGGTTGAATGGACAACAGAGCAACAATGCCCACCAGCCGCACCAAGCATCCCACTCAAATGGCAAAGGCATCTTTACAAAATCAGCATCAAAAGCCTGTCGGAAGCCGATTTTTTTTTTTTTTATTTTTTTTTTTTTGTTTTGTTAACGCTTTCAAGTGAGGAGTGTGGAAATGGAGCAAGTTGAAATTCGCCCCAGCGCAATGAAAAAAAAAAGAAGAAAATAAAACTGCTGAATTACCCACCTACAAACTCACACACCTACACACACACACACATGCACACCATACTGATAGACACACAATGAAAATGTAAAGCGCTCTGAAGGTTCATTTGTCAATTTGCCATTTGAATTTGTATTTGTGAAATTCACTTGGACGCTTTTGCGTCCTCTATTCTCCTCCTGCTCCTTCTCCTCTCCATTGTCTGGCGGCACTCCCTTGGCAAACCCATTCATATACCCCCAACCCACACCCTCCCCCCTCCAACAACACTCAATCTCTTCTTTTTGTATTTTTTTTTCTCTCTCTCACGCCATCTATCACTTTTCTGGCCTGCCTGCCTCTCTTTCAATTTTTCTCTCTGACTTGGCTAAGATGCTTTTGCCAATGCGGATAATATTTCCTGTGCCAGTGCAGCAGTTGGCAGCGCAATTGCAATGGATGCGCCTGGTTCATGCTTCATTCCTCACCTCCTGCTGCTCCTCTCCTCTCCCTCCTCCTACTTCTCTGTCGCCCCGTCGCCCCTTCTTCTCGTTCGACCTTTAACGTTTCGTTTCATTTTGCTGGCAATTCAACTGATTTTTGCCAGCCTGATGCCAAAGTGTGTGTTGTCTGAGTGTGTGCAACTCTGCGTGTGTGTGTGTGTGTGTGTCTGTGTGTGTGTGGCAGCCACACAATCGTCGACATTTTTATTTGTGCAGCACATACACACTCACACATTCATGCACTCACTTGAAGAGATCCGCAGTGGCAGACACTAGTGGTATACACTTGCCGGGCTCGTTGATATATTCATAAATGTGGCACAGTGGGCCACATAAGGCAATACTAATTTAATGGCCAATTGCCAAAATGCGACGCTACAATCTACTATTCGAAATGATTGCAGAATATTAAAAAACACAAAAAAAAACAAAAAACGAATAGCAAAATAGCAAAATATTATGATAGCATCTAGCAAAGAAATACTGCAGCCACATGTCGTAAAGCAAATCAATTAACTGATGTCCCCAATTGATATGAAGACCCAAATCCAACAACAACAACCACAATTCGATATGCTTATAATTTGGATTATACCTAGAATCAGGCTAAACTGGCAGCAGCAGTTGCAGTTGCAGTTGCAGCTGCAGTTGCACAGCTTGATACGGTGGCATATTACACTATTGTTAAGCTTTGTACGACTAGTTGGTTTTAATCGAAATCAGGCCAACAAAATCAGTTAGCAATTGTTAGTTGGCAGTTGGCAGCTGGCACCAGTTGACCGTTGCAAGTGGACCATCTGAGCCGTAATTGGATTTAATTGTGCCTCAACCAACAATGCAATTCTCCTCAAGTAATTAAGTTTTGCTAGGTGCATAAAAATAAGTAAAAATCCAAACAGATTTTTAAAGTATTTTTAAACTCATTCAGAATAATTCACCTTTGATTAACACCGTTTACAATCTCATAAAAATAATAATAAATAAAATGTTCTACTAAAATTATAATCTGAATTGCTGCAATAGCAATAAATTTTCGTTATAAACTTTTTAAATTACGTTGAAAAAACACAAGTGTACCAAAAATACAATTTATAAATGAATAGCTGAAGTTTTCAACTGTTAAACACATTTCCACAATTTGTAAATATTTTTGCTTACTCATTTTTTATGAATGCAGCTTTTGGTTAAATTGAAAAGGATAAAATCCAATGAAAAAATATAGTTTTTTTTTTTTTTATTATTTTGTGTATTAAGCCAAATTTCAAGGGAATTCAACATAAACTCACAATACGTGAATTTTAAAATTTTGGCTCATACCTGGAGATTATTAAAGTTATTTTGCCATTATTTATGCATGGCATTAAAAATTAAAATTGACATGAAAATCATAAAATTTGAATTGTCATTTAAGTTGTCGCTCGATTTGATTTCAATTGAATGGAACTGGAAATAACCAAAAAGTAAATACTTTCGCTTTAAGGAGCTTATGAGTGGGATAATTAATTACCATCTGTATTTGAAATTCACCTACGATTTAGTCTAGACTTTGACAAATACCCACGCAAGACTGAACACAATTTATTGATTTCAGATCCCATTGTTTTTATTAAACATTTCAACATGTGAACACATCTCAGAGTAGCCTTGGGATATTTACAGTCAGGTAGACTGAGCCGGACACGGCAGGACAATGATTTTTGGCCAGTCAACGTGGCTGCTATTCAAATACCAAACTAAGCCCCAAGTCTTAATAAAGTACATCGAAATGTCAGAGAGTCATTGGAAATCATTGCAGTTTGTCATTCAATTTTAGATATGATTATTTAAGACATACTCCAAATAATCAAAAGCAAATTGAGTTTAACAATTTGCCACTCTTATGTTTTATTCTCTGGAGGCCTTCGATTAATCACTTTGTGCTTACATTTTATAAATATTTAATCACTTATGTTGCAGATGCTTTAATTTGTGGCACAACTAAGTTGAGCTGTGGCATATGGAAATTAAATTGACCACGCCCAGCCCATTTGCTCATTTGCGCAACCAATCAAATTGGACGCTGCAACAAAACAAGCTAAAACAAAATGAGGCAAGATGAGGAAAAAAAAAACGTAAAACAAATAGCAAAATCATTGTGCAAGGACCAACAATTAGAGGCAAAGCTCTTCGCTGCACTGCCAAATTATAACTGAATAACAAAAAACTTAACAAACTTTTCGTGCAACAACAAAATGTATATAAAAATATATATATATATATATATATATATAGATATATATATACTGAATACAAATGGGAAAACTTTTGCTTCGACATCGCTTGAGCTCGTACCACGGTGCGTATGCAAATATATTTTGACTTTGCCACTTGGCAGCGCCTCTGCCGACGCCCCTGACGGCGCCGCCCATTGACTTTCTGTTGCTGCCGCTGTTGCACAATCAGAGGCAAGTGCGAATTTGCGTGCAAATGCAAATGGCGATAGAAAACTTTTTAAATTGAGCAAACATTAACGCTACACAAAAACAAAAAAAACAAAACAACCAAAAAAAAAGCACACACGATGACGAAAAAGTGGAGCAAGCTGCTCTTATCGCAGTGTATTGTGTCGACACGCCTATTTGTTATGTGTCTTATTGTTGTTCGAGGCACGGCAATCTTTCAAGGACAAACAAGCCAAGTGTAAACTGCAAAACTTGTGCATAAGCAGCAACAGCAACAACAGCAACAACAACAGCAACAGCAAAACTTGGCAGCAGCAACAGCAAATCCGAATATAATCGAAAAATGTCACAGAAAAATAAAATTAATGACATTTGGCCGCCATGGGCACAGATTAGTGAGCGTGTTGGAGTTTTATTGCAAAGCGGAAATGGCAATGGTTATACACACAAACACATATACAAACACACACAGAGACACACACACACACACCGCACAGTGCTACGCAATTATCTGTCAGCAAAGTGCGCGCTGAACGTGCAGCAGCAACTGCAACTGCAACTGCAACAGCAATAGCAACAGCAACAGAGGCAAGTAGCAGTTGAAAACAGGACATTCGCCTTAGGAGGCCAGACGACGCTTAACCCAGCAATATTTGTTGTTGCTGTTGCTGTCAGAACTTGTCATTGTTTGCCAGTCCTTGTTGGTGTTACTGTTGTTGTTGTTGCTGTTGTTGTTGCTGCTGTTCGTTCGCATTTCCGGTTGGAGCTGACGCTGCAGAGCTGCGCTGCACTTGGCAGCCACACAACTAAAAAGCATTTGAGTTGACAACGCTGCCGCCGCCATCGCTCGTATGTCCTTCGGCCCAGCAACTGCAACTCCGACTCCAAACTGCAGCTTCAATTTCAACTCGGTTGCCTGTGGAGCACAACAGAAATCATCGACGTCAACGGTGACATGGACATGACCCCAGAGCAACATGGAACAATTTGGGAGCCAAAAGGCCGCATTTGTGTGTGGCTCTCTTTTTCGCTCTGTGTGTGTGTGTGTGTGCCTGGCAGCCAGTATATTTGTGTGAAACCGCAAAAATACATAGCAGCCACAACAAGGGGAGCAGCAGGCAGGATGACAAGCAGAAGCAGAAGCAGTTGACCCAACAACAACAGCAACAGCAGCAAGGAGCAAGTGACAATAAACACAACGATTGTGGACACACTTACACACACACACACAAAATAGTGTGTATACATGTCGGTTATTTGTGTATGCATACATATTTATCCACGACAGACAATTACAATACAAACAAACGTGCAACAGAATGTGAAATGCCGCAACAGGAAGTGGTAGATGCAATAGCGACAGAAGAATAAGAAGACGACGACGACGACGACGACGACGACGGCTGAAGATGTAAATGGAAAAGGAGTAGTAGCAGGTGCAGAAGCAGACGGAGGAGCAGGCGCAGGCAAAGGAGCTGAAGAAGAATGCAACAATGACAACGCAGCCAGGACTAAAGGACACGCTAAGGCTAACGCTCCTGGAGAAACTCTAACTCTGCGTCCTGCCACACACAGATAAGAAACTTGGCCGACGTTCTGCAGCCAAAAAGGAAGCGGCTGGCGATCTATTACGACAGCACACATAAACACACACACACAACACACACATACACACACACACACATACACACACACACATACATCAAGAGTATCGCGAGGTGTTATCTAAAGCTTCTAAAGACTAGAAAACTTGTTAACTTGATTTAGCACTCAAATTATTTAAAACAAAATAATACTGCTTAAGATAAATCAAAGGCTGACAAAAGAATTAAATAAACAAATGCACAATGTGTTGCCTAAAAATATTTAAACTTTTCTTTTATTAGGATTAAGTTGGGAAACAGTAATATTTGCTTTACTCATTTAAAACTAATATGAACCCCAAAACTAATCCACTCTTTTTAATATTTCTTCACTTGATAACTATAATTTTATAAATTGAAATCATATCTTAATAGATTTTAAAAAAAATAGTGATGCCTAAAAAAATTTTAATTTTTCTCCAATTCTGAATTCAGTTTAATCTTCACTTATATAAAATTAATCCACTCGCTTTATATGATTATTTCTTATTATTATTTCTGACTCCACTTTGTAACTTTAAATTTATAAATTAAAATCACATCATAATTGATTGCCAGCTTTTGCAACAATATTTGATATTGTATGTACAAATAAAAATTTTTAAAGCACACTGTGATGCCTAAAAATATTTAAATTTTTCTCCAATTAGGAATTAAGTTTAATTATTGATTTATTCATATAAAACTAATTCACTCGCTTTATGTTATTATTTCTTACTACAATATTAATTTTAATATTATAAACTAAAATATTATCTTAATCGACTGACAGCTTTTAAAATAATAATTTAATAAATTATATGCAAAAATATCACATTTCTTATTTGTTACATGATACATTTGATTTAAGTTAATATTTAAATTGCAAAATAGTAACTATTTCATTGTGGATTCAACTCTAATACAAAAAATAAGGAAAGTGTGAGTAGTGCTTATATAATTTAACAAAGCCAACTTACAAATAAATAAATAACTAAATAATTTGGATATTACAAAAGAAAATAAACGAGTTGAGTAGCTTCAATGAGATTACTTCTGGTGCTTGGAGTTATGTGGCACACCTCGAATTGGCACAGTCCACTCATATGTATGAATATGCATTTATGTGTGTGTGTGTGTGTGTAGCACTGCAGCAGCCATTGAGTGAAGTGGAAGTGTGTTAAGCAAACACAACCAGCAGCAGCTGCAACACCAACAACAGCAACAACAATAATAATGCCGGCTCCGCTTTGCTGCTAACCAAAAAGGATGTTGACTTGGTTTTGAGGAACTGCAGTTATTCGTAATGCTCATACTCATATATTCATTTGCCCGACGTGGACGAGCCCACAGGAATGCAAACCAAGCTCTTACCAGCTGCTGCTGCTGCTGCTGTTCCTGCTGTTTGCCAATTTTGTATGCAGACTGTACAAAATTAGTTGCATTTCCTAAGACCTGACCATTGGGAGCAGCCTGGAACACTGGCTGTTAGTGAATGCCTCTTAGCCCATAACCCAAAACCGCAGCGGACTGTGGTGCAGCCTCTGAATGCGGCCAAAGCAATGCGGAAGAATATTAAACGGATTTTAAGTGCTGCATATTAAAAAATATAAACATAAAAAAAAACAAAAAACAGATGAAATAAAGAGGAAGAAAACTTTTACTGCCCCCTTCAAAATGATGAGATTATTTCATTTGTTGAGTGTTAAATGAACTAACAAAATATAATCACAACATGAACTTGAACTTTCACATTGATAAACAACAATATACATTTAGCCAAATCCGGAAAATTCACATGACCCACAACGAATGCGTGGGAAAAGTTTTTGAAAAATTTCCTATTTAACTTTTATTTGTTTGCAGCTGTTTTCCCTTCGCTTTAATGTGGCTCTAATATGTCCACTGGGCATTGCGTGTTGACTGAATGCCAGAGAGCCGGGCCAAAATTCAAAGCGGGCGATTCAAATATTCAAATCGTGTTTTTTTTATATTCATTGCCCAACGCACCTTTTTGTTTTTGGGTTCTTTTGTGAGATTCGCAGATTCATTTACACTCATCGGATGAGTCGTCGCTAAAACGGTTAATGTGTCAAATAATTACAGTTAGCAAGGGTTGATTTTCAGTTAATTAAAAGTATCATTAAAATGAAAGCATTAAATTTGGAATCTGCTCGAAAACACAAGCAAATTCAATCACTAATTTAAATGACAGCCGATGTTAATTTTTTGTAGAGCTCTTTGAATATAAAATATATGCATAAAATATATATTTGTATATTCAAATTTAGTCTTATTACAAAAGTTAAGATCACGTAGATAATGATTCTTCATTTACACCTTTTTGTGATTTGATAAAAAATATTTTTAATTTAATTGCATTTTATTGAAAGTACATTTTTTTTATAAAATTATTTTTTAATCGATATTGATTATAAATAAAATTGAAGTAAATGCTTCTCCTGCAGTTTAAGGTACCTTTTTTATTCTGTCAAATTAATTCTCCCAAATAACTTTTCTTTTTTTTTTTTTATATATCTTTCTGAATTTCACATCCTTATAAGTTTGGATAATTGTATGAATAATTAATTATTATTATTATGAAAAAAAAAAACCCAATATAATATTGATTTGTCCTTTTTGTTAAGGTCTATGTTTTGGCAGCTGAACATTAATTAGACAATTTGAAAAGTTTTGCAAGGAATTCCTTAATTGGACACTAAGCACTTCCATGGTTCGAATTTCTTAAGCATTATGTGCTTCGTCGATTTTAGTTAATTACGATTTAAATTGCAGGCAAGTGCAACTGCAGTCAGTGGTCAATGACCAACTGGTGATGACCTAATTAGTTGCAACCACTCAACGGCAGACGCAAAGGAACATCAACCGGTTGAGGAATAGACAGTGCAATCGGATGGTGGCATTCATTTCAAATTCTTTTTATGGAGTTTCACTAAAATAGTTTCTTATTTTGAGTAGGAAAAACTTTTTACCCCTGGAGCAGTAATTGCAATGAATAAGCCAGTTTTGGCAGCTGTCAATTACAAAAGCAAAACAGGCAGGCATCGCACCAGATCCCAGGACTCTCTCTTTCTCTATCAACTCAAAGGGGGGACATAGCTAGTGGTGGTGATAAGTATATATATTTGAAAGAATTGAAAGGCTCTAAAACTTGATGTTCTCAGCGGAGATGAAACGACAACTTTTGTATTATATTATTATTTGGTACGTATTTTATGGCAAGATGCTCGAAATTAGCTTATAAATAGGCAATCTCAACAATACAATGAGGAGGCAACTAAATTTGTCAACCTGCAATGGCAATGGGGTAGCCCGGAGCTGTCCCAGAACCGGACAGCAGTCATGCATTTTTCATGCAATGCTTTTATGGGCCAACAAAAATAACTTAACAAGGCTGTAAATATGATGAACTGTTGCCTAGCTGCCTTTTTCACTTCCTTCCACGCTACGTTCATGCAACAGCATTATTTCGGACCAGGACGACAAACTTGCTAAAGTTTACTGTTGCCCAGAGGCGGACATTTTCAACAGCCCAAGCTGAAAAGCTAAAGATGTAGCAGCAACTGTAGCCGTGGCAGCTGCAACAGCAGCAACAGCAGCAGCAGCAGTGTGCCAACCCACTCGACACTCAGCAAAAACTGTGATCTTGAATTCAAAGTAGACGCATTTAATGAACATCTAGAAAGGCTTCTGAGTAATTTAGCAAAACATTTTTAATTACTAAATACAAATGTTTAAAGCTACAAATTTTACTTTTTATTTGCAAATTAAATGAGCACAAAAATGTGCTGAAACCAACTAGAATTTTGCGAAAACTCTGTTTAATTAATTTATATTTTCTAGAATATTATAGAAAAATGTGCATTGTAATTGAGTAATGCGCTCTGCGATTATCCACATTCAAGCTCATATTTTTTTTCGAGTGTTGTCACTTGTCATCCATTATGTGGCCCCACCGAAGTGTGAAACCCCATCGCATCCTCACACCAGTTTCAGCATCAGCGTCGGCAGGAGCAGGAGCAGGAGCAGCAGTTGCTTTAGTCTGGTTTGATTCAGTTAGTAGTTTAAGAGTTAAGTAGTTTTCTAAAGTTTTATGAATTATTAAGAGGATTTGCGAGTTTTTTGCTAGCCTTTCAGTTCTCAACTGCTCTCATGCCCATGCTCGCAACACACACCCCGCACCACCTTCCTTCATCCACTGTCACAAAACGCTCATCAGCAAACGCCTGAAATGTTGTCGAAATATGCAGTTTTCGTTTTGTTTAACTGTATTTTGCTGGCAAAGGATGGTCATTGTTGTTTGTTGTTGTTGTTGTTGTTGTTGTGCGGACGCCAAACATTAGTTAAAGCGTTGACTTGTTGGTAACTGATGACGCCCACAGCGAACACGAACAGCACGGGGCAATTCAGATTTTTGGGGCACGTTCGTTTGGCCAAAAATTAAATACTTTTTATTGTCAATAAAATTATAAATGCAAATTATAATTTTGTGCTGCCGTCGGCCAATTAGCCAAGGCAACCAACCAAGCAACCAACCAACCCTCCCCCCACCACCACCCGCTGTGCTGGCTGCGCGAGATAATGCGACCAATTCCCCAAATGGCTCGTTGGCCAACACTGGCAGGACTACGGATACTGATTCTGACGTCAACGGACGACGGCGTGGGCCGGGCCGGGCCCACACTGGCAAATGCTGAATTAAAAGTTGAACATGTCGCGCCACAGCTAGTGGCAACTGTCCTCTGTCCTTTGTCCTCCACACCTCCATCCTCCATCCTCGGACTATCCTGTTGGTCCTTATATTTATTTTTTGGTGTGGATAACTAGGTGGTGTAGAACGTTGGCATGTTAATTCACTTTGCAAATTGTTGCGTCGTCGCCACGTTTTGTGGTTTTGGCTTTAGCGTTCACTGGAATGCTAATCATGCCTAGGTGTATACAACAACAACAACAACAACAACAATAACAAACACTACAACAGCCACTGGCAACAACTTTGTTGATTTGCTAAGTGAAACTTCGATTAAGCGCCACACAAAAGTGCCAACAACTGTTGTTGTTGTTGTTGTTGTTGCTGCTGCTGTTGCTGCTGTTGTTGCTGCTGCTGTTGCTACTGTTGGCCGAGATGGGTCCACAATTTAATTTTGCATTCGGACCGCGCTTATGCTCGGCTTTCCTTTTGTTGGCCTCCAGCTTGAGCCAAGAGCTAGCTAGGCACATCAACTTTCGTTACGTGGAATTTGTTATGCTCTATTTCTTTGGAAAGCAATTACCAACCCACAAATCCCGACCAGCTGAGTAAAAAAAAAAAAAAAAATATAAATCCATATGTGTGAAAGTATAAAAGTCTTTCAAAACTGTTTAGCTCCGTGTGTGCACGGGGTTTTTGTGGTAAAGGTGTGTGCGTGTGTGCTGTGGGTGTTTGTCTGTCTGTGTGTGTGTGTGTGTACATAAATGGAAGAGTAGAGATTCACCCATACACACTAACACACACACAGCGTTAAGGAAGCGGCAGTAAATTGGTCGACACATAGACCTCAAATTAAATCGCAATTATCATGCAGCACAGTGAAACGAAAGCGAGAAAAAAAGTAAGTAAAAACCCTAATTTATATTAATTAATATAAACTTATATTTAGTTATTACTTAGCTTAGCACTCAGCAGAAAGGATAGCTCGAATTTAATTTAGCAAAACCACAATTTATAAAAAAAGGTTTGTTGAAAAAAAAAATTGAAAGAGAAGTGTCCAATTTTTGTATGTGCACAGAATAAATATTTATAAATAACTATTAATAATAACTATTAATTAATAACTATTGACATACAAAGTGATAAAATATGAAATTAAATAAAAGTTAACAATATGTAAAGTTTTTCCATGCTAATAAAATATTCTTTTGAAAGATCTCTCATACAAAAAACAAAATCAATTTTAATAGTTATTTAATCAACTTTGAATGAAAATTAAATATTAAACGATTTAATTTTTGTATGACTTCGCAACAAAAGCTACACATATTTTCCATAAAACTGGCGGGTTGGGTAAAAATTCTACTTATAAAACTTTCACCAACTTTAAAATTTACAAATTTAAACATTTTTAGTTTATATGTAATAATAATAAGGAAGTGCGGCAATTTTTTAATTAAAAACATTTTTAGAAAGCTAAAAGCCAAATAAAGTAAAAAGTTGAGCAACAAAACCAAATATTTTGTAACGAACAACGCAAAAAGTTCAAATTTTAAACCAATAAATATAAAAGGGTTGCGAGCCATTTTCATTCGGCTGGCTGTTGGCCAGTGTACACTGCACAACACAAACAACACGCAGAATATGAAATTTCTTCCGATTTTGTTTTTTTTTTTTGTTTTTGTTGTTTTTATTTTGGCTGCAATGCGAGCACTATACAAATAATCGATAGCTTTTAGGCAAAGAACACAAAATGGATTCATCATCATACGATAATTGCAAGAATTGATAGCAGAGTGCCATGGTCAGGGGGAGGGGGGAGGGAGAAGAACTGGGGAAAAAGGAGCGATTAAATTGGTGCAGACCAAATTTATAAGCGCATTACAAAAGCCAGCGTAGTTTTTGTGATTTGTGCGAAGGTTGGCTTGTTGTGGGTCGTTGGAAACGCTTTTGGCTGAGGGGGGGGGTGGGTGGGAATTGGGGACAGAGTACGCCCGCCATGGGCCTGCTAAATGGGGTCGTTGGGGTTAGCTGGGGGTCGCTGCCACCGTACAAAGTGCTTACAAAGCGTTTGGCGATTAATCAGTTTGGCAGCAAAAACAGCGCTCTTCAAATTGCACCACTGACGAAAGTTGAGCTTTTGCCGTCGGTGGTTGGGTTTTCTGTTAAATGTGTGTATGTGTGTGAGCGTGTGTGTAATGTGGGTGCAAGAGGCGAATGTCCTTGAGGGCATGCCTCGAAGGAGCTGCGACCACTGGTAATGCGCACTTGCAGCAACAGCCGAAGAAACAGCAACTACAGCGTCGAAGCCAAAAGTCGTTTTGGTGGCTAATTAAGTCAATTATGCACTTAAAGCTTCAAGTGGCGTGCGGCATAAGAAGAAGAAAAAGAAGAAGAAGAAGAAGCTGCAGCAACCAGCAGAGGCAGCTCCAACTGCTGAAAGCGGCAGCTGTTGCCACAACAAGGCTGCATTCACTTAAACAACCAAAGTTCGTCCTGACTTCTTTTCCCTATCGCCATCTCACTTTTTTTCACTCTTGCCACACACAACAACACTACACGCAACCGGCACCCGTTGCTGCTTTTACTATATCCTTTGCCAAAGGATAATTTAAATTAGTCATAAAGTGTGTTAATACATTTGTGTAAATATATTTGACAGCACATATTAGGTAAATATATATATTTTTTTAATCAGCAAAAATAGTTTTCACATTCCGACTATTTCTATGCAAGCTATTTAATCAGGTGTTATAATATCTGGATGCAATTTAAATCCGACAGATCATGGAATAAAGATAAGTTATTTTCCAAAATTGTTCACCAAGTATTGTGTCATATAATTAATAAATATATATAAATATAGCTCTAATAGAACTGATCGTTCACCAACCTTCCCCAGTATAAAAAACACTCCTGTTTCTCAATATATCTCAAAAATCCCTTTAAAACCTGTAAAAAGTTTATGTTTTTTTTAAAAATGATCTCTTTACTGCAACAGTTATGAATTAGCTAAGACTCAATGAATATATTTTATTTAAAATTTACCAAATACACTTTTACTAAATCATTTACAAATATAAAAATATTTATAACTCTCCTAGGAGCCATCTGTCAGTTTAGAAATTATGTTAGGACCGCAGTTATTTAGTGTATAATATATTCGGCGTAGCGTTAAGAAAAAAAAACACTTCCGTCTGGTTTTTAATAATAAAATAGCTGGGTTGAGGAAATAACTCATACGCGCCGTATGCCGCATTCACCATACATCAGCGACAGTTGCCGTTGCCGTTGCCGTTTCTGTTGCCTTTGCCTCTGCCACTGCCTCTGCCTCTGCCACTGCCACTGCCACTGCGACTGGCTCTGTCTTTGCCTTTGTTGTTGTTGGCATTGTTGTTGGCATAAGGACGTGTTACTTACTTACACCAGTCTTATGTATTACATATGTATTTATGTATATATAGCATCCTATATATCCACGCCTTCCTCACCAGCTGCACGTGCATATGTATTTGACGCTTGTGTGTGTGTGTGTGTGTGTGTTTGTTGTGTGTTTTGTGGGTGTGCGTGTATATGGCAGACACAAGAAACGATTTATCTCAATTTACATACTAAATGACAGGCAGTGCGCTGCTCCTTGCTCCAACAGCAAGGATATAATGCGTGGATAACAGTGGATGAATTCATCGATATTGCCACTTCCTTGGTCTACCCAATGTCCTTCGATCCTCAGAATAATGGACGCTTGTTCAGCGAAGCATTGATTTCACTTTCCGTAAACAAAATTCATTGAATCCATTTAACGCATAATATATATATATATAAAGGTGAAAATCGAATCGAATCGAATAATTACTGTTTCATTGGTAAAAATGATTGAAGTGCGCATTGCAAAGGAATCAGTTTCCATTAATTTAACTGTCATTTATGAGCTCCATTGAAATCTAATTAAACATGCATTCTTTCTGGCTTATATACAGATATATATATATAATTGGATTGTTTTATAATGGCGTCCAATATTGAAAGAATGCTTGAAATTTTTGTGTAAAAAAAAACCCAAATATTTGCATTGTATTTTTATTGCCGACTGATTACATTTCGAGTGTACTTGTTAAACATGTCAAACGTTACAGTTTTAATTTAGTTGCAAATATTTTAATTTTCAATTTACAATTTGTTTACTTAGTTTGTTATTTGTTATTTATTTTTTTAATTTAAGCAACAGTTTGAGCTGGCTTGCACCACTGTGCTGGGCGGCCCACAATGAAATTGCTCGTCACTTGTCAGCTCTGTGGAAATGTAATGAAGGCGTTCGATGTAATAAATGCAAAATTTTAGTGACGTAAAAATGAAATTACGCAGCGAGTCATCAGTTTGGTCCTTGGCAGACAGCAGACAGCAGATAGACGGACGGACAGCCGATGGCATTGGCCAACTCAAAATGAAATTTCATTCACACACACACAAACACACACATCCACATACAAACAACAAATGGAAAAAAAAAACCAGAATAAAAAGAAACATGAACCACAAAAACCCGAGGAAAGCAAAGCTTAGCTTGACTTTCCACGCTTCAGTTGAAGTAATTCTCCCCATTGGCGGCGGCACGCACTTTTAATAAATATTAAAGAGGGGCGTCACCAAATGTGGCAACGTGGGCGGAACCAATGGAATGATGCGACGATTGAAACAAATATTAAATTAGTCTAATAAAATATTGAACGATTCTTCAGCTGTTGTTTCTGTTGTTGACAGCTTGTCGCTCTTTAAAGCTGGCCAACTTGTGGTTCTGCGATTTGACAAATGTATGCCGCATACATTTATTGTTTCCCCTCCCCACACACATACCCCACTTTCCACACACATGTCCTTGAGTCCTCGACGTATACTCACACACCTAACTTTCCTAAATCGCCACCCATCTTTCCCCCCTCTTAATAATCGTCCTCCCAAGAAGCATAGCTGGATAATTTAATGGTCTTTTACTATGAGTTTTGCAGTCCGTCGTCTGACGGCATTTTGTTTTTTTTTTTTTTACCCCCGCCTCGATGGATTCACATGTTTTTTGGGTAGCTTTGTAAGTTATTTCTTTTTACAAAAAGAGGCGCAAAGTTGCGTAAATTATTGTTAACAGAGGCGTGTGCACTGGGTCGTTCTGGTGCCCACCTTTTTCTGAGGCTATGTTTTTGTTTGTGCTTTTGTTAGCCAAGTCGCTTTTGTGTATTTGAACTTGGTAGTGCGTTAAATTGTGAGAGCCCCGTAAAGAACACACACACCCACACACACACACACACACACACACACACACACACACTCACACATAGCACACAGAGTCAGTTGGCATTTGGAGCTAGCTAATCTCCAGGAAGTCGCTCTGATTTTCGCCAGCGGAAGGAGTGTGGCGAAGCGGAAGGGGAGAGGCGATGCCATGTTAATCATTTCCAGCTAAAAATCCTACTCGATTAAAGATTATTTTAATACCGCATCACAACATTCTGATTAGGCACGTGTGTATTCTGCTCCACGCACACAGGTTGTATCTATCGGTTGTATCTTGTATCTTGTATCTTCTATCTTGTATCTATTTGCAATGTCAACGCAGAGCAGAGCAAAGCAATTGCAAATACAAATACAAATCCATTCAAGGCTTGTTAGCTATTAATATTCATGAGTGTGTGAGTGTTTTTGGAGTGTGCGTGTGTGTGTGTGTGTGTGTGTGCGTGTATGTGACTGCTTAAGATACGCAGACAGACAGACGCACAAAGTGAGTCCCAATGTTATGTTTAAAGATTAACAAGAACCAAAGATGCCTTCATATATAAATAGCAATTCGCATTATACACACACACTCACACAAACAAATAAACTTGCCAAAAGTACACTGCGAAAAAAATGTACATAAATTGCCAGTTAAAGCCGAGTCAATTAGAAAAGTTTTTCACTGCCCATTAAATAATATTCGCAATTTTTGTTTTGTTTAATCGAAAATTATTTAGTTATTTAATATGAATAATTAATCTTTTCAACATAAAACAGAAATAAATAAATAATAAGCTTATTTAAGGAAAAATATAAATGTTATTATAGCAATTAAAAAGTATTTAATATTAAAAAGATAAAAACAACAATAATTCGAGACCAGTTTTTGGTTATTTTCAGATGTATTTACTAAATGCTTTGGTTATAATATTGATTTTATTTATATGCAACATGTTGTGGATGAAACTGCTCTATATTTATTGTAGAAGACTTGCCACACAACAGGCAATTAACTAGAGGCTACATATAAATATATAAATACAGTTTAAAATATGTATTTTAGACTGGACTCAACTAAAGAAAACATCGCTGAAAACGCTGCGGGCAAAAACAAAACTTGCTCTACTTTGAGCCAATATTTACTTGTGTCTGTAGTTGGCTATAATACACCCAGATGTGGCTCATAACTAAGTTCAAGTTGAAGAAACAAGTTGCACAAATCTGATGCATCTGCAATTTCACAAAGTGCTTGCAATGCCACAAATTGATGTGCCACTGTGTGGCAACAATTCTTTAGAGACTTTTTTCTCTATAATATTTGAAGCTGATTAACCCAAAAAGGGTTAGGGTGAACATATGTTGGCATTTATTTTTATATGGCTTAATAGACAAGAACAATATGTGCTTGTCATGTAAAAGTTACTTGACAACCAGACAGTTGGCCAAAATGGCTGCCTCACAGCACTCTGTTTGCCAAATGTTAAAAACTGTTTCTTTTTATGATTTCATGCGGGCCAAGCCAAAGCTGGCCAACTACAAAAACCAACTCGGCATTTCGTAGACACTATTTACTATATAAATATGTGTATATATATATTTATATATATATATTGTCAATCAAAATGATACACTTGAAAGGACATGGTTTTGGGATGCTTTGAGTTTGTATTATGTAAGCCAATAGTAAAATAAATTAGTCAGCAAATAAAGATAGAGTTACAATTGAAAAACCTTAGCAACTTAATGGCCAAAATGTGTAGGCTTGTTAATGCATAGCCTGCAGCAGCCAATTCTTCCCCTTGACCCCTTTGCTCCACTCACTGTAAGGATTCAATCAATTAGGTAACACATTTATATATAAATAGAACTTATTTTGTGCAAAGTTTAAACTATTTGATTGCACAAACAATCAAAACTTTATAGTTTGTTCAAGTGCAGAGCAAAAGTTTTGACAAATTGCACTTGAATGATAAAAACAAACGTTGTAAATATATGAAATAAAAATCAAATTGCGTTTTTAATTGCACAATTGTGCTGTGGAGCATCGGAGCATTGGAGCATTGGAGCATTGGAGCATTGGAGCATTCAAGCATTACATAGCCCTAACTTAAAAGGGAACTTAAAATAAAGAAAGGAGGAGGTGGCGGAGGAGGAGGATTGCCCAACCCTTCGCCTCGATTGGCTGCGCTGTCGGTGACGTTAATGACCGTCAATAAAAGCCGTGCTCAAGTGGCAGTTACTACACAAGGAGGCGTTGTGGAGAAGAAGATGCCTTTCAGGCATCGGACGA
Source organism: Drosophila dives (assembly GCA_035042365.1). Taxonomy (NCBI): domain Eukaryota; kingdom Metazoa; phylum Arthropoda; class Insecta; order Diptera; family Drosophilidae; genus Drosophila; species Drosophila dives. Next base: position 2,100,531 of record JAWNLJ010000439.1, read on the forward strand.
GCAGTATAATATTTGAAAAACACGGCCAAGCAATTAATGTCAAAGTCAATATGCCTTATCGTGCCGTTAACTGTAAAGGGTATTATAATAAAATAAATAACACAGAAATCAGCAGCGCTAAAATTAAATCGAACATCAACAAACTGTAAAGAAACGAGATGGGAACGCTAAACAACTTTAGAGTGGCGAACCCAATCAACCTGACAACCACCCAAGGAGCAACTCGTGAATCGTGAATCGAAAATCGAGAATCGAGTAGAGGCCGGACCAAGCCAAGAACATCCGCGAGCAGTGGTAAAAATCACGGGAGTGGGTGCCACGACACTGTGGCACGCACCGTGGCAAAGGAATCAAGCGAAACTCAACGAGCCATCCAAGCAACCAAGTCTGGGTTATCCTTGCTAGAGCCACCACAGCCGCGTCTGAGCCGAGCGTGCCCCGAAGCATTTCACCATTTCTCCCTATTTTGTTGTATTAATTTTTTGGTTTTTCTTTTTCTTTTTTTTTTTGCTCTTTCCGTGTTTCTCTTTCTATGTCGGAGTGCAGCTCGTTAGGCACGAACGAGCAGAGCAGACGAGCAGAGCGGAGCAGACAGCCACGGCAAGGACAGAAGCAGCAATGGCGGCTGCCTCAAGCAATAAGGGGGGCGTGTGGCACCGAAATGAAAGAGGGGCGTGTATTGTTGCCAACGGTGTCGACACTTGCGCGTGACTGGGCGCGGGCAGTGGCCAGCGGGGGACCGCGGGGGCAACGGAGCGCATCTGTTTAAACGTCAATTCCGAGAGCTGCATTTGCCAGTCAAGGCATGCCCAGGCGTGTCTGTCCAGTAGAAGCTGCAAAGAGCCAATCTGCTTGCCACTCTCTTATCTGTCGTTTGTTGTTGTTGTCGTCACCAAACGCCGTCGCTGTCCCCGTCGCCGTCCCCGTCGCCGACGCCTGCTGTCGACCCCAATTTACAATGCCTTTTTGTCTGGCTTCAGATTGTGATTTTGAATCTGTGTGTGTGTATAGGTGTGTGTGCTTGTGGCATATATATCTTAATGCAAAAATTGCTGACAGCCAAGTCCAGGGACGGACACTGCCAGCTGTTAACAGGTAATCCCCCCATCCCCCATCGCCCAATTCACCCATACAACATCGTCTTCTTCTACGTTGTTGAGTCCGCGACCACGCCCCGCCATTTTGCCCATAATTCAAGGCAGCTCACGTAAATTTTTTAAGTTTCGTCATTAAGATTATGGGGGACTAACGAATATTTTGCCAGAGCATGCACAGAATTTTTCATATCCTCGTTTAACGAACGAGAAAAGACGTTCGCCATGTACAATGGCACAAACTGCATCAAAAACCATTTAAAAATTATATGTGACAACCATTGGACTAAGTGCTTAAGCAGCTTACGTGGCAAATGTGATATTTTTGAGTTACATTGTGGATACACTGTGGGAAATTAAAACACATTGTAAGTCCCTTATAAATAGTAGTAGTAGTAGTAGTAGTGGTATTACGAATCCATCAAAACTTAAAACTTAAATATAGTCTGAGCAGTTAATCTAGAAATAAAAACTTAAGCAGCGAAAGCAGTAAAATTACAAGTTTTGCTCAACTTTTGTGAATGTTTATGTTTAATCAGACATAATAATTTCAGTTATGAACCATAAAAACTTTTATTTAAACCGTTTTGATCTATTTAAGCAAACGGTAAACTTTTAGAATTCAACGAAACTGTCGTAAATAATTTCAAGGTATTTTTTTTCAATTAAGCAAAAGAAAAGTCGAATTTTTTATGTTAATAATTTTATTTTCTTCCATTTATACTATTCTACAAGAAATAGTTAGTTCAGTTTATATAATAAAAAATAATAAAAAGAATACATAATAAAAATAAATATGGAACAATAAAATTCTTTCGACTTTTACTGTATTTCATAAACCACATCAATCGATTAGCTTATGCAACATTTATTTTACACTAACTGTATTGATAAATGCAAAGTGATCTATTCCCTTTCGCCCGCCAGTATCCTTTCTCCTTTCTCAGTTTCTCCTTTGAGCTTCCTCTCTCTCTCTATACATACTCTCTTGAGATGTACGTCAATGCCACTTAGGTTAAAAAATAAAATAAAAAAAATGGAAAAGCCACGCATTTATTTGGAATTTTCTTAAGGTTTTTCTCCAAGCCAAGCCAAGCCCCTCCCCTACCTCCACCGCAACAGCTTTGCCCGTTTGCCTTTGCCTTTGTGCAGCGAGGGACGTCAACACGTGCCACACTAACCTTTCTGCCAATCCCTGAGCGGTATGCACCCAAACCCAACTCAACTCAACTTGAGGAGGCAACTGCTGCTCGCGCTGTTGCTGCTTTCTGTTGCCACTTTCTGTTGCCGCTTTCTGTTGCTTTTCGTTCCATTCTTATACTCCTCTCCTCTGCCGTCGCTCACTCTTTTTACTTGTATGCTTAATCTTGTTGCCGTTCTTGTTGTTGGTTGTGTAAGCAAATTGCCCAATTTTTTTTCTCTTTTTTCTTTTTTCTTTTTTTTTTTTTTTTTGTTTTTTTGTTGGTTTGTGGGCTCTACAAACTGTAGGGGCTATCAACGTATTATCTTGTCAAAGGAGTGCAGTTGGAAATTGTTATAACAGAAGAAGAAACAGCTGAAACAGCGGCAACAACAACAACAACAACATTGCGTGCCACAGCATTGGCAGTGGCAGTGGCAAGCAGGTCAATATATGTATGTACGTGTGATGAAAAGGAAGAAAGCGCTAAAGTATCTGGTCGCTGGAGTATCTGAGGCTCTAGACAAGGTTGCTTTGCTTTTGTCGATACTTGCAAGCGGGGGGGGGTTTTTTCTGGGATGCTAGGAAAGCAATAATCTAACATTTCAGCACATTTTACAGTTCACTGAATTAAATAAAGAAACTTTGAGCGCACACACAAATACACACATACACACACACAAATGCACACATTATACATAATGTGCGTGTGTTGGTTCTCTCGAATGTATCCACAAACTCAAACGGGACAGTTAACAGAAGACAACCCTGCGTCCCAGCATCAGCATCAGCATCAACTGCGTCTTCGTCTACGTCTACGTCCATGTAAACCTCCCCGTCCTCATCCCCATCCCCATCATCGTTCCCATCCCCATCCCCGTCCTCATCGCCGCACCCTGTCAGGCAGGGCAAGCAAAGCAATTTTTATGGAAAATTCCATATTATGAGACTGCTGCTAGCTGGTTGCGCTGACTGGCTGACTGGCTATGACTGGTAGCTGGTTGTGCGGCTCTGCCTGGCCACTGGGACAAGGGCACCACGCGTCCCGCATTAGTAGTAGTTGTAGTAGTAGAAAAAAAAATGATGAGGAAAGTAAAGGCAAGGAAAGGAGAAAAAAAATGGTAACAAAAATGCTGAGCTAACGATGTGTGATTTTTCTGTATGGGTTGGTTTTGGGGCAACAATTGGGCGGCACACTCGGGTCGGGGGCGCCGGGCGAACCGAGCGTAAAAAATAATAATAAATGAAAGTGTTGGCGTTGGGCAACGTTGTCGTTGTGCCACTGCCACTGCCACGTATAATAACATTCAAGTACGCCAAGTTTAATCTCTCAAAATGCTTATGCAAAAAAAAAAAAATATAAAAAAAAAATGCGAAATGAAATAATAAAAAAATATACAAAAAAAAAAAAAGGGCAGCCAGCTGAAAAGAATGTATTTTTACGTGTATATATTCTGCTGAGAAATGTGAGGGTAATTTACGTTTAAAGGCGGCAAAATTATTCAAATTAAAATTGTAAGTATTTCAATGCGTTTCAGGCTGCGGCGTCAGCTGAGCCACGCAGCTGGTTAGGAGCGAGGAGCGTGGAGCGAGGAGCGAGGTTCTATGTAGGTGCTTGGGCCCCACTCTGGGTACCATTGCTAAATTAGCTGGGACACTTAATTTCTGTTGACGCACACATTTTTCTATGGAAATTAACGCTAAATAATTTTTGGAATCATTGCTGTTGTTGCCCCAAGGGGTATGCGACCGTTTGAAATGGTGGCGCAGTACAGAAGCAGGAGCAGGAGCAGGAAATTTAGGAGCAGGAGCAGGACTGGTTCTTGTCTGATACTAATGCTGATGCTGTTTGCCGAGGCTATAAGGCGGCAATTAGGCCCGGGGTTTTTGAATTAGTTTCGTGTTTTAATGAGTTTCATAACTTTTTGGATCCGTTGTAGAGTGTAAAAGCAGAAAATATTCGCTACAACAACAACAACAATAACAATGCGAACACATTTTCGAATTGCCTGGGTGTACAAGCATATATATATACATAAGTATATATAACTATACATGTATATGCAAATTTAAATTTATATGTATTTGTGTTTGTATTTAGCAGCTATATCCAGTTGACACAACCAGCCAGCAAGTGGCATCGAAATGGGCAACAACAGCAACGACAACAACAATAATGACAACAACAATAATGACAACAACAACAACAACAACACTTAAGCTTTGAAACATGCAATGATTTATGGCAAGAAGTCAGCAGTAAAGTCTCAGATGTGAGAATGTGCATGTTAATGATATTTTAAAAGTGTCTCCTACGCTTTTTATGCTCTGCTCCCATTTTGTAAACAGTGTATATGGGTTTTATGACCTCACATTTATAATGGAATATGCTTTATCAAAGTCGAGCCAGAGTGTTTTTTTTTTTTTTGAGCTGTAGCTCCACTTTTAAAATTGGAGTCAGCACATTTGATTTATTTGATTATTGATGAGGGACTCGGGGTTTCTTTTCAATATTTCAATGTCTAGTTAGCCATGATTTGCTAAACTACGCTTGACTTTTGGCAAAATTTGTGCATTTACAAATTTACAGGGACGTACAACAGTTGGGGCACATTGCGGCAGGTACATGCCACAACAATTTTGTGGCTCTAACACAATAAATTTTGTTTTCATGCTACATTTTTTTTCGGGCATTATTAAAATTATTCAGCACAGAGACAAATTTACATTTAGACAGAGATGAGCAACATGTATGAATACCAAAAAATGTAATCGAAACTTCAAAGCATTAAATATGCAAATATTTAAGAGCTACAATAAAAAACGAATTATTGCTACACACCAACTCAAATTCAGTTAGACATTAAATTACTATATCAGATTACTTATAAATTAAATTTAAAAAAGAATTCAGTACTTCAAAATGGAATAAAATCTAAAAAGTTCATAGTTATTTTTGTTAAAAATAATATTCATTTAAATTTAAATCGATTTTTGATTCAATGCGTTATATCAACATTAATTTTTGGAATTCTAACACTGAATTTAATGTAGTTGTGCAAATAAGCTTATGGAAATAATATATATATATATATATATATATATATATCATGTTGAATGCGTAATGGATCAGTGAATGCAGTCTGTCCCGAATCCACATTATACAAATATGCATGATGAATTTCATATTATGCGATTGCAATATTTTAAGGCTGGCTCATTAATTAAACATTATGTAGTCTAGCATTAAGAAAAAATCGAAGTTATATATTTGTGAAAAATAAAAGCTGCTCAAATGACAAATGGACAGCGCTGAACCGACCGAATTGGGACCGAATACAAAAATTTGCACATTCTGCGAGGAGAAAACATATTTAACTAGCCCGAAACACCCACACTCGATTTTCTCTCTTTCTTTCTCTTTCTCTCTGTCTCTGTCTCTGTTTAACTGCTTCTCTCTTTCGAAGTGTCCTTGTTTTTCCAGTTTGTGCTTTTAGTCACAATTCAACTGTAATTACTTACCAAATCCATTACCCACCCGGCCAGTTTGGGCAATGAAAAATAAGCTTCTTTTCGGCAAGAGCCGCAAAAAAATACTTTGTATTTTCTTTTAATTTTTCATTGTTAAATTGCCGTTTAACTGCTATTTGCTTATACACACACACACATACATATTTATATTTGGGTTTGTGTGTGTGTTTGGATGCGCCACAAAACAAAAGTGAAAAAAGATTAAGTAAAAGAGCAAAGCAAGAAATAAAAAAAAAAAAAAAAACAAAAAGGTTGTCTTTGGCAGTAGCAAAACAATGTTTAATGAAATATTGGAGTCAACAGATATGTTGGCCAACAACACAATCGGAGATAGTAACGCAGATAGTTGCAAGATATCGCTGACCATTAGTAAATACGATTTTTAGCTCAATGCCAAAGCGAAACAGATAAATGAATGTTGCGTAGCAAATGCCACATTCTGTGTTTATCTGTGTAACAATTGGTAAATGTGAAAAATGTACAAAACATGTAAGGCACACACAGAAGATACAAAATACAAGATACACACGTCAGCGGTGTGTATCTAAATGCTTTGGTTCTACATTGTGCTTTGGCAACCAAAAAGCACAAAAATCAATATGTTGATTTCAACGGTTTTTACTTACCAAAGTTTGCATACCAAAAAAAAATAAAACCAAACAAGGGGCAAAAAATTAAATGTCACATTTTGTTTTTTTAGTCGTTCTTTTGCCCCGTTGTGTTGTGTTAGGCCAACAAATTCAGGCAACAAATAAGATGTAAAAAAAAAGAAGAAGAAAAGAACTAAAGGCTGTCATTATCTGTTTACATATTCATGCCTGATATGAGCAACGCTTTTGAAAATACACTTATATATCATATCATATATGTATGTGTATTTTTATGCTTACATACTTAAGCGCATATATTCTTTGACACTTTAAAAATTGGTATATCTGAAGCGCATTGGCGACAGGCAATTTCTCACACAGCCAACCAACAAAAAAAAAAAAAAGAAAAGAAAAAATGAAAACAATTCTGAAACGTTATCAAAAGTGTTTGCCCCAGCTGAGGCCAGGCCAAGAGGAGCAATAGCAGCAACAGCATCATCAGGAGCATGTTCTTTATGTGCAAATCACAATCGAAGCAGATGGGAGCTGTTGAGCTGAGCTGAGCCAGCTAGTGGATATGTCATGTAGATGGAACTCAAGTCTGTTTTATCAGTTGTTTTTTGGTTTTTTTTTTGTTTATGTCCTGAACTTATTGAAAATGGTTGAAAAGGCTATAATGGTTTTGTGGAAATGTGTGTAACAGGCAGAAAGAAGCGTCGTCAAACCCAAAAAGTATATATATTCTTGATCAGGATCAACAGTCGAGTTGATTTAGCCATGTCCGTCTATCCGTTTGTCCGTCCGTTCGTATGTACAAGCAGATCTCAGATACTATAAGAGCTAGATACTTGAAATTTGGAATACAGGTTCTTTATTGTTAATAAGTTTTAAATTTGCTTTATTTCTTTCGATAAATGCCCCGCTTCTCAAATATCGATAAAGTTCGATTTTCGAAATCAATATGTGTATGCACATAATATTGATCAACTGCACAAATTTCATCAAGAACGGATAAGAAACATCAAAGCTATGGGTTAAAATCAATTCTCATATTGATCTCATTTCTACCAGCAGCCGCAAGCATTTTCTGTATGCATAAAAAGGGTAACGCAAGTGAAAGAAAGAGATAGCATGATGGATGACCGATGCGAGCATAAATATGTGTTTAAGTGTTCGGCAGAGCCCCGTTAATTACTAATGCGTGTACGTATGTATTTATGTATGTATATACAGTTATATGTTTCTAGTCAACCAATGAGTGATCAGTTCGGTCATATGAATAAAAATATGCGCTGCATTCGTTTTGTTTTACTATGCAGAGCCTGGCAACTGCGTTCAGGGTATATGTTAGTCGAGATTACTTGACAACAGCTTCCTTACTTATTTTTATTTTTTTTTTGTTCTTCAGACTTTCTCTGTATTTTTTTCATTTACGCAGTTGTCTTGCGTTTTTATTATTTGCAAAATATCGATAAGAGAGTTAAGGAAGCCCTCTGTCTGTGCCTGTATCTCTGAATCTGTATCTCTATATTTGCCACCCCCTCCCCATCTTGCTCGCCACAATGTTGACTAAATACACACAGTAAATACGCGACGGCTGTTATTGGGGTTGGGGGACACATCATGTAGTATCTCATTCACATGTACACACATAAATTTATGTGCGTGTATTGCTTAAACGACATTTGGGACACGAGCAGGAGCAAGGACACCCCATCCTTGGCGATAACGAGGAAGCTGCTGGAGCGCTTAAGTATTTTGTATGTGAGCACAAAGTACACCAATGTCAAAAGGCATTTTTAATGAATTTCATCAACAACAGCGTTGAAAATATATAAATATATATATTTACACACTTAATTTGGTCATAAAACAATATAAGCGTAAAACTAAATAGTAAAAATGTAATTTATTTAGCAAGTTCAATTTTCAATAGCAGTAACAATAGCAACATCAAATTAAACACTTGCTTTACAAATTCCATTTGAAAATTAATTATTTTCGAATTATTATGCATGGGTTTGTTCATTGCAAATCATCAAATCGTATGAGTGGTGAGCCAAACATGAGATGAGTATATTCCCAAATAAATAAAAAAAAAAATAAATAAACACAGCAAACCACACTTTGCACAGTCACCCACACAACCAGATGCCAAGCATCTATTTACACATTACGTATACGACCCATGAATAGTTGTCGTTGTTAACGATGGCAAAGTTGTTGTTACTTGTTTTTTTTTTCTTATATTTTTCCTTTTTTTTGGCTCAGTGGGGTGGAGTCGATCTAGTTGTGTTATATAGTTCATTAGAGTCGCCATCAGAAATGTTTGTGGCATTCAATGTGAACAAGTGCAGGAAGTACACAAAGAGCAAAAAATCAAGAATTTTTATCACAGAATTTATTTAATTACAAAATTTTAGTCGAGCATTTTGCTCAAGTACAATTTTTGTAGTCAGAAGTGTAGTGTTAAAATTAATTTATATTGCAGTCATTAAGTATTTAAGAACTAAGCCATAATTGATATTTTACAGTAAGTAACCTTTAATTAAATTAAATTAGTTTTATTATATTAAAGAAATAAGAATTTATATAATTTATTTAATAAAATGCTGTTATTTTTTAAGTTAGCCTACTTGATTTGAGTTCCACACGAATTAAGCTTAATTTTTCACCGTGTAAGTGAGAAAGTGTGTAAATGTGTTGGCCAACAAGTGCTTAATAAATTTGATGTTCCTTACGGGGGTTAACTGGATCTGAATGGCTCTGACTGACCAACTGGATGACTAACTGACTGACTAGCCGGACTTGGCTTGGCTGGGCTGGGCTGAACTGGGCTGGGCTGGACTGAGCTGGGCTGGGCTAGATGGGATTAGAGTTTTTGGTTACTTGGCCAGGGTGATTGTTAGACATTATCGGGCAAGTTATTGGTGGCTGCCGCAGCTAAGCATAAAATTTATTAATGCCCCAACCGAGCGCAACGTTGGTCAAAACACGTAGACGCTAACGGAAGTTACGTGACTCGTGGGAATAATCCGCAACCAAAGCACACCAAAACAGCCATTTCAGAGATGCGACCGAAGATGCTTACCAAATTGCACTTTACCTTCGCACCAACTCCCCCACTGTATCTGTATCTGTAGCTGTAGCTGTAGCTGTATCTGTATCTGTATCTCTGTCTCTGTTTGTCAATGTGCACTAATGCGGTAACAAAAAGACGGCAGTGATAAATCCATGCAGGAAGCTCAAATAAAAATGAAGTAGCAGAGAAGGAATGGATTTTATGATGCTAGTTGGGGATTGCAACATATATACACATGTAGAGGTCCATATATATATATATATGTGGATATATGTGTGTGTCATCATAATGCTAGGCAGGTCATACGCAATTTATATTGGCCGAAGAGGACAATAGCATCAAGGACATACGCGTGAGTACTCAGTGCTCATAGTTATGCAAATAGCGCTACGAATTACATAAATTGCGTATACGCAACGTCGCCAGCATTCGCTATAAATTCAGATTCAAAATGGGCGCACTTGCCAAGCATTTGCACAACATTTAGATATGGTGTGTGTCTGTATGCTGCCAGCCATTGATAAATGGTAGCAAAAACCCACAAACACACACACACACACACACACACACCCAACACAATAGGCCTGCAAATAGCGGAAAATGTTAAACGGTTGCCGCTGGCGTCAGAGTCGACGTCGACGTTGACGTTGACGTCGGAGGTGCGCAAATTGATATTTTTCTACAACATGCAAATAACCAGTGTAATGCGTGGAGACAAGGAGACGACCTCGCCGCAACACCCCAACACCCCCTTAAATGATCTGATAAGACAACAACAAACGTAAAAATTTATGCGTACCAACTAAAACACACAAACACACACACACACACACACATCCTTAAGCGCTTGGGTGTGCGTGTGGAAGGCACGTGTCGGATGCTGTGGAAAAATGAAATAAAGTTTAACAGGATATTTCAACATTCAAGAACACAAAAACTCAACAAATGAACGAACCGACAAATGAAAGTAAAACGCAAGGAAAAAAAAACCGTTCTGGGTGCTAGTATTTGTACATAAATACAACTTTATATATACACATATATATATATATATATACATATATATACATATATATATCTGTCATGTGTACGCCGACGACGGGACACATTCCGATTCGGTGTGTTAAAATGTAATAGCAACGTTAATGAACACGAACTCAGTCGCAGCACAGTCGAAATGGTCACATAAAAAGCCGCCCCCCTCCCCAACAGCAGCGCCCGCTTGCAATACTGTAAAACAAATACACGCACACACACACACACGCACACACACACAGACAACAGATATACATGCCGCACATTAGACGACTTAGGTGGGCCTGGAGAGCATTAGAAATCTCAGCAACGCACGTTCTTAGAGCGGCACCACCCCCTCCCCCCACCCCACTTTCTTTGTTGTGCGCCACAACCCCAAAAAGCAATTGCGACGAGGCCAACGCAGGTCGCAACGTCAACGACAACGGCAACGGCAACGACATCGTTGAGAACGCAACCAGAGAATCGGCAACCCACTTTGCACCCAATGCCAAGCCGACAGACAGACCCGCCTCGGCTTACACTTGGAAAAATCACTGGTGTACTTTGTCAAGGTTTAGTATTCAAAAGCAATTTGAAGTTTTAAAGAAACTTGGACTAAGATATTAAGTTCGTTTTTTAATTATTAAAATTCTTAAATACATCCTAAATTTATTCTGAAAATGGATGAATACAAATATTTAAAAATTAAGCATCTTAAATTGATTTTTTATTTTAAGAATTCGCATAATTTACGCTTCTAATAAGTAAATTGTTCTTAATCTAAAAGTTGTTTTTCAATTGCAAAAAAATAATTTTATATTTTCAAGTCAAGTAGCAAACTTTAAAATAGTTGTTCAAACACATCTAATAAATAACAATTTTTTTTTTTAAGCATATAAATTTTTTTCTCAAAAAAACCAACAAATTTGTATTTTAAATTTGTAAAACATGAAAAAAGGAATTCAAAGTCTTTTGAACTTGAGTTAAAAGTTCAATGTATTTCTGCGAGTGCCCATTTCATTTTGGGAACTTTGGCAAATATATATATATATACTTCACTATATGTATGTGTTTATATGGAGATATATGCATGTTGCATATATATATATATATATATATATATAAGGTAAGTAGTGCCTTGAGACTTGGCGCGGCATTCAATGAGGCATTTCACACAATTTGGCTGGTATTTGATGAGCACCGCGTGCCACTTTGTCAATGGGAACAAAGTCAGCTTGTTGCTGCCCCTATTTAGTCTGCCTGGGCAAGTTAAGGTGTTTTTATGTCATCGGATCCGTTACGTAAAATTTCCAATATGCCATTTGGAATTTTCGGTTTTATCCTCTGTTTGCAGCTCAATTTGCCAAACACCCAAAATGACAAAATTAAAAGGTTTACCCCTGCATGCGTTCAAGTGTCATTAGCAAGCATAGTCGTGGAAGGGGGTGGGGTATGGGGGTGTGGGGAGGTTTCTAATAGCGTGACCCAAATGTTAATTGAAATCAGATTTTAATTTCATTACCATAAGCCGTTATTGAAGTGCGAAAAAGCCTTCGAAAAAGTTGTTTAGCTTTTAATATTTGTAAATCTTAACAACAGCTCTGAGCTGTTGCCACGTGGCAGGCGCAGAGGCTGGGTAACATATTGATGAAAAAATATGTATGAATATATGATATGAACAACGATATACCCTAATTCGGTTTGCTGTAAAAATGTTTACATGCCAAACATAATAAACGTAATAAAACAACATGCAACAAGGCAGCAACAACGAGGAACAAACGGCAACAGCGTCGAGAATGACGATGACGATAGACATTAAGCAGATGAAGGCATCCAGCAGAGCTGAGCAGAGTCGAGAGTGGAGAGTGGAGAGGAGAGGAGCAGTGCAGGGCAGTGGCCATCAAATATTAAACGGAATACCTTTGTAATTAAAGTGAAATGAATTTAAGTGCACAAATTGAACGTCGAGGAAGTCGGCCATGATGCTCAAGTGCTTACCCGACAGGCACATTTTGGCCAGGACGACAGGACGTGACTGTCCCCGCTGTCCACCCACCCATATCTCCTCCCCTCTTTGGCTTCCGCCGCATACGGATGTTTGTCTGTTTGAAGACACTCGTGTAAAGCATGTACGTAAACACAGATGCGGAGACAGGCAAACACTAACGTGATTGTGGCACATGTCGTCGGGATGGGGGCCATCGTCGTCATTTGAACGCTCGATTTGACTTGACCAATTCGAGTGTTTTTGTTGTGGTTATTAAGATTTAATGACTTGGTTATTTAAAATAAATTTCAGACTGCGCATGGAAAATGGAATACATCTCAAAATATTCACTTCAAATTTCAGTCAATTAACTTGAAGAGCAAGTGCATCATCAAGTGCTGCAGTGTATGCCTCCATAAAGAAGATGAGTGCTGGGCTGATATGGGTAACTAATTGGACTAGTTGAAATTGAACCATGTATAAAAGTATTAAATAAAAATTTAGAATTCACAATATGTATTTTAATACAGATAAAGCTCAATGAGCAGAAGCATTCTTGATTAAATTTTGTTTTGGCTATTCTTGACAAGCAGCAAATGGTATCAAAATCAAAAATATACACACACAAATGCATATAGGATATGTTTATGTATATTCACTTAGCCAATCGTCTATGGATTGTAGTCAGAGTGATATGTGTGCTTTTCGAAGAACACAAAAGTTGACGATTTACTAAGATAACAAAGACTCAATCTTCTCGTCTCTTTGCACATCCATTGCCGTTGCCACTCGATTTCGGCTTAACAAAAACAGCCCAAAATACGCACACCCAAACAACACATACACCCAAATACACGCACACACACACACACACACACGCACACACATATTTGAGCTACTCCTACACAGCTTATCGCATGCATTGGCAAATTGTCGCCATCATCACTGGCCAAACTTCTAGCCTCAACCTCCGAAAAGCTATTAAACTGCGAATACAGTGGATGCAATCAGTATGCTACCAGAACAGAATCCAGTGCAACACATAAATAATTAGCATCTACTAAAATATATATATCTTTTTTAAGCCAATTTATATTTTGTACTTAAAATAACTCTTTCTAATTGGCTTTTAATCTATCGGTTATCGATTAGTTCAGGCATCTAATTTGAACCATTGTTTAACAGCAGTTTTTCCGTATATTTTAAGCACAGATTTAAATGCCAATAGCAATTATTGATTGCCTACAAACTTATATCTCTCTCGAGGGGAATGCAAAATATTACACAACAAATTAGTAATTAGCCGCCCGATAAGTCGCTTATCGATTGTTTTCGAACTTGTTCAGATGCCGGTAGAAAACTTTTGCAAACCACGGTGCGGATTTGCCGTTGATGTTGCCAGCTACTTGAGAAACGATTTTCTCTTCGTCTTATACACATTTTAACCAACCGATTCCCATTCCCAAATCAACTGCGGTTTCATTAGTCGTGGTCTGTCTATTTTGTTGTTGTTGTTGTTGTTGTTGTTGTTGCTATTATTGTTGCGGCTCTAAATGTGGTTGTGTTTGTATCTATGGACTTGCCGCTTGGCTTCCTTTCATTTCGTTAAGTTTTCGGTGGCCGCAGCAACGGCTATTCAATTTCTTTTTTTTTCGCATTTACTGCTCCATAACCATAACAACTTGAACCCAATGCACACAGAGAGAAGCCAGCCGAAGCGAACGAGCGATGAAGTTGCCACCAAATGGCAGCCAACTACTGCTAACTATGTTTATATAGAGACACATCCCACCCACATTTGACCAACCAACCAGCCAAAAGCAGCCAAAAGCAGCCCCCTCCCTCCCCCTACTAGAAGTTTGACTCGTTTTTAGCAAATGCAATTAACAAAACACGCTTCTAGCATAAAGTCATTAGTTATTCCATTTCATGAATACGAGTATATTTCTGCTACCAATGCGAACTCTTCACAGCCCAAGTGTGTGTATGCTGTATGCTGTACGATGTGTGTGTGTGTGTGTGTATGTTGTGCGAGCATATGGAGCCTATATATGCGGGCTGTTAGCTTTACATATGTATGTGCGTTGATACAAACATTATTTCGGTGGATTTTGGCCAGCGTGCCGGGGCTGGCCAACAAACGACCGCCAGTGGCGACAAGCCTACTCCAAACCAGTTTCTGTTGCACTCACTTCAGCCCCGTCGGATCGACTGCTAAATTGGCATCCAATGTTTCCTGCCGCTCAGCAAAATGTTTTACACACAAAAAAAAAATACCAAAAAAATCACGTAATTATTGAAATTGTTGCATTAAAAGAAATAAAAATATTTCTAGAGTGAAAAACTTTTGGTTGAATTATGCAACAAATGCTTTATTTAATTGTGCCTTATGCCATAAATAAACAAATATAAATGTATACAAATATATACACTAAAATGTCGATTAATTGTCAAACCAAATAAAGTTTTAACTAAATAATTAATTTATATATTTATGTATATTTTTCTTATAGTTCGACAAATTTGATGTGAACAAATAAATTTGAAATCAAAAATAACACTCAATTTAAATATGAATTTAGGAGAAATAATATAAATTATATTAATGATATTCCCCTTGAGCGTATTTTGCTTAAGTTGAGTAACTTTATACTGGACTAATCTATATACGTTTTTTTTTGTGTAAATGAATATGTTCTGTTTGGTAGTCGGCGCCATGTTTTTCGCGTTCACCTCAAGCAAAGTTTCGCAAACATTTTGGCCAGTCGCCTGTTGGATGGGTCTGGTGGCCGGATAAAGTTTTCGGCGTGTGCTCCTACTTATGTACTATATGCAAAAATGGTATTCAATACTTAAAGATTTATGAGTCTATGAATCTTGCGGGTGTGTGTGTCTGTGTGTGTGTGTGTGTGTGTTTGTTTGTGTGTGGCGACATGAAATACTGATACGGTATAAGCGGGTTGCCAAGCTGCCACCACCGTTGCCGTTACAACCCCCCACACCCCATCGCTAACAATCTGGGCAAAAGTGGGTAAACTGGGCAAATCCGACGCACTGGCTGGCACAGTAGCTCAGTCTCAGTCTGGAACAGCAGTAACGGCACATATAGGGCTTTAGACCATGCTTTGCATAAGTCAAAAGAGCGTCGGCTCTTTGCCTGGCCAAAGCCGAAAGTCCAAAGCAAACACCACAAATTAGACGGCACAAAAGTAAAGGCAACTCAACAACAACAAATATGAAAGCAAAACACATTCCAAAAAAAAAAAAAAAAGAACAAGTAACACAGAACCAAAGGGTTTTGAGTGGCAAACTCATAGTTACCCTGTTGGAATGCAAATGGATAGCACAATTGCCAAAGCACATCAGACTTTACAGGGTATACAAATCAGGCAAATTCTTTTTGGCCACCCCTAAGGAAAAAGTTTGGGGCTCAGCTTGGAAAAGTAGCAGCTGCCGGTACACATGAATCAGCACAAAGTCCTGAAAGTTTTTTCAATGATTTAATTAGAATTCTTTAAGGTAAACCGAACCCAGCAACGAATTTGTGTGGCTGTCTCTGAGTTTAATTATGAAATTTTCAAGGTGACACAAGACCAAGTAAATATCTTCTCAATTTGAGAAAATTGCTCGAGGTCTTGTGGTAAATTGTTTTTCATCCCGCCGCCCCGATTTCAAGCCCTAAACTAGCCTGGAATGTGACTAATAACAGTTTTGATATGGCAATCAGGCATGCCAATCTTTATAACACGTTTCACCACTCCAAACATTGAATATGAGCAAATATTGACAAGCATCCTAATTCCTACATCATCTTATGCGTTATCTTGACATGTTGCATGGAAAGGGGGCAACACAAATCCATCACACTGTCACTGTTGATAATTGTACATAATTGTGTGAATTTCGTGTGGAATCGAGTTTTCATAAGTTTAGCAGCCTGGTCTGGTCTGGGTTCACCTGGTCCTGGCAATGATAATTGCTATCCTTTTACTTGCCGTGCATTTCCTTTTTGCTTTTTCTATTAACTTCAATCTGTTATCAAATATCCCTCGGAATTGGCGCTGGATAAAGGCAAAATTACGTCAAGATTAATGTTTATTGATTTTCCTCTTCGTTTGGATAATGCGACACCCAAAATCACAGCAATCCAAGGTCTGATTTTGCCTGGCTTAGTTTCGCAAGAATCTGTTAAGCCTATTTTAAATTTGTCTTTTTCCGCGAAATGATTTATGTGTATTTACATTGGAGAGTGCTTTTTTTTGGGTTTGGGTTTGGGTTTTAGGCTCCTGTGTAACACTTATTTTATATAACTGGATTATAATAGGCAACTTGAATTATTTTAACAAAATTATGTAAAGTGCTCAAAATCAAGTGGATAATTATTATTAAGTCTTTTAGCATTCACTTTTTAGCAAAGAGATAATTCAAATATTCTTACTTATTAGTTCGAAGTAGTTTTAAGAACTATAACTGATTAAATTTCAGCTTTACGACTATTATCAGCCGCTGTAAGTGTTCTCACTGTATCAATTAAATCAATAACAATATGAATTCATCATTAGTAAGTGAAAATCAATATAAATCTAATCTAATTGACGAAAGCAAATTAACATGCATATTTTAATTGAACACATATTTTTGATTTAACTTAATCAGATTTACTATTCGGGTTAGCTTTATGTGGTAAAACACATATTTTTTACTGCTTAATTGAATCGGCAAAGTGTTTCACTGATAATACACAGCTGGTGGGCGGACCAATCAAAATGACGTATAGAACAGATTAACCAATCAAAGTAGATTGTTATAATTTTAAGTAATAATAAAGTGATATGCTTAACTAGAAAATACCTCTTTTTTAAAACAAGGTTAAATATTTATATTAATTGAAAGTCTATAATTATAAAATTTCCTAAATCAATTAATATCGATATTTGCCAGTTATCGCTCGTTAGGGCTAGTTATCGATTTAATACTAAATAAACTTTATGTACGGCTTAAGAAATATAACGAAATATTAAAGTCTCTAGTTTTCACAGTCTCTAAGATTCGATTGTTAGTTAATAAACATGGCTTAATCGACAAGACTAATAATCTTGATCTAATAGATATGGCATTATTTTTAATATACCCAATTGGAAACAACACTTTTTTCGAGGGAAAAATTTTTTTTCTATTGAATTTCGGTAGGCAAAGATTTGGTATTGGCGTATACTAATAAACACCATGACTATGCATTCGCTAAATCCATGGAAAGCGTAGCAGTTTAGAGTAGCTGGAATAGGTCAAGGTATGCTAAAGAAATTCACCCATATCAGGTGATGGGGTCTTTTTCTTTCTAATACAAAATGCTTATCTTAATATTTGGCAAGTATATAAAACCTGTGGCTACCTGAATTTGGTCAAAGCGAAAGACGCATCGCTATCGAAATGGTCAAAATGATTATTACGCTTCTCCTTTTTGGACTGGCACTTGTCAGCTCAACACAGCTAAACTCGAGTGATGTTATTGCCACGGAGGAATACAAACGAATTATGGAGGTCCGCTCGCTGGCCTTTGAGTTCTTTCAGCATTACAGGAATATTACACAAAGCGACTTGGATTTACCTAGCACGCGTATTCCCAACCAACAAGATCTACAGTGTCTAGCCGATTTGACTATGTTGACCACTGGTCTGGACACTGGGGAGCGCTGGTCATTAAAAAGTAAGTCAGATTCTCTCATAAGCTGGCAGAGCTGGTCTAACCTCTTTGGATTTCAGTGATTGACTCGTGGGGCACTTTTCCCAAGGGAGTCCTAATGGGAAACTTATATGACATGGGCAACTACGATGAGTGCATTGAGATTAAGACGACAATCGGCAATAATAATAAAATGCAGGGCAAATACTGCATGGCAAAACTGCCTGTTTTGAGATCGCTTGGGATTCCCGTAGATTTGAACGTAGCAATTTGCCTACCCTCCTCATGTTCTGCAGCCAACATGAGTATTTTGCTGAAGCAGATGCTAAAAAAACTATTTTCCATCGATATTAATACCCCATTAGTGACGGAGAAAAATTGTAAAACTTCCGATCGGGAGCCCTTCGACGGTTTAACCATATTTACCATGTAAGTGTTGACCTATAAATAACTGAATTATATTTTGCAACTCTTCGACTTTGACCTTATAGTGCATTATTATCACTACTGGGAGCTGCCTTGGTTGTGGCCACACTTTGCGATTACTTTCTTTATGGCGAAGAAAGTGAGTAATACCAAAGTTAAGATTATGGTCTGACATGCCATAACTAATTTCACAATTTTCAACAGAAAAAATGCCACTTGTTATGAAGGCATTTTCGATACGCGCGAATTCTCGCTCACTTTTCCGCCTTGTAGAGCCAAAGTCCAGCCCCAACGTCATCCACTGCCTCAATGGAATGCGTTGTATGTCCTTGATCTGGGTCATCTTTGGACATCAATATGCTCTTGCGTTTATATCGCCGACTATGAACAGCATCAAGTTTATCCAGGTATGTTGCACAGCTACACTAAAACATGGAAGATGCATTATCACAATGCAATAATTTACGCTTTCTAGTGGGTCCAGGAGCCCTTTTCCAACTTTGTTACTCACGGCACGTTCTCAGTGGATACCTTTTTGTTCATTTCCGGATTGTTAGTGGTAATGCTTACACTGCGTGTCATGGAAAAGTATGTTTAGCGCCTAACAATTACCTGACAATAACAATAATATTTTGTCCATCTTCAGATGCAAGGCAAAGTTGTTTATGCTTTTGATGGTTCTTCATCGCTATTTGCGCCTTACTCCCCTCGTCGCTGTGGCTATTCTTGTCTATATGAAATTGCTGCCCTATTTGGGAGATGGACCCATGTCGCAAAAGGTCACATTTGGTGATTATTCAAATTGCGAGCAAACCTGGTTCTGGAATTTACTGTATATTCAAAACTATGCCTCCGTTTCTAAAATAGTAAGTAATATTCTCGCAATATCCGATATGCTGGTGATTAACAAAATCTGCTTTCCTTATAGTGTATGTCACATACCTGGTACTTGGCGGTGGACATGCAACTATATTTGACAGCGCCGATATACCTCTTAATCGTATACAAATGGGGTAGAAAAGGTGCAGCTGGAATTTTTATTTTCATGCTGCTACTCTGTGGCTGTCTCTTTGCCACAATTATGACCATGAAGTATCCCATTCGCTTAGAGTAGGTTCATTGATATTTTTGGATATGCTTCATCTATTCTTATATATTTGATTATAATTTAGACAGGGAATAATCCATGGTGAGACTCTGCGCAAGTTATATTTCTCAACACATCGGCACTCGACTCCCTGGATTATGGGTTTCCTTTTTGGATATTTCCTGCATGTGAATCGCAACAAGACCTTTAAGCTAAACCATCTTTCGGTTTGGCTGGGCTGGCTGATCTGTTTGGCGCTGTTGTTCACCTCGATATTTGCGCTTTATCCGGCTTCCCAGTTATCGACGCCACGCTTAACCATGTTGGAGGAAGCCTTGTATTATACGCTCAGCCGCATTGCTTGGCCATTGGGTCTGTGCTGGGTGGTTTTTGCTTGTATGAATGGATACGGTGGAATGGCAAATAGTTTTCTTTCTTCCCCGATGTGGCAGCCCTTGTCAAGGATCTCGTATTCCGCCTATATCTTTCACATAGCTGTACTGCAACCACTCGGAAGTCGAATGCGGTCAAGCGTCTTTTTCTCCGACTTCGACTTGGTAAGTGAATTCAACATAAATAGCAGTCATTTCGCATACTTCATTTACGTTCCTTCAATAGATGACTATGTTTTGGTCAACGTTCGGATTCACTGTGCTGGTAGCTTACGTGATGTACGTCCTTGTTGAGGCCCCCCTTGCAGTCCTCCAGGTCAATCTTATGCCCGGTCGCAGACCTATTATAAAACCCGAAAACACCGCTGCGATTACTAAGGAAGCAGAAATCGAGACATCTAAGACAACTTTAGCTTCACATCTTGAATCCGATCCGGAAACAGCAACAGAAAACTTAGATAAAATCAGTACTCGACTATAAATATTAAGTATACTTAGCCAATTTAGTATTAACATCGGTTTTGAATAACTTTGTATTGAATGTTTTCAAAATTTGTAAATAACAAGAAATTTATGATATTTTAGTTTTTAAATTAATATTTACTTTCGCAACAAAAAACCTAATTTTTCGGCAGATTTTTTAGCTTGATTTTTATAATATCTATCGAAAAGTACATTAATTGTTAATAAAAATGAATCAAAAATACATTCTTTAGTTTTTTATAGATTCAGCTGATTCAGTTGACTTCCGAAATGATTGCATTTCAAACCTTTTTTTATATATTAAACATTTACAACGATTGTGGTGATTAAATAATAAATATGCAAAATGAAGAGGTATTCAAAAACTTGAAGCATTTTCAATGTATAATCTATATGTGGATGGCTTGGTACGATTTGCATACCCTTTTTTGGTATGACTTATTTATTTTTATATATTATTAACATCATATTGGTGCATGCTGAAGTCCAAACGCAGACCAAGTAAAAAAAACAGCAAGAATTAACCAATGTACAATGTACAAATGTACAGGCAAATGTTCCCATTAATATTGTTCCCTTATATATACACAAGTCTACAATCAGAAAAATATAAATATAGAATTGCACTTAGGTATCTAATTTTGTGTTAATCTAATCGTTTATAGTCAGACATTTTAAAAAACGTTTTACGATTGTCATCGAATGAATCGATAGTGAAATAGGCACTTCTACACACACAATATTAAGATAACAAATGTAATACTAAAGCTAATTTAATTATTATGAGATGAATTTCGTGGGGCAAAATACAGATATTATAAGATTTAATCATAGACATAAACATATAGTTAAAAATATATATGTAATCTTTAATAATATGAAGAACAGCAAACAAGTTTTATTAGTCATACAGATTTCTTTAAATTAAATTATGAGTCATCGGGGATTGCTGACTTCCAAGAAGTGGGAAGTCATTCAACAATATTTACTTATATTGATTAATACAATAATCAATAAATACAAATTCATTGAGTGATTAGCATTATCAAAATGATAATAAGTACCTCGAATTTATCAGCACACGTTTCATTTCCGAGGAACGAGCTGCCTATCGCCATTAAGGCATATATAATGCACATATTCTTGGAAACCATGCTAATACTAATTAATAGATACGCCAATAAACATGATTAAAATCAGTTGTATTCTCGTGTTGTACGGACTGAGTTTTGTCAACAGTTCAATTAAGCTAGAAACATTGGACTTTAATGCCAAGGAGGAATACGACTGGGTAATGGATATGCGTCCACTTGCTGTGGAATTCACCCAACACTATGCAAATAATACAATGTATGACTTGAGTTGGACGAGCCAGCAGGAGCTGCAGTGTTTTGCTGATATGAATCATCTTATGAGTGGACTATCATCGGGCAGCGTTTGGGCCATAATGAGTATGTAGACTAAAACAGATAGTACAACCAGATAGCTTATCTTTAGCCCACTAGTGTTCGATTCATGGGGTCTTATACCCAAGGGAGTACTGTACGGCAACTCATTTGACTTGGGCAACTACGACGAGTGCATCGGCATCTCCAAGGCGATCAGTGACAACCACAGGATAAAGGGCAAGTATTGCCTTGCCAAGTTACCCATCAAGCTGTTGGGCTTGAGCACACAGACATCCGTTTGTTTTCCTGCATCCTGCTCCGCAAAGCAGATTAATACACTACTGGGTAAACTGTTCGTAAGACTTCCCAGTTACAATGAAACGGAGGAGTTGGTCGGAGAGATAGGCTGTCGAACGTCCGATCGAGAGCCCCTCGATGGTCTAACCATATTCACAATGTGAGTATTCAATTGGTATCATAATATTTTTGTACATTTCAATTGAATTGGTTAATTCTGTTAACAGTATTCTAGTCTCACTTCTGCTTGCTGCTGTTTTCTTTGCCACGTTTTGCGATTATTTGTGCTGCGAGAATCAGAGTAAGTTGCGAACTAAGCAATAATTGATTATTAATTTGATTAAATTTACAGAGAAATTACCCGTCATGGTTAAGATCTTTTCGGCACGCGCCAATACCCGAGCGCTCTTTCGGCTCGTAGAGCCCCAATTAAATCCCAATGTTATCGATTGTTTGTACGGCATGCGTTGCATGTCATTGGTGTGGGTTATCTATGGACATCAATACCTTTTCGCTTTGCTCTCACCGAATATGAACAGATTTCAAATAAAATATGTAAGACAAAGTAATTGCCAACATACCAAGCCAATATAACCCCACTCAACCCCTTTTGCTCCTGTTTCGTTTCAAGTGGATGGAGAAACCCTACACAAGTTTTATTCTACATGCAGCATTCTCAGTGGATACATTTCTCTTCCTTAGTGGCCTTTTGGTGGCAGTGATTGGCCTGCGTTCCCTTGAGAAGTGAGTGACAAGCGAATAATCAAATCCATCATTGCCAAATAAATTCACCTTCTTTCCATTAGAACAAAGGGAAAACTAAATGTGCCACTGATGTATTTGCACCGCTATTTGCGCCTCACTCCCGTCCTGGCTCTGGCAATACTCATGTATATGACAGTGTTGCCCCTGCTTGGAGATGGGCCGCTCTTCGACAGCATTAAATTTGATGACTATAATCATTGCAAGCGCACCTGGTTCTGGACACTGCTATACATGCAAAACTATGCAACAGTAGATATTGTAAGTTGCAAATCTTGGCCTAATCGAACTGAACTGCTTAACCTCAATTTGACTACTTGTAGTGCATTAATCACAGCTGGTATTTGGGCGTGGACATGCAACTATATTTTATATCCCCCATATTGCTCATCGCCTTGTACAAATGGGGCAAGAAAGCCGCCGCTGGAACTCTGGTTTTAATGCTTCTACTTTCCGCCTGCCTCTTTAGCACAATAATGATAAAGAAATATCCCATCCAAGTGGAGTAAGGAACTTACTTGAGGCTCCTTTGATTTCCCCAATACGATTATAATTATATTTTGCAGAAATGGATTTACTCCAGACTTGGCTCAACGTAAACTTTACTATGCAACACACGTGCATGCAGCTCCTTGGTTAATCGGAGCACTCTTTGGATATTTTGTGCATGTGAATCGCAACAAGTCCTTTCAGCTAAATCGGATTGCGATCTTGTTGGGCTGGCTGATCAGTTTGGGCTTGATGTTCACCTCGCTATTTGTACTATTGCCATATGTTGATTTTTTCAATCCACGTTTGTCGATGCTGGCGGAGGCATCCTATTATACACTGGCCCGCATCGCTTGGCCACTCAGCCTGTGCTGGGTGGTGTTTGCCTGTATGCATGGCTATGGGGGAGTGGCCAACAGTTTCCTCTCCTCGCCACTGTGGCAGCCTCTCTCGAAGCTCTCCTACTCCGCGTATGTCTTTCACATATTCATACAACAAATAAACGGAAGACGTGTGCGAACGAACACCTTCTACTCAGATTATGATGTGGTAAGTGGAATAAGGAATTAGATTTATAATGCGGTCCTCGGATGCCACTCAACCTTTTAACTCCTTCAACAGATGCTGACATTCTGGGGTAGTTTCGGCTTTGTTCTGCTGCTATGTTATATCATTTACATCATTATGGAAGCACCCTTTGGTGTCCTGGAAGGCTTACTCTTGCCGAATCGCAGGTCTTCTCCAAAGCCTGCTCACTCAAAGGAAACATATAAACCAGAACATAAAGTTGATACGGCAACAGATGCAACAAAGTCGGAGGATGCTAATAATCAGCATTAAACATATGAATATCTAATCTAGTATTAGTATGTCATTTCCATGTATTAAACATCTATTTATTAACAATTTAACAAATTTAACAGCTTTAAATGTTGTCTAGCTAAGCAATATTCCGATTGTAAGTCTATACTATGAAATATTCCCAAATGTTTTCTCGTTTGCGTGTTCGAAGTCAACTGACTCGATAGGTAGCCTGATTAATTAATATGTAAGCGATTAACGCATCCAAATGTTTAAGTATAATAGATAATAAATTATTTAAGAATTAATTACTTAATTGCACTTTCCAGTTATATTAAAAATTAATTATTGGAAATATTTTAAGAACGCATATTAAAGAGAGTGTTGAGTAATTAATTCATTCTATTACTTAGTCGCAACTGAACTTATTTATCTTGTGAAATATCAGCCTTTTTCTTTATATTAAAACAATATTTTTTTAAATGAAAATCATTAATTAAGTCATAAGCCTTTGTTATCCAGAATATTTAGCTAAGCGGGGTCAGCTTAAGTTGACCCAAAGGATTTATGCATATGTTTATTTAAACCAGTCTGAATTTTGAAATCTTATATATAAAATGGAAAATAAAATGCTAAAAATAAAAAGCAGCGATTATGCTTAAAACTTATTACCATTTATTTATTTATTAATAAATAACAGCCTTTGAAATACGAATTTATTGTTTGGGACTTTGTTGATTTCGTGCTTGTCTATCTTTGTGCCAATAAAAAAAACCCAATATGAAAGAAACTATTTTTGATAATTGGTTGGGTCATTTCAAATGGACACCAAATAAATCAACAAATTGGAAATGAGAAAGATTCACAAAATGTGTCAACATTTGCTGCGGCTGCTTATTGTTTTTCTTTCATTGACTGAAATTAGCTGAAAGTGAAATCGAAACCGAAATATTGAAACAGCGCGAATTGGCAAACAAAGTAAAACCAAAAGTCAACCTACTTTTTGGACGACGCAACAGACGACAGCGAATGCAAAGCGAACCGCATTTGATATGCCATTTTGGGGGGTGGTGGGCTAAAGAGGTGTGGTAGAGAGGAGAGGGGGGAATAGCTATTGGTGCCCTGTGGCGGATTATTGAATTTTCCAACATTTGACTGACACTTGGCGCCTGATGCGCCTCACTTACCTTGTCTGTGTGTGTATTAGTTGCTGTTGTTGTTGTTGCTGATTTCAATTCCGTGCGATGCGTTGACAAAATTCCAATCGCTTTTTACATAATTTACATGTATTTGAATGGCGCAGGCCGAACATTATTCACACACATATATCTAAAACCGTTTGTTTGCGTACTTCTGTGTGTGTGTGTGTGTGTGTGTAGTAATGATATATGGGAACACACAATAGGAATAGGACAGCGGCAACGGCAGCCGCAACGACGTCGAAATGTATACCCGTTTCTATTTTCTTTTTTTCCCCGTTTTTCACGCGAGACCCAATTTTGCAACTGTGAATTTTTTTAAAACGAAAGCGCGTCTGGCTTTTCTTATACACTGTTATAATGCCGCTTGGGTCATAAATTTGGCGTAGATAGAGCAACACTTGCTTGACCCACTCACACTATTGGCGATTGGGATTGTGATTGTTGTTGGCTGGGTACCTTGGCAGCAATTCGATGTGTTTTCAATTCGGTGTGATTTAATTAATACGGATTTGGCGGCACTGCGCTCACGGGCCAAACGCCTGCTTTTGCACTCGACACGCAACGAACAAATACTGAAGAAACATGCGACGGCTAAAAGGAATAACGGCAATTTTCAATACTTTTTTCTTCTTTTTTTGCCTGTCTTTGGACTGATGCTGCGCGCTCTCGTTGCGCAGTAAACAGTGCTGCCCAGCGCGGCGAATTCGCTTGCGCGTGCCTATTCTCGTTGATTAGTGTGTAAGTGCCTGCGTGTGTGTGTGTGTTGTGTCCGAGGAATGCGATAAAAAACGAAGCGTTAGAATGAAATGAAAATGTAGCATAATTTATGATGGCATTGTCTTTTAAATAATTGCACGCACACATTAATATACACGGGCACACAAACGTGTATATAGACACGGGCCATACACGCGGAAACCAATGCGAATTGTTATAATTTTAAATTTGTTTGAATTTATGACAAGTTCCTGCTAAAAGAAAACTCTCATCTTTATAGCGAAAATTCAAATAATTCATTTTTCACTCGCATTTATCATTATTAATACAATTTTTTATATTCCTTAATAGCTAAGGAAAATGTCATTTGATTCCTTAAGCAAACACATAAAATTCGATGTATTTCAATTTTCTTTGTATTTTGAAAGGGAAGTTAAAGTTCAGATCCGTATATATTATAATCATGTGAAATTTATTAAGTGTTTAAGTAGATAATATGCTTAAAAATGCACGACATTGTTTACATTATATTTGTTGCTTGTCATAATTTAATGGATCACATAGAGTAACTGCGTCACAGTTTTCATGCAAGTGGGGAGAAGTAGAAGAATTCGATCAAAACTCAACATTGTGTAAATTTGAACCGGAGGATGTGGGCAAGTCAACATCACTGGGCGGCACAAAGGTGCCAATGGTGTGGACGCCATCGCGTTTTGCGCTCAGCTTCAACATCTCGCATTTGAGCTTCTCGAGAATGGCATGGTTGGGCTGATTAACAGCCGCCTTGCTCTGCAGCACGGTAATCTCCTGCTCCTCCAGCTTCTTCTCCTTAAAAGTCTTGATCGAATTGTTGCCATATAGACGCAACAGCGAGCCCCAAGTCTGAATATGCGGATGAAGTACCTATAAGACAATAAAAAAATTGACTTAATTGATTGACTTGCAGATATACTAAAACTTAATATTATATTTAAATCGGAGTTAAATTAGTAAATTCCATTTTATAACACTTTTTATAATATTTACAGATAGTGAGTGTAAAGGTTTTCTTTCGGAGCATTGCCATTTTTAAGTTACCTGCAGAATAGCCTGTGATGCCAGCTGCTTGCCCTCGCGCTTGTTCTTGCAGACCACCTTGGCTGTGTGTTTGCCAACTGTCATGGTGAATTCGTTTTTGTTGTTGGCCGAGCGATTGATCTCCTGGGTGATCTGTACGTCGCTGCCAAAGTTGCGCTGCAGGCATGTCAATAATATTGCATTTGGCGAGGGCTCCGTCGTTTTGTTGCAGAACTCGGTGACGCGCGGATCCTCGATCCGAATGTCATCGAAAACCTGTGGAAGACACGATTAAGTAGAATTGAGACAGCCAACAACTGTTTATAAATGCACTTACGGAAAGATCACTTTGCGTCTTCCTGACCGTACCCGACTTTTGATCCTTGTTGTTGCCCGTTATTTTGTCCTTTACATCGGGTATAAGAATCTCCAATGTTTCGCGTGCAGCATCAGATTTGGCCTGCTTCTTACTGGTGCCGTAGCCAGTGCCATATTTGAGATTGTTAACGGAAACCGTTGCCGAATAGGGCGTGGCAGCGTTCTGTAGCTCCTTGAAATCATACGTGGGCTGCGTTTTGAGCGCATGCTGTACATACTCATGCAAGATGCAAACAAAACTCTTGCCATTTGGATTCATAATCCACTCACGGCGTCCTCGTGGATTTGATCCACTGGCTGCATTGCCGGTCGCCAGAATGGGAAACTTGATGAGCTTGGTGCCGTCGGGCAGCGTTGGTCGTTGTATATTCTTGATGTTCTTGCGATTCTTGGTGAACTTGCGACGAGCATTCCAGCTGCGAAAGCGCAGCACACGAATCGTTTTGAATTTAAACAGTTTCTGGCAGTAGCTGTGCAGCTGATCTGGTGTCACCGACTCCTTCTGTATGTTTTCCTTGACGGTCACGATTTTTGCGGCCGGTATCATCGACTTCAAGGCCTCATTTTGGGGAGCGTCGCCTGTGCTATCTACAGCGGCAGACGCGTCTTTATTCTCTTTGTCATCCAGTTCCATAGGTATTGCTGTTGCATGCACTACCGGGCAAACAGCAGCAGGAATCGTTTCATCTGTCCCCTCCTCTGTCGGCTGCGATTTGTCGTCTGTCTCGGGCTTCAGCACAATTCCGGCTTCCTCGTCCAGGATGCGTCGATAGTTCAGACAGGGTATAGCTCCCAGCGGCACAGCATGCTTGCGCGCACTGCCCGTGCCTAGGAAATAGGGTCGAGCTGCACAGCAGACACGTGACTTGCGATGCAGGAATAGCGGCATGCCACTATTGTGAGTCACCTGCACCCAGCCCTCCGGCAGCACCTCAAAATGATTTTGCCGCTTCTCTGTACAAGAGTTTTGTTAAATATTAATCGAATTAGAGGACGAATTTAATCCGCTCACCTTCCAGCACTGTTTTGAACCGCTGCTCGTATTTTGGACGCTTCGATTCCCGCATGTCATCGGGCAGTTTTTCATCCAGAAGATTTTCAATTTCCTCGTCATCAAAATCGGATGAATCATAGTCACCAGCATCGCCATCGCCATCACCATCACCATCACCATCGCCATCGTCATCGTCAGCATAATTATCGCCATTCAGCTTGTCGCTGTTGTCATCTGCAAAACAATGCACTCGATTAGTAGCTATATATATATGTATACATAAAATCTTTAGGTTTATACAGTGGTCGCTCGAAGATGTTAACTTTTTAAATTATTATCGAAATCATTAAAATATTTTAAAGACGGCCGCTAAGTGGATGCAACTGCTCGAGTGATCACTGTACCTGACTTGAGCGACTTGCGCTTCAATTCCAAGAAAACAATCGGTAACATGCGCATGTTTCCTTTATTTAGCTCCACAGACGAGGATCAGGGATCAGGATTCAAGTATCACATAAGATTTGTCATTAAATTGCAGCGCAAGCGAACAGCTTGGATTTATTCTAGTAAATGTGCTTGGCAGATCACACACACACGCACAACCTGTCAAGTTAATGCTTATCAGGTTTTATTTGGATATTGATAAGCTGTGGCAAGATCTTTAGATAAGACTCTGATATTGAAGCTGTTGTGTGCCTTAAACCGAAAATAATGAATTTGTCTATTGTCTATGTATGTGTGTGTGTATTGTGTATGTTTTAGTCATCGCTTACTTGAGTCATCGTCTTCACTGGCAGTGGGTACCTCGTCGAGCACCTGGAACTGGCGCAACTGCTGATTGATGGGCTCCGACATGAGTTCGGCGTCGCGTGTTTGCCGCATTTCCTTAATGGCGCTAAGGGAGAAGCCGGCGACTTTTAACTCCTGCTCCTCAATTTCCAGATGCGGTCGCTTCAAGTCCCGGACAAATGCCGGCATCGGTGTCTGTGCATCCTCCATAAGTGGCTCTGCAGCAGCTAGCAGATTATTATCTACCATTTTCTGTATGTACTTAAAAACTTATACTATATTTTAAGGTTTTTTTTTTTGTTGTTGTTTTTGTTGTATTTGGTTTTAATTATTGCTGTGTTTGGGTTCACCCGGCCAATAACCAATACTGAGAACATCCAACGATTGCAAATTGATTATTCATTGGAAGTGCCACATTGGTTAAGCTAGAAAACCCAATCTATTTAAAAACTGAATGCCTTTTTTGCTTAGCTTTTTTTCTTTTGTGGAGATTCTACTTCTATTCGCACTTTACACATTAATTAGAGCATGCATCAGCATAAACACGTTTGCTTCATGTTGTTGTTGTTGGATATTGATGTTGCAATTGTGAAGCCGGCTGTGCTTGGGTAGCTGCTTTCGCAATGGATACTATGTCAATCGAAATACCAAGGCAAAAGTTGCTGCACCTTTTCACTCTGCGCCGTTCTCAATTGTTAATGTTTATTTGCAGATTTTTAAAAAAATATCTAAATTAATATGTATATTTAAATAATAATAACAAATTATAATGTCACAGCGGAGAAAACGCTGAGAGATTTAGTCAATAATCAGCTGTATTTAGCGAATGTTAGTGCTGCCACATCTTTTATAGATTTTATCGTTTTGCTGTGTTAATTATCGATAAATCAGTTACAAAGCCAGTATTTTAGCTCACCACTCGAATGAAGAGTAGGTCAATTTCACGCCTTGTTATCATACCATTTAAATTGTTTGAAACTGCCGTTCGAGTTAAGCCCAAATAAAAAGGCAAATGACGACGTTTAACACCATTCATCACTTCATGATCTAAGCAACGACATATGAATAAATATGAGTAGTAATTGAAATTCGGACATTCGCTTATATATAGCTTGCTTAAAAACTTGAGTTTGAAAACAATTCCGCAGAAATTATAACTTCGCAAGTGTTGAGCATTAGTTACGCAAAGAACAGTAAGATTTTCCAATTTAAAAATACAATGGTCGACGAAATAAGAGTCTGGCTTGCAGATGTGCAACATTTTGAGGCAACGATAGTTAGCAATGTATTTGATTTGCTCCCTTTTCAATGACGATCCAATATGTAGATACTCCAATCCATCGGGACGCAGTTCAGCAAACCTTTGGAATACTTTATCAGCAGAATTTTCATTAAAATATGGAATATCCAAGCCCGACAGTTTCGGGAGCTCAACCAAACATTCGTAGTTCGGATAATAAAATAGATCACTGTGAGCAATGGTGAGATATTCCAATTCCTTGCAATATGTGCAAATTTCAACAATCAAATCATTTATCTGTCTGTTCACAATCAAGAGCAACGAGCGCAGATTTTTAAGATATAGCCAAATACCTTTCAAATCACTTAGCTGCGTACCGAAATGGGTTACTGAAATTATTAATGATTGCATTCTGTGGCCGTTTAGCTTGAAGAATGCTTTAATCTGAAGCTTCGGCCACTTGCTGCTGGATTTGCACAAAGTAAAACATTTGAAATCATTCTTATGTTCCATTTCGTAAATATCTTCAAAGCGTCCACAGGCAATAGCAAATTGACACTGGCTTATTGCATCTAATTGTTGGAATATTTTTAACAAGCACTCAACCGGAAGGTCCAAAATGTCGCAGGAAGACATTTTTAAATTCAATTTTAAAATAAACTTAAGTTACAAAATATATACACGATATAGAATATTTTTCAGCCCAACTTGATTTTCGTATTTAAAATAAAAAATGTTCGGAAACTATTCCAGCAAAAGTACTCAGATAAGTTGATAGAATAAAGTGTTCAAAACATTGTTAAAGGCTTTTAAATTTGCCCACTTTTAAACAGCCTACTAAAATTCTTATTTATTTTTCATCTGCTTAAGCTGTGATCCAGCTAAATAACTGTGATGTTTGATTAAAAAATCAGAGTACTTTATAATTAAATAATAATGTAAAACATTTAATTATGATGCTCATTTAAAAGTAATAATAGATTTTTCTCTTAAAAACTTAAATTTACATGAATTTAAATAAATTTACAGGGTGTGATTTTATGAAAGTACATTTTCTAAATCGATGTCCACATTATTGGCCATATCGGCGAAATTTTGTGCATTCTGTTCATGCCCCTTGGATCGAAGGTGGGCAGCCAAATGTGGACGTCGCATAAATGACACCTTGCATACTTCACAGCTGTAAGGGAGTCACATAATTCTAGTTCTAAGATAACAGCATTTATATACTCACTGGAAACTTCGCACACCGGAATGACTGAACATGTGCCGCTTCAGCTTGTTGCTCACCGCAAATGACTTGTCGCACTTGCTGCACTTGTATGGCCGATAATTTGTGTGGCGACTGCAAAGCAAAATGCTTAGAAACAAATAAACCCGGCATGAAGTCTGACTTACTTGCGCTCGTGCTGAATGCGTCCGCTGTGATCGGCGAATGTTTGTTCGCAATAGTGACATGGATAGGGTTTCTCGCATAGATGCGCCAATTCGTGGCGCCGCAACAGGTGTGGCGTGTAGAACTTAAGGGGACATTGCTTGCAAGAGAAGCTCTTTACGCCGCTGTGTCGCAAGAGATGCACCTTAAAGTTGCTGGGACACGTGAAGTGCCTGCCACACTGCTCACAGATGCAGTCACGTCGGCGTCGCTCACGTTTCAGCGCCACTATTTCTTCTTCCGTCAACTTGCTCCAGTTGACGCGTGGCGTGTTCCTCGAATCGATTGCAAAATTCAGTGCTGCATACAGTTTTTGTTTGCGCTCCACATATTGCACTGGAGCTGCTGCAGTCGCAGCAGATTCTGAAATTGGCTCTTCAGTATCTGTAAGCGGCAAGAAATTAGAATCGGATTGACCCTCGTTTAATGACAAATCATTATTCTGTTCCTGCTGCTGCTCTAATGTATCAGTTTCGTTTTCATCATCGACATAACCATAGTCGTGGATTTCATCGTAATTGTTGGTTGGATCAGCGTCCTCGTCACACACATCCACGCTAAGATTCTCCAATTCATCTAAGTCAATTTTTTTCAGGGCATCTTCGACGCTTTGGCTGCTTAAGAGCAGCTTTTGAGTCCTTATTACGCGTTCACGAAATACGATTGCGTCTCGCAATGCCAGTTCGCAAGGTGCACAAATATGCACAGGAAATTTCATCTGCTCCAGCAACTATAAATAAATACTTTATAAACTCGACCAGAGATTATTGAGTCGAAGTCCATGCTTACAAAAAGTCCCGTTAAGGCCTCGATTTGATGAAGCATAATGCTCTCGGCTTGTCGAAATAGATTGTTGAGATTCAGACAAAAAATTATATTGCCACAGGTACGACAGCGTTCCGACATTTTTTTATTTCATATTACAAATTCAACGAGTTATTTACAATATTTCCTTAACAACTCGCATAATTCGCGGCACTCAGCTGTTATTTGTATTCGGCAGACGCACCAAATATTGTGAATTACAGATATCATCGATATCTATATCATATATTTTGATATATTCACAAATCGATAGGTAGAAAACATGCATTGTTTAATATTTAACTAAACTTCTGTTAAAAATAAATATATCTGTCGAGAATACATTCTTCTTTTGTATTCAATTCTTAAAAAGGAAACCGTAATTAAAGTTAGCTCCGAAAATCTTAAACAACATATCGATATTAATTTGTTGCTCATCTCTAATTGCGCATCTCTAAAGTGGGATTCCTTTCGCTTTTAAAATAATTTTATTTTCCATGCGACTCAATGAGCAAACAAAACTGCTTGGGCAACGCGTTGTGCTGGTGCCCTACGAAGCACGCCATGTTCCCAAGTACCACGAATGGATGAGCAGCGCTACCCTACGCAGTCAGACCGCCTCGGATGAACTGACTCTCAGCGAAGAGTACGCAATGCAACAGAGTTGGCGACAGGACAACGACAAACTTACTTTTATTGTACTTTGCACTGAAACATATGCGAAGACCAATGACGAAATTGCTGCCATGGTCGGCGACACAAATCTCTTTCTCCGTGCCGATGAGGAGACCCCAACACACTATGTGGCCGAGGCGGAGATCATGATAGCAACGACCGCAGCGCGGGGAAAAGGATATGGCCGCGAGGCAATGCTCCTCATGTTCAAATACGCCCATCAGCACCTGCCTTTGGCCAAATTTGAGGCTAAGATCGACATGGACAATGCCGCATCGCTCCGTTTGTTTAAGAGTTTTCATTTTGTAGAGACCCGTCGCGTGGATATTTTTCACGAGGTGACCTTGGAAAGGATCTTAACTGCAGAATGGCTGGCCTGGCTAAATGACCAAGTGCAGCTCACAGCTGAGATCTATAAGCATGCATAAGAAATAATCAATCTGTATATAG
This sequence comes from Drosophila dives, assembly GCA_035042365.1. Taxonomy (NCBI): domain Eukaryota; kingdom Metazoa; phylum Arthropoda; class Insecta; order Diptera; family Drosophilidae; genus Drosophila; species Drosophila dives. Next base: position 2,134,563 of record JAWNLJ010000439.1, read on the forward strand.
TTTATGCTCTGTTTATTACATTTATATTACAACTACTTTTGTTACTTGCCTTCGATATTTCATTCTATGCTCTGATGCGGCTGTAGTTGTTCTCTAATGCTGTGTGTGTGTGTGTGTATGTTTTTGGGGTTGTGTAATGTGGTGTGTGGCAGGAGGAGTGGCATCAAATGATGTGCCGCAAGTCAGTTATCAAATATATATATATATTATGTATGTGTATATATAGATGTGTGCGTGTGCGTGTTAGTGTGTGGATCTGTGTCTGAATATGGTACATAAAACTAGTCGCTTAACTTTTTATAGCTGATGTTTAAATTTTTTATAAAAATTATTATTAAATAATTAAAGGCAAACATAATCATAATTGTAATTGCAAATCAAAGCTAAATATTTCATACTCTTTTCTGTTTGCACTCGACTCTTAACTTAACGGAGAAGGAGTATAAGGAGGAAAAGGAAGATGAGCAAAATGGAAGGAAGGAGCACAGCACGTCCAAATGATAATTTAAGATTTGAAGTACTCAAAACTTTATATTTTAAAACAACATTACGACGTGCTTTTGCTCGTTCCATCCTTTCTCTTCATCCTCTTCCTTCTTCTACTACTTCTCTCCTTGTCCTTTATCCCGCATCCTCTTTGCCTGTTGCGCTGTTATGAATAATAAATATGCTTTGTGTATATGTGTATGTGTTCGGTGAGTTGGACAGCTCCACTCTACTCCACTCCACTCGCCACTTAGGCAGCGGCTCCATCGATGGGCATGGCATGCAGCACCTCGTCGAGCAGCTGGAGCGCCCGATGCAGATGCACCTCAATCCAGCAGGGCGTCTCCTTAATCGATTGACGTGGATAATCAGGTCCCCATCCCTTCACAAAGCTCAGTCGCAGTATGCACAATCGACGCAGATCGTCCACGCCAATGCCAGCGGCAGCAGTCATGCCTAAAATTCATAGCAAATTTAATTTCCATTAGTTTTTAGTTACCAAAAACAAAAAAAACTGAGCTGCTTCCTCAAAAATTAAAATTATTTCAGAGTTGTCTGATTGTCATTTAAAAATGATTAAATAATTATTTAAAATAATTATAATTTGCTAGTAGGCGTTCTGTAATAATTGTGTTGCACTCACTTCGGCCACCGCCGCCCATTTGTTGATTGGAAACACCAGCCACGGCGGCTGCTTGCGCTGCGGCAGCGGCTTGTGCGTTGGTGGCCAGCGAGTGCATCTGCTGATGGCACTGTCGCAAGTCGAACACCTGTTCAGGTTCAAGTAAAAGGATTAGTTATACAATGATAAGGAAAAGCATTTTCAATTGTTTACTTTTATGCATGCGGCTGGATAGATTTTGTGCACTGCATCGCCCGGCGTTCGACCCGCCTCGCGATCCAAATAGTAGCTTTGTACGAACACAGAGTTGTCGCTGAGGCAGCGCAGCCAGACATCGCCTTCGCCCCGCAAATCCAGCTGGACACCTTTGCCAATGTGCAGCCTGTGTGGTAAATGATCAAGGATTAGCCTTCACATCGATTAGCTGGTGACTGTTGACTCACCTGGCACGCTCGGACTGCTCTGTGCGATGTACATTGCTGAGGGCGCCCAGGCAGAAACGATTGCCGCCCGACGGATCCACGTAGCCATCGATGATGACATTTGGCTTGGCTGACGGCACTTTGAACGTCTCGCCCACCTGTGTGTCCAGCTCAAAGTACGCAATGGAGCACCAGTATTCTGGTGCCGGTTGACGCGACAGCAGACGCGGCTGCTGCTGTTGTTGTTGCTGCTGCTGCTGCTGTTGCGGCGCCTGCTGTGGCGAACCCAGATCCCCTCCCAGCGTAGAGTTCCCTGCAAATAAACATGAATAATTTATTTTAAATGCCTTACATTTATCTTGTATCATTTTCCACTTACAGTAGCTGCCCGGCAAGGAGCGCGGATCGGGCGGTTGCATGGACTGTGTGTAGGTGAGTGTGTTGGGTCCGGTCCAGGTGCCGCCTGTGCCACCGCCACCGCCCCCGCCACTGGTCTGTCCTACAGCTCCGCCAGCATTTCCCTGGCTGCCAGCGGTTGCTTGTTGTTGCTGCTGCTGCTGTCCAGATGTCGTTTGCGTCGAACCATAGCTGCCGGCGACCGTGCCTTGGGCATTCGACTGGGGCACATAGCCGTTCTGTTGCTGTTGTGCATGCACTGCGGATGGACCCGTGTTGCTGCCACCGGCATTGTTGCCAAACTTGTTGACATCGTTGCCGACATTTTGCATTTGTGTGCCGGTAGGCGGTGCTCCATAGTATTGAGCCGCGCTGCCGGCAGATCCGGTTGAATTGCTGGCAACGGTATTGGGACCATTGGTCCCACCTCCACCGACTCCACCGCCACCTGGCGGTGGCTGCTGTTGCATGACTGCCAGCGTTGCGGCGTCTGTGGATGAGCTGGTCTGGGCATGATGCACGCCATTTCCTTGGGCGTTCTGTGCTTGTGTGGGCGGGGGTGGCGGCGCCATAACTGCACCAGGGCCAGGATTCATGGCGCCCATGCCCGGCATGCCATGAGGTACGGCTGCAATTAAAGACCAACAGCAAATTACGCATTTAAATAGAATCAATTGCGATTGCTACTCCAATTAAGTTGCGTGCATCCAATGAAAAAGAAATCAACAAAATGAAGGCTTACAAAGAGTGTGCGGCGCTGGCTGGGATTGGGATTGTGGCTGCTGCTGCTGTTGCGGCGCGGCCTGCTGCTGTTGCTGCTGGGCTTGTGCCTGGCTGAGCCGCGACGGTACCTGCTGCTGCTGCTGCTGCTGCTGTTGTTGCTGCTGCTGCTGCTGCTGCACCATCCACGAGCTGCGCGGCCCGGCGCCGTCCGTTGGCTCAATTTTTGGTATTGCGCGCCCGGCAGCAAACATTGCACTCATTTGATTAGCATCGCTGACTACGAAACCAAATAAAAAACAAACGCAACAAAAAAGTAAACAAAAATTCAAGCAACACAAAATAATGGAATTTCCACAGAAAAACATAGGCTAGAATTTAAATACACTTACAGATATAACACAATCAATATTTGCAAAATTTTTCATTTCTAATAAATTTGATTTTCAATTTTCAAAGCTCGTATTAAATTTTAATTGTGTATTGATTGACAATTAAGATTTACTTGGAAAACAGATGCAATAAAATATATAAGTAATATATATAATAAATATCTTATTCGATTTTAAAGCTATATTTGTATCTACAAATATTACCGAACTACATATAAAATAGAAGACTCAAATGGAGATTCCATCAAAAACAAAACAAAAAGTAATTGTAATCTTACTCTCAAGCGATAGGGAATAATGAAGAGTAGCAAATAATTGGCCATACCGTATTCACCTGGTCCGGGTCCCTGTGGCGGATAGCCATAGCCACCCGGGCCGACCATCTGCGTGGGATGATGCTGTATGGTGCCGATGTCGTTGCCATCGATGTCCATGCTACCGACGAGAGAGCCGGCTGAGTATTCATCCTTGACCAGACGGCTGGGCCCCGACTGCAGACTGAGCCCCGACAGATCGATGCCCGGCGAGACGACGCGCTCATAGTGGTAGGGATTCACGCACACCGAGTCGCACTTGAGATCGAACGCAAAGGCGCAGTACTTCACATGCTTCAGCTCGTTCTTGTGAAGATCGGGCCAGCGCCAGATCCGAGCATATATAACATGCGGAAAGCCCTTACGACCGGCGACCTGCAGTCGAAAAAGATATGATTAATCTGTTAAATCAGCAGTAGTCAACAATAAATGACGAATGATCGCCTATCGCAACCGGAAATGCCACAAAATAAGAATGCAGAACAAACAGAGAAACACTGAGAAACAAACATAGAATTTAGAGCCCATTCGCTTAGAGCGATAAGGGGCAGGGCCGGACCAAGTTGTCGCCTCACCTGCAGGCGGCCGTCGAGCGTACGCTGAATGGTGACGCATTTGCTGGGATGGGCGCCATTAGTTGTTATTGCCGTTATCAGCGAATCCAATTCGTCGCGTTTCTCCTTTAGCTTCTTCACGAGAGATTCGATCGCCCGCTTCGCAAATCCCTCGCTCTCTCCGCCCTGCCGATGACACATCAGTGAGTGCACAATGCTCAGACACGCATCCGCTGACGTTGGCGCATTCGACGGCGGCGGCGGCGGCATTTGCACCATGTCCCGCACAATAACTGAGGCAGATACAAAGAAAAAGAGAGAAAAACGATTAGTACAAATGAAAGAATAGATTAACAAAGGAAAATTGTTGCTCGCGGTTGCCACCTTGCCTAATATCATTCACAGCAAACACAAAGAAATGCAAATGAAACATATTTTCTGCATGTAATATAAATAATTTATAATTGCAGTAAAACTTAAATTTTGTCGTTCTACGCATAATTTAATTAAAGACAAGCAAAAAAAAAAGTATAATTACAAGCGGAAAAAAATATCTATTCGTTTGGTACTATCGTGCGATATGGCAACCATTTGCAGAAATTAATTGATCAACTTACTGTCCTGTTGCGCTATGGCGCCGTACATATGGGCTGGGGGTCCAGTGGCCGGTCCGGCCATGCCAAAGTCCTGGGCAATGCCCAGGCCACCGCGTGCATGGGCATCCACTTCGGCGTTGTTGGTGTCGCCGCCGTCACAAAATCCGTATCCAGCTGATGGCCACAAGGCGAAGCTGACTGGCTGGAAAGCGTTGCAAACGAGCAGCGCCAACCGAAAGTGGAGAAAACAAAGACAACAAGCACGCGAATATGCGCACAAAACAAACGGCAAGTCAGCGACCGTTGTTTTCCCTCTCCCACTCTCCCTCTCTCCGACACTTCACTTGCAACTTTACAGTGCTCTTTTTGTTGTTGTTGCTTTAACTTTACATCAGTGCGTGCTTGCAGAGAGCGCCTTTGGGGGTGCTACACACACACATCGATGTTGTTTTGTGAACATACACAAACACATACACATGCATATACGCACACTGACGCGCGCGCTATTAAACTTGAACTCCCACAAAGCTGGCTGTAATTACAGTGAGGCTTTCCTATGCAGCTAGGAGTACGAGTGCTCTTTCTACTGTTACTTCTCCTCCTACTCCTGCTCTTCCTATGGTTTTCCTCTTCTTTCTACTTCTTTACTCAATACGTCCGGCTGCAACAGCAGCAGCAACAGAAACTGTTTAACACACACACACATATATAGAGTTGAGCGGTTGTTGATTGACTGCAGGTTTGTTTTTATGTTTGCACTTATGTACTTTTTTTTATCAATTACAGCGACTTAATTTTCGACACCAAAAATGCACTAAATAATTTTCCGAACATCCATAGCCAGTTTTCCACCCAATTTGCTTTTCTGCTTGTGCTCTTTCTAGAGATGTGAGTTATTTGCAATCGTAACTGCTACTTGTCACAAGTAGCGGATAACTGGTTTTTTTTTGCATAAATTTGTGCAATTTGAATTTTTGGTTTTACTTCATTATTTTTAAATAAATTAGATACTTATTAGTAACGCATACGTATACATATTATATATAATAAGTAAAAAACATAATAAACGCACACTTTGTGTGAACTTTTGGGATATACTCATCTCTAATTGGTATTTAGTGCAGCCCTGGCATATAATTCATTGCGATTGGCCAAAACACAACGAGAGGATTTGTTTATGTTTCAAGATGAGCACGCCGGCTAAAAACAATGGCACTGGTCTGGAAGACGTGAATATACCAGGTCAGGAATTTCTTCGCGAGGCACTCACATCCTGCACAGATCCACTGAAAGCCATCGAAAGCTTCCAGTTGGAAAATGGGGTGCTGCTGCCATCGCTGCGTCCAATGCTGCCGCTGTTGGATCTGCACGGCGTGCGTCGCCTGGACTTTCATACGTCACTGATGGAGGAGCTGCGCGACAAGCTGATCGCCCACATCAACGAGCTCGGCCAGAAGGATGTGCGGGAGCGCGAGAAGAAACTGAAAGAGCTGCTTGTCAAGAGTTTTCCCGTGGTGCGTGTGAAATACTTGCGTCCCGTGGTGATGGCGATCCTCAGAAACACCCAGCACATCGATGACAAGTATTTGCGGGTGCTGGTCCGCGATCGCGAACTATACGCGGACACAGATACCGAGGTAAAGCGTCAGATTTGGCGCGACAATCAATCACTGTTTGGGGACGAGGTGTCGCCGCTGCTGTCGCAATATATTCGGGAGAAGGAGCACATCCTGTTCGATCACAGCAATCTGAGCAATCTGTTCTTTCAGCCGACGCCGAAGGTGCGCCGGCAGGGAGAGGTTGTCCAGAAGCTGGCCAATATGATCGGCAACAGCGTGAAGCTGTATGACATGGTGCTGCAGTTCCTCCGTACGCTGTTCCTACGCACACGCAACGTCCACTATTGCACGCTGCGGGCGGAGCTGTTGATGGCGCTGCACGACCTCGAGGTGCAGGAGATCATTTCGATTGATCCGTGCCACAAGTTCACCTGGTGCCTGGATGCCTGCATCCGCGAGAAGAATGTGGACATTAAGCGTTCCCGCGAGCTTCAGGGATTCCTCGACAATATCAAGCGTGGCCAGGAGCAGGTGCTGGGCGATCTTTCGATGACCCTTTGCGATCCGTATGCCATCAATTTCCTGGCCACGTCAGCTATCAAAATACTTCAGCATCTCATCAATAATGATGGGATGCCACGGGATAATCAGATTCTGATCCTGCTGCTGCGCATGCTGGCGCTGGGCCTGAGCGCCTGGGTGATGATCGACTCGCAGGACTTTAAGGAGCCCAAACTGGACAGCCAGGTGGTGACCAAGTTTCTGCCCGCTCTCATGTCCCTCATGGTGGACGATCAGTGTCGCAGTCTGCACACCAAACTGCCGCCTGACGAGCGGGAATCCGCTCTGACGATCATCGAGCACTCGGGTCCGGCACCCAATGCTGTGGAGGCCTACATCCAGGAGAGTGCCGTGGCCAGCATCCTGTCCATGTACTACACACTGCACACGGCTCGCAGCAGGGATCGTGTGGGCTTGCTGCGTGTTTTGGCCATTTTGTCCGGCTGCAAGGATGATCGTGCATACGAGGATCCCTTCCTGCACTCGCTGATCGCCCTGCTCATACCGATGAGCGAGGAGTTCGCAACCGAAGACTTTTGCACGACACTCTTCGATGAGTTCATCTTCGCGGGTCTGACCAGGGAGAATGTCACCTCGCGGCACATGCTCAAACTGCTGTGGTATGTCTACAACAAGCTGCCCGCCGGTCGCCTGGCGACTCTGATGAAGGCCATGCAGCCGACGACGGCGCACAATGAGCACATCCACAAGCTGTTCGAGACGCTTCAGGAGCGCATCGGATCCGTTGCAGCGCCAGAGACGCTCGTCGTTGATCTGCCGCCGATGGACTTAGATTCGCCACTTAAAAGCGTGCCCACTCCGGGACCCCATTACAGCGCCCAATAATCCCTTAAATATCTATATATATATTTAATATATATGCGTAATCTAAGTAAACCTAGTCGTGTTTAGAATCCATAAACTAGCTCTCAAAAATAATTATATTTAAAAAAATATACAAATATATTCACTGAATGTAAAAACAGAAATCTTTGCAATTTGCGAAATTACGGAATATAATATATATATATATATATATATATATATATATATATATATATATATATATATACATATATATTTGCTCACTGTTATAAAAATATAACAATTAAGCTTTTGCATTAGAAACTTGTTTGTTTTTTTTTAAAAATTTAAAAATTTATTTAGCTTATAAAATATGTAGGGAATCAGGGGATATAGTTTCGATTCCAAAAATTTATATATTGCAGGTCATTATTATAGCTACAATAGCAACAATCGCTTTATTGGTTGTTTCTCAAGGAAATTTTTTTAAGAACACTATTTGCTGTAGTTATATACGTAATTTTGTGACAATCAGTTTGCAAATTAAATGAATTCGAACTACCTAACACTATTTATAGTGCTAATCAACATAAGTACCTGTTAACAGATCCAATTACATTCAAATTTAATTTAAATAATGCCCATAATATTGTTACAGGATTATCTACAGTTTGCCCAATTTAAATAATAAATTATTTTTAATAACTATATTTATATACGGAATTATCACTGGAGAGCAGAAACAACCTTAACTTAAAATTAAAATGATGATTGAATGAGCAGCAATTAAACGTTCACGCAACTGTTCAAATGAACTAAATCATTAAGTTGCCAGCCGGCCTGTCAGCCCTGCTTCGGCACATTTCATTTAGATATTTACATATATTTGGTCGTGTCGCAGTTCAGAAAAAAAGAAGCCAAATACTGATAAAAACGCAGAGGCATCCGGGTAAGTGTATTTAAAAAGTTTAATTAACCCACTATATTAAATTCGAACTGTTATTCAATACGAAAATCGACTTTATTGACATTAAATTAACTACGAAACTTTTAACTGCGCCACGCGTTTCTTCCCATGAATATTATGTGAATGTGTGTGTGTGTATGACGAAATACTAAAACGAAGGTTTTTGCTTAGGTTCCTATGCTTACATATGTTATCTTAAATAATCATTTGATTAAAATTTTCATTATTAAATATTGTATTTATTAATATTTCATTTTAGTGTAGATTATTTAATGTGTTCAAATGTAGCTTGTTGCTTCAAGTTTCTGGAAGCACACACACAATCTCACAATTGTATGTGTTTGTGAAATTCCACTTTCCATCCACACCGCCCCCGCAAGTTCATTCATAAATCCCTTGGCAACAGCTCGTCTTAAAATAAATTTGTTTTTGATAAAAATAAACAAAACTAATGTATAAGTTTCAAACAAAATGTAAATTAAAACACTAGATGCACTAGGCAGACAATACATTACAAAAATTCATTGTTTTGCAAATGCTATCTGATATTTTAAATATTTCCATTTGCAATTCATTTCAAAAAATTCGCCCATTAAGTACGCTGCCACCTAATTACATTTTTTACAAGTGGCAATATGAAAAAAGTGGGGCATACTCGTTTTGGCACACTTGCAGTATTTTTAATACCGCAAGGTATAATGTGAAAATGTGTACAAGTTCCGGCTGCAACATTTTCGTTCGCAACATACACAATTTGTTTCGTGAGTCAACATTCAAACGAGTGAGTCAACATTCTCCCATTCTGTTTCAAAGTCTGTTTTCTGCTCTTCACGACAGTTTACATTTGGAAGTAACAAAGCAAAGTACCGTTTGGACTGTGTTGAGACAGTGTGCGCGTGTGTTTGTATGTGTGTGTGTGTGTTTACATTACATTTCTTATAATTTGATTATAAATTAATTAAATAGCGCCCCACATACAAGAGCAAATGTGTACATAACAAAAAAAAAAGTAGGATATCAAAGTCAACTTAAATAACAGCTAAGATGTGCAGCTGATGGGAAAAACCTACCACTTTTAAACTGGTGCGTGGGAAAAATCGATCCACTAACTGTTTTTGCAAAGAATACAAAAATGTTGGCTTAAAAAAGAGACTTTGACAACAACAAAAGTTAACTGTGATATAATTTGCAGTACAAATTAGTTAAAAACTTAGTATAGCCAATCGACAACAACTACAACAATCGTTTCACTTAATTTTAAGTGCAATATTAATATTTTCGTCAAGATTCTCAAGTAACTAAACAAAAATCATCTCAACATTCCTGCGCAACATAAAAACAACAAAATGGGTGTCAAAATGTAAGCATATCAATTAAATTACTAAATTTTATTGCGTTAAAAAGGCCTAAAAATTTTGTCCACTAGTCAGTTGTTTGTTTCACTGTTAGTTGTGTGTGTACACACTGACACATTCATTGGGTATGTGTGTGTGTTTGCGTGTGTATATATTTGTTTGAATGCAGCAATAGCAGGAGAAACAATTTACGTGTTGGTTCGTTTCACGTCCCAGTTCGTTTCCCAGCTGTTTGAGCAAAAGTGTTTGTATATGTGTGGGTGCGCGCATGAGAGCGTCTAACTGTATGAGTGTGTGTGTAAGTGGAGCTGCTATTCATAGGCTGATGGAGAGAGAAACTATGTAAGCTGCTAGTATTCCATTAGTACAGTTATCTAAACAAATACGCACATCACTTGTTGGAATAGCCAATTCGACTATGCTACGTTTAAAATAAACCCTTGCATATTTACTTTACCCAATATAGTGGTTTTTTTTTTGTTTCTAGTTTGCCTTCAATTGTTTTTTCATTGCCTTATTTAGTTACACTGAGAGAGAGCTCCAACAGTTATGGCAGCGTTTCGATTCCAAAACGTTCCGCTCTCAAGCGCATACACAGACACACACCAACCAACGGGCAAACAAAGACTTTTGCATGTGTGCGTTATATGTTCATGTTCCCATTTGTATTTTCGCTTTGTATTCTTACACCAATACTAACATATATATATTCACAGTGTGTTTGTGTGTGTATTCGAGCTTGAAATTGCGTCAGCCAATTGAAAAATTTATTTTAAAACCATATAATATACGTACAAAAATTTTAACCAGTCTTTATCTAGTTTCACAATATTTTGATAATGTAGTGCAGATACCTTGGCTCTCAGCTTGGAGCCTCAGCTTAATTTCAGTCTCTCTCTCTCTCTCTCTGATTTGATTTCACCTTCGGCGCAGTTTGCTTTCTGGGTCATATTTGTTGATTTCAATTTGTTGGTGTCGTCCAGCATTTAAAGCAGCAACGCTAGCAACTTACACATAAATTTGCTTATATTTGTATGTTTTGTTTTCATTTGTTTTTCAATAACCTCCATAAGAGCTAAAACACATACTCGCATTGCATTTGTATCTCTTTGTGTGTTTGGGTGTGTGTGAGGGTGTGCACTATGGCTTTGTTTACCGTTTTTTTTTTCGTTTCTATCTTACCCAATTCATTTACAACGCCCTTTACATACTTCGTCTTCTTTATTATGTTGTTGTTGCTGCTTTTGTACACAATGATTTGTAGCTTCCTTATGCGTATACTGTTAGAAAGAAAGAGATAGAGGGAGAGAGAGTAGCCATTTTGATCTTGACTGTGTGATCATCATCAGTCTGTCTGCCTGTCCGTCTGTCTCTCAATCCGTTTCACATTTGGAGTCTCGCCAATTGAGATTTCACTTGCAGTAGAGATGCACAGTTATGTTCACAGCAGGGCTGATGTTATCTTCGGTTACTAATCGAAAAGTAAAAAAAAAAATAGTGGACGTATATATATATATACAAAAATATCCCATTACTGTCTCGCAAAATTCCGACAACTGTCTCCAGTGAAATTTGACTCGGCGCCAAAAAAAAAAAGTTTTAGACAGCTGTTTGTCAATTGAGCCGTGAACGCCGCAAACCTCAAAAAGTGACGCATGACCTAAAAGTGCTGAGCTATGTTTTTTTATTTACAAATCCATTCTTTTTGAGGTGCATTTATATTTGAAATTAGGAGAGTTTCTGCGGCTGTGACACATTCCAATGCCAGTTTTCAGGCAGTAGCAGCTGTTCTGGTTTGCTCTGTTCTGCACTCGCAGCTGCCATTCCATTGTCGCTCGAATGTGAAATGGTGTAGATAACGAGGGAGGGAGAGAGAAAGAAAACAGCAGAGATAAATATTTGTTCCAGTCGTAAGTTCGAAACTATTGTTTAACTCAATTTACGTCACACACATCTCTTTTTGCCTCATCTTATCAATCGATATGATAATTGAAATAAATATGTCATTATTAGCTAACCATCTACTTAATAATCGCGTCCAGTAGGTGCTTTTTTTTGTTTGCTGCCCTGTATATAAAAATCAACCATTCTGATTTTAAAGATGACTAAAAGCATTTTAATAGCTTCTAATTCTGTTAGTTTTCTTATCGGTTATTTTACTTTGTTTAATCTTGGGTACAAAGTATGCTGTGCACTTGCTTACCTATACTTGTGTACTGCTGACTAAAAAACCATTTAAGGCAATTACTTTAAAGTTTAAAACACCGATAAATTCCTAAATGCATTTTTTAAATATCGCACAGTTCGATAATGAAAACTAATTATAGGCAGTTTGTCGTCGTATTTTGCCTTTGGCCTACAGAATTAACTCTGTCTGCATTAGTCAAGCTGGATAGGCAAATTTATTTCAATTTAAAATTAAATTCTTCTGTCTGTTTGCTATTTTAATGGATAGACAGTTGATACAGTCACCAGGCGCGTCCAAACACTCATATGCAGATAGTGAAATGGACGCTGAATAGGCTGCTGAACTAATGAAATCCAAAGTTGGACTATTTTTTCAAGTGCATTTCGATTGATGCGATGTAAAGAGAGATAATGGAACTTTATGAAAAAAAAATTAAACCCGCTATAAGCTTTGTTGACTTGTTTAGTTTTTTGCCTATTTTTTCCAACATTTTTTTTTATTTATGTGCAGATGTCTTATAATGCAATATTCAAAAATAAAACAATGTATCTTTAAAAATCCAATAAATTATGTTGCCGCGCATGCCACAGCCTAAGATATGAGCAGCTGCTACGGCTGCGCTGTCGGAAAATAGTTTTTTTCTGTTCTGTTTCCGCTTTTGTTGCTGCGTTTCACACTTTATTTCTATAGTGTATGTATAGTATATGTATGTATGTATATGTGTGTTTGAATGACTGTCTATTTGTGTTTGCCTAAAAGTGGGGTTGAAAGCAATTTATAGACTCAACTGTGTGGCTTCCTGCCGCCTGAGCAGCGAGCGGGGGTTGCTTGAAGCGTTCGCCCTTAAAACAGCTCGTTGCACAATTTTGTTGATAATTTTATCAAAGCGAAAGCTGATGTTATTTTAAGCTCAAGGGTTGGGCATTGGCTTAACACAAGGTGACTGCTGCTGCATGAGTTACGTCTCCTCTACGTGCAGCAGAAATTTCACAGTTGCTGATGCAATTGTGTGGTTACTTGCAGTCAGCCAGTTGTTAAAACTGGTAAGTGATCGTTTCACTCTCGAAAGCTCTCTTGTTAAACGGTAGCTTCATCAACAAGTGTCTTGTCATTTGTTGACCTTCAGCGTATTCAGCCCCATCATCAATTAAGCGCTGATAAATGAATAAACCGTTGCTGATCACAGTACAAAGCAAAATATAAAAAGACGCAACAAAACAAGACGAAAATACTGCTGAGTAACAAGCGCTATCCCGCTCTATGCAGGTATAATTTGAATATTTAGACTCTAGCCATCTCATTTGAATTTGCTTGTTTTTACTTGTGCGTCTATTCAGTAAATATTTTGCAAGCTTTTAATCTTCCAATTGTTTTGATTTGTGTTTTGGTGCAGTGCATTTAGCAAAAGCAGCGAGGAAGAATAAACACAAACAAAGACGCAATTCACTTTCGATTTCTTAAATTGGAATTTCTGTGTGTATTTAGTGCACTTACACATCGTGCTTATAATTCATCCAGTTGTGTGAGTTTCATTTTCTCTTTTATTATTTCAGTTGTTGCATTAAATGCAAATCTTTTATCTATGCTTTTTCATACTGAAAACGCAACGCAAACATTGCCAAGCATTTTATGCATATTGAAATATTTCACACCTGAGCAAACCGCCAGGTCCCCCCCCCCCCCCAAGTTACGTTAATTGGAAAAAAGTGAAATTTTTTATTTATTTTTTTTACTAGCTCTCGCAAAATGTTGGCTAAGTTGTTTTTGAGCAGCAGCGAAAACGGGGGCAACAACAATATTAAAAGCAAATAACAACTACAACTAGCCTAGCTATAGCTGGCTGGTGTATAAATAAAAACAGCTATATGTGTAATTGTGTGTGTGTTTACGTGTACGTGTACGTGATTTGCGTCAGCAGCGCACGTAATATTTTTGTTTCCTAAAAGCCAATAACAAAATCTACATACAATATACACTCATATTTAAGCCACTTAAAGGCAAAAATCAAAATCATAATTCGTTATAGATATGTGTCTCTACAATTGACTGCATTTCACTTTTATAAAATTTCAATAAATATATATATATTAAGAGAGCCTTGAATGAGATCAACAGAACGATTGCTTTATTTGTTATATGGGTTATATATATCGTAATTATGAAAAGAAGAGAGTAAAAACCCAACTTACAAATTGTAGCTGTTTGTAAGCTTTCTTATCGCTTTGTTGTTACGGTCTGTGAAGCTTTTTGTGTGTTGTGTGCCCCACAGCGTAAAGGTTAACTGAACTTTAACCTGCTGTTAGTTTTTGTGCTTTTGCAAGCGACGACAATTAGCAGCGCTGGGCTGTTGCTGTTGCTGCTCATGTACAAAAATATCGAAAACTAGTTTGGGCGGTGGACGACCTTGAATTGAAATACTTCGAATCATCGATCAAGGTGTTGATGGTGATTTCTTTGTGTTCATGAGCGGAAGTAAAATGATTCGACTGTTTATAAAAAAAGATTTTCTAATTTTGCATATTGTGCGTCAGATGAAATTAATATTTTTATTAAGAAATACTGTGGTCAAACTTGATAAAGTATTGCTCATATGGGTATGATTATTATTATTGCCATTAAATATTTATTTTGAAGTCGTCTTCTTGTGATTTGTTTTTTTGATTACTTATTGTTTACCAATTACAACAACGCCATGGTTGCATACTGTTTACATACATACATTGTAGCCTATAAATAGGGAGAAATTAAAATTTTCTTGCACCCATCTGCTACTTACAACAATCATCTATACATTTTTTTCAAGTAGCTACTGATCTTTCCGATTTCCCAACAGAACTGAATTCTGGCTCTTCCTGTTATGTTAGTTTCATATAATTTATCGCCTTGTTTCTGTTTAGATTATTTAATGTATTGTTTGGGTTTCCTCTTCATCGCTGTCAACAACCAGCCAGCATTAATGGAGAAAGCGCTAGCCTGAATCGTAGCACAGCCCTGGGTGTTGCTTGTGTTATCTCTCAATCCCAGCGTAGCCGATTCTGTCGGTGTGAGTCTGTTTTGTTTGTGCTTGTAAGGCGAACGGCGAATTGGAACAATATGGCGGCCACTTTGTTTAGCCAAGTGCGCGTATAGTGAGCTTTTGTTGTTTGTTTTTGGTTTGTTTTTCTTTGTTCTGTTTTTTTTTGTCTCGATTGAAAATCGATCATTGTTTGGGAACTTAGGGAAGTCAATTTTTTTGCAATTCTCGAATATTTTGGATACTCCTCGGGAAATAAATACACACACACACATATAGCCTGGCTATTTAAGTGGGTTGCCTTGAAACAGCGATCGCCTGCCAACCCCCAGGCACAGCCCACAGGCAGCCTTCATGTCATGATTGTGATTTGAATAAAGATATTAGCAATTTATATGTGTGCTTTTGAGGAGGTCATATAATAAACTCATATGTGACCAATGTCAACGCATTAGTCACACTGTCCGCGACACACTCAACATTCAGTTATGCTACTCTCTCCCGTCTCTTCTCTTCTCTGTGTTCCGTAATATATACAACACATACTCAAATTAAAGTTCGTTCAACGTATTGAATACAGTTCAAATTTATATATATATTTTTACACTTACCAAAATGAGATCAACGCACTCGAACGTTGAAAAATAACAACAGAATTATAAATTTACATACAACTCCAGCATTAATGAACTTCATTTGACATTTAACGCCACCTTTTTACTTGCATTTATACATTTACACTCTAACAAAATAACGTTTTTTTTTTTATAACTTTTAACAATATATTAATTTAATTGCGCCATTTTTGCAGCGCGTAAGTTTTTATGAATTTTTAGCACAAAGAACGGTTTTCCATTCATTGCGGGGAAATCCAAACTACAAGAAAATCATTACAACCAAATACACTGTAAACAATATCAGCGTCTAGCGTTTATTATCGTAACAAGCATTGAGCGAACACATAATAAACCACATTGACGTTAAAAATTAAATTGTTTATACATTTTTTCCACTTGAAAAAAAAATAGAAAAGACAAATTAAAGATCAGCGTACATTTTGACTGACTGATAAGACAAGAAATATATATATATACCTATTTCAAATTGTCATCGTTATTGTCGTTAGTACACTGCAAATAATTGTCATTATACACACATATATAAATAATATATTGTGTATATATTCATTGTTGAGGGCGTTTTGTTTGTTAACTGTTTGCAAATCGTTGAAAGAATTGCATTAAGGTTTTTGGGCTATTGAACAGAGCAATTTTTCGGCTCTGGGCTCCTCGAACCGGTGTGTGCAGCACAAGTAGCAAACAGTTTGTTTTATTTTCGGTTGCATTTGCGCCACCAGTGGATTATATACATATATAAATAAATATATAAATACTATTTGATAGTGATAATCCCTGAAGCGCTGCATTTTCGGTCTTAATTTCGAGCTACAGATTGAGAGAGTACTTTTTACAAAGTGCAATCGCTGATATCTTTGCAAAATACTAAATACTATAAAAAGTTGGCTTGAAATTTCGTTTTGGGCTTTGCTGAAAATAAAATCACATATCAAACAACTTGAATAAGGGACAAAAACTTCAATTTTTGTTTGGCCTAAAAACGCAACGAGATTTGTACTTTTTGCGTGTTTTACAATATTCACATATAAGAGAAACCAAAAACAAAATCCTTGATAAATATACAGGTACTAGGCCAGCCCTCACAATGTCTGTCCCTGTATGCTACTCTGCTGCCGCCGAATACGCCGTCGTTGTTGATAGTGGTTTGGATAATACTCTAACCCAAGAAGAGCAATACCACAGACAACAACAGCAACAACATCAGCAGCAGCTTCAGCAACGCCAGCAGCAACAACTCGAACTCGAACAGCAGCAGCTGCAGCAATTTGAGCAATATCAACAGCAGCAGCAGCAATACTACGCACAGCAGGAGCAGGAGGAGGAGGCTCTACTGTATTGCCAATTGCAGCAGCAGCTGGTCGAGGCGGAGGCGAAGCAGCAGGCGGAGGCGGTGCGGCAGCAGCAGCAGTTCATGCAGCAGCAGCGGTCATCGATGTCGTCGTCGTCGGTTATGTCTGGATTTGAATTGCCCATGAAGAACAATAACAACAGCAGCAGCAACAACACCAACAACGTCGCCAACAACAATAACATGGATGCTGTTAGCATCAATGCTATTCTGGTCGATGATGAGCAACCATCAACATCGGCACAGGCAGCGGCGGCGGCTGCAAATTTGTTGCGCAGCAAGTTGGGCAATGGAAATGGTGGCATCGACGATGATCATAATGCAGAGATGGCAACTGATTGGATGAGGATTGCGGACGAGGGCCGGTATGGCACACCGGGTGCTGCTGGCTTGGAATATCAAAAGTACGAACAACAACAACAAACACCACTGGAAACTGAAGTTGGAGCAGCATCTGAGCCAACAACAGCACTGAAGCAACTGGAGGATCAATTGCATGCAATGAGCTCGGATGAATTGTACGAGACCCTAAAGGAGTACGATGCACTGCAGGAAAAATATCATACCGTACTGCTGCTACCCAAGGAGTCGAGGGTAAGTAATTTTTGACATCAACTCGAGATGATTAGCTATATTTGACTCCTGTCTTTTCTTTCATAGCGTGAGGTGACCGCTGGCGGACGTGATGGCTCAGCTTATGTGCTCCGCTGCCTGAAAATGTGGTACGAGCTGCCATCCGATGTGCTCTTCTCGGCCATGAGCCTGGTGGATCGCTTCTTGGATCGCATGGCCGTCAAGCCAAAGCATATGGCCTGCATGAGCGTTGCCTCTTTTCATTTGGCCATCAAGCAGCTCGACCTGAAGCCCATACCTGCCGACGATCTGGTTACAATATCACAGGTAGGTTATATTATATCCATATACGTCATGAGAGGAGCTGTTTATTGTTATTATCCTTTTGGCAGTGTGGTTGTACCGCTGGCGATTTGGAACGCATGGCCGGCGTAATTGCCAACAAACTGGGCGTACAGATGGGACATGCGCCCATCACATCAGTGAGCTACCTGCGCATATATTACGCTCTCTTCCGCAACCTAGCGAAGGAGATTGGCGGCGATTTCTTCAAGTTCTTTCAGCATCTGATCAAACTCGAGGAGCTGGAGAACCGTCTGGAGATCCTGTTGTGCGATGTGAAGACATCGGTGATTACGCCAGCGACATTGGCCCTGGTGCTCATCTGTCTGCATCTCGATTTCCACATCAAGGAGTCGTACACTCGCGGCAGTCCCGAGCTAAAGCACGTCTTTGAGTACATACTCTTCCTGCAGCAATACATGCGGGTAAGTTCAGATCATCTGAATGTGAATCATCATCCGTTGCGAGTGAGTTTCTAAATTTTATCATTCACATTATGCAGATTCCCGATCGCGTTTTCACCTGCGGTTTTAGCATTGTGTCGGGCATTCTGTCCCATTACAATGGCCAGAATAAGGCGCCCTACAAGCAGCGGCTTGTCTGGAAGTTATCCAGTCGCACGCTGCGCGTCCTGCGCCCGATCAATCGCTTCTCATCCGATCTGCCTACCATCGAGGAGGGCATATCGAATGCTTTAGACGATGGCCTGCGCTCCAGGTAAGTCAACGATAATATTAATAATAATAAAAATGGGATTTATACAATAATTAGGCAAAGGCGGGAAATGTCTAGAAACCTTTTTTTTTGCTAGCATTTGTTTTTATTATATAGAAGACGACGGGATCCGTTATTTATTTTTAGCATTGTTATGTCGACTCTTTGGACTAATTTGTATGTAGGCGAGTTTGCGTGTTCAGTTTGGCGTAAACAAGTTTCTAGAATTGATGCGATTTCATTATCACAAAAGCTAGCGATTAACAACAGCAAACAACAAAAGCAACAAACAACAACAACTCGACTCGCATAATAATCATGAGACCTAGTGGCTGGTTTTGGTTGCTGATGTTTTTTCTTTTTAACTCGAATCATTTGGCAAAAGTGGTCAGACAACCAAAACTACGCACACGCACACATACAAGCATACGCACACGCATTCGCTCACGTACACACACACGCACATGTCGTTTGGCAGCCAGTCGGCTCATTTTATATGTACTAATAAAAATGAATGTGTGTGTGTGCGTATGTGTGCCTATGTATTGTCAAATACATATTTATATTACTGTATTTTTGTCGAAAACAATCTTATCAGAGAGAGCAACAGCCAAGAAAGGAAACGATGAACGGGACGGGGCAGGGCAGGCACGTGTATGAACTATGCGAGGGTCGCTGCTGGAATTGTGTTTAGTATAATAATGAAATTTTTTTTGAGTGCGTCAATCAGCTGTTTAGTATGTGCGTTGTTCACTTTATGTTTTTTGGCTGCTCTCCATTATTTTTTGTACATGGGCTTGATATTATTGCAAGACCTTGAAATTATTGACTTTGATCTATATTGAGCACTGGAGGGGAAGCAGTTAAGATATTAGATTAGATTTCTAGCGATTATGTGAACTTGACATTGAGCTTTTTGTGTTGTCGCAAATTTGGCAATCAAAATTCACAACAAAAAAAAATACAAAAATTATATACATATACTTATTTCTGTTAATTTTTGGCAAGGGTATTAAGATATTTCAACAACAATTTGTATGCTTTTTTCAAGGCTTTTGGCCTTGAGTCTGTTTTTGTTATCTGCTGGATGTTTTTTATTTCTATGGCAAATTAATCACAAACATTTAAAGTTCAATGACTTGAGTGCGATTGCATTCGTGCAGAGGTGTGTTAGTATCAGCTGATCAAATTGCTAAATGTATATAAATACATATTTTATGGCCTTCAACTTGAAATGAACTTGATATTGTCGTTGGAATGAACAGAGTGCGCTTGAAAAATAAAATAATTAGATAAGAGAAAAAGCTGGCTAATAATGAATTGTTTGTTTTCTTGCTTTATTTGTAGAACCGAGAGTATTAGCTCCGAGGAGGAAGAGGACTGGCCAACTTCACCCATTATTCCAATTTTCGAACAATGTTAGTAGCAGCACCCAGCCGCTAAGCAAGCAGCAAAGTAAGCAGCAACAACCAAGCAAAGCAGCAACAACCAAGCAAAGCAGCAAAGCCCCCGGAAAGGACAACAATGAATGAGGGGCACGATTGAAGCAGCAGCAGACAGCAAGCAGCAAGCAGGAATCAACTATTCGCACACACCGCGACACAAATTGTGGTCAACAGTCGCAATGAAATTTTGACACCAACAACCAACATCAGAGACATATCCCAACAACGATTGGCGGCGACTACAAACCAACAGAATCAACAACAACAACAAATGATTACCCGCAATTTGTGAGCGTGTGTGTGTATGTAATGGGGGTGTGCGTGTGTATATATAGCTAGAATGCATCATAATTCGTTAAGCATATGCATATATATATATATATATTATTTACGCTGGTTTTCTACCATTTAAGAAACTATGAGAGAAATGCGAAGTCAGCCAGCGACGAAGATTCTCGTTGCGTTCGACGGCAGGCGAGTTCATTTTTCGATTAATTTGCGGCAAGACAAAAACGATACGTTAACAAACAAAAAAAAAAAACAAATGCAAAAAAGCAAAATATCAAAAACAAAAAAAAAATACATAAAAATATAAACGAATGCTGCGGACCATCATACAAAAGATTGATGTCGTTCCGGGCCATTTTTTTAAGATCGGTGAGATGAATCGATTTGAGAATTGAGAAAGGACCCAACCACAACATAGGCGCACGGAATAGAACACCAATTTTTTGTCGGTAGCGCTTGAAAAAAATTTAAACAAATCAAAATGCAAAAAACATAAAGTATCTCTATCCTACCCAATTCAAATTAGTTAAAATAACTTTTGTTCTCCATGTTTGTTTTGTCAATACTTTACATTAATTAAAATATGGTGGACCCACGAGAATTAGCAGAAAAAAAAACAAAAGAAAACAACAAAAAAATCAACAAAAAATCTAAAAAAGTACAAAAAATCATTATATATAGACAAACTATTAAGCGATAAGTTCAAAGTTCAACAAAAAACAAAAACCATCAAATTTATCGTTTTGGCCGCGCTCAGAATTGAGGAACATATTACTAAGAATTCGTAACAGTTACAGTAATTATTAACAAAGTCAAAATAATACAAGCAAAAAAAAACAAAAACAATATGTAGTTTTGTGTGTAGTTGAACATTTTTGCTCTATATAATATATATAACAAAAAAGAAAACTTTAAAGCGTCATTTTTGCAATTCGCTGTCAACGCAAAATAGAAAGCATTCATTATTATTTCAATCTAAGTGAATTTGTTATTATGTGTTTAACAACAAACAACAAAGATACAACAAGATATTTTGAGGTAACACCCCCGCCACCCCGCCTGTCGCCACGGCAATGGGCGGTGAAATGTATTTAGAACAATGCAAATACAACAGTGATCAATTTTATATAGCTATATTTGTATGTATGCATATTATTATTTTTAAAGTATGCATATGTAAAGATTTCACTTTCTTTTTTGTTATATTATTTAATGATTATTATTTATTAAAAACCACAAAACAACTTGTAAAAACAAAAAAACAATTACAACAAATATAAAAAGAAAAACCAATCAGATGTTGTACTAAATATACGATAGATATTATGATAACACCCATAGCTAATAGTGAATACTAAAAAACAGAAACAAAAAAACAAAAGAAAAGAAAAACCGCAGCACCAATTAGTAATTATCTAACAATATGTTTTTTAATTAAAACGCAGCGCTCTTGATTAAAAATTATGATGCATTATAATGAATATATATACACGGCAAAAAAAAACAATTAAGATCAAGACAGGAGGCTCCCTTAAAGGTGGGAGTACAGTAGTCAAACAACAAGCAACAGACACAACAACTTGTGCAACAACTACCCGCAGAATAACAACAATTTTTTAACAACATTTCTGAAATTCTATTGAAGCAAATGCAATGTCGGAACTCTTTCGATACAAATTTTCTGTACATTTAAATAAATGCGCGTGTCACTGTGCACAGTGGCATATAATTTCTGATGACTATTTGCAAACAAATCCAAATGTTTTATTTACCTTTGTCGGTGTGTCAGCGTGTGTGATTGTGTGCGTCTGCGTTTGCAGTCGTTTTCTTTTTCATATCAACCAACCAACCAATCAGTCAGCCAGCCAGACTAAGAGCAGCGCATGCCCCCACGCCCACCTCAGCCCACAGATGGCTCTGTCTTTCCCTCTGAGCAGTACAAAATGTGAGTACATTTTTAACAAATCTCTTAGTAGCCAACTGTCCGTTGAGAAGCTGACTTATAAGCGCACTCTGCACACCACTTGCAAATGTAAATAAAACAATTTCCATTTATCGCATACATTAGTTGCGCTACTTTAATAAATGTGCAATAGTTTTAATAAACTTTTTTTTTAAACATTTCAACAACCATGGCAATACTCATGTTTTCTTAGTTAAGCTGACAAATTTTGTACACAATAATGGCGAAAACTATTTTTAATACTTAAGCAAGATGGGGAAAAATTGTGTGTTCATTGCCAGGCTGAAACATATTTAAACTTAGTCTAACTTTTAACTAATGGCAAGTGACAAATAAGCAAGACAAGTAAAAGTAAAAAAAGAAGTATAGACCTAAGACACTTTCTACAATGCGAAACAAAAATGCCGTCAACTGTGTTAAGCAGTCGGATATTTTGAAATTAATTGTGTGTAATTTAAAACTAGCAAATTTTACATGTGTTTAGCGCGGAGTTAGTAAAATATTTGCGAGAACAAACGAATCATTTTAAAGAACATCGTTCAAACAAAGAATGATATATTTTATTACAAGTACAAATAAGAACGACAAATGTACTAAATTTTTTTAAAATCATAATTTAGTTTATAGATATATTTTTCCAAAAGGAAATTAATTTTGCAACTGCAAAGAAAAAAACAATCATTTTACATTTCATCGACTATGAGCGAGTACTTTTTATAGTTTTAATTTAAAATTGAAGCTGAAAAATCACATTTTGTAAATTATCTATCATTCATTTTTAATTCATTTAAATTACGAGTTGTATTTAAGTTTTAAACGATTCGTGGCAAGCAAATGAGCAATTAAGTAAGATAACTGAAGATTGTGTTAAAACAATTAAGAGAGAGAGCTGTAAAAGAACATGAAAAACCCGTGATTTAATTCATTGTTCACACATTACAACAAATAAATGAAAAAAGTATTATTAAATCGTATAAAAATTTGATCTTTCAATCCTAAGATAGTCTTAGCCCTTTTTTAAAAAATCGGTGTTGGTGTTTGATATGTTATCGATTACTAGTGTAGTGTGCTAAACGCCAATGTTGAAAAACTACAAAACCCAGAGTTGTCACGAAAATGTATCGATATAACGCATGCCGTGTTTTTCCTGGTGCTGGCAACGCCGTGACACATAACCTTCCTTTTCTAATTATTTTTTGTGCTGTGTACACGTGTTCTCCACAATGGCACCCGTCGAAAAAGCTAAAAAGGTCGCCAAATCGGCCAAAAAAGGCAAGAAACACCCCGTGAACTCGTACCTAAAGGGCGGTATCCTGCGCTACTCCAAGGCCCAGGTAAAAATCCATCGAAATGCACATTCAAAATGATGCTGGCAATGTGGAAAATTCTCCTACGACGCCGCCTTCGTTTTTGCCTCTGCTTTGCCTATTTGGTGGCAGCAACAAGATGTTTGTGTGTGTGGAAATGCGACTTAATAAGGTACCTGTTTGATTTTGCAGATGTACAAGCGCCGTGCGCTGTACCGCCTGAAGGATTCGAAGCACCCTGTCGTCAAGAAGGTGAAAGTGCCCATCAAGAAGGTGAAGAAGATCGGTGGCCCCAAGAACGGTGGTGAGCGTACCGTCTACCTGCGCAAACCCAAGGCCAACTACCCAACCAAGACGTTCGTTAACAAGCGTCCTGGCAAGGCCAACTTCAGCGAACATAAGCGCAATACGCGCCACAACCTGAAGCCCGGTACTGTCCTCATCCTGTTGGCTGGCCGTCATCAGGGCAAGCGTGTCATTCTGCTGAAGACACTGACCTCCGGCCTGCTGCTGGTCACCGGTCCGTTCGCCCTCAACTCGTGCCCCTTGCGTCGCGTTTCACAGCGCTTCGTGATCGGCACATCGTCGCGCGTGGATTTGGGCGCCTTGAAGGTGCCTGAGCATCTGAATGACGCCTACTTCCGTCGCCTGAAGGCCAAGAAGCAGAAGAAGGGCGGCGAGGCCGACATCTTCGCTGCCAAGAAGGAGCGCTTTGTGCCCAACGAGCAGCGCAAGAAGGACCAGAAGGAGGTCGACAGCGCCCTGCTGAAGGTGATCAATGCGCATCCCGAGGGTAAATTCTTCAAGAAGTACTTGCAGAACATGTTCGCTCTGCACTCCTCCCAATACCCACATCGTCTGCGCTTCTAAATGCCCAAATTCAACTTCAGTTTAAGGATTTTTAAATACTTTGTACAAGCTCCCCGCTGATAAACAACAACAACAAAAAAACTATAAACAATTTGTAAAATAAAAATTACAAAATTGGGAACTCTTGTGCCGAGGTATGCGAAGGAAAACTTGTTTGGGCAGTCTTTATTATTTTGCAGTGGAGTTCAACTCGGATTTGGACGGCAGCTCCAAGTGCAGACCGAGTGCCGAGATGAATTTGCGTCTTCCATGTATATACCAGAGCATCTCACGATATGAACCCGGCAGCACCTCATTTACAATATTCTCGGCCTTGTAGGTCAAATAGAATGTGTTCGTTGTCGTCACTTCCCCGCTCTTGGCATCCACATTTTGGGCGACCAGCATAAGCTGCACATAGTCGTGGGCCGTGTAGACCACATAGGCGGTCATCTGCAGGAACACGTTGACCTTGACGGGTCGCATGAAACTAATGTCCGATATGCATTTCAACAATGGGCGACCACCTACATGGATGCTGGCCATGATGAAGGCCAGCTCGACCGCCTGGCGCATCAGATAGCCACCGAATATGGTGTTCTGAGCATTGCGATTCTCGGGAAATGAATTCATCACCGTCGATCGCTGGCAATCCGCCATCCAATGGCAATTATTTGGCAAGATGCGCTTGTTCAAGTCAAAGCTATCCGGCGGTGTTGTACGCTGCAGCAGGCTATAGAGCAGCGCCTGCTCGTGCTCCAGTGGCTGTGAGATAAACACATTTTCCGAATTTTCAGATTTGCGCTTATTTTGCCGCTTAAGCGCCTCCTCAAAACAGCGCTGCTCCATCTCATTAGCGGGCTCAATGGGATTTACGGGCGCCGGACCCGTATTGGTGGCATTTCGTGCCACCATCAGGAAAGTGGCTTTGGTCACGTTCAGATACTGATCGTCCAACAGTTGGCGCACATACATTGTTATCTCCATTGAGGTGCGACCGGCCAGCGAAACAAAGCCGCTTATTTCGATATCCTTGTTAATCTGGATGGACTCGATATTGGAGAAGTCCACTCTATCCACTAGGAGCGTGACAAACGTGTACGGCATGGGCACACCTTCCGGCAGATCGGGCATCTTTATGTGGCGATGGCAAAGCCATACTGTGTGTTAAATTGGAATCAGTAATCAATTCTTGTTAGACTTGGATGATCAAAGTCCATCTCTCACCGGCAAACATATCCATGTCCTCCATTAGGCGACCGACTCGAATTCTGCCCATGTGATTAATATAGCGCTCCCTAATCAATTCATCACTCAGCGGCAGCTTAACTGTCGTGTACGAGTCCTGCATGCTGCGTGGGGGCAACTGCTCCGGCTTGGGCTGGTGCTTCAGCAAGTGCTCCCGTGACTTGGGCACAACATGATAACCAATTCCCACGTCGGTTCGCAGGCGAATCTTCTCCACAACTGCAAGTGACGACAAGCCATTAGTATGATGGGATGATTGTGTTCATAGCTAACCTTCTGCCATTGTGCCGGAGTAGTGATCCTTGGCCTGCTTTAAAAATTCACCCATCTGATAATGTCGCACTCTCTTCTGAGCCAGGGGTAAATGGTGCCTACAACGATACTCAACTCTCTATTTCCAATATCCAACTATAAGTTTAGCCTCGATTTACCTCGATAAATACAACCACTTTTCCGCAGCTAGGCTGCTCAGACGCAAAAACCGTTGCATTTTGGTTGGATGCAGTTAATTTTGAATTTTGTTTAAATACGAAATGAACAACAATTGTCCGCGTAACAAACGGGTAAATTGAAAATATTTGCACTGAGCACTAGACAAATTGTTCCTCAAATTGAAATAACGCAGAGAGCGGAAAGGTACGAAGGTTAACCCTATTCCGATTCCGATTCGGATTACGATTCAGATTTGGACTCGGATTTTAAGAGTGTATTGGTTTATCAGATTCTCTCTGAATAATGTATGTCTCGGTCAACTAGACTTCCGTTCACCACATTTATGCCAAGATTCATGTACAATACATATATATATATATATATATATATATATATATATATATATATTTACATATAGATTTTTTTCATTACAACAGAGAACAGTGCTAAAATTTACGCGTACATACAGTGAAAGCTGCATTTGTTGACCACTGATTATTGAATATTAAAATAAGAACTGTCATTTTTCGAGTTACATATTCTCATACGAAATTAATTTATTAATTTATTTTATTAATCAAACACAAAATGCAATGCTTTTCATTATAATATTTAGCGGGTTTTTCGATTAATTTAATACGTTTTTTGATTATTATTCTTCTACTATTTTCACGTTTATGTTTGTTCAACTGCGCAAGCTTCACTGTATGTGGGAGTATTTTCCGGATGAGTAGCGCTTATCATAGTAGCCTCTCACATGAGATTGTTATCATTATTATCTCTCGACTAGTTTAGGTTTTATTGAGTCCCATGCTGTACTCGAACTTGCGGCGTCCTTGGATATACCACATGGTTTCGTGATAGGAGCGTGGCAAGACTTCCGTAACGGGCTGCGGTGCCAAGAATGTGTAATAGAAGGTATTGGTGGTCACCTGGTTGCCGGTGTGTGTGTCCAGCACCTCGGCCACTGTCATAATTTGCACATAGTTTAGTTTAGTGTACACCACATAGGCGGTCATCTTGATGAATGAATCGACGCTAACCGGCTTATCGAAGCTAATATCGGCAATGTGCTCCAGCTTTGGGCGCGTCTTGCAGTAGAGCACCGCCGCTGCCCAGCTTATCTCGAGGGCGGTGCGCATCAGAAAGCCGCCAAAGACGCGATTGTGGTGATTACGATTCTCGGGAAACGATGAAATCGTGCTTATTTGATACGAATCTGACATCCAGCGGCAATTCGGCGGCAATATGCGCTTGTTTAGCTCCATGGTGTCGCTGGGTGTGGTACGCTTATACAGCTCATACATAAGCGACTGTTCGGGATCGTTGGGCTCCACCTTAAAGATGGACTGGGCGCAGATCAGTTGACGCCTACGCTTGCGATCTTTGCCGCCAGCTAGAATCATCGTCTCCTCTTCGTTTGCCGGCTGGATGGGATTCACTGGTGCTGCCGCTGTATTTATGGCATTCCGTGCTGCCATTAGGAAGAGGGCTCGTGTCAGCTTCTTGTAGCTGCCATTTTGCATTTGCTCAAGCCAAACGACAACCTCCATGGAGCTCGTGCCCACCCACGAGACGTGACCCGAGAGTCGGATATCCTCGGTGCCGGATGCCAAAGTATCGGTGAAATCAATGCGATCCACGAGTATCGTCACAAACGTATACGGCAGATGCACATCAACCGGCAGCTGCGGCACCATCAAATGCTTGTGACAGCACCAAGCTGCCAGAGATTGAGACAAGGATTACCATCATTGTTAAGTTGGAATTACAAGAAGAGACCAACCGGCAAATATGTCCATATCCTCGAGCAGTCTGCCCATGCGCACATTGCCCAAGTAAGTCACATATTTGTCCTGCAGAGAAGGGTTCGTGCTGAGTGGTATAGTGGCCGACGTGTAGGAATCCTGCATGGCACGCGCTGGCAGATCCTCCAGCTTCGGCTGATATTTTAGAAGATGTTCACGGGACTTGGGCACCGGATGATAACCTTTGTCAAGGCCAAGACGTTGCATCATCTCCAGCTTAACTGTAGCGATAGATTTGGCTTATTCATTTGATCATTAATCACTCGGTTTGCTTACCCTGAGCCATGGTGCCTGAATCATTTGGCGCCGCCGATTGTTTAATATGCGTTGGCGGTGAATAATTTCGCCTATGCAGATAACAAGTTGATGTTAACTTTTTGTGACTCATTTTTATCTTTGATTTTCATTTTTTACTTACATGGATAACATGGATGCCACTGGTGCAACATTATTTAAATTGATTCGCGTCTTGTTTACTGTTCTATTTAACAGATAAAAACACTTTTGTGCTCCAATCAATGAACGCAACATTTTTCTATTCAGCAACTTCCACAACTAGCAATGTTTGTTCTGTATACTAAAGTGAAGTTTAAAATTCAGATTTACACATACATACTCATATCAAAAAGTTGTGCAAACAGCTGATTGCGGACTGCGCACAGTGGTACCATTCTTAAGAAGTATCTACTTCGAATGCGCACACGCGTAATATTTTCAGAGTGTGTTGCCAGTTATTTTATCGTATCTTAAATGTAAACAATGTAAATGGTTTTTGTTCACAATCAATTATACACATTAGATATGTAAATAAATAATAATTTGATGCAGGTGTCTGTGGCTTATCGGATTAGTGCCACACTGTGCATTAGTTATAAAGTGATGTCATCAATGTGTTAGCGATTGTTGATTAGCAGCTGCCCTCAATTGGGAATGCCCAAGTTTTCTTGCTCTCATTAAATACGATTAGTAATTTAACTGTTTAATAAACAAATAAATGTTTAAATATATAATTTTTTAATTAATCGAATCTCTTCACTCTCTCAATCTCAATAAATCTCTTTTAAGAAAATTTAAATTAGGAAATAATAATTTAATTGTATTTTATTCAAGTAATGTTTCAGTTCATATACAAATCAATTAAAATTCTCCATTAAATATTAAGTTCCTTGAGCGCAAAGTTAAGAACCATTGGCAGCAAACCGGCATCCTCCAGCTCTAAAATTTGCTGTCGTAAGTTTGTCACTTGTCGCGATTTAATGAGCTGCAAATTAAATCAAAATTATTATAAAGAAAATCAAAAATCGAGTTCTCAGCTAACCTTAACTATCTTTTGGCGCTGCTCAGCACTTTGACAGAAAATGAGCACTGTGGCGGCCATATATGGACGCTGGATGAGCACACAGTGCTCGGCAAATTGGTATAGATTGAGCGCATGCACAACCGGACAACCCTGCAGGCGCAACAGCGTCTTCTGTAAGCGCTCCTCCAGTGCGTGAGAGCGGGTCTCGCCCGCATTTTTGAGTGGATGGATTAGCACACAGTCAAAGGCCATCGCCAGTCCATCCAGATGCAGCAGCTGCGGCTTGCAACTGAGCACATCGACCAGTGCGTTCAACTCTCGCACCATATTAAATATGACCATGCGCTTGAGTATGCCATTCCAAATCTTGGGCAAATGTATATTAAAGCCCAGGCAAATGTCGGCCATCACCTCGAGTGAAATGGGATTCTGTGCATTACGCTGCCACACCATCTTCAGAATGCTTATCTTGTCGCAATGTTCATCGGCAAACTTCTCAATGTTCGAGTTGTAGCCGAGGGCCTTCAATTCATGGACACATTTAATGGTGATGAACTGGCGCTGACTTATGGTGTTGCTGAATGAATTGCTACCATCGTTGAGCTTGGAATAACACTCGTACATTTGCAGCTGCGTGGAGGTGTTTGCAGAGCTGCAAGGCAACATTTATACCACATTAATAGAAGATAAACTTTTTTCTTGCAGATTACTTGAAGCTTACCTGCCCTTAAATATAAGGCCCACAAGAAATTGAACAGCCTCCGATTTGGGCCAGCTGCTAAGTATATAAAATGCTCGAACTACATTCTCGCTGGCACTGTCGGTATCATCGGCACCATTGCTGGCGCCACCATTCTCAGGCCAATTGTGATCCTCGAGGAATGTTTCTTCCATTATGGTCCCATCCGCAGAGTCCATTGTTATTGACAACCATTTCTGCAGCAGCTTAAACTGAATACCTTCAAGACTGATTTCGTGCAGCATGCAAATCTCTTTGACCAAAGCATTAATATCCACTTTGCTGGATTTAAGTATTAGTTCATGATGGTATAGACAATGTATTAGCTCTGAGGGATGCTCGACGAGGCGCAGCAGCTTCTCATCGGTCATGCCATAAATGTAGAGCAAGTGCTGTGTCTTTTGTATGGGATATCTGCGCATTATTTTGGCCAACTGATCCTGACACTTGGAATCATTACTTAGTGTTTCATGTTCCTTGGCATATTTCCAGCACTCATAGGAGGCCTCCACTTGGTCGGCCCCCTCTGGAGCATAGCTTGCAACAAAGTACAATATGAGAAACACTTTGCTGGAATTGTGAACGTTTTTAACCAAGCGCAAGATCTGTAATTATGAAAGCAATATTATTACTTAGTCGACTATACAAAATTCCGATCTGTATTTTGTATCGTACCGATTTAAGGAATGCATTATTGGTTGGACGCAAACTCCATGTCTCCGAATCGTTCTTCGATTTGTATTCAGCTATTGAGTTCTTAACTGCTGCCATGGAAAAATAGTCACAGTTTTGTGTGACGTCTTTGGAGTTTTTCAATTCGGTGCACATCAGTATGAGCGGAAACCAGCTCTGACAGTTGTCCACATTCAGTTCGCTATCTGCAAGGGCAAATTTAATTAGCAAATAAATAACATAATATTATTGTTTTATATTTTAAGAAACGCACCAAGAATATCTCTCAATGGCTTCTCCACAATGGGCATGAAGGGCAGGCGATATCGGGCAATTTTTGGTAGCACACCGTTTTCCTTTTGAGATTGCAGCCACATGTCCGTCTCCAGTTGACCAGCGCGATTGCGCCGACGCGTGGTCATCTTGTGGCGCAAAAAATGCAAAATATTTACCCAGGTTTCCATTTGCTTGGGCGCCGACTCAAAGAATGTAAGAATCTCGATAACGCACAGATACAACT
Source organism: Drosophila dives (assembly GCA_035042365.1). Classification (NCBI taxonomy): domain Eukaryota; kingdom Metazoa; phylum Arthropoda; class Insecta; order Diptera; family Drosophilidae; genus Drosophila; species Drosophila dives. The sequence continues at coordinate 2,165,698 of JAWNLJ010000439.1, forward strand.
CATAGAAGTAAATGTTGATCTAAAGATATCAAATCATGAGTATTAATTTTTCAACAATTCTGTTCTAAACGCACCTCCTCGATGAACTGCTGTAGCTTGGAGGTAAACAGCTCCACATTCTTAATCTCATTTATGTAGGGCTGGCACAAGTCACGAATTTCACGCACACTGCTCAACATTACGATCTCCTCGTCACCAAAGGTATTGGTCTTGATCTCGTAGCGCAGCTCCTGGGCATTTAATATGCTTAGGATTTGAGTGATTAGCATTTTCTGATAGTCCAAACCGAAATCATTGCTCATGCGCTCCAGCAGCTGCACATTGAGCCGCTTGTTATGGAACTCCTTTAGTAATTGATCAATGTTATCCATTTCGGCATTAAATTTACCTTTAATGCTGGGATCCTGCTGGCAGAACTCCAAATAGTAATACAGTTTGTTGCGCCTTTAAAAAAGTGACCAAATTTCAGCATACAATTCGAAGGATTTATGTTTAAATTTTACTTACTTGGCACGCAAAATTTGGACATTGTCCATGTCGTTAAAGTGTTCATTATACATAGCGGAGAGCGTGAGAAAATGAATCTTTTGCTGATCAGTTTTTATATCCATTGAAAGTTTTTCCAGCAAGGCGTGTGACTCATTATCCGCCACCAGCATGACAAACAGCTCTGGAAATCAAATAAATATTGTTTTAATCGAATGAGAGATTAATTAATTAACAGGTATATTTACCAATTAAGTTTGCCTCCTTGTTGTTTAGGGCATTGCGAAGGATGCGACGCAATTGCAGCGAAATAAAGCCCTCATTAATGATTTTCTTACCACGGTTCTGTTTTTGGTATTCAAGTAGATGCTGCGACATAATATACCAAACATCATGCTCCTTAGCCTTGGTTAAATGTTCCAAAGACAAAAAGAAATCGGAACATGCACCATCAACATCCTCTTTCAAATCAGCCGGCAATGAATGCCGCATCTTCAGCAACAGCGAATTCTTGGGATCTGTTTCAATTGTCATGAGCAGGAGTGTTCGTGCCAAGAACTTCACAATGGGCATGCTACCGCTAATGCGCTTCTGTAGAAGAATCGAGTCAATTGGGATACAGTTGAATTGTGGTTTTTATGTACCTTCCGTTGCGGCTGCTGCTGTGGCTTGACATCGACATCATCAAACATGGACACCGAATAGCGCTTCTTTGGCGTCGGTTCCACATTTACCTTGACGTCAATTGAAATATTGAGCGCTGTGGAGAAGTTTAGCATTGTCTCGCCCAAGGCAATGGGTGCGCCATCGAGGGCACGGCAAATCTGCTCGTTAACACTCTGCGCCTTGCCAAGATAGTGCGCCTCAATGGCATCCATCGGATAGTGCATGACAGCCACGCGCACGTAATTGGTTAGCTCATTTAGATCACGCAGAAGACTTCGTTCGTGCATCAGCGCCTCAGTCAGTAGTCCGTAGGCGAGCGGAACGGTCAAAGGATCAAGTTCGGTCAGCATCTGGAGCGAAGAATGCGTGTCTGAGCCGCAAAAGAAAAGTTTCAGTTCAGTATTCAGTAACTGGACATATTCAATAACTTATTTCATAACCTGCATTTTTTGATTAATTTTGAATTAAGAATGGAATCAATTAACTTACCATGACGACGACTCTTGGCATTGCAAATCTGCTGCACCAGCAGTTCAATGGCAAAGTCGGCGAAGTCACCGCAGTTGTCCGGTCCACAGTCGATGAATTCCAGAGCGTGTTGAGCCAGAGCACAGCTGAGGGGCAGGCATCCAACTCTCTGGCTAATGCGCATCAATCCGCGAATCTTTTGGAGACCGAGCGCCGTACACAATTCACCCATTTTGCTCACCATGAAAGCGCACACATTCACTGTGGCCTGGGACTGGGGAATGATGTGCTCAATGCCCTCATCGAGCAGTTCGAGCCTCCTTTGCATCGAAATCAGATCACTGCTGCTCTTCAGCTGCAAATTGAACTTTTGACGCAGCTGGAAACAGTTTTTAATGAGCAAATAACGTTGGCTGTAAACTGAGTCAACGTGGGGCAGCATTAGCTTAAGTAGCTCCAGCTGATTCTCATAGTCCTGAACCTTGGTCTCATTAGCAAACGAGCTGGGGCTCATCTCAAGCATATTCGTCAGGATTTCAACGACATCGCAGCCCTGCTTGGAGTTATTTTTACTGTTGAGGGATTTAAAGAACTCGTAGGCCAACTCGATTTGACCTCGTCGCGCCATCTGATAGCAACAGTTAAAATTGGCACTGGTCGATATATCTGGCGCCGCTTTGGTAAGCGTGCGTATATCCCCCAGCATGTCCGGTAGATTCAGCTTAACGATGCGCATCATAAATAGCTCGAGATTAATATCAGCTGCGCTATCCGCTGGCCAGCCGTATTTACTCTTCATTATCTTGATCACCTGTATCTCGTACTCGGCATTGATCTTGAAGCTCAGCGGATGCGTGGAGTTGCGCAGCTTAATAAGCGGCGCCAATGTTTCTGGCCAAGGAACCGGTGCGTTCTGCAGTATCGAAAGTGCGCACTCCAACCGATTGTCCTCGTTGTGGAGCAGCTCAATGCAGGCCATCGCTCGCTCCAGCCAATTGCTAAGCGATTGACGATTCGCCACCAACTGGGCTATGTACTGCTTGATAACGTTTATAGGCTGGCGACCCTTCTCCTGATAGATGGGATAGAGAAAGTTCTTGACCAGGCTCTGCAAATTGTCCAAATGTGCACGCTGCAATATATGCAAGGCTGTCGCATCTATTGAGTCCTGCATATAATTGTCCAGCGTAACGCTCAATTTGTAGCTTTTCTTCAACACGGACAAATCCTGCAGTGCATTTACCAAATCTCGCAGCTTACCAACGTTACGCTCCTGCTGACGACCGACATCACTAGGCATAAGAAAATCAAATTAATATACTCTAATATTTCTTAAGAATTTAAATTTAAAATCCACAACTAATGGAATACTTACGAGTAGATAAACCGAACCTCCTCAAAGATATCCAATATATTAGTCGCGAATTCCAGACCAATATCTGGCCAGTGATCACTGTACTGCAGTTTGCGGGTCATTTCAATGCTCCAGTCGGTGATGAAAGGCATAATGGTTGGATGCGTATTGCTAACCATGGGCACAAATTGGCGCAGCCATTGCACTACATTAAGCGGCTCGGTGCTGCTGGGTATGAAGCCCAGCAGCGTTCGAAGTTCATCATCGTTGAGTTGCGGCAAAATGCTACTCGAGTGACGCCGCCAGATGAGACAGGCTGTGGGAATATCTGTGCCAAACATGCTTTTCACCACCTTCACCAGATTCGTATTGTAGACAAACTTTTGCCACTCGGTATTGCACTCGTAGGGATCAATGATGGCCAGAGTTTTGAGGCGATGCAGTTGCTCGTCTATTTCAAGCACATGAGCTTCATCCTCCTGTAAATCAATCGATTAGTATTATAACACAGATGATTAATGCACAGCATACATCAAAATCCAATCTCTTTTGTACTTCTTTGAGGTAGCGCTCCAAAATCTGACGCGAACTCAAATTGACCATGCGATTATTTTTGATGAATGCTTTACTTTCGATCTGACCCAGCAGATTGAGCAGCATTTGAAACTTTTCCTCCAGCCCATTTAAGTTGTCGTTGTTTTCATCCGTAATGCACAGCTCGACGAGCATACGTTTGGCTCTGGCCTCGTATATCACCTGCAGGCACAGCTCGAACTGTTTGCCAAAATTCTGCATGGGTTGAATAACAATAAAATATATAAAATTTAACACAGGTCTTTAAGAAGCAAAGAAGACCGGAAGAGTACCTCCGCCTCGTCCAGACGTCCTTTAGCGATGAGTTTTTTTAAACGATCACTTGGATCCGTCTCAGAAACCAACATCATTTCGACCTCCGTGGGAAATTTTCCATCTCTCACTGCCTTCGTTGCCAAATAATACAGATTGACGGCACTTTTGGGCTGGCGGATAAGCCAGGCATTCAACGGAACTTCAATTTCACTTTTGCACTTTAATGCTGAAAAGAATGCACAACAAGCAAGCAAAATGTATAGGCATTCAGGCAATTATAAATAGGCACTAAGTCTCACATGGATATTCGACAATTTGAATGAAACGTTCTCCGTCTGCGGTGGGCTTGGTAAGTATTAATAGCTCGATATGATCTTCGTTGCACTCCATTACCAGCAAGTCCTCAATGAGAAGCTTCCTGCTCTGCTCTGACTGACACAAGCTGACGGTGCGTGTAAAAGGACATACAGGCAGCAGGTGTCCAGATTCCGTCAAAGCAATGCTATTGGAAGGATATATACAAAAATCAAGTTAAGTCTTCAGTTATAATTTGATATGCCAACATACATATAATGCTCTATATTGTAGATATTCCTTATGCCGCCAAACTGTGATGGTAAATTGATGCGAGTGAGATCGTTGAACGCAGTCGAATAACTTAAAGTGGCCTGTGCACCAGCTATCATGATCAGCTCTAGATCCGTCCCCTGCGTCTCCTGTTTGTTCACGGCATAATGGTGGACAGTTGGTTGCTTGAGCAGTAGAGCGCTGTCCACATTAACAGTTCGCCCACCGGCGGATATGCGTTCTATGGTGACATCATCTAGCAGTGCAGCCATGTTTTCATTATCCTTTAAAGTTACATTCGAAAAGGATTCCAGCGAAGCTTCATCGATTTCGCTGAGACTGAATTCACGACCAGTCAGATTACTATGAACTCATATACATATGGAATGCACTCACCAGTAGATGCTGCCGTTACTGCATGTTAGGTAAAATTGTTGCCCCAATTGCTGAATGTTCGTGATGCTGGCATCCTCAATCCTGATGCACACGCTAAACAGCAGCAGACCCTTGATGTGGGCGCCATGTACTTCGCCGTCTGAGAGGCCACACACAATTAGATTACCGCTGTTCGACATGGCGATGGCCTGGATGTGCGCGCCAAAGCTGAGGAAACTGCACTTGGCCACCAGTTCGTCCTCGAGCAGCAGCAGACTTTTGTCAATGGAAATGACCATTTTACCACTTTGCGAATACGCTTGAATCGAAGGATAATTTGTAACCTAAAAATTAACAATTGGCAAATCAGATTTATTTATTTTATTTGCTCAACTTGCATCGCAATTACCGCATCTTCACTTGTTATTTTGAATATGCTGCGTGATGAGAACGCATTGGAAATGGTTTCATCCTCTACCACGGATGCTTCAAAGTTACACCACATATTTTAGTCGCTACGAAAAATATTTAAACCAGACAGCGCCAAATTACTATGCGTCACTTTGCGTCTAATAGTGATGGTAGTTTTACGATAATGTCGATATTTTCTATTTTGAACCTAACTGAGTACATTTTCCAGCTTAAAATTTTACTTTCAACACAAGAACAAATTTACCACTATTATTAAAATAGTATGACATATTATAAATAAAGTTAATTTCGATTTGTCGAAATTGGTGCATTATCGATATACAGAGTGATGGTTACCCTAAATTCAAAATGAAGAATGGAATTTAGGTATTTGTTGTTGTCAAAATACGGTCACCTTGGCTGGCAGGCGAGGAAAATTATTTATATTTTAGAATCCACGACGCTACGCATATGAAAATTGGCAAAATATTGTAGTTTCAAACAAATAGTTAAGTATTTACGATCAAATTATAATGTGTGGTGCTCAACGCGGCACAGTTGTGTACAATTGCTTTTCAAATGGTTACGCAGCAACCGATTTGCCATAAAAATTTAGCCTGGCACCGCGGCCATCAACAAAAACGAAAACGACAAAACAAATTTGCGTGCGCAAACTGCAAGATCGCAGGGTAAAATTGTGAAACGTGCAAATCATTTTTCAAATCGATGCTCATAGAAATGCGCTAAACAAAAATTGTAGTTGTAATTACAAAAGAAGCAGCTAAATAGCTGCCGCTGCATTGCGGTGGTGGTGCAAAAAGAACATTAAATCGCTGGCAAGAAGAAGAGCCGCCAACTGAGAAAAGTGAAATAAAACAAAAAAAAAAGAAAACATAAAAAAAACAACGCTGTGGTGTGCGCCTATCGCTAAAATCGCGCGACACTTAAGCGAAATCAATTCATCATATCACAAAATAAAGAAGACTTTTAATTATTTGAACGTGCAGCCAGCTCTGCAATTTCAGAGCGCGACCTGAGCGCAATTTCTGCTGCTGGTGCTACTGCTTCTGCTGCAGGTGCTGCCAACGCTGACGACATGCGCGCCTAGAGTTGCCAACTCGGAAATTAGCAGCAACGAAGGTTTTTGTATTTTATTTTTCAAGAATTAAACACATTTCGAACTGGGATGCACTGGTGAGTGATGCAGTAAATGCAATAAATAAATATTTGTAATACTCATCATTCTATGTCTTCTCTCAAACACACAAACTCACACACACACACACACCAACATGCGCACACACACAGCCTGGCATCCTATTTTAACCAAGAACAGCAGTGAAGCGGAGCCCATATCTGCAAAGGGCATATTTCAACACCATCAACAACATATATTTATTTTTATTGACGCGTCGTGGTCCAGTGGATCGACGACGCCATTGGATTGAAATTTTCGTTCGCCCCGTTGTTAAAGAAAAGCTGCCACCATTCGGAAAAAAAACACTTCGAATATGACCCACAATATCGGTATGGCGCCATATCGTTTGCCGGGTCCAGCAGGCGGTCTATGTCCGCCTGATTTTAAGCCACCGCCTCCGACGGATATCATCTCGGCGCCGAGTAATCCAAAGAAGCGACGAAAAACATCGAATGCTGCCAACTCGGCAGCTGCCGCTGCGGCAGCGGCGGCTGCTGCGGCTGCGGCCGCCGCCAATTCCATGCAACAGCAGCAGTCGGCGCCACCAACGCCGCAGGATCTGTTGCCGCCGCCACCGATGGGTGGTTTCGGTGACACCATCATTGCCTCCAATCCGTTCGATGACAGCCCCCAGGTGTCTGCCATGTCCAGCTCGGCGGCCGCTGCCATGGCGGCCATGAATCAAATGGGCGGCGCAGGCGGACCGGGGCACTTTGGACCGCATCCGCATTGGGAGGAGCGCATGGGCATGGGCATGCATCCGCATATGCATCCACATCATCCGGGTGCCGGCGGTGGACCCATGGGTCATGGGCCGCACGGACCACATCATATGGGTGGTCCGCCGCCGATGCGTGGCATGAGCCCTTTGGGACCTGGTGGGCATCCACATCCGCATGCGATGGGACCCGGCGTTGGTCTGCCGCCACACATGAATCACGGACGTGCCGGTGGCGTGCCCATGGGCAGTCCGATGGGCGCTATGGCTGGCATGGGCGGCATGAGTCCTATGGGTAATATGGGCGGACCAAGCATATCACCGCATCATATGGGAATGGGCGGTTTATCACCCATGGGCGGCCCCAATGGGCCCAATCCGCGTGCAATGCAAGGCTCGCCAATGGGCGGCGCTGGTGGACCAATGCCCGGCCAGAATTCGCCAATGAACTCGCTGCCCATGGGCTCACCCATGGGCAACCAGATCGGCAGTCCACTGGGTCCCGGACCAGGACCAGGACCCGGCCCGGGGCAACAACAGCAGCAAGGACCGCAACAGCAGCAGCCACAAAACCCGCAGCAGACTCATATGAACAATGGCCAAATGGGTCCACCGCCGTTGCACAGTCCACTGGGCAATGGGCCTACAAATCACAGTCACATGTCCGGCGGACCGGGTCCCGGGCCAAGTCCTGGGCCGGGCGGCTTGGTTGGACCCGGTGGCATGTCGCCAGCCAATCCCAACAACAACAGCAACATGATGGGTGGCAATGTTGCCAATAGTAATAACAACACCAACAACAGTAATAATAACAATAGTGGTGGCAACAATCCCAACAATAGCAACAACAATCAAAATCCTCATCCGCATCCGCATCTGTCGCCAGCGGCACCGGGTGGCCGTTTGGGTGGCGTAGTACAGAACTCTATGCAATCCAATGGCCCATTGCCGCCGGCGTCATCATCATCATCATCAGCAGCGTCCACAGCGACGACGACGACAACGTCGTCGGTAACGGCGACCACATCAGTGCCTACTTCCTCACCAGCGCCGCCCGCCATGTCACCGCATCATGCACTCCATAGTGCCGGTCCCAGTCCGGGCATGCCCAATTCAGGGCCCAGTCCCCTGCAATCACCAGCGCTCAGCAGCGGTGGTGGCGGCAACAATAATAATAATAACAACATGAACAACAATGGACCCATGATGAGCCAGCAAATGCACCCAAATGTTCCTATGCAGCAGCACCAGCAACAACAGCAGCAACAACAACAGCAGCAGCAACAACAGCAACAGCAGCAGCAACAACAGCAACAGCAGCAGCAACAACAACAACACCAACAGCACCAACAACAGCAGCATGGGCCAATGGGCGTACATATGGGTGGTCCACCTGGTGGACCTGGTCATGGGCCAGGAGGTCATGGACCTGGCGGTCCAATGGGTATGGGCATGAACCAAATGCTGCCACCACAGCAACCGCCACATCTTGGAGGACCACCGCACCCGCAGCTCATGAATCATCCACACCCGCATCATTCGCATCCGGGCGGTCCGCATCCGCCGCATCACATGATGGGCCCGGGACCTGGCATGCATGGTCCTGGACCCGGAGGCATGCCGCCACACATGGGTGGCGGCGGCGGCGGTGGTGGAAATCCGCACATGATGGGACCACATGGCAATGCCGGCCCACACATGGGACATGGGCATATGGGCGGCGTGCCGGGACCGGGTCCGGGGCCAGGCGGCATGAATGGCCCGCCACCGCACCATGGAATGCCACCTCACCACGCACACACACACCCACATCATCATGGGCACGGACACAATCCCATGGGCGGTCCAAATATGTTTGGCGGTGGCCCAATGGGTCCAATGGGTAACATGGGCCAAGGGCCAATGGGTGGCCCCATGGGTAACATGGGCGGCCCAATGGGCAAGCCAATGACAATGAGCGGTGGCAAAATGTATCCACCTGGTCAGCCGATGGTCTTCAATCCGCAGAATCCTAATGCGCCGCCCATTTATCCGTGTGGCATGTGCCACAAAGAGGTCAACGACAACGACGAAGCAGTCTTCTGTGAATCTGGTTGTAACTTCTTCTTCCACAGGTGAGCAAGTAGCCGTCACCAAAATATAAAGATTAATATTTTATATTTATATATATATTCCTTTTTCCATTTAAGAACCTGTGTGGGTCTCTCGGAGGCGGCCTTTCAAATGCTCAACAAGGAGGTGTTCGCCGAGTGGTGCTGTGACAAGTGTGTGTCTTCCAAGCATATACCCATGGTCAAGTTCAAATGCTGAAGATCTGCTTTAGCATATTTGACTAAACCAACCACAAAAACAACAACAACAACGATAAAATCCAATCAAAACCACAACAACAACCACCACCAGCTAGCACTCATTCACTCTGTATAAATATTCAAGCATTAACTATTTTAATTATAGTGTTTAAGCAGTTTAGGGTACCATCAAGAAAATATGCGCTCAATAGTCAAAACGGTCCCCAACGAATCCAACAGTTTTAAAATCGTCGACTCACTATACATACATACATTATATATATATATATATTTATATATATATACTGCAAACGTGGCCGGAGCAGTGTTGTGAATTTGTCGCTTCGGCCAGGCTCAATACGCGCATCCTTAAAAATCAATCCCTAAGATAAAAACGAAATATGTATGCTAAATGTAATATAGTATAATATAGATATATGTATATATATATATATATATATATTTATTTATATATATATATATATATATATATATATAAATCTATATCTGTATGGTTTGTGTGGCGTTGTCAGCTAGAAAAAAGATAAGAAACAGTAATGGGAAAATGGCTACAATCAAAACAATAGCAGCAAGAACGCCGGAATACACATTGAATTGGCGAATAATAGCGTCGATTGAAATAGGTGTAGATGAGAAGAAGGGAAATATCAACCTACTAGCGTGTATTTTAAACCAAAATGATGAGAATTATGAAATTTAAATTAGCGCCAATGTGTTAATTCAATGCAAGAAGAACTTCAGAGAAGCGGAGCAGTCCCAGTCCAAGCAGAAGGACAACAACGCGTAAGGAGGAGAACATAAAACGATCATTTTACATTTGTTTTCGAATTATTAGCGTTTTAAGCGTGAGTGCATGCATATACTATACATATACAAATAAGATATCTTTAAAATCAAATAATCCATCTGACAATGATCATACAAAATTCTATCGAACAGAAATTAGCTGTATGAAATTGTTTTCAATTGTGTGCGTGCATCAACAAAAAATGAAAAGGGGAAACTGGAAACATAGAAGAAATACGAGACAAAAACCAAGTCTTTCGTCTGGTGTTTTTTTGTTTTGTATTCTTGCGTCAATTTACCATGAACTTTTAAACAAAAATACTTAATATGAAAACTAAACGAAGAGTATTAAAAAATGGATTGGTTTGATGAAAAGTGTATTTACAATATAAAAACAAACAAAAAACAAAAAAAATGTAAGAAATGCGAGTGAAATCGATTGCGAACAAGAAAGCACAAGAAATTATTATGAATGCAGCAACCATAACTAATTTAAGCATTAACAAGTTAACGCGTGAAGAAAAAGAAACTGTATAAATTGCAACTTAAGTTATTTATAATTGAATAAAAATAAATACAAAATAAGTTGAAAACATGTTCATTTTTGCATCTACTTAAGCGTGAACAAATTGAAATATGAAAAATATTACAATTCGAACAATTCCTTTTGTATATTAACTAAGATTTAAAAAGGCTTTTCGTGGATTTTTACTAACAGCAAACAGGAAAATTGGAATGAGAGTTGCAACTCTTAGATTTTAAAAAATTATTTAATCAAATGTTTCGTTCTCACTTAGTAACCACCAAGTAACTGGAGAAAGTAAAACTTGAAGTTTGTCAGTTTTTGTCTTAGTTAGTAGTGCATATTTTTGTATATTTAAATTTGGGTTATGGAATACATAAGGTAAATTCGCTCAGGCTAAACCGACATATACATGTGGCTATAACAATGTAATACCCTTGAAAGCCCGGACAAGTGCTCAATATCAAAGATTTCATCGAATCATGGCAGAGTTTGCAAATATGATGGGAGGGCAGGCGTCGCTTAAAGCTACAACATAATATATCTTTTATTACATTTAAGTTTTTGATTTATATATAGTTTTTTTTTTATCATATCATATTCATGGCACGCAGAAACCCAACGAGATCTCTGCATGGCTCGCAATCTTATCCGATGGCTGCCGTTATGAGCTCGGCCACATCCTGATCCGTGCTACGCACTGTTAGATTTAGCGTAACGCCCTCGGAGAGCGCCAGTTTAGCACGCACCAGCACCTCGACGCCGCCTCGGAAGGTGCCTGCCAAAATGCAATGAAAACAAATAGAGAAGAGTTGATGTTGACTAGATCGGTCCATCTAATATACCTGAGCAGTGTACGGTATGCAGATGCGTGCCCTCGGGCACTTTTTCAGAAAGGTTTGCTGCGCCCAGACCCAATATTTTAATAATGGTGTTGACAGCATCCTGCAAATTGTTAACCGCCGAAAGCACAAACGTGTCCTCGGCTTGCAGCCATTCTGTGAGCAAAATATAAAAATTATTATTATGTTGATGGAAGGTATTATCTGATATGAGCACTTGCCCTCGCTGTCGGCGGCATCCCAGGCCACCTGGAAGTTGTTCTTTTTTGTTTTTTGTATTTGGTCGGCGACTGTGATCTCTAAATCCTCCAGCATATACTCATCATCGTAGCCCTCATCCGAGTCTGGCTCGCCGGTAACCGGATCGCAGTCTTTGACCACGAAACGCAAAGTGGCGCCAAATGTAGCTGCCATAAAAAACAAACAAAACAAAAATGTAATATTTGCATAATTCGGGATAAAAATCGAGCATTACCTATCGAACTGCTGGGATCTGGCGGGAACTCGACAATCACGAATGTTGTCTGTAATTCGTTGTATGCCAATTTGGGACACGGAATGATGGCACGCGTCGTGTAGCCTTCGGGAAGCGTGAGTTCCACGCGCACATTCTCCAGGAACTGCTCGGAGAGCGTGTTAAGGCAATCAAATTGGAAAACAACATGCTGTGCGAATATGTGCTTGATGCACTGCACCGTGTACTCCGTCTCGCTTTCGGTCAGCTGTATGGGTGCAGTGCTGCGATGTATGGGTCCCAGAACCTGGATGCCCGGCAGCTGAGCCAACCGGGCGGCGCTCTCCTCCTCCCGTGTGATTTTCGGTGCACGTGGTGCACTTGTGACCATCATGATATCGTTGCTGATCTCGTGCTTAACAATGGCCGCCTTGGGCACAACGGAAATGTCAAAGTGAGTCTGCAGATCGCCGTTTAAGTGTTCCAGCAGTGCCTTCTCGAGCAGCGCTAGTGAGCAATTTTCGCGCTCGATAATGTAGTTTTTATAGAGCTCCGGTTTGGCCGTATTAAGTATGGTTAGATAATAGGTGGCACGATCACGCACCTCATCATCGGGATCCATCTGGCAACGTCCGAGCAGCACCAGAATATTGGCAAGTAATGCTGGGCACGAGGCACCAAACTGGGCCAAAGCAGTGACCGCTGCAGCGCGCACAATGGGGCTCTCCAAGATGACACGATTGTAAATGAAGCGTATGTATTTGGATGGCGTGGCCGCAAATGGACCCTCCTTGCCAAGCAGATGCAGGATGCGGACGGCCAGCGAAACATGCTCACAATCCTCGATGAACTCACACAGATGCGACAGACCCGACTCCTTGGCATCTGCATTCTCCTCGATGATCGTTATAATGGTATCGACAATCGATGTCTTGTACTCAAGGCCGCCCTCCTCGCGCAGCATGCCACTGAGGAAGTTCATAAGGACTGTGTGCTTGCGTGGATACTTGGCGCAAAGGGCACAAATAGCCTGGACGACCACCACCTTGAACTCATCGGAGATTTCAGCGACAAACGTGGAGATCTGCTTCATCAAACGTTCCACTGACGACTCTGCGCCCGTTTTGAGCAGTGTAGTTATGGCCAACGTGGCCACAGAACGGTTCGAATCGGTGATTAGACCCTCCAAATCTAAATTGCATGTGGTCACAGCAGCCGGATGCGTCATGGCCACCTTGTTGAGTGTACGCACAGCGGCGAAGCGAAGCGTTGCCTTTGGCGACCCACAAAAAAGTTGCAATATGGAGAAGGCTGGCGAGAGCATGCGTGGATTTGTGTTCTTCATATTGACAATGGCGTGTGCGGCTTCATAGATAACCATTTCGCTCTTGTGGCGCAGACACGTCTCAATGAACGTGTATAACGGTGAGTCTGACAGCTCTTCGGCTGGCAGATCCTCCTCCTCGATCAGTTTGCAGGCAATACGAATCTGTGTGCAGATAACACAATTGAATTATTATATGTAGAATAACATTTCCATTGGAGGTTATTCTAAAAATCTGACATATTTTAAATTTCAAAAACTTAATTTTAATTGTTAATCTTTGTGTGAATGAATGAATTTAAATTATAGTTTATAGATTATACATAGATAACGAAGATTCTTACCAGCATGCAAACGGCGTAGGGACTCTTGAGCGAGCCGCGAGTCAATTTGTTGACCAACTTGGAAACGGCCAATCGATCCGATTTGCGTATATGATAGAGCAGGCCGAGAGCATGATATTGGACCATAATATTGTCGCTATTCATGGCCTCCTGGGCCTCGTTTGCCCAACGCTTGACGACATCGCCGGCGGTGGTTGCCAGACGCAAAGAGCTTACCAGAGCCGCACACGAGACTGCAGCATTCTTGTCCACAATGCACTGCTTCATATAACGCTCAACGGCCTGCAACATGGTTGGATCTGTAATGCTGCAAAGAGCCCGTATGGCGGCGGCACGATACAGATCCTCTTTGCCGGTCATGTCCTTGGTTAGGGAACTGGTGACAATAATCACGTCCTCGGCAATGGAGCTTAGCTCCTTGATGCCCAAATATACCATGCGACGCAGCACAATGTCCTTTGATTGGAACAATTTGGTCATGGCAAAGAAGCAATCGGTCGCCTCGCGCGCCACCAGCTGCTCCCCCTGATTTATCAGGTAGAGAATCTTGGTTAGAATGTGAATGCATTTGCGTGCATTCACCGGTGTCTCATTGAAGGTGCGCGTCTCCTGCAGCACCGATGTCTTCTCCAGATTCTGGTACGCGTTCGTCGGACCTGTGCGTTTGTTTTGCGAGTTTGAAGTAAAATATTTCATTTTGTTGAGCCGGGCAGTAGGTAAATGTATAAAAACAAATTTGTGTGTGTGTTCTATTTTGTTGTTGCTGTTTATCTGTGTGTGTTAATTTTATTGTGGCCCGTTGTGTGTATGTGTGTTTTGTGGGCTGCCAGCAGAGCACCTTCTGTCACCAATGTTGTCTGTTGTTTGGTTTGCCGCTTCGGCGCTGCACTGTTAGTAATATTTCAGCTGTTTTTGATTACTTACCGTCCTCTTCTTCATCCTTCTCGCGGCGAAATGAACCCATTGTTATTAAATCTGTTTCGAAAACGCTTTAAAAACGAAATTAAATTGGGAAATTAATTAACAAAAATTCTTGATTTTTCGCTCTGCGTACACGTCACGCTGCACAGCAAGAAGAAGTTTGTCATTCAGATGTAATCGTTGCTATCTGTTAAAGTGTAACAGGAACTTAACAGCTTCGCTGCTCAAAAGTTTTCTGTAAAAATATTGTTTTTAGTTTAACTTATGCATAATATTGATATAATTTTATAAGAAGTGTATATTCATTCATAATGTGCACTCTAACCTACTTTAATTAAGAAATCTGTATTTTTATCATTTTAGGCAAATAATAAGTTAAATTTTTGCACATTTTTAAACGATGCTTATCGATATATTTTTGCGATATTAACAGAGTCAAACGTACTAAAGAAAATTAGTTGTATGCCCGAGAAAAGCTAATACATACAACAGAAAAACAGAAACAACAAAAAAAAATGCGTTCGCGTAGCAGGAGCCGCTCGCGCAGCCCACGTAGACACCGTTACGGAGAAGGACGCGACAGCGGCAAATCCCATGTGCGCTCGGACAGGCGAGATTCGCACAAGACAGTTTCACACCGTCGTCATCCAGAGTCTAAGGAAAGAGAGCGCGATAGGGAAAGGAGAGCGCGTCCAGATAAAAGAAATGGTAATGGTAACGAAAAACGAGATCTACAGCGACGTCAGCGCTCTCGCTCCCGCTCATCGAGCACGGACAGCGACAGCAGCATCGGCAGTGACAGCAGCAGTGGGAGCAGTACAAGTAGTGGGAGCAAATCGCGTAATCAGAGTCGGAGCCGAGTGAAAAAGGGACAAGAGGCTGTTGAACGCTGGCCCAATGATCGTTTCCAGGACAACAACGAGAGAAATCCGTTCAGGGGACGTGCACCCGAAGGCAGCTTTATCAACGATCCGGCCGAACGTACAGGTCGAAGCAATCAGCACCACAGAGCAGGTGGTGGACCAGCCAAATGGGATTCAAATGTCTTAAAAGCGCGACGGGAGCAACGAGTTTGCAT
This sequence comes from Drosophila dives, assembly GCA_035042365.1. Taxonomy (NCBI): domain Eukaryota; kingdom Metazoa; phylum Arthropoda; class Insecta; order Diptera; family Drosophilidae; genus Drosophila; species Drosophila dives. The sequence continues at coordinate 2,181,374 of JAWNLJ010000439.1, forward strand.
TGGCGAGATGGGTGTGCCCGAGGTGTGGGGCTCGAGTCCGACACGAGCGCACGACCGGGATGTGAAGCTGGTTAAAGGTTCCTTTGTAGGTCCCAGCAAAAAAAAGAAAAAGAATAAAAATAAGAGCAGCAAGAAATCGAAAAAGAAAGCGAAGAAATCCAAAAAGAAAAAGAGCAAAAAAGATGCCAGAAGCTCATCGGAGAGCAGCTCCACATCCTCTTCATCATCATCATCATCGAGTTCCAGCAGCGAGGTAAGCTCCACAAGCACAGACAGCTCCGACAGTGAGGATGGGGAGGACCTGTGGCTGGAAAAGACTGAGGATGGCGTTAAGAAGCCCACCAAGAATAAAGCCAAGAAGAGCACGCAAAAGAAGCACAAGAAGAAAAAGAAGAAACGCAGATCTGACTCCGACAGGCACAAAAAGTCCTCCTCCGGTTCCAGTAAATCCAAGTCGAAATCGAAGTCAGGTGCCGCCAATAACGACGAGGATGTAGGCCCATCACTGCGCAGCGGCGGCAGCTTGAATCAAAAGGACTTTGGTCGTGCCCTGCTACCAGGAGAAGGTGCCGCAATGGCCGCCTACATTGCCGAGGGAAAACGCATACCCCGACGTGGTGAAATCGGACTCACATCCGACGAGATAGCCAACTTTGAGTCGGTCGGCTACGTGATGAGTGGAAGCCGCCATCGGCGCATGGAAGCTGTCCGTATACGCAAGGAGAATCAACTTTATTCCGCCGACGAGAAGCGTGCTCTGGCCATGTTCAGCAAGGAGGAGCGACAGAAGCGAGAGAATAAGATATTGACACAATTCAAAGACATGATCCACTCAAAACTGCAAGCTAAGGATAAGAAGTAGCGATTAGTTATTTGTAATATATATTAATAAAATACATTTTATTTTTGCAATTGTGAATAGCTTGTCAATAAAGTATTTTCAGAATTTATAATCCTCCCATTATTGTTTTAAATTCATATCAATGTTTTTAAATCAATTTGATATATAAAAATATATTTCAATGTAAAAATTCATATAGGATATATATTTATTAAAATAACAACAAGTATTTTATAATCATTCGTTTTTTATTTGTTATTTGTAAGTGTGTTTATCTTAGTTTCGTAAATTATTGGTGAATATATTAATCTTTCAATGAAACAATTCATCAATTCTTGACAAAAAGGGTTAACGCTTCCCGCCTTAAATATCACAAGCAATTAAAATAATCGAAATGCTATTGCAAAGATATATTTGCAGAAATAATATCGTGCAATTATGTATATCGATACACAGATATACAGAACGATATCAACAATTCTTTTGCTTTGTGTACCGCTGAGTGTGGTTGTCGGTCTAATATTTAATTAAATTCTGCTGTAATTTGAAAACGAATTTATTAAAAACAATATTAAAACTTTAGAACCAAAAGACTGAAAATTAGTAAAAACAAAACCTCAAAGTAGAAAATTAATGAGGAAAAATAAATTTTTTCTACGTGTGAATTACATGTGCGCGAAACGTGAGCAGGCCAGCTATACGGTTTGACTAAGTTGTGGGAAAGAGCGCGAAGCTTATGTACGAAGTGGGTTAGCAAAACAATGAATGAGTAAAAAAAATCGCAAGCCGGCGGCGGATTATTGAATGCGGCAAAAGCACACTTTTATTGATGATAAACAACCAAACACCTCACCCCCACTCACACACACTCGCACACACACAGAAGTCAGTCTAATCAGAAGTGAATAACGAGGCGACACTCCTCTGGCGCTTAATCAATTAGCTGAACGAAACACTGGCGAGCAGTCCAGCAGACCAGCAGTCCGGCACTCCGTATTGTGGTCTCAGTCTGCTTTTGTACTTTAAGCGTAGCGTGCGTGGTCATCGTTTAACGATAAAGTAAACACAACTACAAAATGCCAGCTAACGAATTGCAATCGCCAACAAGTGAAATGGTGCTGCTCACACCAAACTCGGAGAATCCACCGAGCATAGTATCTGCAGGAGGAGGGGCAGCCGGCAAGGAGAAGGATGCGTTGCGGGAAGGATCAGCGGAATCGGATAGTAGTCGTGTTGTGATGAAAAAACAGCTTGGCTTGCTGGAGGGTGTGGCCATTATACTGGGCATAATCTTTGGATCGGGCATATTTGTCTCGCCCAAAGGTGTCATCCGTGAAGTGGAAGCGGTGGGCACTTCGCTCATCATCTGGGTGTTGTGCGGCCTACTCTCAATGATTGGCGCCCTATGCTATGCGGAATTGGGCACAGCCATACCCAAGTCGGGCGGCGATTATGCTTATATATTCGAGGCGTACGGCTCCCTGCCAGCATTTCTATATCTGTGGGATGCCATGATGATATTTGTGTAAGTGTATTGCATTTGCTTTTGATTGGATAACCTCAAATTTCATTGGGTTAAACGATCGACTTATAAAATTGTTTGTAATTGCAATTACAAGCTGCAATTCCATGCAAATTCCACGGAATTTTACAGCCAAGGTTTTCCGTTGAGCTAATGTAGAACTGCTGACTCGTTTCAGTTTCTCAGACAAACAGAACGTGCTTATCTGAAATTGCTTTGAGAAAAAGATATGGTTTTACAGGCGGGCCAGAACTTTTGTATTGATAAGCATATTTTATTCAAGTAATTATTCCATCATTGTTGTCGGAATACTATATTTGCTTCCCGGACGATAACTGTTGAGATAAACAAGTAAGATAAGATGATCTATACTTTGTATCGAAAAATGCAAAACTTTTAAATGCATTCTGTGTTTTTTGTCCTAAAATATAATATTGTTCTTAAGTAATCGTAGTTTAAATGATATATTTATGCCCCTAAATCTATAGATAAAAATTTGAATTTTCAATTTTTTATTTGTACAGGGTATAAATCAATATAATCTCTATTTATAAATCAATTTTTATAGATTGATAATAGTAAAATTTTTCACTGACATGGTCTGTTTAATTGATATATGATATTTTAATCTATTTTTTTTGGTGCTCCACAGGCCAACTACAAATGCGATTATGGGTCTGACATTCGCCTCCTACGTGTTGCAGCCTTTTTTTGAAGATGGCTGTGAGATACCAAAAATTGCGCTGCAATTGTTGGCAGCGGTTACTATATGCTTTCTAACATATTTAAACTGTTATTATATGAAGATCACAACAAAAATGCAAAACATTATAATGTTCACAAAAATTGCGGCACTGGTACTGATTATTGTTGTCGGCATGGTTTGGATGTTTATGGGCAATGTGGAGAACTTCAATCAGCCCTTTGATGATACTGAAACTGATCCCGGCAAGCTCTCGGTGGCATTTTACTCGGGCATCTTTTCATATGCCGGCTGGAACTATCTAAACTTTATGACAGAAGAGCTGCGCGATCCATATCGCAATCTTCCACGTGCTATTTACATTTCACTGCCTCTAGTCACCGGCATTTACGTGCTGGCTAATATGGCATATCTGGCAGTTTTGACCGCACCCGAGATGATCGCTTCCAATGCCATTGCGGTGGTAGGTAGACATTGATTAATTTTAAATTATTTACCATTTAATTCATTGCTTGTATTTTCTTTGCAGACCTTTGGAAACAAGGTCATGGGTAGCTTTGCATTGATTATACCCATTATGGTGGCGATCTCAGCATTTGGCGGTCTCTCTGTGCATATTATGACTTCGTCGCGCATGTGCTTTGTTGGCGCCAGGAATGGACATATGCCAGCTTTGCTGTCCCACATTAGCGTTAAGAGCTTCACGCCGCTGCCGTCTCTGGCTTTCTTAGTGAGTTCTGTTTACAAATTGATAGACAAAAGAAGTTTCTCAATTGACTTGTTTATTTGCAGTGCCTGCTATCGATCGTGATGCTGCTGGTTAGCGATGTATATGTTTTGATCACATACAGCAGCATTGTCGAGTCGTTCTTTATAATGCTTTCGGTGTCGGCTGTTTTGTACTTTCGCTATAAGCGCCCTAACATGGAGCGTCCAATTAAAGTGAGTTGCCGGACGTTTCAAAAATTTGTGATACTAGTTATATAATATTTATTGCTTTCACAGGTCTCTTTGTGGATACCCACCGTGTTTGTCATTGTGTGCGCATTTCTGGTGGTCGTTCCCGTATATGTTGCCCCATTCGAAGTCGCGATGGGCGTGCTAATAACACTAATTGGTATACCATTTTATTATGTCGGCGTCGTGTGGAAGAACAAACCGAAATGGGTGCAGCAAGCAATTGGTGCGTTTTAAACAGTGTATAATTTCTTTGTCTGCTGTATTGTTGTAATATGAAGACGTCATCTTTATATTTAATTTTTTATTCTTGATTTAGATTCGATGACTTTTACGTGCCAAAAACTCTTTTTGTCGGCCAAGGAGCAGAAAGAGGAATAAACGCCAAGATTCTGTGGTTCTCAGAAAATCAATTGAAAATCGCCTTATAAGCACATACATACATCACATATACATGCATAAGTCAAATTTATACATCACAAGCATACATCACTTTACGTACATAACATACATACATGATACAGGAAACGCTGACCATAAGTGCAAAGACATCGAATATTAATTTTCTATTGTGTTTGAACGCATTTTTGCATTATGTGAACTGTTCTGCATTCATATACATTACATGCGCCAAATATCTGTTAAAAATGTTCTCTAGTTGACAGGAAATCTTTTAATCCTAGTTCACAAAAAGGGGCCTTCATTAAATTATCCTCATCCTAGCTTTTTAAATTATACAGAAATAACTAAATAATTGCCATTTGCTTGCGTGGGAACCTATCTTTATTTATTACATCTTTCACCAAAGTACACCAAAGTTGGCAAAGTCCTCATTTATATACCGACTTTTATAAACACCAAAATTGTTATTGCATACATTTATTATTAAGTTGGTTGTGTTATTGAATTAATGTTTTTGTTTTTTCAATTGTATGTGCTTATTTAAAGAAAAAAGCTTATAAAGATATTTATATTTATTAATAGTATATTTGTACAGTGGTCTTTCGCAAAATACATCGCTTCTACTTCCAAAATAAAACAAATTATAAAATTATATTCTTTAAAATTAAATTTATTCTAAAGTCTGTATATTTCTTTCGATTTATTCAACGTTTTTCATTTAACAGTTAATAATATTAAATTCGAAGAGTCTCATATCGATCCAACAATTGTAAAATAATAACTTCAAAACGGCCACTGAATTTAAATTTATTACTTGATATTTGTATAATTAATAATTTGTATTTATTTTAAAATTCAAAAAAGTGAATAAAGATTTTGTATAAACTATTTATTAACAATTTGTATTAATATGTTTCGTTATTATTGAAATTACTTTTACCTATTTCTAAATGTAACTAGACAACTTTTAGGCGACACATCTGAAGGCATAGAAAGTATGCTATGCAGAAAAGGCAATCAATTTGTCAATTTATTAACATGCTTATCTTCCAATGAACTATAACTGATGAGCTTTATACATAGAATGTTGTTATTTGTAAGCTAGCCGAGACAGTAAGATTAATGTACCACAATAAGTTATTTGGCAGGTATAGTTAAAAATAAACCGAGGCAGTGTCTCTCACCAATTTTGGAAATGCACGGCACGTTAACTAAAATGACGCCAGCCTTATCGATATAACTAAGAACATGAACGGAGCACTTGGAATTTTTAATTGATAAAATTGTAGTGCTTTTGTACCTTTTGTCTACTTTGCATGCTGTTCACGTGTCGTTCTTTATTTATTTCTTTAAAATAGATGTTATTTCTTTAATATTCTCGAGTCGCTTTGTTTGGGCTTGCCAAACACATGCGCTGGTTTTAACACCGCTTTCCTTTTTTTAATGGCATTTTAAATATATGCCAATGAAAAGCAAATTATCCAAGTATTGCTAGATTCGCCCATTCAATTTTATGGCATACTTTATATTCGAATAATAGTATTTTAAATGTGGTCATCATTTAGGATGTGCCTCGCGATGAATGCTTAATGAACAGACGCTGGGCTCATAGCACTGAACCATATTTTATCAATCCGGTTTGCTAAATCTGACTATTTTTAGTTTAGCTAAGTTAATTGACACTAAATCGCATGTCATGTTAGAAAAACAATGTTTTAAAATGTGCTAACTGTTCACACGTTTTTAACAAAAAAATCAGTATCTTTTTTACTTTTGACGAAATTACCTCATATTTGTAGATCATTATGAAATTTTGACTTGATAAACTTGTCTACCTATGTGATTGATTTGCTAATTGAGTATTTTAATAATTAAAAATCTCTACATATTTCGCTTGTATTTCCCTTACCATAATTATTGGTTCAATACCGTTTTTAATGGAAAAACCCTGTAACAAAATGTCTTTATTATGATTGAAATGGAATAACCGTTAGCATGATAATTAAATGATGATATGGCTACGATTAACACCTTTCAGGGCATCATTCTAAAATCGTGTCAACACATTTAAATCAACAGTGGAATTTGTACACAAAAATAAGTATTAACATACGATCAAATAATTTTACTAACTGTAAAGTAAGCTAGACAAAAAGCTATTGGTAATTAAATTAATGCGAGTTTGGCCATAATTGATGATGGAAGTTTGTTCATAAAATTATTGACAACTTTATTATAATTGATCGGATTCACTGACAATGAAACTAAAATGTGAGCTTCCTAGAATCAAGATTATTACTTGCGACCTGGTTCAGATTTACAGCTTTTAAGCTCTAAATAGGAGTTTGAACTAAATCAAATTGGATTGACAGTTGCTAAAGCTTTCGAAAATGTGTGTCATGACAAATTCTAGCACATAAGTCTGAGAACGTTGGAATGAATAAATTTTTACACTTATCTATATAGCTGGGTTAATTCGCATTTGTCAAATAAATCACGCGTTTGCTAAACCTATGCAAAAGTTTTTTTTTTTGCGGGTCGCCTACTTAAAAAATTAGTTATCTGTTTTTTAAATTGGAGTAGTCTTAATATTACAACTAATTATTTGTAATAATCATGATTTGACGAGGTATCATCAGCTGGTAAAAAGCGTGCGAAAATCATTTAATTAATTGAATTTGGCTCGAAAGAAAAACCACATAATTAATTTGTCTATTTATCTGCATAAATTTGTTAATATTTGCTAAAATTGTTGGAGCGTTGCCTCCGACACTGAATTGTTATGAAATGAAAACAAAATATTATCAAATGATTGAAAGCAATTTCATCTCTTGTTTGTTTTAACTAAGTGTGAATTATGACGATTGTTGTTGTGTTTTGGGTTGGCGGCACAATTTAACTGTTTGTTAAGCATACGCGGTGTGGTACAGCGTTAGCATAAGGCACATAATGCTACTTCAAATTCGATTTCATTAAGTAAGTGAATTATGACGAGGCTTGAACAGCTCAATACTTCAATACCCCAGACAGAACCGATCAATGGATCGTGTGCTCGTCCGTCGTCTGGCGTTGTTCGTGCGACTATTCGACACCGATTCCGATTCTATCTATTGGTATGTGTATGTCTGAGTGTGGTTTTTTTTTTGTTTATTTATTTATTTATTTAATTTTGTATTTTTATGGTTTTGTGTGGAGCACGCGCTGTGCGCGCGAATTTTACCTGTCGACATTTCTATTAGTTCGCTGACGCCAAGGAAGTTGTGAAGGTGTTTCAAACGCCAAACGTCCGCGCAGTTCAGAATTAGCCATCCAAGCGCAAAGTGTTGCAATTTTCGAGTGCTCACCAAGAGGACAAAAAGCAAATTCAGTTGCCTGCAATGCAATTAATTATACTTCAAGCAGCCTTTGTGGTAATCTGCTGGTCTCAAGGTACCGTGACATTTTATTATATATCGTTTATTCCATATACATATATATATATATATGTTGATAAATATATGGAATATCGGTTTCATAAGGCTGCACACAGTTAATCATGTGATACATTTGTCATTGTGTCAAAAGTGCAGTCTAAAATAAAATAAAACAAAAAGTGTTCGTCATTTATAGAAATTCCTAAAAATTCAATCAATATCAATTTCAAGTGAACTTTTACTTGCCAGTATTATTGTATTACAGTTCTTATCTGTTGGACTAGTCACAGTTACGCGTGATACTAGGGTTCAAGGTTGAATAAATCACTTGTACCCGCAATAGAAATATTTATCACTATTCTAAGTACACATTTTATTGCACTAACTTAATGTTATTTGTGGCACTCGAACTTAAGATTTTTCAAATGCCAATTAATACATGTATTGGTGACATTGATTTTGATTAAGTACAATTTAAATATAAGCAGATTGGTAGTTAAAGTATATGAAAGGGGGTACTTGAAAGATATCTTATATAATAGACATATCTACTTTGTGATCAGTCAGTTTGTAATTATTATATTAAGATAAACAAATTGTTTTTAATGTGAAATAAATATGAAACAACAGACTTATTTACTGATCCCTCTAGAAATGTACAATTGTCATATGATATGCATACTAATGATCACTAAACAAATTATCATTGGAAAATTATTTGTAAATATAATTCGGTTTGTATAACACATTAGGCGGAACTTATTCAAAGTTTAAGCCAACCACTGGTAAAAAAGTTAGAACAATATTTACTTTGGCAGCTCATTATCTATATCAATATCAATATCAATAACAATATCTACTGTGCTTGGCATGCCCTTGTGTGACTTGTATTTTCTTTATAAATTTATTTATCGATTTATGTATTTACTAAGCAGCAAACAGTAAACATTTGTTAGCTGTCACATTTATTTGCCATAATTCACAAGTGCTCATATTTGTCAGTGATAAGCTGGACTAGTCGGGGGAAATAATACAACGCACATGAGAGACTCATTCAAAATTCCCGAATTGCTGATATCAGTTCTTTAGAAATTCGTATAGACATCATGGCATTCCTATTATTTTAATTTATTTGTATATCATATAAAATATATAAAATATTTATGTATTTACGAAGCACATTTATTTGCCATAATTCACAAGTGCTCATATTTGTCAGTGATAAGCTCGACTCTTGGGGGAAATAATTCGAGTCACATGAGAGACTAATTCTAAATTCCCGAATTGCTGCTATCAGTTCTCCAGAAATTGGAATATACGTCATGGCAATCTTATTATTTTATTCATTCATTTATTTTTAATGAGTTAAATATATAAAATGGATATTAAAATGATTTAGATATCATATTCATAAATGCATCGTTAATTTAATTATCAGATATTTCCAAATCGGAAACACATTTCAAACATAGTGTTTTAGTATACTAAATCAGTCCTATTGTCTAAATATTGTTGTTCGACATTGGTCATATTTCACTTGCAGTGGTCAGCAGCCATGTGTTTGGCTACTCGGAGCCCAACCAACGCCGCTGGGCTCGTCATCATGGTCATTGTGCCGGCAAGACGCAGTCACCGATTGCCATCACCTCTAGCCATGTGAGTGAATCCGATGGCAGTTGCATTCTAGCTGCAACTATCTGCTTAATGTTTCAAAATATTTCAATTTCAGACATTACCCGTTCATATGCCCGCTGTTGACATGGTTGGGTATCACAATCTGTTGCCGTATCCGTTGAAACTGATGAACAATGGCCACACCGGTAAGTTGTCTTCTCACTGGTTCCCTTTAATTGCATTAATTAATGACAAATTGGCATTCTTCAGTCACCATTGGCATACCCAAGGGAAATCTGAGTGCAGAGAATGGCGAATTTCTGCCTTATGTGAGGGGTGCCAAGCTGCCAGGAGAGTTTGAGGTGGAGGGATTGCACTTCCACTGGGGCGACAAGAACAATCGGGGCTCAGAGCATGTTATCAATGACATACGCTACACAATGGAAATGCACATTGTGCATCGAAATAAGAAGTATGCCACAATCGGAGAGGCACTCAACTTTCCCGATGGTGCCGCAGTCCTCGGATTCTTTTTCAACGTAAGTTGAAAAATACAATATGCAAATGTGACCCAGTTTCGCATATCATACTGTGGAATTTTACAGTTGGATGAGGATGAGGGCCAGGGTCTGGTCACTATCAATCGCCATTTGCATTTGATCGCTGATGCCAACAAAGAGGCTGCGCTAAATGTCACTTTTTCCCTATCATCGCTAATAGACAGTGTGGATGTGGACAAATTCTACACTTACAAGGGTAAGTTACTCAAAAAAATAAAATATAAAGCCATGTTTTTAACCTTGATATAGCTGGCCAGTACAACAAAATTTTTACTGCTGTGCTTTTTTTTTTTTTTTAAATATAATTAGTATTTTGAATTTAGTTTATGGCTCTAAAAATGGAAAAAATAATTGAAAATGGGTTTTCTTGGATATACGGTTTTTTTCATTTAAAATTTTACAATTGAAACTTGTGGTTTTTTAATTTTCCCAGCTAATTTAAAGCAAAATGATTTATAAATATAATTAATTAAAAAAAATTTCAGCAAGCTTAAATAATTTAACATAAAATGTAATGGAAAAAATGAAAATTTAAATCATAGAGTAAAGAAATCGATTTTTCATCAATTCGGTTACCTTTGAATCTGTGTACAATTTAATAACTTTTGATGAAGTGGCATAGGAAAAGTTTGACTCTCATGTCACGTCTTTTGTTGCCTTGCAGGCTCGCTCACCACGCCACCCTGTTCGGAGGCAGTCACCTGGATTCTGTTTCCCGATCCCATACCAATTTCACCCAAACAGGTAAATAAAACACATGCAAACCCACAGAGAGGATGAGTAACATGAGTAACATTTTTTTTTTGATCCGTGACAGATTTCGCGTTTCCGCCAGCTAACGGATACACAAGATGGGGCTTTGGTGGACAATTTCCGGACCCTGCAGCCAGTTGGCAATCGACGCATTTTCGCACGCACTGGTCACGTGCGTCACACGCCGATTGCGGCTTTGAAGCACGAGAGCGATTACCTCAAATACGATTGGTTCTACTGAGCAGCAGACTGGAAATTCCAAGGACTCTGAATGCTCTGTGCCATGCTATATTAGACTACGTTTAGCTTTTGCATTTATTATTTAACTGTAACAGTTAGCAGTAAGCTGATCTTTCTAAATAAGTAAATAATTCTACACTATCAGTCGCATTTTGCTATGGCATTGGTTTATACCCCACATAGAAATTTACGGGCCTTTTCTTCAGCAGATCGAGCAATCTCAGGCTACACTGTTTTGGTAGAATTTATGCCAGGTTGAGCAGGTTGTTCCAATTAATTGCTAAAGTCTCTCTTGCTTATCCTAAAAAAATATGAATCGGAAAAATAATATAAGTATAGAGGTTTTGGAATATGTGACCAAAATTCTCAACTTATTCAGAAGTAGTACTGTCTACAAGGAAATCTATCTCTCAGTCTCTGTACAAAACAATCCAATTGCGATTCAGACCCCGTGCATAGTACTTAAGTATATTTGAGCGTAATAAACACTTACGAGCTCTACACCATCCACACTACAAAAAGCGACCTCATCGATCTATAAATAAAGCAGCTCACCTTTGGTGACAGCGTTGGAGAACCCCAGGAACGAGTTGAGCACGACACGATTAAAAAGCGAGCATTTTCATTATTGTTATATAAACGTAAAATATATGATGAATTTTATATGGCTCACAAATGCATAGCTGCTAGCTGAGTTGTACTGCATTAATAAACTGGAAATAGGCTGGCTCGAAAGCTTTTTTAATTCACAAATCTTCAGTTCATACACAGAGATACCTGCTCTGAGCACGGGTTAAAGTTGATTCTATTTTGTAATTTACAACTAAGTTAATATATTTCTGGAATATACGTTCAAAATTTTAATAGTTGTGTCACATAAGTTTATAATATTTAATCAAATACCTCCACTCAATTCAAATAGTAAATACATACAAAATACTTCTATTTCAATTATCTGCCTGCTTCGATGGGACCATCACAAAAGTTTTTGAGTGTTCGAGCATTGAAGACATAGAAAATGCGGGTCAATTAGGCAACCAAAATACTTTAAATAATATTGTTTATTAGTGATTTTCACTTGCAAGGCTGTGATTCTGGCTCTAATAATTTTGTCTGACTTTTACATATTTAAGCAAAATAAAGGTATGGAAATTCTGATAAGCTAATTGGATTTCCTATTTAATAACATAATTATTCTTATCTTGCCTGTAATGCATTAGCCAAGGCATTAGCATTGTAATAGATTATTAATAAATGTTTTTTTTATCATTGCGATAATTAATTGGTTATTGAATTTGCATTTATTCACTTTATGCATTTACTTTTGTAGACAGTAGTTGTAGTTCTAGTTTTTGATGTAAGATTTCAGAAAATTTCATTCTTGCTTTTAAGTGGTTTATATTAAACACATCATTAAAAATAGCTATTTTATCGCTTTAAAATAATAATTAGCATTAATTATTTGTTGATAATAATTAATTTTTGGATTTGGTTTTCGCTTGAGATAAGAATATTTTTTGACAACTTTTTGTAGTACTTCTATATAGTAGTATATTTTAGTGTGGCACGAGAATATTCTCGACATTGAAATGAAAAGATGACGCGACCCGCTACATAATCACATTTGATAAATTGTATACTAATGAATGTTGAGTTTTCATTTTATTATTTGTCTGTTTTTGTAAGCAGACATTTCTCAATTACATAATTCTACAGTATCTGCCGCGTTTTGAGACCGTACAATGCGAGGGAATTGGGTATATCCTCGACAAAGAAATTGGCTGGCATCAAATGAAACATCTTCTGAAGCAGATCGAGCAAAGTGCGCTCAACTGTTTCCACAATTAGTGGACGTAATGCTTCGTAGAATTCCCGCCAGTTCTCATTAAAAAACTCATTTGTACTGCGTTCCACATCCTTACTGTGGCCGTTGAACAGATTTTCCATATATGTCCAAACTCGGCCCACATCCAATTTAACGCTCACCGCAGTCACATTGAAGAAGGTGTAACCGCCCTTTTCGTATAGGCGTGTCTTGGCATTCATAAATATATTAAGATCATCTGTCAATTGACATCCCTATAATATAACATAGTTCACATGTAACAAACAGAATTTATATAATTACCTATCTCGATAAACATGGTGCCATTTCCGTGCAGTGGAACTATTATAAGCCGTCCAAGCATTTTGTAATTACAATCAATTCGCATTCTGGGGATGTATATATGATCCTGCCAGCTAAAGTCCTTCTTGCTTACCCTAAAAAGTAATCAATAGTTCAAGATAATTGCAAATAAATTAAGTATTGCAATATATGCATGTGTCTATAAAAAGATCGAATTGCTATTCAGAATGATTAGGTATTGAATACTAGTTCATATGTATATTTGAGTGTGATGGAAATCTACGATTTACGATTCACTTATCCACACACTTCAAAATGAGACCTTAACGAGTCGTTGAGTTGCACTCATTTATTCATTAGCTGAATATTAATGGGTAAATACTTGTAGAGGTGGGTAGAATGAAGTGCATTCAACATGTTATTAAATCTACTCACTTGCTTTCCTTGAGCACCATTTTGCCAAAGCCGCGTATTACAAGATTGGTTATATTGGCGGAGATGGAGACGACATCGCTGTTTTCCTGTTTGAATGACAGTTGATCTTGCTTCATGGGATCTACCGTTCCAAAAGACTCCTCAATCTCTGGTATACCTAAAAATTGAAGCACTCTGAATAATGTGGCCTCATCAAATTAGCTGCTCACCTTTGATGACAGCGTTGAGAAATCCCTGTATGGAACGAGTTGAGCAGTTAGTGAAGTTCGGCTCATTAATGCGACACGATTCGATGTACGAGGCTGAAAAGCGAACACATTTTGTATTGTCACACTAATTATTTAATTAATTTGTTTTTGTTTTCTGTTTATGTTCTGTAAAGCATAATGTTTTTATGCTGAAAACAGGCAACAGCTAAAACACATTCATTTTCATTAACCTGTTTGCGATAATTAAATAAAAATCAAGTGCTGATGCACTTACGCTTCTCCGTATAATATTCACGGGCCCCAACATAACCGAGGCTCGTACAGATTAAGCCAATTACGAGTACTCGTATGTTAAGCGATTCCAGCATTGTGAAATGTGGTTACTGTCAGAGTGTCACCACCCAATCGAGTTAGTCGCGAACAAATGAGAGATATTCCGGGGAGATGTTGAATTTTATATGGCCTACGAATGCATAGCTTCCAGCTGAATTGTGTTGCATTAATGAATACAGCCGGGTTTGTACTAGATGAAAGCTGGCCTTAAAGCTTTTTTGATTCAAGAACCTTAAGTTTATAAAGAGATATATTCTTGCTCTGAGCACCGGTTAAAGCTAACTCTATGTTGAGTCGTACAACTAAGTTAATATATTTCTGGAAAATACGTTGTGCAATTAAATAGCTGTCATATCTAAGTATATGAAATATTAGGTTCCGAGGGTACAAAGTATATAATGACTAAAACAATTGCGGGCTTTTTGATAGTAGCTCAGATAACATAACAAATTATTTTATATTAAAAACAAAATAAATGATGTGAATTCAACTGTTGTTTTTATATATTAAATGCAAATCTAGCAGTCAAAACAAAAAGAAAGATTAAGTATATTAATTTATATAAAGGAATTTCAATCGATATCTTAATATCCACTTTTTGGGTATATATTTAAATTGCATCCATATAATGCTGTGCTAAAACGACATTTTATGGAATTTTTAGAAGCTTTGTTAGCTAATACCATTTTAGTAGTATGTAGTTAGTAGTAGCATGTAGTTACTCTATTTATTGAGAGCATTATTTATAGCTCGTCTCGAATAAATATGTATAAAAATAAATAAGTAATATGTAATGCCAACAGATCTCATTTTTGCTTAGCTTAAGGATCGCTTTGTTTTTCCTGCTGCTCGCTTCTTGCACATCCTTTCGCGTTCTGCCATGTGGTTTGTACAATATGGAAAATACGCTTTTATTGATTAGTATTAACTATTAATATTAAAGATCATACACTTTTTTTTGATTGTACTTTACAAATACATATGTAATTATCAATGTATTTTTTTAACTTAATTTATTATTCATTTTAATTTAGAGCATATGAATATTACTTTGCTATGGAAAAGTGTATATGAATAAGTTGACTTTTAAATTCTATATTTGCTATGAAAAACATTGAAGATATGCGAATCAAAATTTAAGCTTTGTTCGCATGGTTACATTTGTGATAAGCTTTCAGCACAATTACACAGAAAGAAATGGAAGTATTCAAATTGAGTGAGACATTTAAAGTTGAGTGCAAACATATTACATTTGTGATGCCCAAAGTATAAGCTTTTGCTCCAAGTGTACATTGGTATGAAAGAGGAAAATTAAATCAGTTCCAACCACATTCAAATATTATTTAAACTGTGTGAATTTTTGGGGCTCTCATATTTTGCGAGACGTGTTTAGTCGCAATACTTAGTTGATCAGAGTAATGACTGCAAAATGCTTGTCCGGAATATATTGATATTTTTCCTCTTTCCCAGTTTTGTATTGGCACAGTTTGGGAAGTCGGTATGTAATCTAATCGAAGAGTGAAAACAACAACGCAAAAATGGTAATTTACTCTTCCAAATTCCTTTCGTTGTCAGCCGAATTGCAAAGTTCAAGGATGCCTTTGCACTCCAGGCTATGTTAAGAATCCAAAAAATAATCGGTGAGTTTTGACCTTCACTGGTGAAATTAGTAGTTTTAAATCTTTTGCTTGGCAGATGCGTGCCCAAATGCAAGGGCGAATGCTTGAATGGGCAGTGCGAATCGCCCAATAAGTGCAAATGCAAAAATGGCTACAAGCTTGATGATTCAAGTGGTAATTGCCTTCCAATCTGCAATACGGGATTCACGCTAAATGCCACAAGTCAGATCTGTCAACCAAGGTGCGAAAAGGGCTACCAATTGAATATTACTGAAAATAAATGCCATCCAGTTTGCAGTACTGGATGTGATAACGGCTTCTGCAGTTCACCGGAAACCTGTCAGTGCCATGCAAATTATGAAAGGGGCCCCGATAACAAATGTAAGCCTATTTGCAAAGACGGCTGCATCAACGGAACTTGTAAGTCGCCTGGAAAGTGTGATTGCCTCATCGGATACTCAAATAAAAATGGGAATAGTTGTTTCCCAGTCTGTAAAAACGGATGCGAGAACGGATTATGTACAGCTCCTGGAGAATGCTCCTGTAGCGATGGGTACTCAAAAATAACTGAGAGCAGTTGTGCTTCTATCTGTAAAGATGGATGTGAGAACGGATCCTGCTCCGCTCCTGGACACTGCTCCTGTTACGATGGCTACTCTGAAGTGAGTAAAAACAGTTGTGCTCCAGTCTGTAAAAATGGATGTGAGAACGGAATTTGTACTGCTCCTGAAGAATGCACTTGCAATGAAGGCTTTACCAAAGTAAGTGAGCACAGTTGTGCTCCGATTTGTGATAGTGGATGTAAGAACGGTCTTTGTTCTGCTCCGGGTGAATGTACCTGTTTTGAAGGTTACTCCAAACAAAGTCAGAACAGTTGTTCTCCAATTTGTAAAGATGGATGTAAGAACGGGGTCTGTGAATCTCCCGAGGAGTGCAGTTGCAATGAGGGGTACAGCAAAATAACTGAGAACAGTTGTGGGCCAGTATGCGAAAGGGGATGTCCTAACGGATTTTGTGAATCTCCTAATAAGTGTGGCTGCCACGAGGGCTACATTGAAATAGAACATAATTGCATATCGGAAATGAGTACTGATAGTTCTAGTACAGAAAGAATTGTGGAAATGGAAATGTCTGGAAATGGGGAAGCTATTCAGTTGATTGCATGCAATCAAAGGTGTTGGAACGGAACCTGCATTGATGGTGTGTGCGGCTGTAATCCAAACTACAAATTGACCGAAGATATAAACAACATTACAAACCTGCTTTGTCTGCCCGTGTGTGAGAGGGAGTGCATCCGCGGTTATTGTGCATCTCCAGATGTATGCCTTTGCTTCGATGGAAGCATCGCAAAAGGAGGCTTTGAGTGTTCAAGCAATATAAGCATAAATAAGTTCATAAGGAAATGGCTATTCCTAGTTTTGACTGTCATCTCTGCGGTTGTGGCGCTAATAATTTGGTCTCTTTTCTACATATTTAAGCAGCGCGCATACAGCGTGAAAAACAAAGGTATGTAAAGTCTGATAAAGACTGATCAGTTTCGATGCTCAATTTATAAAATTTACATTTCTTCCATCCAGAAAAAAAATATGGTGTTCACTATGTAAAGTTGATAAAATACGGTCCTAAAGATAAACCCAAGGACTCAGTCTTAAATGCTGACCTGAAATTAAAATCACAGAAATTGTATTAGTTTATTATTTGAATAATCTGCTTTTTAACATTTCTTACACCATTAATAAATATGTATGTTATTAAATTTTACATTTAAATGTATTACAATTTTAACTACAGTGTATTTCATTCTTTACTGTCCTTGCCATAAAGTTGCTATGGAGTGGGAATATCCTCTATCACAAAGTTAGCTGGTATCAAACATACCACATCCACACCTTAGCTGCGTCAATTGAATAGATTATCCAGATTCGTGTGCACCCGAGACATATTCAAGTGAAGTCACCCTTCTCGTATAGCTGGACTTTGGTCCGCATCAGAATGTCGAGATCATCGGAAGAATAACAATTTAGCTGATCTTCCATTTTACACGATGTACACAGAACTCACCGATGTCTATTGACATTTTACCAGAAACATTTACAGGTATTAAAAGAATTCGACCAGCCAACTTAAAGTTGTCATCCAACCTCAATTTGGGTATCAAGATTTTGGTTTGCCAGTTAAAGTCCTTCTTGCTGACACTGTATATATACATATTAATAAATCATTCATTTTTATTATTATTCATTTTTATGAAGAAATTTCAGTAGATTTGTTAATCTCCACTTTTTCGTTCTATATTTACATAGCACTCGAAATCGTTTTATAATGCTGTGCTAAAACCACATTTTATGGAAATTTTAGAAGCTTTGTTAGCTGATACCATTTCGTCTCGAATTCATACTGATAAATATGTATATAATAAAATAAGTAACATGGAATGCAAATTGATCTCATTTTAATCACTTTCATCACTTTTCACTTTCAGCCATGTGGTTTGTATAATAGGAAATATATTCACTGGGATAATCGATCGGATGACTCTAATATTGTGTAACAATTCTTATCGATTTTGGCGAAACATATCAACAAAATTTCAATAAGCTTGATCTTCGTGTGGTATACGACAAATTATATTTAAATTTGGAAATTAATTTAACCCGTTGTATCCATTTTCAATAGCTTAGGATATAAAAAGGGTTTTATTACGGCACTTTTATGCGGGTTAGATTAATTTTTACATACTTAAGCAAAATAAAGGTATGGAAATTCTGATAAGGTAATTAGATTTCAATCACATAAATATTCTTATTTTGCCGGTTATAAGGACATGATGCATTAGCCGAAGATAAACGTGTATTAAAATCTTAATATTTCTAATAAATTATTAATAAAAGTTTTTTTTTTTATCAATGCGACAATTAATTGGTGATTGAATTTGATTTACTCACTTAATGCATTTACTTTTGTAGACAGTAGTTGTAGTTCTAGTTTTTGATACAAGATTTCAGAAAATTTCATTCTTGCTTTTAAGTGGCTTATTTTAAAATAATAATTAACATTAGTTATTTGTTGATAATAACTAATTTTTGGATTTGGTTTTAGCTTGAGATAAGAATAATTTTTGACAACTTTTTGTAGTACTTCTATATAGTAGTATATTTTAGTGTGGCACGAGAATATTCTCGACATTGAAATGAAAAGATGACGCGACCCGCTACATAATCACATTTGATAAATTGTATACTAATGAATGTTGAGTTTTCATTTTATTATTTGTCTGTTTTTGTAAGCGGACATTTCTCAAATACATAATTCTACAGTATCTGCCGCGTTTTGAGACCGTACAATGCGAGGGAATTGGGTATATCCTCGACAAAGAAATTGGCTGGCATCAAATGAAACATCTTCTGAAGCAGATCGAGCAAAGTGCGCTCAACTGTTTCCACAATTAGTGGACGTAATGCTTCGTAGAATTCCCGCCAGTTCTCATTAAAAAACTCATTTGTACTGCGTTCCACATCCTTACTGTGGCCGTTGAACAGATTTTCCATATATGTCCAAACTCGGCCCACATCCAATTTAACGCTCACCGCAGTCACATTGAAGAAGGTGTAACCGCCCTTTTCGTATAGGCGTGTCTTGGCATTCATAAATATATTAAGATCATCTGTCAATTGACATCCCTATAATATAACATAGTTCACATGTAACAAACAGAATTTATATAATTACCTATCTCGATAAACATGGTGCCATTTCCGTGCAGTGGAACTATTATAAGCCGTCCAAGCATTTTGTAATTACAATCAATTCGCATTCTGGGGATGTATATATGATCCTGCCAGCTAAAGTCCTTCTTGCTTACCCTAAAAAGTAATCAATAGTTCAAGATAATTGCAAATAAATTAAGTATTGCAATATATGCATGTGTCTATAAAAAGATCGAATTGCTATTCAGAATGATTAGGTATTGAATACTAGTTCATATGTATATTTGAGTGTGATGGAAATCTACGATTTACGATTCACTTATCCACACACTTCAAAATGAGACCTTAACGAGTCGTTGAGTTGCACTCATTTATTCATTAGCTGAATATTAATGGGTAAATACTTGTAGAGGTGGGTAGAATGAAGTGCATTCAACATGTTATTAAATCTACTCTCTTGCTTTCCTTGAGCACCATTTTGCCAAAGCCGCGTATTACAAGATTGGTTATATTGGCGGAGATGGAGACGACATCGCTGTTTTCCTGTTTGAATGACAGTTGATCTTGCTTCATGGGATCTACCGTTCCAAAAGACTCCTCAATCTCTGGTATACCTAAAAATTGAAGCACTCTGAATAATGTGGCCTCATCAAATTAGCTGCTCACCTTTGATGACAGCGTTGAGAAATCCCTGTATGGAACGAGTTGAGCAGTTAGTGAAGTTCGGCTCATTAATGCGACACGATTCGATGTACGAGGCTGAAAAGCGAACACATTTTGTATTGTCACACTAATTATTTAATTAATTTGTTTTTGTTTTCTGTTTATGTTCTGTAAAGCATAATGTTTTTATGCTGAAAACAGGCAACAGCTAAAACACATTCATTTTCATTAACCTGTTTGCGATAATTAAATAAAAATCAAGTGCTGATGCACTTACGCTTCTCCGTATAATATTCACGGACCCCAACATAACCGAGGCTCGTACAGATTAAGCCAATTACGAGTACTCGTATGTTAAGCGATTCCAGCATTGTGAAATGTGGTTACTGTCAGAGTGTCACCACCCAATGAGAGATATTCCGGGGAGATGTTGAATTTTATATGGCCTACGAATGCATAGCTTCCAGCTGAATTGTGTTGCATTAATGAATACAGCCGGGTTTGTACTAGATGAAAGCTGGCCTTAAAGCTTTTTTGATTCAAGAACCTTAAGTTTACAAAGAGATATATTCTTGCTCTGAGCACCGGTTAAAGCTAACTCTATGTTGAGTCGTACAACTAAGTTAATATATTTCTGAAAAATACGTTGTGCAATTAAATAGCTGTCATATCTAAGTATATGAAATATTAGGTTCCGAGGGTACAAAGTATATGATGACTAAAACAATTGCGGGCTTTTTGATAGTAGCTCAGATAACATAACAAATTATTTTATATTAAAAACAAAATAAATGATGTGAATTCAACTGTTGTTTTTATATATTAAATGCAAATCTAGCAGTCAAAACAAAAAGAAAGATTAAGTATATTAATTTATATAAAGGAATTTCAATCGATATCTTAATATCCACTTTTTGGGTATATATTTAAATTGCATCCATATAATGCTGTGCTAAAACGACATTTTATGGAATTTTTAGAAGCTTTGTTAGCTAATACCATTTTAGTAGTATGTAGTTAGTAGTAGCATGTAGTTACTCTATTTATTGAGAGAATTATTTATAGCTCGTCTCGAATAAATATGTAATAAAATAAATAAGTAATATGTAATGCCAACAGATCTCATTTTTGCTTAGCTTAAGGATCGCTTTACTTTTCCTGCTGCTCGCTTCTTGCACATCCTTTCGCGTTCTGCCATGTGGTTTGTACAATATGGAAAATACGCTTTTATTGATTAGTATTAACTATTAATATTAAAGATCATACACTTTTTTTTGATTGTACTTTACAAATACATATGTAATTATCAATGTATTTTTTTAACTAAATTTATTATTCATTTTAATTTAGAGTATATGAATATTACTTTGCTATGGAAAAGTGTATATGAATAAGTTGACTTTTAAATTCTATAATTGCTATGAAAAACATTGAAGATATGCGAATCAAAGTTTAAGCTTTGTTCGCATGGTTACATTTGTGATAAGCCCTCAGCACAATTACACAGAAAGAAATGGAAGTATTCAAATGTATTTTGATATTGAGTGAGACATTTAAAGTTGAGTGCAAACATATTACATTTGTGATGCCCAAAGTATAAGCTTTTGCTCCAAGTGTACATTGGTATGAAAGAGGAAAATTAAATCAGTTCCAACAACATTCAAATATTATTTAAGCTGTGTGAATTTTTGGGGCTCTCATATTTTGCGAGACGTATTTAGTCGCAATACTTAGTTGATCAGAGTAATTACTGCAAAATGCTTGTCCGGAATATATTGATATTTTTCCTTTTTCCCAGTTTTGTATTGGCAAAGTTTGGGAAGTCGGTATGTAATCTAATCGAAGAGTGAAAACAACAACGCAAAAATGGTAATTTACTCTTCCAAATTCCTTTCGTTGTCAGCCGAATTGCAAAGTTCAAGGATGTGCGAGTGGAAAGTGCGTTTCAGGCTATGTTAAGAATCCAAAAAATAATGGGTGAGTTTTGACCTTCAACTGGTGAAATTAGTAGTTTTAAATCTTTTGCTTGGCAGATGCGTGCCCAAATGCAAGGGCGAATGCTTGAATGGGCAGTGCGAATCGCCCAATAAGTGCAAATGCAAAAATGGCTACAAGCTTGATGATTCAAGTGGTAATTGCCTTCCAATCTGCAATACGGGATTCACGCTAAATGCCACAAGTCAGATCTGTCAACCAAGGTGCAGAAAGGGCTACCAATTGAATATTACTCAAAATAAATGCCATCCAGTATGCAGTACTGGATGTGATAACGGCTTCTGCATTTTACCGGAAACCTGTCAGTGCCATGCAAATTATGAAAGGGGCCCCGATAACAAATGTAAGCCCATTTGCAAAGACGGCTGCATCAACGGAACTTGTAAGTCGCCTGGAAAGTGTGATTGCTTCACCGGATACTCAAAAAAAACAAAGAATAGTTGTTTCCCAGTCTGTAAAGATGGATGTGAAAATGGATTTTGCTCTGCTCCGGGACAATGCTCCTGCAACAAGGGCTATTCCAAAGTTAATGAGAACAATTGTGCTCCAGTATGTAAAGATGGATGTCAGAACGGATTATGTACAGCTCCTGGAAAATGCACCAGTAACGATGGGTACTCTAAAATATCTAAAGTATTTAAAAAATTGGAAAAGAAGGTTTGTGAGCGCTGGTTATGCTCTTCTCTTGAAGAATGCTCCTGCAACGATGGCTACTCCAAGATCAGTGACAGCATATTTCCACCAGACTGTAAAGATGGATGTGAGAACGGATTATGTACTGCTCCTGAAGAATGCACTTGCAATGAAGGCTTTACCAAAGTAAGTGAGCACAGTTGTGCTCCGATTTGTGATAGTGGATGTAAGAACGGTATTTGTTCTGCTCCGGGAGGCTTTGAGTGTTCGAGCACTATAAGCATAAATAAATTCATAAGAAAATGGCTATTCCTAGTTTTGACTGTCATCTCTTTTCGACATATTTAAGCAGCGTGCAAACAGCGTGGAAAACAAAGGTATGTAAAGTCTGATAAAGTCTGATCAGTTTCGATGCTCAATTTATAAAATTTACATTTCTTCCCTGCAGAAAAAAAATATGGTGTTCACTTTGCGGCACATAAAGTTGATATAATACGGTCCTGAAGATTAACCCAAGGACTTAGTCTTAAATGCTGACCTGAAATTAAAATCACAGAAATTGTGTTAGTTTATTATTTGAATAATCTGCTTTTTAACATTTCTTACACCATTAATAAATATGTATGTTATTAAATTTCACATTTAAATGTATTACAAGTTTAACTACAGTGTATTTCATTCTTTACTGTCCTTGCCATAAAGTTGCTATGGAGTGGGAATATCCTCTATCACAAAGTTAGCTGGTATCAAACATACCACATTCACATCTTTGCATCGCCAATTGAATAGATTACCCAGATTCGTGTGCACCCGAGACATATTTAAGTGAAGTTACCCTTCTCGTATAGCTGGACTTTGGTCCGCATCAGAATGTCGAGATCATCTGAAAAATAACATTTTAGCTAATCTTCCATTTTACACGATGTACACAGAACTCACCGATGTCTATTGACATTTTACCAGAAACATTTAGAGGTATTAAAAGAATTCGACCAGCCAACTTAAAGTTGTCATCCAACCTCAATTTGGGTATCAAGATTTTGGTTTGCCAGTTAAAGTCCTTCTTGCTGACACTGTATATATACATATTAATAAATCATTCATTTTTATTATTATTCATTTTTATGAAGGAATTTCAGTAGATTTGTTAATCTCCACTTTTTCGGCCAATATTTACATAGCACTCGAAATCGTTTTATAATGCTGTGCTAAAACGACATTTTATGGAATTTTTAGAAGCTTTCGTCTCGAATTCATACTGATAAATATGTATATAATAAAATAAGTAACATGGAATGCAAATTGATCTCATTTTAATGAGATACAATTTATGATAAATTGTATACTAATGAATGTTGAGTTTTGATTTTATTATTTGTCTGTTTTGTAAGCGGACATTTCTCAAATACATAATTCTACAGTATCTGCCGCGTTTTGAGACCGTACAATGCGAGGGAATTGGGTATATCCTCGACAAAGAAATTGGCTGGCATCAAATGAAACATCTTCTGAAGCAGATCGAGCAAAGTGCGCTCAACTGTTTCCACAATTAGTGGACGTAATGCTTCGTAGAATTCCCGCCAGTTCTCATTAAAAAACTCATTTGTACTGCGTTCCACATCCTTACTGTGGCCGTTGAACAGATTTTCCATATATGTCCAAACTCGGCCCACATCCAATTTAACGCTCACCGCAGTCACATTGAAGAAGGTGTAACCGCCCTTTTCGTATAGGCGTGTCTTGGCATTCATAAATATATTAAGATCATCTGTCAATTGACATCCCTATAATATAACATAGTTCACATGTAACAAACAGAATTTATATAATTACCTATCTCGATAAACATGGTGCCATTTCCGTGCAGTGGAACTATTATAAGCCGTCCAAGCATTTTGTAATTACAATCAATTCGCATTCTGGGGATGTATATATGATCCTGCCAGCTAAAGTCCTTCTTGCTTACCCTAAAAAGTAATCAATAGTTCAAGATAATTGCAAATAAATTAAGTATTGCAATATATGCATGTGTCTATAAAAAGATCGAATTGCTATTCAGAATGATTAGGTATTGAATACTAGTTCATATGTATATTTGAGTGTGATGGAAATCTACGATTTACGATTCACTTATCCACACACTTCAAAATGAGACCTTAACGAGTCGTTGAGTTGCACTCATTTATTCATTAGCTGAATATTAATGGGTAAATACTTGTAGAGGTGGGTAGAATGAAGTGCATTCAACATGTTATTAAATCTACTCTCTTGCTTTCCTTGAGCACCATTTTGCCAAAGCCGCGTATTACAAGATTGGTTATATTGGCGGAGATGGAGACGACATCGCTGTTTTCCTGTTTGAATGACAGTTGATCTTGCTTCATGGGATCTACCGTTCCAAAAGACTCCTCAATCTCTGGTATACCTAAAAATTGAAGCACTCTGAATAATGTGGCCTCATCAAATTAGCTGCTCACCTTTGATGACAGCGTTGAGAAATCCCTGTATGGAACGAGTTGAGCAGTTAGTGAAGTTCGGCTCATTAATGCGACACGATTCGATGTACGAGGCTGAAAAGCGAACACATTTTGTATTGTCACACTAATTATTTAATTAATTTGTTTTTGTTTTCTGTTTATGTTCTGTAAAGCATAATGTTTTTATGCTGAAAACAGGCAACAGCTAAAACACATTCATTTTCATTAACCTGTTTGCGATAATTAAATAAAAATC
Organism: Drosophila dives; assembly: GCA_035042365.1. Classification (NCBI taxonomy): domain Eukaryota; kingdom Metazoa; phylum Arthropoda; class Insecta; order Diptera; family Drosophilidae; genus Drosophila; species Drosophila dives. The sequence goes on from JAWNLJ010000439.1 coordinate 2,206,834, forward strand.
AAGTGCTGATGCACTTACGCTTCTCCGTATAATATTCACGGGCCCCAACATAACCGAGGCTCGTACAGATTAAGCCAATTACGAGTACTCGTATGTTAAGCGATTCCAGCATTGTGAAATGTGGTTACTGTCAGAATGTCACCACCCAATCGAGTTAGTCGCGAACAAATGAGAGATATTCCGGGGAGATGTTGAATTTTATATGGCCTACGAATGCATAGCTTCCAGCTGAATTGTGTTGCATTAATGAATACAGCCGGGTTTGTACTAGATGAAAGCTGGCCTTAAAGCTTTTTTGATTCAAGAACCTTAAGTTTATAAAGAGATATATTCTTGCTCTGAGCACCGGTTAAAGCTAACTCTATGTTGTGTCGTACAACTAAGTTAATATATTTCTGGAAAATACGTTGTGCATATAAATAAATGCCATATCTAAGTATATGAAATATTAGGTTCCGAGGGTACAAAGTATATGATGACTAAAACAATTGCGGGCTTTTTGATAGTAGCTCAGATAACATAACAAATTATTTTATATTAAAAACAAAATAAATGATGTGAATTCAACTGTTGTTTTTATATATTAAATGCAAATCTAGCAGTCAAAACAAAAAGAAAGATTAAGTATATTAATTTATATAAAGGAATTTCAATCGATATCTTAATATCCACTTTTTGGGTATATATTTAAATTGCATCCATATAATGCTGTGCTTAAACGACATTTTATGGAATTTTTAGAAGCTTTGTTAGCTAATACCATTTTAGTAGTATGTAGTTAGTAGTAGCATGTAGTTACTCTATTTATTGAGAGAATTATTTATAGCTCGTCTCGAATAAATATGTAATAAAATAAATAAGTAATATGTAATGCCAACAGATCTCATTTTTGCTTAGCTTAAGGATCGCTTTACTTTTCCTGCTGCTCGCTTCTTGCACATCCTTTCGCGTTCTGCCATGTGGTTTGTACAATATGGAAAATACGCTTTTATTGATTAGTATTAACTATTAATATTAAAGATCATACACTTTTTTTTTGATTGTACTTTACAAATACATATTTAATTATCAATGTATTTTTTTAACTAAATTTATTATTCATTTTAATTTAGAGCATATTACTTTGCTATGGAAAAGTGTATATAAATAAGTTGACTTTTAAATTCTATATTTGCTATGAAAAACATTGAAGATATGCGAATCAAAGTTTAAGCTTTGTTCGCATGGTTACATTTGTGATAAGCCCTCAGCACAATTACACAGAAAGAAATGGAAGTATTCAAATGTATTTTGATATTGAGTGAGACATTTAAAGTTGAGTGCAAACATATTACATTTGTGATGCCCAAAGTATAAGCTTTTGCTCCAAGTGTACATTGGTATGAAAGAGGAAAATTAAATCAGTTCCAACAACATTCAAATATTATTTAAACTGTGTGAATTTTTGGGGCTCTCATAGTTTGCGAGACGTGTTTAGTCGCAATACTTAGTTGATCAGAGTAATGACTGCAAAATGCTTGTCCGGAATATATTGATATTTTTCCTCTTTCCCAGTTTTGTATTGGCACAGTTTGGGAAGTCGGTATGTAATCTAATCGAAGAGTGAAAACAACAACGCAAAAATGGTAATTTACTCTTCCAAATTCCTTTCGTTGTCAGCCGAATTGCAAAGTTCAAGGATGCCTTTGCACTCCAGGCTATGTTAAGAATCCAAAAAATAATCGGTGAGTTTTGACCTTCACTGGTGAAATTAGTAGTTTTAAATCTTTTGCTTGGCAGATGCGTGCCCAAATGCAAGGGCGAATGCTTGAATGGGCAGTGCGAATCGCCCAATAAGTGCAAATGCAAAAATGGCTACAAGCTTGATGATTCAAGTGGTAATTGCCTTCCAATCTGCAATACGGGATTCACGCTAAATGCCACAAGTCAGATCTGTCAACCAAGGTGCGAAAAGGGCTACCAATTGAATATTACTGAAAATAAATGCCATCCAGTTTGCAGTACTGGATGTGATAACGGCTTCTGCAGTTCACCGGAAACCTGTCAGTGCCATGCAAATTATGAAAGGGGCCCCGATAAAAAATGTAAGCCCATTTGCAAAGACGGCTGCATCAACGGAACTTGTAAGTCGCCTGGAAAGTGTGATTGCCTCATCGGATACTCAAATAAAAATGGGAATAGTTGTTTCCCAGTCTGTAAAAACGGATGCGAGAACGGATTATGTACTGCTCCTGAAGAATGCACTTGCAATGAAGGCTTTACCAAAGAAAGTGAGCACAGTTGTGCTCCGATTTGTGATAGTGGATGTAAGAACGGTCTTTGTTCTGATCCGGGGGAATGTACCTGTTTTGAAGGTTACTCCAAACAAAGCCAGAACAGAACAGAACATAATTGCATATCGGAAATGAGTACTGATAGTTCTAGTACAGCAAGAATTGTGGGAATGGAAATGTCTGGAAATGGGGAAGCTATTCAGTTGATTGCATGCAATCAAAGGTGTTGGAACGGAACCTGCATTGATGGTGTGTGCGGCTGTAATCCAAACTACAAATTGACCGAAGATATAAACAACATTACAAACCTGCTTTGTCTGCCCGTGTGTGAGAGGGAGTGCATCCGCGGTTATTGTGCATCTCCAGATGTATGCCTTTGCTTCGATGGAAGCATCGCAAAAGGAGGCTTTGAGTGTTCAAGCAATATAAGCATAAATAAGTTCATAAGGAAATGGCTATTCCTAGTTTTGACTGTCATCTCTGCGGTTGTGGCGCTAATAATTTGGTCTCTTTTCTACATATTTAAGCAGCGCGCATACAGCGTGGAAAACAAAGGTATGTAAAGTCTGATAAAGACTGATCAGTTTCGATGCTCAATTTATAAAATTTACATTTCTTCCAAACAGAAAAAAAATATGGTGTTCACTTTGTAAAGTTGATAAAATACGGTCCTAAAGATAAACCCAAGGACTCAGTCTTAAATGCTGACCTGAAATTAAAATCACAGACATTGTGTTAGTTTATTATTTGAATAATCTGCTTTTTAATATTTCTTACACCATTAATAAATATATTGTATGTTATTAAATTTCACATTTAAATGTATTACAAGTTTAACTACAGTGTATTTCATTCTTTACTGTCCTTGCCATAAAGTTGCTATGGAGTGGGAATATCCTCTATCACAAAGTTAGCTGGTATCAAACATACCACATTCACATCTTTGCATCGCCAATTGAATAGATTACCCAGATTCGTGTGCACCCGAGACATATTTAAGTGAAGTTACCCTTCTCGTATAGCTGGACTTTGGTCCGCATCAGAATGTCGAGATCATCGGAAGAATAACAATTTAGCTGATCTTCCATTTTACACGATGTACACAGAACTCACCGATGTCTATTGACATTTTACCAGAAACATTTAGAGGTATTAAAAGAATTCGACCAGCCAACTTAAAGTTGTCATCCAACCTCAATTTGGGTATCAAGATTTTGATTTGCCAGTTAAAGTCCTTCTTGCTGACACTGTATATATACATATTAATAAATCATTCATTTTTATTATTATTCATTTTTATGAAGGAATTTCAGTAGATTTGTTAATCTCCACTTTTTGGGTCTATATTTAAATTGCACTCCAAATTGTTTTATAATGCTGTGCTAAAACGACATTTTATGGAATTTTTTAAAGCTTTGTTAGCTGATACCATTTCGTCTCGAATTCATACTGATAAATAAGTATAAAATAAAATAAGTTATTTGGAATGCAAACTGATCTCATTTTAAAGAGTGGCTTAGCTTAAGGATCGCTATGTTTTTCCTGCTGCTCTCTTCTTGCACATACTTTCACTTTCTGCCATGTGGTTTGTACAATAAGAAATTACGCTTTTATTGATGAAGTCTGCATTTTTCAAAATGATTTATATTCACTGGGATAATCGATCTGATGACTATAAAATTGTGTAAAAATTCTTATCGAATTTGGAAAAACATATCCAAAAAATTTGAGTATTCAATTCCAATTTGGAAATTCATTATACCCGTAGTATCCTATTTAAATATCTTAGGATATAAAAAGGGTCTTATTACAGCACTTAATACGTAGCGTGTTATATTAATTTAACTTAATTTAATATTAAATTTTAATATTAAAGATATTACACTTGTTTTTTAATTTTACGTTACAAATACATATGTAATTATTAATGTATTTTTTAATCAAAATTTATTTTCCATTTTAATTTAGAGCAAATGAATATTACTATGAAATCAGAAAGTGTATATAAATAGTTGACTTTTAAATTCCATACTTGCTATGAAAAACATTGAAGATATGCGAATTAAAATTTTTTCCGTATGGTTACATTTGTGATAAGCCCTCAGCACAATTACACAGAAAGAAATGGAAGTATTCAAATGTATTTTGATATTGAGTGAGACATTTAAAGTTGAGTGCAAACATATTACATTTGTGATGCCCAAAGTATAAGCTTTTGCTCCAAGTGTACATTGGTATGAAAGAGGAAAATCAAATCAGTTTCAACAACATTTAAATATTTTTTACACTGTGTGAATTCTTGGGGCTCTCATATTTTGCGAGACGTGTTTAGTCGCAATACTTAGTTGATCAGAGTAATTACTGCAAAATGCTTGTCCGGAATATATTGATATTTTTCCTCTTTCCCAGTTTTGTATTGGCACAGTTTGGGATGTCGGTATGTAATCTAATCGAAGAGTGAAAACAACAACGCAAAAAATGGTAATATACTCTTCCAAATTCCAGAATAACTTTAGAAGATATTGCCCCAATGGCTATAAGGCTATGAGTACCAATCCCCGTTTTTGTGAGCCGAAGTGCAGAATTGGAGGATGTGGGAGTGGAAAGTGCGTGGGGCCAAATAATTGCAGTTGCAATCCAGGCTACGGTAATCTTAACAATTTAAAATATAATCGGTGAGTTTTGACCTTCAACTGGTGAAATTAGTAGTTTTAAATCTTTTGCTTGGCAGATGCGTGCCCAAATGCAAGGGCGAATGCATGAATGGGCGGTGCGAATCGCCCAATAAGTGCAAATGCATAAATGACTACAAGCTTGATGATTCAAGTGGTAATTGCCGTCCAATCTGCAAAACCGGATGTTTGAATGGCAATTGCAGGTCACCCGGAAGTTGCGTGTGCAATATGGGATTCACGCTAAATGCCACAAGTCAGATCTGTCAACCAAGGTGCAGAAAGGGCTACCAATTGAATATTACTCAAAATAAATGCCATCCAGTATGCAGTACTGGATGTGATAACGGCTTCTGCAGTTCACCGGAAACCTGTCAGTGCCATGCAAATTATGAAAGGGGCCCCGATAACAAATGTAAGCCCATTTGCAAAGACGGCTGCATCAACGGAACTTGTAAGTCGCCTGGACTGTGTGATTGCTTCACCGGATACTCAAAAAAAACAAAGAATAGTTGTTTCCCAGTCTGTAAAGATGGATGTGAAAATGGATTTTGCTCTGCTCCGGGACAATGCTCCTGCAACAAGGGCTATTCCAAAGTTAATGAGAACAATTGTGCTCCAGTATGTAAAGATGGATGTCAGAACGGATTATGTACAGCTCCTGGAGAATGCTCCTGTTTTGATGGGTACTCGAAAAAAACTGAGAGCAGTTGTGCTCCTATCTGTAAAAATGGATGTAAGAATGGATCCTGTTCTGCTCCTGGACAATGCTCCTGTAACGATGGATACTCTAAAATGAATGAGCAGGGCTGTCTCTCTGGACATGCTCCTGTAAGATGGATACTCTAAAATGAATGAGAACAGTTGTGCTCCAGTCTGTAAAAATGGATGCCAGAATGGATTATGTACAGCTCCTGGAGAATGCTCCTGTATCGATGGGTACTCGAAAATAACTGAGAGCAGTTGTGCTCCTATCTGTAAAGAATGGATGTGAGAACGGATCCTGCTCTGCTCCTGGACAATGCTCCTGTAACGATGGCTACTCTGAAGTGAGTGAGAACAGTTGTGCTCCAGTCTGTAAAAATGGATGTCAGAACGGATTATGTACAGCTCCTGGAGAATGCTCCTGTATCGATGGGTACTCAAAAATAACTGAGAGCAGTTGTGCTCCTATCTGTAAAGATGGATGTGAGAACGGATCCTGCTCCGCTCCTGGACACTGCTCCTGTTACGATGGCTACTCTGAAGTGAGTAAAAACAGTTGTGCTCCAGTCTGTAAAAATGGATGTGAGAACGGAATTTGTACAGCTCCTGAAGAATGTTCTTGTTTCGATGGCTACTCTAAGATAACTCAGAGCAGTTGTGCTCCTATCTGTAAAGAAGGATGTGAGAACGGATCCTGCTCTGCTCCTGGACAATGCTCCGCGTGGCTACCGGGGGGCAGGTGCCGCTGCGCTAGAGCTCCTGGACAATGCTCCTGTAACGATGGCTACTCTGAAGTGAGTGAGAACAGTTGTGCTCCAGTCTGTAAAAATGGATGTCAGAACGGATTATGTACAGCTCCTGAAGAATGTTCTTGTTTCGATGGCTACTCTAAGATAACTCAGAGCAGTTGTGCTCCTATCTGTAAAGAAGGATGTGAGAACGGATCCTGCTCTGCTCCTGGACAATGCTCCTGTAACGATGGCTACTCTGAAGTGAGTGAGAACAGTTGTGCTCCAGTCTGTAAAAATGGATGTCAGAACGGATTATGTACAGCTCCTGGAGAATGCTCCTGTAGCGATGGGTACTCAAAAATAACTGAGAGCAGTTGTGCTCCTATCTGTAAAGATGGATGTGAGAACGGATCCTGCTCCGCTCCTGGACACTGCTCCTGTTACGATGGCTACTCTGAAGTGAGTAAAAACAGTTGTGCTCCAGTCTGTAAAAATGGATGTGAGAACGGAATTTGTACAGCTCCTGAAGAATGTTCTTGTTTCGATGGCTACTCTAAGATAACTCAGAGCAGTTGTGCTCCTATCTGTAAAGAAGGATGTGAGAACGGATCCTGCTCTGCTCCTGGACAATGCTCCTGTAACGATGGTTACTCTGAAGTGAGTGAGAACAGTTGTGCTCCAGTCTGTAAAAATGGATGTCAGAACGGATTATGTACTGCTCCTGAAGAATGCACTTGCAATGAAGGCTTTACCAAAGTAAGTGAGCACAGTTGTGCTCCGATTTGTGATAGTGGATGTAAGAACGGTCTTTGTTCTGCTCCGGGTGAATGTACCTGTTTTGAAGGTTACTCCAAACAAAGTCAGAACAGTTGTTCTCCAATTTGTAAAGATGGATGTAAGAACGGGGTCTGTGAAGCTCCCGAGGAGTGCAGTTGCAATGAGGGGTACAGCAAAATAACTGAGAACAGTTGTGGGCCAGTATGCGAAAGGGGATGTCCTAACGGATTTTGTGAATCTCCTAATAAGTGTGGCTGCCACGAGGGCTACATTGAAATAGAACATAATTGCATATCGGAAATGAGTACTGATAGTTCTAGTACAGCAAGAATTGTGGAAATGGAAATGTCTGGAAATGGGGAAGCTATTCAGTTGATTGCATGCAATCAAAGGTGTTGGAACGGAACCTGCATTGATGGAGTGTGCGGCTGTAATCCAAACTACAAATTGACCGAAGATATAAACAACATTACAAACCTGCTTTGTCTGCCCGTGTGTGAGAGGGAGTGCATCCGCGGTTATTGTGCATCTCCAGATGTATGCCTTTGCTTCGATGGAAGCATCGCAAAAGGAGGCTTTGAGTGTTCAAGCAATATAAGCATAAATAAGTTCATAAGGAAATGGCTATTCCTAATTTTGACTGTCATCTCTGCGGTTGTGGCGCTAATAATTTGGTCTCTTTTCTACATATTTAAGCAGCGCGCATACAGCGTGGAAAACAAAGGTATGTAAAGTCTGATAAAGACTGATCAGTTTCGATGCTCAATTTATAAAATTTACATTTCTTCCCTCCAGAAAAAAAATATGGTGTTCACTTTGCGCCACATAAAGTTGATATAATACGGTCCTGAAGATTAACCCAAGAACTAAGTCTTAATTACTGACCTGAAATTAAAATCACAAAAATTGTATTAGTTTATTATTTGAATAATCTGCTTTTTAACATTTCTTACACCATTAATAAATATGTATGTTATTAAATTTCACTTTAAAATGTACTGCAAGTTTAACTACAGTGTATTTCATTCTTTACTGTCCTTGCCATAAAGTTGCTATGGAGTGGGAATATCCTCTATCACAAAGTTAGCTGGTATCAAACATACCACATCCACACCTTAGCTGCGTCAATTGAATAGATTATCCAGATTCGTGTGCACCCGAGACATATTCAAATGAAGTCACCCTTCTCGTATATCTGGACTTTGGTCCGCATCAGAATGTCGAGATCATCTGAAGAATAACAATTTAGCTGATCTTCCATTTTACACGATGTACACAGAACTCACCGATGTCTATTGACATTTTACCAGAAACATTTAGAGGTATTAAAAGAATTCGACCAGCCAACTTAAAGTTGTCATCCAACCTCAATTTGGGTATCAAGATTTTGGTTTGCCAGTTAAAGTCCTTCTTGCTGACACTGTATATATACATATTAATAAATCATTCATTTTTATTATTATTCATTTTTATGAAGGAATTTCAGTAGATTTGTTAATCTCCACTTTTTCGGCCAATATTTACATAGCACTCGAAATCGTTTTATAATGCTGTGCTAAAACGACATTTTATGGAATTTTTAGAAGCTTTCGTCTCGAATTCATACTGATAAATATGTATATAATAAAATAAGTAACATGGAATGCAAATTGATCTCATTTTAATGAGATACAATTTATGATAAATTGTATACTAATGAATGTTGAGTTTTGATTTTATTATTTGTCTGTTTTGTAAGCGGACATTTCTCAAATACATAATTCTACAGTATCTGCCGCGTTTTGAGACCGTACAATGCGAGGGAATTTGGTATATCCTCGACAAAGAAATTGGCTGGCATCAAATGAAACATCTTCTGAAGCAGATCGAGCAAAGTGCGCTCAACTGTTTCCACAATTAGTGGACGTAATGCTTCGTAGAATTCCCGCCAGTTCTCATTAAAAAACTCATTTGTACTGCGTTCCACATCCTTACTGTGGCCGTTGAACAGATTTTCCATATATGTCCAAACTCGGCCCACATCCAATTTAACGCTCACCGCAGTCACATTGAAGAAGGTGTAACCGCCCTTTTCGTATAGGCGTGTCTTGGCATTCATAAATATATTAAGATCATCTGTCAATTGACATCCCTATAATATAACATAGTTCACATGTAACAAACAGAATTTATATAATTACCTATCTCGATAAACATGGTGCCATTTCCGTGCAGTGGAACTATTATAAGCCGTCCAAGCATTTTGTAATTACAATCAATTCGCATTCTGGGGATGTATATATGATCCTGCCAGCTAAAGTCCTTCTTGCTTACCCTAAAAAGTAATCAATAGTTCAAGATAATTGCAAATAAATTAAGTATTGCAATATATGCATGTGTCTATAAAAAGATCGAATTGCGACACGATTCGATGTACGAGGCTGAAAAGCGAACACATTTTGTATTGTCACACTAATTATTTAATTAATTTGTTTTTGTTTTCTGTTTATGTTCTGTAAAGCATAATGTTTTTATGCTGAAAACAGGCAACAGCTAAAACACATTCATTTTCATTAACCTGTTTGCGATAATTAAATAAAAATCAAGTGCTGATGCACTTACGCTTTTCCGTATAATATTCACGGGCCCCAACATAACCGAGGCTCGTACAGATTAAGCCAATTACGAGTACTCGTATGTTAAGCGATTCCAGCATTGTGAAATGTGGTTACTGTCAGAGTGTCACCACCCAATCGAGTTAGTCGCGAACAAATGAGAGATATTCCGGGGAGATGTTGAATTTTATATGGCCTACGAATGCATAGCTTCCAGCTGAATTGTGTTGCATTAATGAATACAGCCGGGTTTGTACTAGATGAAAGCTGGCCTTAAAGCTTTTTTGATTCAAGAACCTTAAGTTTATAAAGAGATATATTCTTGCTCTGAGCACCGGTTAAAGCTAACTCTATGTTGAGTCGTACAACTAAGTTAATATATTTCTGGAAAATACGTTGTGCAATTAAATAGCTGCCATATCTAAGTATATGAAATATTAGGTTCCGAGGGTACAAAGTATATGATGACTAAAACAATTGCGGGCTTTTTGATAGTAGCTCAGATAACATAACAAATTATTTTATATTAAAAACAAAATAAATGATGTGAATTCAACTGTTGTTTTTAAATATTAAATGCAAATCTAGCAGTCAAAACAAAAAGAAAGATTAAGTATATTAATTTATATAAAGGAATTTCAATCGATATCTTAATATCCACTTTTTGGGTATATATTTAAATTGCATCCATATAATGCTGTGCTAAAACGACATTTTATGAAATTTTAAGAAGCTTTGTTAGCTCATACCAGTTTAATGTACTTACTCTATTTATTAAGAGCATTATTTAAAGCTCGTCTCGAGTTCATACTGATAAATATGTATATAATAAAATAAGTAATATGGAATGCCAACTGATCTCATTTTAAAGAGTGGCTTAGCTTAAGGATCGCTATGTTTTTCCTGCTGCTCTCTTCTTGCACATACTTTCACTTTCTACCATGTGGTTTGTACAATAAGAAATTACGCTTTTATTGATGAAGTCTGCATTTTTCAAAAAGATATATATTCACTTGGATAATCGATCGGATGACTATAATATTGTGTAAAAATTTTTATCGATTTTGGAAAAACATATCCAAAAAATTTGAGTATTCAATTCCAATTTGGAAATTCATTATACCCGTAGTATCCATTTTAAATATCTTAGGATATAAAAAGGGTCTTATTACAGCACTTAATACGTAGCGTGTTAGATTAATTTAACTTAATTTAATATTAAATTTTAATATTAAAGATAGTACACTTGTTTTTTAATTTTACGTTACAAATACATATGTAATTATTAATGTATTTTTTAATCAAAATTTATTTTCCATTTTAATTTAGAGCAAATGAATATTACTATGAAATCAGAAAGTGTATATAAATAGTTGACTTTTAAATTCCATACTTGCTATGAAAAACATTGAAGATATGCGAATTAAAATTTTTTCCGTATGGTTACATTTGTGATAAGTCCTCAGCACAATTACACAGAAAGAAATGGAAGTATTCAAATGTATTTTGATATTGAGTGAGACATTTAAAGTTGAGTGCAAACATATTACATTTGTGATGCCCAAAGTATAAGCTTTTGCTCCAAGTGTACATTGGTATGAAAGAGGAAAATTAAATCAGTTCCAACAACATTCAAATATTATTTAAGCTGTGTGAATTTTTGGGGCTCTCATATTTTGCGAGACGTGTTTAGTCGCAATACTTAGTTGATCAGAGTAATTACTGCAAAATGCTTGTCCGGAATATATTGATATTTTTCCTTTTTCCCAGTTTTGTATTGGCACAGTTTGGGATGTCGGTATGTAATCTAATCGAAGAGTGAAAACAACAACGCAAAAATGGTAATTTACTCTCCAAATTCCTTTCGTTGTCAGCCGAATTGCAAAGTTCAAGGATGCCTTTGCACTCCAGGCTATGTTAAGAATCCAAAAAATAATCGGTGAGTTTTGACCTTCACTGGTGAAATTAGTAGTTTTAAATCTTTTGCTTGGCAGATGCGTGCCCAAATGCAAGGGCGAATGCTTGAATGGGCAGTGCGAATCGCCCAATAAGTGCAAATGCAAAAATGGCTACAAGCTTGATGATTCAAGTGGTAATTGCCTTCCAATCTGCAATACGGGATTCACGCTAAATGCCACAAGTCAGATCTGTCAACCAAGGTGCAGAAAGGGCTACCAATTGAATATTACTCAAAATAAATGCCATCCAGTATGCAGTACTGGATGTGATAACGGCTTCTGCAGTTCACCGGAAACCTGTCAGTGCCATGAAAATTATGAAAGGGGCCCCGATAACAAATGTAAGCCCATTTGCAAAGACGGCTGCATCAACGGAACTTGTAAGTCGCCTGGACTGTGTGATTGCTTCACCGGATACTCAAAAAAAACAAAGAATAGTTGTTTCCCAGTCTGTAAAGATGGATGTGAAAATGGATTTTGCTCTGCTCCGGGACAATGCTCCTGCAACAAGGGCTATTCCAAAGTTAATGAGAACAATTGTGCTCCAGTATGTAAAGATGGATGTCAGAACGGATTATGTACAGCTCCTGGAGAATGCTCCTGTTTTGATGGGTACTCGAAAAAAACTGAGAGCAGTTGTGCTCCTATCTGTAAAAATGGATGTAAGAATGGATCCTGTTCTGCTCCTGGACAATGCTCCTGTAACGATGGATACTCTAAAATGAATGAGAACAGTTGTGCTCCAGTCTGTAAAAATGGATGCCAGAATGGATTATGTACAGCTCCTGGAGAATGCTCCTGTATCGATGGGTACTCGAAAATAACTGAGAGCAGTTGTGCTCCTATCTGTAAAAATGGATGTAAGAATGGATCCTGCTCTGCTCCTGGACAATGCTCCTGTAACGATGGCTACTCTGAAGTGAGTGAGATCAGTTGTGCTCCAGTCTGTAAAAATGGATGTCAGAACGGATTATGTACAGCTCCTGGAGAATGCTCCTGTAGCGATGGGTACTCAAAAATAACTGAGAGCAGTTGTGCTCCTATCTGTAAAGATGGATGTGAGAACGGATCCTGCTCCGCTCCTGGACACTGCTCCTGTTATGATGGCTACTCTGAAGTGAGTAAAAACATTTGTGCTCCAGTCTGTAAAAATGGATGTGAGAACGGAATTTGTACAGCTCTTGAAGAATGTTCTTGTTTCGATGGCTACTCTAAGATAACTCAGAGCAGTTGTGCTCCTATCTGTAAAGAAGGATGTGAGAACGGATCCTGCTCTGCTCCTGGACAATGCTCCTGTAACGATGGCTACTCTGAAGTGAGTGAGATCAGTTGTGCTCCAGTCTGTAAAAATGGATGTCAGAACGGATTATGTACAGCTCCTGGAGAATGCTCCTGTAGCGATGGGTACTCAAAAATAACTGAGAGCAGTTGTACTCCTATCTGTAAAGATAGATGTGAGAACGGATCCTGCTCTGCTCCTGGACAATGCTCCTGTAACGATGGCTACTCTGAAGTGAGTGAGATCAGTTGTGCTCCAGTCTGTAAAAATGGATGTGAGAACGGAATTTGTACAGCTCCTGAAGAATGTTCTTGTTTCGATGGCTACTCTAAGATAACTCAGAGCAGTTGTGCTCCTATCTGTAAAGAAGGATGTGAGAACGGATCCTGCTCTGCTCCTGGACAATGCTCCTGTAACGATGGCTACTCTGAAGTGAGTGAGATCAGTTGTGCTCCAGTCTGTAAAAATGGATGTCAAAACGGATTATGTACAGCTCCTGGAGAATGCTCCTGTAGCGATGGGTACAAATAACGAGAGCAGTTGTGCTCCTATCTGTAAAGATGGATGTGAGAACGGATCCTGCTCCGCTCCTGGACACTGCTCCTGTTATGATGGCTACTCTGAAGTGAGTAAAAACATTTGTGCTCCAGTCTGTAAAAATGGATGTGAGAACGGAATTTGTACAGCTCCTGAAGAATGTTCTTGTTTCGATGGCTACTCTAAGATAACTCAGAGCAGTTGTGCTCCTATCTGTAAAGAAGGATGTGAGAACGGATCCTGCTCTGCTCCTGGACAATGCTCCTGTAACGATGGCTACTCTGAAGTGAGTGAGATCAGTTGTGCTCCAGTCTGTAAAAATGGATGTCAGAACGGATTATGTACAGCTCCTGGAGAATGCTCCTGTAGCGATGGGTACTCAAAAATAACTGAGAGCAGTTGTACTCCTATCTGTAAAGATAGATGTGAGAACGGATCCTGCTCTGCTCCTGGACAATGCTCCTGTAACGATGGCTACTCTGAAGTGAGTGAGAACAGTTGTGCTCCAGTCTGTAAAAATGGATGTCAGAACGGATTATGTACTGCTCCTGAAGAATGCGCTTGCAATGAAGGCTTTACCAAAGTAAGTGAGCACAGTTGTGCTCCGATTTGTGATAGTGGATGTAAGAACGGTCTTTGTTCTGCTCCGGGTGAATGTACCTGTTTTGAAGGTTACTCCAAACAAAGTCAGAACAGTTGTTCTCCAATTTGTAAAGATGGATGTAAGAACGGGGTCTGTGAAGCTCCCGAGGAGTGCAGTTGCAATGAGGGGTACAGCAAAATAACTGAGAACAGTTGTGGGCCAGTATGCGAAAGGGGATGTCCTAACGGATTTTGTGAATCTCCTAATAAGTGTGGCTGCCACGAGGGCTACATTGAAATAGAACATAATTGCATATCGGAAATGAGTACTGATAGTTCCAGTACAGCAAGAATTGTGGAAATGGAAATGTCTGGAAATGGGGAAGCTATTCAGTTGATTGCATGCAATCAAAGGTGTTGGAACGGAACCTGCATTGATGGAGTGTGCGGCTGTAATCCAAACTACAAATTGACCGAAGATATAAACAACATTACAAACCTGCTTTGTCTGCCCGTGTGTGAGAGGGAGTGCATCCGCGGTTATTGTGCATCTCCAGATGTATGCCTTTGCTTCGATGGAAGCATCGCAAAAGGAGGCTTTGAGTGTTCAAGCAATATAAGCATAAATAAGTTCATAAGGAAATGGCTATTCCTAATTTTGACTGTCATCTCTGCGGTTTTGGCGCTAATAATTTGTTCTCTTTTCTACATATTTAAGCAGCGTGCAAACAGCGTGGAAAACAAAGGTATGTAAAGTCTGATAAAGACTGATCAGTTTCGATGCTCAATTTATAAAATTTACATTTCTTCCCTCCAGAAAAAAAATATGGTGTTCACTTTGCGGCACATAAAGTTGATATAATACGGTCCTGAAGATTAACCCAAGAACTAAATCTTAAATACTGACCTGAAATTAAAATCACAAAAATTGTATTAGTTTATTATTTGAATAATCTACTTTTTAATATTTCTTACACCATTAATAAATATGTATGTAATTAAATTTCACTTTAAAATGTACTGCAAGTTTAACTAGAGTGTATTTCATTCTTTACTGTCCTTGCCATAAAGTTGCTGTGGAGTGGGAATATCCTCTATCACGAAGTTAGCTGGTATCAAATGGAATACCGTTGACATTATGTTGAAGAAAAGTGTCTCCACACTATCAACTACAAGTGGCTTCAGTGCCTCATAGAAATCACGCCAATTGTCATTGAAGAACTGGTTCGTGCTGCGCTCCACATCTTTGCTCCGTCCATTGAATAGATTATCCAGATTCGTGTGCACCCGAGACATATTCAATTGCACACTTACCGCAGTCATATTGTAAAAGGTGAAGTTACCCTTCTCGTATAGCTGGACTTTGGTCCGCATCAGAATGTCGAGATCATCTGAAAAATAACATTTTAGCTAATCTTCCATTTTACACGATGTATACAGAACTAACCGATGTCTATTGACATTTTACCAGAACCATTTAGAGGTATTAAAAGAATTCGACCAGCCATCTTATAGTTGGCATCTAGCCTTAATTTGGGTATAAAGACTTTGGTTTGCCAGCTAAAGTCCTTCTTGCTGACACTGTAAATATACATTTTAATAAATCATTTGACTCTTTGACAATGTTATCTTAATAATTACACGATTTAAATTGGATATTGTCTGTTATCTTTAATTATTATTACATCTGTTGGTACGCACCGACTTTCTTTGATAATGATTTTAGAAAATCCTTTAACCATCACTTGGGTTAAGTTTGCTCTTAATGTTGCGACTTCATTGTTATCCTGCTTAAACACAATATCGTCAAGATGCATGGGATCAGATGGCCCAAATTTCTCAACAATCTCCGGTATACCAATATTGAGTTGATCCATCAACTTTTGTATGCTGTGCGTTGAACAGTTTGTGAAACCGGGCTCATAAATGCGGCACGACGATAAATATGTTGCTAATATCGTGCATGATATGCAATTGAATAAACTAATTTATAATAATATTTATCCAATAATCACTTACGCTTCACCGTGTAATACTCAACTGCAGACACATGAAAGGCGATCGAGTTTAAAACGAAGATTGCCAACAATCCGCCACAAAAAGTGAGCGAAAAAAAACTTTGATTCGACACGTTCATGCTGACTATTAGTGAGTATATAAATCTAATTTTACAGTTACAGCAATCTTTTATAGCTACCGAGCATTGCGCGTTTCAATAATTATATAGTTTTATATAAATGAAATAGAAACCTTTAAGATAGCAACAAGTCTGACAAGACGAGTCTATATTGTATCACAAAATATATTCGATACGTTATTGAATAATAATCAATGCAGAATCATTTAGTAGTTACTAAAGCAGTTTTTCATTGAGTCAGTTTAAACGAGAATAAAAAAGTTCATGACTTAAATGTTTTTTTTTTAATTGATTTTAATTATTTAATTCACTAGCAAATATATCAATGAAAATTGCTGATAAAGTAGGTGGCCGGCACATAACTAAATATCTTCTTGGTTCGATCCATAAGGACCGCTTCAAGGGTCTGTTCGATGGTCGGCCTCATAATTTCGAAGAACGTACGCCAATTGCCGTTGATCAGCATGTGAGTAGTTGTATCCAGCATAGAATCTTGTCCAAATAGATCCTGCAGCTTAATTTTAAAAGTTCCGATATCCCGGATATCAGCTTTTAAGTGCAGCAAATCGGCAAAAGTAGCTTCGGGTGTGATACGTGGCTTGACTCTCAGTTCGAGGCCGATGAGAATGTTCTCTGTTTGATGAAATGCATTCAAAGGTATTCGCGAATATAGTTCAATTTAGTTGCTTACCGGCCTGCAAGTTACCCTGGCCATGACCATTAAGATTTAGGGCTAGTAAATGTCCCTTAGCCTTGTAGTTAAAATCAAAACGCAATTTTGGCACAAACGCCAGACCTTTGGCCACATAGCTCGAGGGATGGTAACTATGAAATAAAGTATGCATAATTTAAGTATGAACATTTGTAGATTGGTTCCACTACACACCTAGCCTCTTTCACAGTTAATTTACTGGCACCTTTGACATACAAATTGCTCATTTCCGCATCAACAGAAATGCCGCCAGCATTTTGCGAGAATTCGACACGTGGCACGAAAAGGGGATCGAGAGGACCCACTATATTTGTACCGGGCAAGCCATCCTTCCACTGTACCAGCATCCCTTCCAGATTTTTCGCCAGACACTTGTTGAAGCCAGGATCCTCCGTAACGCAGGGTTTTAGAAAATCGGCTAATTTGCAAAAAATACAAATAAAAATAAAATAAATATGTATTCAACTGTAATTGTGTATTATAATTGCAGCGATCCTTACGTTTCTCAAGCATATAATTTTTGGCTTTGGTCACAGAAATGCAGAGCAGGAGAAGTCCTACCAAAATTCGAATTTGATCTTGCATTTTGATTGAGATCTATAAACGTTAGCTTGGCTTCAAAGCACTGAATGTTCTAAAGATTTGTTGAGCTGACATTATATATTCTATAACCAAAATGAAATGCAGATGATCAGAAAGCAATACATATATAAATAGGTATCAAATCAATTTATTTTTAATTTTAATATGTATTTCTTTGTGAATTTCACAGTTTTATTAGTGAAGAAAACAGTAAACAAGTTTAGCCGCATTAGACTTGCCGCCTAATACAGGGTGCGTTTTCTGTATGATCTCTTAAGACGTTTTTCGTTTTGTTTTTGTCGTTTTCTCTCCCGTCGACCCTGGCACCATATCATTTTATCTTAAATTTTAGATGATATTGCTAATTAACCTTGACCCCTTTAATATTTTATTGGCAGCCGGCAAATTGAATGTGGCCTTAAGTGAACAGGTTTTATTTATAAAATAATATTAATAAACTGTATCTACGGTTATTTTATTTATACTAATTAATTAGACATTCTAAGTCAACAAGTATAAATACCTATAAATTTGTGTGCAAATTAAATAAAACTAAGTAATTGTTTTAACCGTATGTATATATATATATATATGTATATATATATATATATATATATATATATATATATATATATATATGTATATATATATATTTTTGTGTTTACATCACAATGACAGCGGTCTTGAACAGGTAGGTCAAGGCCTTTGTATGACGGGTTGATAAACTCTTGCCCTTGTTACAACATATGTTTGAAAACCACTGCCGAATGCTCTGCTTGAGTGGTTGTCCAAGCTGAGGACCAGTCCACGACTGGCAGCCAAGTGAAGCGGTTGCAATGCAGCTCCATAACTCAGTTGCCGCCATTTGGTGGTTTCTTCTTGTTTCATCTGTTGTGCAAGCTCAAGATTTTCTACAGGAACAGCGTTAGTGGTAAATGATAAGCTATATTGATTTTTGGAGCTAATTGATTTATGCATTGCAGCTACCTTTTTTAAGCCGTGCCCTTCAAATGATCCAAACACTGGACCCTGCTTATCTGCCACAATAGAGAGCATGTTCCAGCAATGGCGTAATGGTGAGCTCATAACTTATATAATTTAACATATCTATAAGAATAAATACCATGGTTTTATTATTAGGTGTGCCGGGACTGCGTGGCGTTGGCTCTTTGGATCCCTTTCGGGTAGGAAAAATTCGTATTGCTCAGCGGGTGCCACCAAATTTGGATGTACAGGTGGCCCTAAGGAATATGAGCACGACGGGTCTGAGCCGGGCCAAGATACTCAATAGCACGTAGGTAACCTGCTGCCTGAATTCTGAATTGATATGAACTAAAGTGAATTTGGGGCTGTAGCACGCTCTTCAACTCCGGTCACTATTCCCTTGGCTTCCATGTGCAAGTAGCACAAATTGGCATCACTTGCAACTACAAACTGAAGGGACACGTTCTGGTGCTGAATTTGAACAGCTCTGGCATTCTGCGCTCTGAGTTGGGTGCGTTTGTCAAGTGAAAAAGTATCGAAAAAATTCCCATATTAAGCTAATCAAATTTACAGAACATCTGGAACTTTATGTGGCACTGAAAATGAAACCAGAGCTGGTAAAAGGAATTACATTCATGAATGTCAGTGCCATTAAGACTGATGTTGCTCGCATTGACAGGGTTCGGGTGAACCTTTCAAATCTATTCAACGGCAATAAGGAACTCGAGAGCAGCGCCAATGAGCTCTTCAATGAGAACTGGCGCGTCCTGTTCGAGGTACTGCGTCCGGTTTTGACACAAACATTTGACATGGTGCTACTGGATCGATTCACAAAGATCTTTCGCTATGTGCCAGCTAAGTTTTTTTATTCGGATTTTGCATAGCATTTATTTATAATTATCACATAAAAAACCAGATGTGAGTATTACGTATATGCCATATAAATTGAATTCATTTTATATTTAAATTTTTTTAATGGATGAATGACAAAACAAGTAAATAAATTATTGATTTTCAAACATTGTATACGGCTCACTTTTTTCTACATTTTGTACCATTATGGAAAAGTTTTACCTGAATGTTTTCAGGAATAGATGTCATCTGGAGGATTTATTTATAGGTATATTATAGACATTTTTTTTTTCGATATTACTTTTGCTCTGGCTGACTGCTTGTCATATTTGATTTAACTATATTATTTAATCTTTATTTACCATTTCAGTTTTGAAACAACTGTCAATTGCATTTTTTGTTAGTTTTATATACATGTAGAAATTTATAATAAATATTGTACATTCTTTAAATCTATCTTTTTTTTAAGAGTACTTTTTTTTATAATTATATTCAATTTTAAACTACTTCTTATTACTCGTATATATATATATATATATTTTTATATATATATATATATTAATTCATTATAGCACAATTTTTTTTAATTTCCTTAAATTTTCAATTACATTTATTTAATTTACACTTTCGTTTTATTGGTTTAATTTTTTTTTTTTTGATTATTTGAGCTCAATAACATTTTTAAATTTATCCAGACTATAGAAAAACGTTTCTTGTCACCACATTTACTAACAATTTTACTAGATATTATTTTTGAATCGGCTGTTAACCTGTTTTACAGGCATTTGCCAATCATTGACTAGGTCAGTACATGTAGACTGCTTCGAAAAAGCCAAAAAGAAATGACCAATAACTAAACAAAATTGTAAATAAACTTTACGATTTTTGTGTTCAAGCATTTTGTTTGTGGTTAATTTACATGTTTTATATAATTGTTTTGCTTTAGATTGCAGTCAATCTGAAAAACTTCCGCATCTATTAAACCAATCCAGTTGGCGCATTCTATATGGAAGCTCATTCCATATGCGTGCGTCAGGATTGGCAGCATAAATTGTCAGTTGAGAATTTCTGCTCTGACTTTAATAACCTGATTGCTTATGGAATTCTGTATGTTAGCCAGACGAAGGGGAGGGGCAGAGGTTAATGCTGGCATGTCGGACTGTTCACATAACGCTTTCGATTTTTTTGCGGCATTCCATGCAGCACTCGATTCTGGTTCGTGCAAAAGCTTCGTATATCGCAGCTGATCGTTGTCTTGGCCAAGTGATCGCCCCCAATGCCCGGCACCTGCATGTAATTTACTCTCGGCCACCTTCGGCTTACAGTTTTTACTTGAAATTCACTTATATATGTGCATGAATATATATATATCTATATATATATTTACTTGCTTTGCCGCGCTTTTCGAAATGTTGTTCGTGGTATAAAAGCGTTGCACGCCCTGATTTTCTTTTGAGTTGTCGTTTCGTTGCGCAGAGTCTCGGGTGCAATTGCAGAAAGAGTGGATATTTCAGTTGAAAGCCGTGAGATTGGTGAAAACGATTTGACATTCGTCATACATTTGCACACACTTGGTCAATATGCTGAAATTGGTGAGCAAAACAAACATAAAATGTGCACTTCGAACCTTTGAAATACATCGAGAATCGTTCAGTTTGCTGATTCAAGTTAAGAATGCTGTCCCAACCGGTTTTTTATCCCGCTTATAAGTCAACAATTTGTGCTTTAAGTGAAACTGAGACTTATGCGTTTTACAGCTGTGCATTAATTGCAATTAAAATATTTGTTAACCAACGCCCTTGAGCGACCAAAGACCAAAGATAATTAATTTAAACGCTTTGCAATTAAGCATATTGACTTGCAAATATATGTTTAAAAAGCGCACATTCCACGATTTTTTTATTAGACTAAAATATGATATAACCTTATTTCATATATGTATATATATATATGATGAGGAGTCATCGTCATGTTTATAGTGCTTAAGATTTGCTAAGAGAAACATTAAAGGCATAAATAATTGTGTTATTTTGCAGTCTATTTATATTACTCAAAAAAAATAAGAAATTAGGAAAAGTTAAATTTAGCTGACAAAAACCAATTCAAATTGATCAAAACTTATGTTTTTCAACACTCTTCCTTTCAACTGTTTCAGCCCTGCCAAGGTTGCCTTTTGCTGTTGTTGCTGGCGCACATTGCGTATGCGCAACACCAGGATTATACAACTCCTGTGCCCATACTTAAGCAGATCGACAAGCACAATGATGACGGTTCCTACACCTACGGCTACGAGGCGGCTGACAAGAGCTTCAAGATCGAAACAAAGTATTCGAACGGTGAGGTCTATGGCAAATATGGATATGTGGATGACCAGGGCAAGGTGCGTGAGATTGAGTATGGTGCCAGTAAGCGTGGATTTGAGCCGGCTGGCAGTCACATCAATGTGCCGCCACCGACACTGACAAATAGCAATCCCTATCCGCTGGGACCCAACGAGATTGACGATGGCCAGTATCGTGAGGATCCGGCCGTCTACTACAGGGATCAGAAGTACAATCGCCCGATCGCGGCCAGCAAGTTCACTTTGAACGACTTTGGTCGAGGTCACCAGCAACAGCAGCCACAATATGCACCTGCACCTGCACCGGCTCCGGCTCGACCATATTACAATCCCACGCCGCAGTACTATAATCCACCGGCACCACAGCCGCGATACTATCAGGCACCAGCACCGCGGCAATATTATGCTCCACAACAGCAACAGCAGCAGCAGTATAACGGACAGCCGGAGCAACATCATCCGGCGTTGAGGAATCTGAACATCTATACGGGCTCCTACAGCATTGACTATACGGGCCGTAAGTAGAGGCGGACACTTGGTTAATGTGTTCTGTGTTGGCCCAGAGAGATGGCGACTGATGTTCGCGGAAATTTGTCACTGCCAAATAAATCAGTCACTCCGATATCGGATATCAATCTCTATATATAAATATATAATATGTGTAAATACGAGTATACGTATGTGTATGTTTAGGTGTATGTATGTAATGTAATACTATATTGTACTGTCGAAATTTGTTGCCGCACCTAAGGAAACTCAATAAATTGCCGATTAACCCACGATTCGATCGAATTAAATTCCTTGTCTTTGTTTAGCCAACAATTTGGCCGACCAAGTTTGGGTTCCGCTTCAATTAGGCCGACACAATCAGAGCCCAAATGAAATCTAGCAAATAATCGCAGACATTACGTCAACACCTGGCGCAGCAGAAAATCGCGGACGGCCCAAAGAATGATATAGTAAAAATTGTTAACAATTTAGATACCATTAGAAACCAGAAACAACCAGTTGTTGTTGTTGCTTGTGTTGCTGTTGTTTGTGGCTGGCCATTTTGTTGGCGTTGTTTTTGTTGTTGTTGTTGGAATTTGGTGCACTTATGCAATGGCCCAAAACCACTTTCAAATGCATCGCCACAGACAAACAACCAACCAGTTAGTCAGTTGGACCCTGGACAACAGACTCTACTCCATCTGGGCACGTTGGGTGCTCGAGCATTTTATGCATGGGCGTTGTTTACTGTTGTTGTTATTGTTATTGTTTTTGTGTTGTTTTGTGTTGTGTCAGCAACTGTTTGCACAGTAGCAAAAAGCTGATGAAAAAATTATTCTCATTTTCGACTATAATCAATTTAGTGACTTTTATTTTAATTGAATTACTTTCAGTTGGTGGACATACTCTAAATCCAATTATCTGTAAATTAAACAACAATTTAGTTTTATATATGCCAACATTCATTTCTATTTACCAAAATAATTTAATATTACTTAGAGTAACACTTTAAATTAAATAAGTCAAATATTTGGAAAAACTATTTGCAATCTAGAAATTATTTTTAATACTGTATATTGTTTAAGTTTATCTCTCATTTCATTTATTAAATTGTATTTAGTAATTTAGGTAAATGCTAAATAGAGAGAATAGAAATCTCGTTTAAAATCCAAGTTGAAGTACATATTATTTTTGCAGATTTTTTGTAGAAACAAAATTTTTAAAATACAATTTAATTTAGAGCTTCATAAAAACTGTAGCATTAAATTACTCTGTCAAAAATTTTTTATAATTATAATTTGAATAGAAATTGACTTTTACAATAGTCGTCATTCAATAAACCCATCTAGCATAATATTAATTTTTTAATAACCCAACCGAGTTTTTGATTCCCTTATTATTATTTTTTTTTTCTCCATTGAGCGACTTTGGTGGGTCATACTTGAAATGCTTTGTTGGCAACACGACGAAGAATCAAATGCTAGTTGACTGCACCTATTAAATACACACACACACACACACACACACAACACAACATGCAACACTTGCACACACACACACAAACACACACACCACTGCCACTACTCTGGCAATGGAATTATTTTTTGCAAGAGGTTATATAATTTTGTAGAGCAAATGTTTTTTTTGCTATTGCTGTTGTTGGCTGTTGTTGGCAGTTGTCGTTGCTGCCACGAAAGTGAAACTTGTCTGGGCGCTGCCGGGGCGTTGCCATGGCTCAAGAATTTCCTGCACATTATGCCAAGCTATTTTTGTGTTAACAGCAGCTGCTGTGTTGTCGTCTGCAGTAATGCCACTTGAATCATAAGTACATTGCAAACCAAAAGAGGGTATTAAAACATTTAAAATTGTAGCTGAAAGGGAACGACTATCAAAACTGTACGATACAAAATAAGGAAATACATCAAAACGGTTTACAACTATCTGGAATTGTCTACAGCTAACTGGTAGATAAGTCGGCTTAAGTTTTCTTTAACATGAAATAACATTATTTACGATGCCTTTGTAAAAGTTCTTGTTGCAAGTCTTTAAGAAACCATTTGATTTATGTGTATAAAAAGCTGTTCTAGGCAAGCCATAGACTATTTTGTGTTACCATTATAAATTAAGTTTTAATATAATTTATTTTACTGGAATACTGAACATAAGCTTTTAATGCTTTTAAAGACCTACAACAAACTAATTAAAGTCGCAGTAGAAACTCAATAAATATTCTTAATTTTTAAACTTTCAACTACAGTCAGTAATTAAGTTGGCATATTCTCAATTCTTGTGGAATTTTTATGGCAACTGGTGACCTTGATCATGCGTACTTGTGCGTCCAAGTTCAGGTGCAAACGCAATCGAAACTATTTACCTATGTATCTCTTTGTACCTTTCCGACGCTTGCGGCATGAGAAAACCAGTCCAGAAACTTGTCTTTCCAGCTAAATCTGACTCTACGCATGGAGTAAGAATAATTGTCTGCGTCATGAGTCAGACTAAAGAGATTGTCTGGTTTCCTAGTCTGATGCGTTGCATACGTTTTATGCGTCTTGGTCTGGATCTTGGGACCGGAGACTGGAAACTGGGCCTGGCCAACAACAAGCTTAACTATCCCACACACATATCTTATGGCTACAACAATAACGGTGGTCTGCGTATGACAAGCTTCGTCATTACGAGTAATTCCAACGCAACGGCAAGGCCATGTAGTTTGTGTGTATGTGTGTGTGTGTGTGTGTGTGTATGTGTGCTTATACGTTAACCAACACAATTGCGTGTGTGTGGGTCGGTCCAAACAGCTTTCAGTTTTGTATGCTTGTTGTAAATTAGCTGCCTCCAGCCGGGCACAGCTCGCTCATTAACATGCAGCACAATGCGACAATTCGACAAACCAATGAAAGTGCTTAAATTACTAATACGCACTGTTTCCAGTGCTTACTTAAACTATTTACTTACTTTTACTTAAACTATTATCCATATTTTTCTTAATACAAGTCATTCCATGTTGTATATTTTATAACTTAAGCTAAGTGCTATTTTAGAACAAGTTAATATTGCGTTTGCTTAAAGATTATTAATTTGGACAAGCCTTCCCATGATTAATTATAATTTATTAAACTCACTCAATTTATTTAATAAATCACTTTACTTAATTAAGCCTTTCTGTTAGTTTACAATAGATTTGACGTACTCCGCAAAAATATTTATCTACAAATATTTAAAGCTAAATTTACTACAATACATTTAACTTAAATTCACTTAAACTTGTTGGCTCATTCGCCCATTCATACATTCATTCATTAGCGAAAATCGCCCGTCAAATTTTGGGTAATTTTTCACATTTATGGAGCTAACATTTATTTCTATTTGTGATTAATTGTGTCTCAATGACTTGGTTTAAGTATTTTCGGCAATTTTTTGTAGCGTGTGTGTTTTGTGAGAAGTTGCTGCAATGTTATGGGCTGTGAAGGCAATTTATAAAAAATTTTTCGCTAACTGAACTGGCCTGGTCTGCTTGCTGAGCTAAGCTAAGCTAAATAAATATATAAGCAAATAAATAAAAATGAATGTATTTCAGTAAGTAATTTATTTATTTATTCAATAATCATTCCATAATATAATTTTTTATATTAACTTAACGTTAAAAATAAAAAAATATAGATTGATAAAAGAAATTTATTTGATTTGATTTATTTATTAAATTTATGTAATACTTGAATGAATAAAAGTTTACTTGGCAATTCGTTCTTAAAAAATGTAGTTTAATTTTTAAATATTTTAGAATTTTTATATGCTTTTAAAAATATGTGATTTACATGGAGTCAAACACTTGTTGACCATTCCTGTTGTTGTTGTTGTTGTGATGGCGCAGAAAAGCTCACAAAAGCACAGAGAGAACCGTTGCGACGCTAATCGCTTAAGAGGCAAACTTGCCCAAGCTTTGAGCTGTGCTCAATTGCGGTTGTTGTTGTTGTTGTTGTTGTTTGTCTCTGTCCTTTTGCGCATGAGCCGCTGACTCGTTGGTGAAGTTTTTGCGGTGGCGTTGCTTTGTTGGTGTTGTTGGTGCTGTTGGTGCTGTTGGACTATTGGTATGGAAAAGGTTTTCCTCCAGCCATAAGCGCGGTATATAAAGCGAAATACAACAACTTGGGCGGCTCAGTTGCTGTCGGTCTCAAGTAAATGTTGGCGCACCGCAAAGCGTAAAAAAGATAGAGATAGAAAAAAAAAAAAAAACTACAACTCAACAACAAGAGCCAATAACAGTTACAATTTCAGTTTCAGTCCCGGTTCATTAGATCAATTGAAAGTGATTTTTTGTTGTCGTTGTTGTTGTTGTCTTTTTGAGGCTGGGTGTTTGGAGTCGTTGCATTAATTAAGTTTTTAATCGATTCATAACAGTTTTTTGATCCAAAAACGATAAAAACACAGAACGATATCCAGCTGAAATGAAAGTGGTAGGTTCCCGAGGATGTGTGTAAATACTACATGTTAATATATATATATGTGGAGTATATATATAGTGCAAACACTAAACCTGTAACCATATAAACTATTTGCACCAGCAAAGGTTAAAGTTGAGCGCCTCAATGCGATGCAAGCCAATCAGGTGCTGGTTGTGCCGTTTGATGTTGTTAATTGTAATGTTGATCGCTGCCTGTCTGACTGGTTGCGTCATAGCCTTTAATAGACTGTGCCGTATGCTGTGCCATATTATGTGAAAATATCACATAATTTGCTATGCAAATTGAGAGTAAAGCCGTTCATATTGCTGATGCAGGCAATCGAGTCAATTGCAACAACATTGTTACAATATTGTGCACCCAATTTGGTAACTGGATTTTTCACCTAACATAATTTATGAGCTGACATCTCGTCTGTGTAAGTGTGTGTGTCTGTGTGTGCACATTGTGCTACGTAATTGCAAAGTATTCTACGGAAAAAAGTTGCAGGAACTGCAATACAGAAAAAGTTGCACTAACAAGCGCTCTTCAAACTGCGATTCGAATACTTTGTTGTACCCCCTTGCCACGTTTCTTCTCTCTCAGCCTTGCTCGGCTAAGAGCGAAAATATCAAAGGCAACAAGTCCAAATTCACATTGGCTCAGTTCACACGCTGCGACTGGTAGCCAACTTTTTCGGCCAGTTAACTGTCGAACAAATACGAAAAAAAACCAAAAAAAAATTGGAAAAAAAAAACTTACAAAATTGGCATCAACCGAAACGTTAGTTGATAGTCTCTTAGCCCATGTTTGCTGTCCAGGCCAGCGGGCAAACTTACCAACAACTTGCAATGGAGCAATGGAACGGTGAGCCAAGGCTACTGGCATGTATGATATATGACATATCCACAGCAGCAGCAAAAGGTTTTCACATGCGGAATGGTCAGACAAAAGCAGTCAGCAAAACCGAATCCCGCTGGCTCAAAATAGTTGCTGCCAAACCGTAGAACTAAGGACCAAGTATCCTGTTGAATGTATTCTCTTGGCCATTGTAACAAATTGGCTTGGCTACAGGTTGCCTGCAATCGGAATTTACTACTTCTGAGATACCCATTGCTGATAACTGTTATACAAAAATATCAGCTAAAAAAGCATTTAAAAAAAAGAAGCATTTTCTCAGAGGAATTTATTGATAAGAAATTAATCCAAATTTTTGGGGAGCAATTTTAATTATCTGACATTAATTTCGTAAATCAGAAAATTATCTGGTTACTGTGGAATTGACGACTATTTTAAACATTGTTGTTGCCTGTAAAATAGTCTTACTTCGTTTTTGTAGCAACTTTGTGTTCATTTCTCGATTACAGGGTATGTGAAATGCACAAATGCTCAGCCAGACAAGTGCTGGGTTAGCTTGTCAAGCTGTCGTCTGATTGGCAATTTGACCATCTTTCCCCACGGCTTTCAACGGCTGCTGTATAATTTCTTTAGGACTTTGAATGCTTGCGTTGCATCTTTCAGAGATACTGCTTGCAACATGGGGCATGTGTGGGAAATTTTAGTTTGCTTCTTACAAAATTTTACGGAATGCGCTTTGCATGTTTCCCGCCGTTCACATAACTTGTGTGTGTGTGTGTGTGTATGTGTGTGTCTGGTGCACTCGAATTATTCAATCGCCGCATTGACTGAGTGTTCCATGCATTTTCATGCATTTCACCTGTAGATATTCAATTAAACTTTGTCCATTGGTGAAAATGCTATCGCTGCATATCGCGTGTCTCTCGCGGCTGTGTGCCTTATGCAACGTTGCAATATTGTTGTATATATATATATATGTATAAATGTCTAGCTTAGTCGTATCTATCGGCCAACATCGGTTCCTGCTTGCCGCTGAGGGCCCTCCGCCAAAAACGACAAGCAGCCAATCATTGCCCGGTGTCATTGGCCAGTAAATAAAAAAAAAGTGAAAGGTTTGCCTGACTCAAGACTTTGTCTGTCTTGTGGCGAATTCTTAACGGTTTGGCATTGTCAAGGTGCACGGGTATATGCAGCACCAGCACACTGCTTATCTGCTTGCCTCGCAATTGGCAAACCGGTTGCCACTTTGTGCTGTATTTGCCTCACTGTCCACTTGCTTGCAGCTACAACGTTTACTGTTAATCGGCTGTCTGTTTGGAGGCCTGATCAGCGCACAGGATTATCAGGATTATCAGCAGAGTGCACCCAGATCGGCGCCACAACGATTGCATTCCAGTGCACAGCCGGAGGCAGCGCGTCCGACGCCCGTTCCCATTCTCAAGCAGATTAACAAGTGAGTTGGACAACATTATCTTGACTAACCAAGGTTTTTATCAAAGATTATAGTAAAATTAAAAATGTATATTTGAATTAAAAAATATTAGTCTTTGTTTTGAGATTTCAGTTATTCATTTCATTAATTCAGTTTCTTATGACAGTTTTCATAATTTTTATTCCTGTTATAAAAATTAAATAAAATATGTTAATATTTACAATAATTTTGTCAAGAACTTAAACAATTTTGAAATAATAATAATTATTATTTTTTCCTTAATAAATTATTTTTTAACGTTCTTTTATATTTTGAAATGTATTTAAATTTGTATAGGAATTAACTTTCTTAATTAAAATTTACTAATTTAAATTAAATTAAAAAATAAAAAAATCAGGCATAATGAGGACGGTTCCTACACATACGGATATGAAGGTGCCGATGGCTCCTTCAAGATCGAAACTAAACTGGCCACCGGCGAGGTGAAGGGCAAATATGGCTATATCGATGCCGATGGCAAGGTGCGCGTCGTGGAATATGGCGCCAACAAGTATGGCTTTCAGCCGTCTGGTGAGGGCATCACTGTGGCACCGCCCACACTAGTCGATGAATCCGCGAAGGAGGAGCCCGACTACGATGAGGAGCCAGTTCAGCGACCACAGCGTCCCTATGTAAGTTGATTAAAAGCTGAATATATTTTGCCTTTAATTGTATTTATACCATTTATCCACGTCAGCGTGTCCAGCGTCCCCACCAGCAGCAGCAGCAGCAGCATCAGCATCAGCCACGCCCACAGCCTGCACCACGCCCACAGCCGCAACCACAGCCACAATATGTGCAGTACCAGGAGGAGGAGGAATTGGAGCAGCAGCGACGCGTCCAATATGCACCGCAACCACAGCATGCCAGCGTAGGTCCAACTCCGCCTCGTTTGCAGGTGTCCGGAGCACAGCGCACCACCGATGTGCTCTACTCCCCGCTGCAGCGGCCTGCTCGTCCCGAGCCCGATTACTCGCAGACGCAGAGCTTCGGGGAGGGACCATCGAATGTGCGCATTTCCCGACCAGTCTATGCCCTGCCCCCCGCCTCGCCGGCACCGAGCAGCGCTCGCGCTCAAGGCTTCCTGGCACCGGCATCGGGCGGACGACCGTTGCTGGAGCCGGTGCACTTTGGACCTACACAGGGGCCACAGCCGGTGCAACAGCCACAGCCACAGCCACAGCGCAGCTATCAGCCCCAGCACCAGGCCCAAGGACGCGCTGGTGGCAGTCTGCTCGACCAGCTGGCTCGCGACTATGCTCTGCCCCAGGGCAACGCTCAGCCGCTGCACGACATCACCTTTGGCTATTATTAGAAGCGGGGAGCCGGAGAAACTGGTACTGGGTAGTTAAGGCGGCGCATCAACCGCTTCTTCGAGTCAGGTGCAAAATAAAAACAACGCTAATCGATGTCCAAATTACAGGACATAGTTTCCCCATTCCGTGAGAGTTTCTGTTCCAACTATTTCATTCGCAAGTCGCCAGTGATTCCTTGCTTCTAGATTCTAGATACTAAAATCTATATGTATATTCCATTTGTAAGATTTTATGATCGATGTTTTATAATTAAATAAACAAATTAAACAATTTTGTGTCCTAAAACCAATTTATTTGAATACAGGTTTTGCTAAAATATGCTTTCAATTTAAAAAATAATAATTTTTCGGAAAATATTCAAACGTTTATTCATTTTTGAAAACTTTACCAATTTTCTTGTTGTTCTGTTCTATAGGAAAATAATTTATTAAAAACGTTAGAAAAACTTATCCATTTAATTGCCGATTTAAAATAAATTACTTTTTTTATTAACATGGCAGAAACTTAACCAAATAACTTGATAAAATGTTGTAGGCAACTTTAATTAGACTTTTTCAAAAACTGATTATCAATTTTGAGAATTAGAAACTAAGGAACTTATTAAAAAAAACTATGTTCAAAAGGCTATTTCAAAGAGCGGATCCAAAAAATTTGACTTTAAAGTATTTTTTGCTGTTATATACTTTTGGGATAAGCTGAAATAATAAAATATTAAAGCTTAAGTACGATATAAAAATGAATAAATCCAAAAGTATGATTTATATACGCATAATATATTCATTCAAAATATACAACGGAATGCAAATTATTCAAAACTACGAAAAATTCAATTTCAAGCTCCGATTTTGAGTAATTTGTTAGTTTTATAAGCAAATCCATTTTTTATAGCATACTTTCAGGCGGTATAAAACAAAATTCGACGAGATTTTTTAATGTTCTTCAACGATTGTTTATTTGTTATTTAATATTTCTTTAAATACTTAACAATAAGTTTTAATAATTTTGATGAGTTTTCAGCCAATAGTTTTTTTTTTGCGTGTATTTTCAATTTCAAGAGTTGAGCATTGCCTGAGCTAAAGATGAAGTGTGGAGAAAGATCGTTTGCTAAAACTAAAGAACCGAAAGTGTTATTAAACTGAAGGGGGGCGTGGTCCACAGCTACAACCCGGGCAGGTTTGAGGCAGGCTGGAAGAGCTGGGTCCTCTGGGCGACTACTGCAGGTAGACTGTAAAGAGAGTGTCAGGTCAGAGAAGTGTTTGATTGACTTTATTAGCTTGGATAGCTCCAGTTGCCAGTTGGTGGTGGAGGGTGGTGTGGGTAAAGTGCATTGTGGATAAAAGTACAGTAAAAGCGGTGCAGATAACAAAAGATAACAAGAAAAAAACAAAATAAACAGAGTGTTCGATAGAGAGATCTGGGGTGCTATAGTATAGTATGGATGCATGCTGTGCTGGTTTGGATTGCTCTTGCAACTCGTTTATTGCCTCTCCTCTCCCCACCATTCTCCGGCGGGCGAGAGTTCAACAAATAATGATCGGATAGGAATCGAGATATTAGACAAATAAATTAGGTTAAGACAAACTATAGATAAATGCTGCATATGACTTAGAGGACTATAACTAGTGGGTTACATTGTGTATTGCAACCGGCCCCTCCCCGTCCCGTCCTACACATCCAGCAGGCGATTGAACATTAGCGGATCCTGTATCTCGTAGTCCTGGGCACGCGAGTGGGTGCTTTGGGGTCGCTTGGCGCCGACATGGCGTCGCACCTTGTAGCCACCGCTATAACTGTTCCTTGGCGGTGGTGGTGCGCTATACACATACTTGGATTTCTGCACCACAGGCGGCAGATAGTGGAACGGCGTCGACTTGTGCACCTGCTTCTCAATGGCGTAGGTAACGGGACCATTGCTGCTGCCGGGACCCTTGCGTTTGGCCACCTCCAGCGCGGCAATAATGGGCGACAGATCCTTCAAGGCATTACTCTTGCTGGCATGATAGTTCTCCACGCGGTAGTCACTGCTGGCTGCGGGTGGTGCGGATGCCTGCGGTGGCTGATAGTCGTAGCCCTCGTTGGGATGCTTCTGGATGTACGCCTCCTCAGGTGTCTTTGGCTTTTTGGCCATCTGATGATAGGTGTCGGCGGCTCCTTGACTGGGCGGCCCATACGCAGCTGTAAGCGACTCCGTGTGCGACAGCGACTCCAGTATGCCCAGATTCTGGGGCAAGGGGACACCATAACTGTTGTAGAGATCCGCTTGCTCCACATTGGAGCCGGTGGGCGGAGCATTGCTTGTGTCCAGTGCGATCGTCTTGGAGGCAGTGTATTCCGTCTTGCCATTGGGCAGCATGCTGAGAATCTCCTGCAGTTGCAGCGCCGCTTTCCGTGCCTCGTCATCCGACAGTTTCTTGTGGCGACCATAGTTGCTGCTGAAATCATCTCTGATGGCTGTGCTCTCAATGCCAATCGATGATTGGTCAATGTTGTGGTTGTCGTTGTTGTGTGTGTGTGTGTATTTGAATATGTGTGTTTATCGGTTGTTGTTGTTGTTGTTGTTGTTGTGTATGCAATGAGTGAGATTTTGATTAGATTACCAATTAAATATTTCATTTGCATCGAAGAAATTTATATTTACAATTTGTTGACTGAGTTATGATTTGTATCTGCTGTTGGTTGTGTGTGTGTGTGTGTGAATATGTGTATTTAATTATGAGATGACTTTGATTTTGTTTGTTTACAGATATTGATGTTTTTATGATATTCATGTTATTTATGAGATTAATTCGTTGATTTTATCTTCTTTTAAATCTCATCAAAAGGTAATTTTTAATTATTAATATTAATAATAAATGGCAAAACGAAAATATAAATTCTTTAAAATTGTTTAACTTATTTTCCGTTTTGCTGTCTATACAAAATTTGAGTATTAGTTGAGCATTATGAATTAGTTGGATTTAAACTGTCTTAAACTTAAAAAATATATATATAAAATATGTACAAAAAGATAAAGGTATTTTTGGGTATATTGTTGTCAGGGCTTAAAGTACTTGCTGGACCATATAATTAGACACTTTATGGCTAGCTATATACAACATATATATATACAAAATATTAAGTATGCGACGTGTTGCCACTCTTAACGGCTCTTGGAAGGCGAAAAGTTTTTGGGCGGGGCAAATGTACATTTCAATTATATATTGGATGACGTGTTGCAGTTTAAATGAATACTATTAACGCATATTTATTTACAAAAAAAAAAAGAAAAAAAACAATTAACGTTGCCAAAATGGAAACTTGCGCAATGCCAATTAATCGCGTATTGAAATTGAAAGTGGAATCCGCCCAAAAAGGCCCACGAAATGGCAATGCCTCTGAGTGGATTGCAGAGTATTCCCGGAGTTGGAGTGCGAGATTTATTTAACATATTTTTTTTCTAAGACTAAGACGAGGCTGGGCCAAGATGTTTATTTACTGTTTTCTCAGCTCTTCGTCAACAAACAAATTATGAGCAGTTGAGGCTTTCACTTTCAACGGGTTAGCAATGCACGGAAGTTGTGACTCGTTAGTAGTTAGTGTATTGATTGATGGGCGGGGCGGGGGGGTTTAACAACAACGGTAGTTGATGTTTAGTGGTCGAATGTGCGAGATGTTTCAAAGAGTTGCTGAGTCAGCTTGCTTTGTGATTAGTAACATGATTATATATATATATATATACAGAGGGAAAAAGGACGGTTCTTTACTCGCAGTTTACGCACCATCTTGTCCATAGGGCGACGGCAGATAGTTGCTTTGTGGCGCCTCAAATGCCGCATGGTTGAGACTAAACGGCGCTCCGCCACCACCACCTCCATAGTTGGAGCCAGCTGGTGGCAGATATTGATGTGTGGCACTGCTAAACGTTGGTGGCTTCGATGGTGGCCCATAGTTGGAGTGGCCCGTTGGTATTTCATATGTTGTGATTGCTGCAACGAGACAAAATAGAGTGTGTGTGTATGTGCACGTGTGTGTGTGTGTATGAGTTGCAAAGTCAAAATGAAGAAAACAAACTGAAATAGGCTAAAACATGCGAATGTCTAACCAAAAACGGGTTCGAGCGAAAATGAAAGTGGAAATGGAAATGAAAATGAAAATGCTGGACGGGGTTCAATGCTCGTCTCGTCACTCGAATCGATATATTCAATTGCTTCAGTTTGGCTGCTGTCTTCCGTTGACCGAACCAGCTTGTTAGCCTTTCAATGTTTTATGTTAGCGATTGCTTTAATTATTATTTATAAACAAATTGCTTGTACATTTAGTTCAACAGCCGGCGTTTCCACAAAGTTACATAATGACCTTAGTTTATATTTCATGGTCCAATGGAGTATCTCTCTCTCTCTCCAACACTCTCTCTCTCTCTTTCTCAGAAGACAAGAAAATTTATGTTTTTTAGCAGCTGGCCGGCATACTCACTCTCTGTGTGGATGGCGGGACCAGGCGCTGATGCGGAGTGTTTGTTGCCACTGCTGCCGCCCGAGGAGGCGCCCGACAGCGAGCTCAGCTTGGCAAATGGATGGACAAAGGCGACACTGCCGCTGGAGTGACCCGTGGCATAGGTGTGTGAATTGATGTGCGCCGAATTTATGATCGATTTACCCACATCGGTGACCTTGTCACCACCGGCAGCAACCAGATTGCCACTGGCACTCAGCGCATAACCGCTGCCCTTGATGAGCTGACCCTTCAGGGCCGTCACTCCGCCCGTGATTGCCTTCACCGCCTGGAAGATGGTGTTCAGCACGGATTTCTTAAACGACCATGGATCATAGTCCACCGAATTGCCCTGTAATTAAAGCAAATAAATTAAAAATCAGACTTTCAGTTTTATTTTTAAGCAAAAGAAAAAGTAAAAAATAAAAATAACATTTTTCTAATGTTTTTTACATTGACAAAAATTATATTTTAATTATTATGGAAGCACTTATAATGAATAAATAAAAATAAATAATAATTATTTGGATATATTTTACTTACATGAACATGCACTTCATGGGATTTGTAGCTATCGCCGCCGCTGCTGCTGCCGGAGCTGCCCGAGGCAATGGAGGCGGATGCCTGTCCAATGCTGGACAGCAGGCCGGATTTCAGATGTGCCACATAGTCAAAGCTGCCGGAGCGTTTGGCAATCTGTGACTCCTTAACGCTCTCGCCCTGCTCGTTGTCCAAGTCGGTGTCCTCCAGTGACAGCGATTTGTCGTCTGCGGGATAGGCGTGGCATGCACCAAGCAGCAGCAACAGGCACAAGCCGAGTAACTGTAAAAGCGATGCAGACTCATGTGTTACATAATCTAATCGAATCGGTTGTGGCAGGTTTATATTCATGCAAAATATGATGGATTAAAATTCATTTGGCTTTTCACTGAATTCATTTGCCGAATTGCATCATTGCAGGCGACAGCATGTGGCAAGTGGCTTGTGGCATGTGCCTTGTGGCAAGTGGCATGCGATTAAATTTCAGTCATTTGTCAACAGTCAACGAAATTTGCCACTTAAAATTATTATTCAGCTGGAAGACAGTTGTCATAATACTCGCTTCATATGCTCGTCACAGCTGAGCGCATTTTGTGTAGTTGCAGTTGCCACATGTGGCAGAGGACTGGGCTCGACAGGGCGGTTAAGCGTTTTACAACTATTTCACGCACCATCAAACATAAATTATTATATAAATTGGATGACTTTATTTATTAAACTAATAAACAATTCAATAAACAAGCAAATTGTAGGCAAGCAGAAAATATGATTTGATAATTTCATAAATCCGCTAAAGTTAAAATAATTTAGATTTAAAGTGTTCCGTTATTATAAGGTAATCGACAGGTGATTCGAAAAATATAAATCACTTGAGCAAATTAAGGTTCAAATTGCTTGCCAATGATTTGCAATACTAACAAAAGATTTCAGTTTAAAAAATTAACTTTTAATAGCAGAGAAGAAAAAAAATCGCCGAATTTGGGTCGCAATATCACTTGAGAAATATGCCATTAGTGAGTTTTATATATATATTTATATATATATATATATATATGTATATATTATTAATTATTGTTTTCATACCATTTTACTCCTATTTTTGCCCTTGTGGCGCCGCCCTCGAAAACCTTTCTTGCTGCAACTATTTCTCAGTTTCTCAATGCTGGTGATTTGTGAACTCCAAATTGGATTTTCTGATAGCATTTTGTGTTATTGATTTTTTTTCTGTTTTGTGTTTCTTTTAAGCCAAATTGCTTTAGCCCTCGCACGGCCCACTTGGCAATTCATATTTCCCTTTGCATACAAATGCACAAATTAACAAGAAAGCCGCGCAATGAGTTTTAAGGTTGTTTATTGCATTCGCTTATAAATTTTGATGATTGCTTTTTGTACTCGTTTTATTTTTGGGCCATAATGAATTTTTCGTACGTAACTGCTAATTAATAAAAGTCCAACTTTATAGACGGCGAGCATTTCATAACTGAGCGTAAATAAACGCAAATTGCATTGCATCCACTATTTAATGATGATGTTTCATTTTCGATGTTTGGCAAGATTAATTGGCCCACAATGCTTTGCCCAGTTCAATGGCATATTCCACTCTAGATTGTCCAATACTCAGCCAGACTCAATTATTTGTTTTAGCCACGCGGAGAGCTCCACTTAATTTGTGTGCTGTCATCGTTGCTTTTTGTTTGAGTGTGAAGCGATTAATGCGAAGAGAGTGAAAGTGTTGCCGGTTTTTTTTTTGGCTTTCTGCTTTGTTGCTCTCCTTCTCCTCTCCACATTCTCCACATTTAGCGGTTTCTGTGGGCCTAATTCAATTTGCATATTGCTCAATTGTTAACAATACGACAATATTAATTCATTTTGTACGTAAGTCTTTGATTTGTTTTGAAATTTTTGCGGTAGGTTCAGTTTCAGTTGCTCTTCTTTATGAGTCTTTTAACTATTGGTTTTGCTACACAAAATGGCAAAAATTTAATATTTAAATTCAGTCATTTAAATATTCTAATCTTCTAAAGAGCATTTTGTTTTTATTCATTTTTGTTATTATTGATTTCTGATTATATTTATTGTATTATTCATTTTCTTATTTATTGTGTTTATTATGTTAATTAGAGCTTAAAAATTCATGTTCTGCGTTGCTGTTTGCCTCATAAAATATTTACTGTTACATTTTTAGGTATTCTGCAAATCTTTATATTAAGCTCGTCTAGCATGAAATTTTATATGAGTAACTAAAAATAATTACTTTATGTTATAATAACTTTAACTTATGTAAAACATTTGCAAGGGTATAAAATATTTCTAGTTTTATGTTGTGTTTCTACTTCTAAATGTGACATGAGACATGTGTTGATTTATTAAGTTGCTATTCGCAGCATTTTGTTAAGTTATTATAGTCTACAACATTTTCGAAAGCCGCAACAATGACGACAACAACTCTATGAAAAGCAACAACTATAAACAGAGTGGACAACGATTCGTCTGACATAATAATATAATTATGCATAACATTTTTACCTTCACACTCAGTCGACTGGGACGCATTTCTTTCGATCTGCACTCCAATGACATAATCATGAGCGATGAACTCTTGAGTTGATTCACATGTTTTGGGGGAATTCATTTGCAATGCTTTTCATGCACAAGCGAACAGCAGACGGCTCAAGTGCAACGCTTAAAACTATGGATTGGGATTTTTGGGTTAAGCTGCCTTACATAACAAAAGAGATACGGTTGCAACTATCTAATGTATATTTAGATAATATAAAAAATTACCGAAGCGTGGCCTCTCGAAACGAGTTCCTCGATTTGGCCACAGACAAGTGAATGCGCTGCCTGCACTTGAACTTGTTTGGACCATAATAAAAACGTTGCATAAATTGTGATGCTGTGCGGCCTAATTTGGTTATTTGGTTATTGGCACGTTGCCACTTTCACTGCGAACTTACCTTCATATTTTAATTATGTTGTTGCCGTTGTCTCTGCAAGGGTTGGTCGTTCGATTAACTGGCCAAAAAACACTTGCTGAATGAATGTGAAGCTGGTTTTTGGATTTATTTGTACTCTTCTTTTTATTTGCACAACTTTCCTCACTGAACACACTTGCAATTGGCAACGGTCGCAACACTTTTTCGAATCGTTTAGCTTTTGTTTTCGTTTGCCTTTATTTTTGGATATTTGGGCTTTGCATCTGTTTGTGTGTGTATTGCGTTTAAACAAGCAACAAAAACATACACATAGACACACACACTCACGCACACGTACACGCACACACACTGATTTCACTCGCGAGTCGCGTCGACTTTCTTTCTGCGCTGCTCAGACGGCTCTGTTTGGGACGGGCGACGCTGTACTTTTATTGGAGGTGGCTCCTCGGCGACGACTGCGTTCGAACTGTGGTCGAAAATCTCAATGTGTGGCTCTTTTAAAGAAAATTTCGTTGAGAGCGCTGCCGCCGCCTGCATTTTTTTTTTTTTGTATTATTTCATTTGCTGCTTGCTCTTAGCAGCAATGCAAAGAGCCGTCTTCGCTGTTGTTTTTGTTTTTGTTTTTATTGTATTTACCACCGCCTCGCTCGCTCACTATTCAATTGCGGGGCGCATTACAGTTTTGGCAGCATCATTGACGGATTGACTCATTTGTTGAGATCGGGTTGAGATCCGATGACATCCAACTTGGAGGGGGTTGAGTTGCCGAGTTCAATGCGTTTGTGCACATAAAACTGCAGCCGGCTTTTCAAATTTGTTGTCTTTAAAGTGATAAATGGCCACAACTTGACCATTTGTTTTGATTTGATTTGTCTTCTTTGTGTTTTTGTATTCGCTTTTGTGGCATGATCAACAAAAGACTTAGGCAACAAACTTGTTCGATTTTTTGGTGTAGCTCTGCGCTTAACTGGTAAATAGAACTTTTTGTAATGAATAATTATGAATATAATAATAATATAATAACTCAATTAACTTATTTGATTTGTGAATTATTTTGTATTATTATTTCATTTAAATATAAAAATTTAATCACTCTAAAACAGTTTAAATGATTTATTTGATTTAAGAATTATTTTGTATTATTATTTCATTTAAGTTTAAACTTTAAATTTCTCTAAAATAACTTAAGTAATTTATTTGTTATGTTATTATTTAATTACATTTGAACTTTACCTAAACATAATAAAGTAATTTGTTTGCAAAAGAACCTCAGAGAATTCTGCTCTTCTTTA
The DNA here is from genome assembly GCA_035042365.1 of Drosophila dives. Taxonomy (NCBI): domain Eukaryota; kingdom Metazoa; phylum Arthropoda; class Insecta; order Diptera; family Drosophilidae; genus Drosophila; species Drosophila dives. Next base: position 2,246,364 of record JAWNLJ010000439.1, read on the forward strand.
TTTTAATCAATTTCGATTTATACGATTTTTTAGAACACAACAAAAAAAAAAAAATACTTTCAGCTGTTTAGGCTAAACAATAGGTGAACGAGCATTAAATGAAGTGGTCTGCATTTCAATTACAGCAAGAGCCTTGAACCATGGCTCACCGCATTGAGCCACATGCTGAACTAAAGACCAAAGAGCAAATAAGCCAGGTGTTAAAGCGTAATTCAACGCATTTGTCAACTATCATTTTAGCTAATGTTACAGTGTAGTTCATTGCCATTAAGTCAAATGCCTAACGCACTACCAAAATTTAGAGATTAAAGCAACAATTTAAAACGCATGAACAACGATTAATAAAAACCTCCAACTTTTGCCAAGATCTGTGCCCTTAAGAGCAAGTGACGTGAACTGCTCCCATTTACCAGTTACCAGTTACCAGTTAAGAGTTGATGGCAGTTGCCGGTTGTCAGTTGCCTGTGGTTAGTTGTCCGCTTGCAAAAGTTGTGTGCTGCCAAACAGGGCATCCGTTGGCAATGACTGGCCAAAATGCTTGGGCATAATAGCTCTGACTACTGTTATTGTCCTACGCAACGGAGTGTTCAGTGCACATTTTATGGACTGCAGTTAAAATGCTGCCCCTGACCCGCCCCTCCAGCCGTCTCTGGTTGCGGGCTGTGTGGCTGTTATCTAACCGAAAGTGAAATGGGCTCAGACGGCAACAACTGCAACAAATGAAAACATGGAAAACTTAGACAAAAAAAATCACAATGTTCGTGGACGCGTAGTTAACAAACTGTAAACTTGCTAAAATCCAAAGAAAATGGCAAAACAAATAAAAATCAAAAATGAAAATGAAATAAAACCAACAACAACAACTCTCATGTAACAAATGTTGCAGTTGGCACACAAATACAAATATATGTTTACGCAAATAGAGGCCCCTTCGACCAGCTGTGTGGCAAGGAAAAGCCTGCAACATGGTGCATGGCAATCCTAGCCATGCTCAATCAGTTTGCAACAGGCATAAAAAGATTCATAAGAAATAATTTGTAACTCTTTTTTTTTTTAGGAAATTCCTAATTTATTTATTTCCAATTTGGCAGCTAGTCAGTTATTATATTTTACACGGCTTATTGTCAACGATTGTCTTGCAACAAGCCGCTAGTTGCAATTCGTTTGTTTTGAATAATTTCTTGGGACCAACAAACAGGTCGACAGTCGCTAAACGAGCGAGTGAGTCGACATGGGCCATTAGTTTGGCTTGATTGCATATGGAGGTTTGATAAATAATAATACTGAAATTATCGCTTCACATGCTCAACAATAGCCACATGGAAGAATGGTAAGCTCAGATTATGGAAATTACGTATACGACACCCCTGAAGCAGCTGAGTGAAAACGGAAGGAAACGTGCCAAAAAATGTCTGCATAAAAAAGTGAAATTATTTATCGTTAAAAGTGCATACTGATAATTTTGGTATACATAAGTAAATATTTATTGTTCCTTAGTAAATATTAATAGTAATAGTGCTTAATTATATTCTGGTATTTATCTTTAACAATACAATAATAACCATAAACGACGCATATTAAATATGCCCCAAGCACTTAAATGCTGTTGTTAAATTTAGACTTACCTGTTTGCTTAATTGACGTGTGGCAATTGAAAACAAATAAACGTAAAAATTAAAATCTCTAAAAAGTTTTTAGAGTGTAACGTGAAATGAGAAGGCTGACTGGCGATAGTCTGAAAATATGAAAAATGTGGCAATATTCAAACAAACGAAAAAAAGGAGAAAAAGCTTTAAAAAAAACCGTAGCGAAATAAGGCAAAATGAAATGGTAACAGACATCCTAGTTCACTTCCTGGACTTCCTGTTGCTGCTTTTATCTTGTCGGTTGCGCAATGAACTTCAACTTCAACTTCAAATATCGCGTTACCGAGCGAACATTCAACATATAACATTGAAATCAAATTAAAAATCGGAAATGTTCCCGTTTCTTGATATTAGCGGAAGTGCCTGCGCCGCCATAATTCAATTCCAAACGACGGCACACACAAAGTGTGTCTGTAGGATCGGGCAGCCGAAGCTAAACCTGAATCTGCCACTGGCCAAGGAGTCTACAAGTCGTGTGGCTTAAAAAGTGAAAGGCCGCTCGCCAACTCAGCGCCAGGCAACGCAACGCAATCCAATATTTATTTAACACTCTTGGCTGGCACACAGATGATCTGACAACCAAAGAAATTTACCTTAGATGCAACTGGCTCAAATGGCCTCTTACATTGCCGCAAAATGTTGACAGCCAATGCTGTCGATGAGACAATTGCCTGTTGCCGCCTGCCAAATTGATCAGCTGCCATTGGCAACACAGCACTTCATCCTGCCACATTGCCAACTGATTGCCAATAGTCTTGCCACAGCTAATATTGTTGCACTTTGGATCACAAAGAGAGCGACGCAGTTTCAACATTTTATACACATTTTTTACGAGTATAAAACGTTAATATAATTTAAAAAAATTACAGATACAAATACAATATATCCCTTATAATTATGTTTATTTCAATCGAAACTTTCCACATTAAAATTTACCTTTAAGATAAAGTCTAAATTGACTTAACCAGACCAACTCAATTAAGGCAGCACGATTTGTAGACCAACGCTGCTTCTCCTTTTTTACCATTTATTCAAGCAACATAATTGTTAAGCATAATAATGCTAATGCTACAAATTACTGATATTATTATATATTTATGTAATTTTAAAATAAGGTAATACATTTATTCATTATTATTATTATTGCCTGCCAAGTTGATATAGTCATATCTATACATAACTCAGTTTACAAGCTGTTTGTGTTATATTTGCTATGATCAAAGATAATGTTTTGTACGAAAAACATTTTTTATTTATACTAAACTCATCTCATTATTTGAAAAATTAGAATAGTTGTGAATCTAGGATGTCAGCCGAATCGGCTTCAGTTTATTCACACTATTTGGCATTAGCTAGATTATTCGATTCTTAACTGATTGCTTAGTAAAACAGATCAAAATTACACCAATGAGCATATACATTGCTTCTAATGGAAAAATCAGGTATTTTAATTTTGGTTTCTTTTTTTTTTCAATTTGTATTGGGGTAATACTTAAATGTCTTCTGATGCCGGTAAATGTTGCACCTGGGCAGTGGCAGCGTTGCGTGTCGTCGCTGTGCTGTCATGGCTTGAATTGCATTTTTTTGCCACATGACACACACACACACTTGGCGAGCAGTGCTTCCACATTTTTCCAGCTGGCTTTTTTGATTGTGACTTTTTTTTTTATTAAATACGAGTCGTTTTTTAATTTTTATTTGCATTGAATGCGCAATGCAATTTTATTATTTATCATTTTACTGGTCGGATGCATAAATTGGCATATAAAATAACTACTACAAAAATTATTTCACCATTTCTTGTTTATTTTAGACAACGTGGCTTAGCTGCAATTGGCAATGTGCACTGGAAGCTGTGTGTCATTAATTAACGAGCTCTTGGCTCTAATCCATTATTGAGTCATTTCCTAGCTAACTTAAAGCGAAAAGTAAAATTGTTTAGATCTTTGGCTTTATGATTTGCGTAAATTAGCTTGAATTTAATTAAATCAATTTGGTGTGAATTTTTCAGCCTATAACTCATTATTTGAATGGGTTTAAAGATTACTTAGACAACTAATTAAATTAAATGTAAGTTCCACAATTTTCTGACGCCTTAATTCATTAAAACAAAATATTTAAGCGGCTTCCAAGAAGTATGTTATACATTTTAATTATCCTAAAATTATACCTTAATAATTTTTACTTACGAAATACAGTTAAATTTAAATGAAATTCAAAAAATATATTTGTTGCTTAATTTAACATAAACGGCTTACAAATGAATCAAGATGAAGATTCTGTGGAAAAAAATTGATAATTTGATTACGTGTGATTAAGTGTGAAGATAAAATTAGTATTATTAGTAAAATTATATATTATTCACTGATTTGAATAAAAGGCTGATGATTAAATATTGTGATCCGAATCGTTAAATTGATAATTAAAGTCCCTCAATGAAACCAGAAGTGTTCTTAAATGCATTAATTATTTTTGGATAAACGCCACAACCACAAACGAAGGTATCATTCTTATCGTGCGTTTTGCCAATAAGTATGGATTTTCCCATTGATTCACAATTTTTCCCAGAATATGGAATCCGCTAAGCGACTTTAAGCCGTATCCCCCACTTACGTGTCCAACAGTCGACACTCAAATCGATTAAGATCGTTGCACAAGTGACGCGTGGTTGACGTGTGTGCAATACTAAGTAAACACATGTACGCGTGTGTGTGTGTGTGTGTGTGTGAATTTGTATGAAATGAATCACAATTAAGAAACTCGTTAAGACGCACAAAAAGCTTTTGGCCTAAAGCTAAACGTTTTCTTTCAGCTGTTCAACAGCTGATTGTAGTTATTGAAAATAATTTTTACTTCCACATATTTATTAACATAGATTTATTCACTAAGGAAAATATTTAAATTTTTTTCAAAGGCAAACTGCTAACTAAAAATCAGCTGTGAAAAAGGCAAAGTGCGTCGTGCTCTGCCGGTTGATCTCTCATTCTTATTCTCTGGCTCTCTTTGCGCTCTCATCGCGCTAAGCTTTGCTTAAAGCTACACTTGTACGTTGCTCGGAGCTTAAGTGAGCATCTTGCTCAATCTTTTCGTTCAGTTGCTTTCTTGTCGCGCGCATCGATAAGCGTATGTGTGTAGTTGTCGTGTGCTCTCGCTCTTGCCCGCGTGCGCCGCCAACAGTTTAAGCTTAATGTTCATCAGAAATTAAATATAAACTATAGTTTCAAGACGCGTGTCTCCCAAACAACTCATTGTGTTTTTTTGTATTGCTTAACAATTTATTAGGAAAATCCCACCGCCAGCGGAGGGTGTCTTCGAGAGAGAAAGGGAGAGTGAGAGAGAGAGAGAGAGAGAGAGAAAGAAAGAGAGGCAGTAAGGAAACACAAGATTGCGAAATTGCTTAAAAGCGCTTGCATCGCACCAACTTGGACACATTTTAGGCAAGGTCAAGACAGGCAGCACATCGCAAGAAGGAGTCAGCTCGCCGCTTCTCGAAAAAATCAAACGCAACGATTCAGTTAATTAAAATATCAGTTGCATGGATTTAGCAGCTTAACAAACGACCAAAAAAAACAAAACGGTTAAAAGAAAAGAGACCTGAAGTGAAAAGCAAAGCAAAGCGACTAATTGAAGTACCTGTCAGTTGCTGTTCGCGGTCACTGTGCAAAGGAAACAAACAAAGCGGAATAAGCGACAGACACATAGAAAGGGGCGACAGAAATCATATATTAACAACAACAACAAACACGGTCGATACAAAACGGCTGCTTCGACATCAACTACAATAATATAAAGAAGAAAAAAAATAAATAAAACGGGTAACACATAAGCGGGACAATAAAGCCCGGCATTAATTTTTAGTCGTGCCAGTTTGTTTATTAAAGTTACTGCATATAATCACACATACAAAAGCACGGCTGACGTGCAACTAAATACTGACTACCGGCTACCCTGTAATTGGTTGAATTTTGTAATTTTTCTGTACATAATATATACAAAACGAGAACAACAAAAATGCCTCCAGTGTGGTGGAAACTGATCAAAATAATGTTGCTGTTCTTCGCACTCTTTGCAACGGTAAGTAATTTTGACCAAGCATGCTTTATTGATATCCAAAGAAATGGGAATATTAATTATATATATTGGCTTATACATGCTACTAACATTAATGTACATCAATTGTGGTGTTGGCCTTAAAAAAAAAAACATTTCCTTACATAACAGTCGTTTTTTCAATATCATAATTTACATTTCATTGCATGCATAAAACACCCAGTTTCATTTAATATTTTTTGAAAGGCATTTAGTATATGGATTTGCCTTTAGACATTTTGAAAACCAGCTTTGAAGTGCAACAATATCAACATTTTGTTTTTTCTAATACATTACATATAAATGAGACTTAAAGACTTGATGAATGCGCTGTCGATACAAGTATTGGACAAATATTTGCAATATTAAACATTTAGCACACGTTATATATTTATTTACTTAGTATATGTATTTAAATCAAATAATATTGAGGAATTCTTATATGAAACATTTTGGATTCCAGCTTGGCATTTTATAGACAAGCAGACAAGTTCTCGAAGTACTTTAATCTGTCGCTTATCAATTTGTACAGCAGGGGTGACGACCTTATTTTAAATATCATTTGAAAACGAAAAATATGTTTAAATAAATAGAATGGGACAGCGAGCGTGATAAGGGGAGGGATAGCGAGAGAGAAGGGCAAGTTGAGAGAGTAAGACATGATTAATAAGAGCTAAAATTAGATAACGATTATGAAAAATTATACATGTGATAATAAAAAATAAATAAGTATGGATAATTCGCGTGAATTTCGTTTGGTAATGAAAATTTATACATTTAAAACACATATATTGTGCAACAGATAAACTTGGGAAAAATTCCGGTATGAAATTGATGGAATCTACACATTCAACTTGATTCGGTTTATTTTAAGACAGGTCTGGGCCGGTGCATAGTATATTTATTAGATTGTTAACGGTCTAAAATCCCAAACTCAAGTTGAACAAACAGCAATGAGCACAAAGCAAATTCAGACTCTTTTTATTAACATCAGACTTAGACACATATTGGCAACTGTTTTGACTCTTGTTTGTTTTGTTATTTACTCTTTTTTAAGCTTTGTTTAATGACATATTCAGGCATGTGACAAAAATACAAAGTAATAACAAAGCAGCCCATTTTTTAGCAAAATTATAATAATAAGAAACTCATTGGACATAATACTATGTACAATATAAATATCATAATTCATTTGTAGTTGTTGTGCTCACAAACAATCATAAATTACAGTCCCCAAAAAAATTCACAAATCACATGTTGGTTACTCAAGCGCGAATTTGTTAAAATAGCATTTTTTTGTAGTTGTAGTTGACAAACGAAATGTGTTTGAGAAACGATTTAGGGTGTTAGCGATTTGTTCCAAGCTTCACTGTACTCCTCTCTGTCTAACTGTCAACTAATGCTGTTTAATGCTCAAGCGATACCTAAAATGAAATCTTACTTTCTTAACTTCTTCAACAACTCTCGGCTAAATGATGATCAAGAGCAAAAAAAAAAAAAAAAACAAAAACAAAAATCTTTCAAATGTATCTTTCAGATAGTTTGTATCAATAGCGAATTTTCAAAGCGACGCGAGGCTGAGGCTGAGGCAGCCGTTGCAGCAACGAATAGCTCCACATCGGACACGATGCCCTTTGTGTCCGACCATCTTTTAGACATCATGCACAACAGGGCCAAGGAGCAGCAGGAAAAGGAGCAACATAAGCTGAAAGGCGAGGTGTGAAATTCATGTCAAATCCCCTCAACCCAAACAAATAAGTTTAGTTTAAATGTTGAAAGCGTTTATTGTTTTCATGTCTTGTTTTGTTTATGCTAGTTCTAGATTTAGGGTTTTATTTTGTTTAGTACTTAAGCGTTTCCACACTTTTCGTTTGACATTTCACTTCAGTTGGCTGCCAAGGATATTGAAGACCGCGTTCGTGAAATATTTCTCGTTAACGATGGCCAAGGTGTGATGATTTTTAATGTAAGTGAACACATAACACATAACACAACATCGCATGTATTCATCGAAGGCCAACTCATACACTCGACAAAAAAAACATAGACTCGACAGACAAGAAAACATCTTCCTTAATTACATTGATTTTCTAAAAAAAATCTTATGCTTATGACTTTGTTTTAATATAATTTTTTTTAAGTGTATCACTTTCATCAATACCTGTTCGTGTATGCTAACCGTTTTCTGTGTTTCTGTGTGTGTGAATATGTTTCAATTTTATTCGGCTTAAAAACTAACCGCAAAATTTACACACACAGACGACGACGACGCACGAAGCTGCATCTTTCATGCCCATACCCACAGACAGCCTCCTGGCAACTGAGTCTCAATCTGAATCTCAAACACAGTCTTTGTCTGGGGCTGGGAACAAGTCAAAGCACTACCATCAATATCAAAGCTTGAATCATCAACAGCAGTCGTTTAAAGTGCAGCGATCACCGGATGGCAAGCTGAATCTCGTCTTTAATGATCCCATCGTATCTTTGCAGAGCACCACACAAAATACACTCCACAACACACAACAGCCACAACAAACGCAGCAGCAGTCCTCATCCCCCCAACAGCGTCCGCGTCATCCCACTTCGGATAGTAAGTAGCCAGCCACAAAACAACAACATTTCCCGATCCTCTACCCAAAATTCAACAAATACAATTAACCAACTAAATCGATGACTAACGTTTAACTCATCAGGTTTTGTGTTTCCCGACTCTGTAGATAAGTTCCGGCGGCAACAGAATCCGGCCACAATTGATACGGGCGATCTTCAGTGTGCGGATGGCTTTAATCAGAGCCGCTCCTTTTGCACCGAGGTCAACAACTATCCGGATCTGTCCGGACTCAAAGACGTACTCATGTCGAGTCGATTTGCCGGCCTCCGCATCGATCAGCCGGTGCCCACGGAATTCGGACTGCGCATCAACGTTGACGAGCAGTTGTGCAACAGTCATGTGAGATATTTGTACCCGAAAATGGGACAAAGAGAGGACCTCACCTGGCAGTACATTGTCAACACGGATGGGTTCAAGCAGGGCATACTCATCGAAGAGTGCGAGTGAGTTTCCGATATGCACGCCATGACTTTATTAGACTTAATGCTAATCCTTTTCACTCACAGTAATGATGGACAGAGCTGTCAGTTCCTGGACAGCTTTCCCAACAACTATGTGCCCATCTGCAAGCAGCATTATGTGCTGCGTCAGCTGGCCACCATCAACAATGTGAGTAGTGGTCAGCCGGAGGTGACCACCGGACCCTTCAAAATACCCTCCTGCTGCAAGTGTGTGATCAAAAGTAAATTCAGCCTAGAAAACGATCCTTGAGGCTCTACTCCGTTCAGGCCAATCAAGCTAGGAACGGGGATTGCGGTGTAGCTTGCTAAAACCAAACATGCCAACTGATAACCAGTCAGCCAATTTCAGCACATATTCGATTTGACATTTGATGTAAGCATTGATTTTTTTTTTCTTTATTTAAGACAACATTTTATATATATCCACTTTGTGCCGAAGTCAGTTTTTTCAGTTTAGCTTTTAATTATTGGTTTCCAAAAAGTAAAAATGTGTGAATTAATTAATATGTTACAAATTCCATTTCAATTCACTATTTTCATGATTGACAAACAAAGGGAACAGAGAGAAATTAGTGCACTTTAAGATTTGGATGGTTGACGTGGGGCTGATTGTTCACTTGATTAGCTTTCGAAGAGTCCATCCCATGGCATAGAATCCAACCAATTTTAAAGCCATCTGCTTGCTTTCCACGTTGCCAACATTCTTAAATCGTTTGTGAAGTTTACCAAACATCGAATCCATTATAATTATGCAAGTCGACGGAAAACAGGAAATGGCAAAATTTGTTAGAGAAACAAAATTATTTTTTTTATTTTATTTCTCTTTAGTTATTTTCGATTCGGAATAAATTTTTTGTATTGCTATGTGTCGGGAATGTCTATATACACTGAGAGTATTTTTTTGTAATGACAACTACGACATGAATAATGCCTACTTGATTTAGTAATTTAATTTAATATATATTTATTTTTTTTCTCTCTCTTCTTTTTTGCAGCAGCAACAAGTTTCACCCACCACAGAATGGCAGGCCAAACTGTCTAGGGTTTGATAATTGTTTTAAGATTTGTAGACTAATTGTTTTACATGAACATAACACATTTCTTCATGCGTATAAGAATATATATAAATATATACATAAATCTAAATGCAAACACTCAAAAAAAGCAAAGCCATAAATTAGAAGAAAAAAAAATAATTAGCATTTAATAAAGATATGTTTTTCTGACGCTGCTCTAATGCATTAAAATATACATATATATATTCATGTCATGTCTGCACGTTGATTGTTTTCATGGTTTGTCTAGAATAAATACATATAATTAGTTTTAGATTATGTTTAAAAGCAAAATAAATAAAAACAAAATAAAAATCCCAAACAAGATAAGATAATAATGCATTTTGAAAACCATGACAAAATATCACGCACTCGACAAATGAGATGGCAAGTAATGTGAACAATATGCACGAGGCAAACAAAAGTTCTTTGAACCCATAGTTACAACAAAAACAACATGTGTTTGTTTTAGCCAGTTTGCTGGTTAACTGGCCAACTACTACCAGAACTGCATGCATATATATTTATTTAACTATTAATAATAATTCAGTGCGCCCGCTGTGTCAACTAATTACAGTTAGTATATGTAAACAGCTCACAAATAACAACGGTTTTTTTTCGATGGCAGGACGAGTCGTATGCGCAATGTGTCTTTTGCCCTCTGTGTGCACTTTAGTTTGTTTCCACTGTTGCCTGGCGTTTGGTTTGCGCAAATCGATAATATTTATCGATTCCAGGAGCACAAAAACTTCGTAAGTATGTCAAAGTTAGGTCGAACAATGCGAGTGACTTGAGTTAAAATGCGTATGTGAGAATTTAGATACACACACACAGGCACACACAGATACACACCCACAGAGATACACACACACATATTGTATTTAATTACCATTTTTTTTTGTCTTGGCCCAGCGAGCGCTTCAAACATATCATCAATCATATCTACGGCTAAAAGAAAACTAATTTGTGTAGAATTTTATCAGTTACATGTTTTGTATTTTGGCCTTCTTGCAGCCCTTACCAATAATCATGTCTCTTTACCGAATACGAAACTGCCCTTTCAATGGGACTGGGCGGACATTATTTTGATTTGCGCCATACCTCAGTAAATTATTGGAAAAATATAAAAAGTACATTTTCGAAACGACGCTCAAATACTCTACCAAAATTTCACAAGATCAAATGTTAATTGTTTAGTTGCAAAACAAATTTAAATTTGAATATTAAAAATAGAAATGAATTTTGTATGGGCCAGTTTGCATTTATCAATAGCGTGCCAAAGGGCTTATGCATTGTGTGTCCTGCAAGGATATATAATAATCTACTGGACAGTCAGACAATCCATTTGTTGTTGTTGTTGTCTTTGTTGTTGTTTTTGTTGTTGGTGCCTTGTAATTGCGGCAGCACATTTGCATGGCAAAAGGAGTTAATGGTGGTTGCCTGATTTGTTGTTGTCGATGTCGGCCGGTTGTTGTTGTTGTTGTTGCTGTTGACTTTTTGTTGTTATTTGGTTGCTGTCGTTTGGGGCAATGTGGCCTTATAAAAGCCTTCGGTTGGCGGCAACATGGCTTCACAACGCCGGCAGTCGGTGGCTCAGTCGCTCTCGGTGCAGGTTCCCGTGCTGGTCTTCATTTTATTTGTTATGTCTTTTACAGCCGGCAATTGCACTTGCTGGTTATTTTGTGTGTTTTACCGGATTCGCATTATGTGAAATTATGCAACTGATTGAATAGAGCAAAAGGTCAAAGGAAGCCTGCAACATATTTGCAACTGTGTTTTTTGTGCAGCGTTGAATTTCTTGCAACTGTATTTCATTTGGATGCGCAACATGTGGTGTGCGGCTGGGTGAACTACATTCAGTGACTGTCGACGCATATTAATGAACTACCTGGTAATAAATAAACATTAATTGAAATGCATCGCAAGCCGCAGAAAAATCACCTACTGCAGCTAGAAAAGCACTCGGATAATGAATAAGCGATTTAATACAAAATAACTTGCGGTTTGGCTAATGTTGCATGCAGCAGCAAAGCAACAAATCTAATATGGATGCCGGACAGTCGAATACCCGTAACCGCATCTGGACAACGGGCACCGTGAACAATGGATTCTTCGATGAGAATCAACAGCCGGGTGAGTCAAGTATTCCAGTTAAGTTTAAGCACAAAAATCGATTTCTCGCTAAATTCTATATTAAAGCTGAGACCATGCAAATTATTGCAATAATTTCGATAAATCTTTGCATTAAAATCTTATTTACATAAATACCTTATAAACAAATAAATACTTTAAGTACCTCGTTAAAAGTTATTAAGCGATTTTACTGATGAATAATCAGCGTATTTCCAATCAGATGACAATTAATTGGATGTATAAGAAACTGAATTAATGTTGTAATCTTGAAAAAAAAAGAAAACTCATCAAAGAATAATTATGATTTTAATTATGATTTTAGATCATTATTCGGAATTGCTGGAGTTTCTAAAAAAATTGGATTTTCATCTTTAGAATCGGTTTTGTCCTTTGATTTAAATATATCTGTAATCTTATCTTCGGCAACAACATCTTTCAACTCGTCCTCCTTGGGCTTATTTTCCTCCGATAGATCGATCGATTTCTTATTTATAGGAGTGTCATTTGGACTGTCTTTGGGCCCTGAAGTTATGAACTTAAAAACTTTTGATAGCAGCATTACAGTCGCTATGGTTAAGATGGCGGCCCACAATTTAGTAATGAATTCCAGATTATCCAAAACGTTCTCTTTTAACCATTTAAGATCATTCATGGAATCAGTTAACTGATGCACATCCTCAGCCATGGCAAATAAATGAACTTCATTATCAAAGACTTTATAGCCAAACCATTTTAGAATTTGCGACATTTTAATTTCTAATTTACGTTCCTGTCTTTTCCAAATAAATAAAATAGGATTGTTTGTATTGACTAATGAAACAAAGGAAATGATTTTGAATTATTTTATATACATTTATTTAGTTAGAAACATTTGGTTAAGCTAAAAACCTTTTTTGAATTCACTATATTAATTTAAATCCTTAAAATAAATTCTAAAATGCAAAAAAAGAATTAATGTTTAGTAAATTTATTTAGCAATTTTGTCATTTTGATTTCTTGATAAACATGAATTTTCTAATTGTACATATATATATCTATATATATATGATATGCGATACCTTTGGGTAATCAAATGAAAAAAATACGCTTTAAAATTAGTTTTAATATCGCCGGACACGCAAAACATTTGCGGTGCATTGAACTTTACGCCGTGCTCAATGGGTAATGCATGTTGCATTTGCATATGACAGGTGAATGCATTATGGCATCTATATAATCTATATATGTATGTCCAATTGTCCGAATTGTAAATAGACTACAACACACAATCAGCCAAGCAATCAGCAAATGGATCAAGATTAGAAAATAATACCACGCCAGATGGCAGATGGCAGAATTCTAAGCTGACAAGAACAAACTAATTATTATAAATAAATTGTCAGTTTAGAAGGTATACTATAAATATTGGCTAATGTCAATCAATTTTTTGTTGATATTATTATATATTCATATACATATCTGTGACATGTTCTGTGTTTTTATTATAGCCCAAAGGAATCTATTGTCCGGCCAATTGGGACCGGTTCGTGCTTTTAGCGGCAATGGAAATGCGGACAGTGGCGAAAACAAAGAGTTGCCCTTCCATGCGATAAATCCCCATCTAATTGGCGTCCAGTCAAAGTGTGTACCCCAACCTTCAATCCATAAGAAGCTATTAATTATGTGTATTTTAAATGTAATCCCCAGGTTTCGTCGTAGTTATTATCACAAGGTCGTCTTCGGCGGATTAGTGGCCCTGGTAATAATTCTGCTGATCGCAATCATAGTAATAAGCGTAACACGTGAGTAGCAGTCAAATTTGAGTACACTCAAAAAAAAAAAAATATATTCTATATCTAAAATCAGAGAATAATTTTATGGCTTTTAAATTAATAGTTTTGGCCAAGTCTTAATTTTATTTGATGATCGAATTAAAATTATGTTAAAGATTTTACAACTAACTTATTGCAAAAACTAAAATTCTATTTTTTTCTCTGAGTGTACTTAATTGTGTATTCTTTTTTGCTCATATTAATTGACTACTTTTTGGCAAACAGTTAGGAAATCCAGCAACATGTGTCGTAGCAAAGAGTGCATCCGCACAGCGGCCAGCCTTGTGTATGCCATGGACGAACAGACTGATCCTTGCGAGGACTTTTACAAATTCACCTGCGGCCGCTGGGCCGACGAGCATCCGCGTCCTGATTCGGCCACCTCGAACGACTGGTTCCGCGAGCGGCAGGCGCATATAATGCGAGTGGTGCGCTCCTTCCTCCAGTCGAACATTAGCAGCGAGGAGCCCACCGCCGTTGGCATGGCCAAGACCATGTACAAGGCCTGCATGGACACGGAGCGGCTGGACGAGCGTGATCTGGAGCCACTTATTAGCTACATGCAAAAGTTTAAGCTTCAAGTAGTGCCCTCGGTCCTCAATCTAACGCTCAGCAGTGGCTCAAAATATGGCACGGATGTGGTCAATTTCACGTACAATTGGCTGGACACTATTGTGGCCATTAAGCGACATCTGAGCCTGGATCTGTTGATTGGTTTCGATGTCTTTCCCGATCCACTGAACCGAACCCTCAATCGCATTGCCCTGGGCACACCCGAAACGGATTCGGCCTTTCCTTTGTTAGTAAGACGGCGGGACTGATTAATCCCAGACTAAACTCACACCAGATTCATCCACAGCAACAACGATGAATCCCATAAGTTGATGCGCAGAATCCATAGACGAACCATCTACATGCAAAATATTGATGAAACCAACGAAAGCGACGAGGAGGAGTCCTCAAAGCAGACGGGCCCTGGATTGTCCGGCTATATGCACTACGTGCACAATGTCATTGAAAAATATCTGCTCTATGTTGATCCGGATGTTAATCAGGAGGAGGCCGCCGTGGGCATAACGGAGCTGGTCAAGCAGGCGGTAAAAGTGGCTCGAAAGATTCATACGGTTTGTTGGGTGGTTAAACTAGGAACTATTTCCAGTTAAAAGATTTGCTTACTTGCAGCTGAAGGAGGAGGCTGAGAACTCAACGAAACCCTCGAAGAATCCAGTGGAAGACATCGTTTACATCTCACTGCTGGAGCTGCAGAATCAGACGGACAAAAACATTGCACCACAAAAAATGCCCATCTGGTCGCGGTACATGCAACAAATCTTGGCGCACACGAAACATGCCGCCAAAGCGGAAACCATCAACACGACGATGATTATAACCAGCCAGGCGGATATATACTATCTGCAAAACTTGGTGGAATACTTGCAGGAGACGCCGCCAATGCACATTGAATCCTTCTTGTGGCTCAGTGCTCTCGAGGAGCTGGTGTTGCACACGACAAGCAGCATGCGTCTGCTGCATGCCGAATATATGCGCCTGGTCATTGGCACCGAGGGCAGCACCCCTCGTTCCCTCTACTGTGCCCACGGGGTGAACAGCCTCTTCGGCATGGCCGTCAGCTATGTGCTGGCCGATGAGCATTTTACGAGGGAGACGCTGCCACGCGTTGAGCGCATGCTGAGCGATATACGGCGCTCCTTCGATAGACTGGTGCGTGCCACAACTTGGATGGATGCGGCAACCAAGCGGCAGACAATGCAAAAGTCGGCTGACATGAAGAGCTTTATTGGTTTTCCCGATTGGCTGACAAATCCCACTGCTTTGAATGACTATTATGCAGGCGTTGAGGTTAATGCGACCACCCATCTGGAGAACCTAATGGGATTTGTGCACTGGCAAATGCTGGGCAAGATCAATGACATGGACAAGCCGGAGCCCATTGGCTGGGCCACATCGCCATCCAATGTGAATGCCTTTCACACCTTTCAATCGAATGCCATAAGTAAGCCAATAAAATAAGAATTTCATCATTTTTATATCCAAATATGATACACTGAACGAAAATTATGATATTATTGGTATATTGGTTTTTTTTTATTAAAGTTGGCATTAATATATTTTATATATCATTTTGTATGCACCATTTTTCCCATTTAAATACTGTTTTCCACATAAAAATTAAAGTTGAAAATGATTAATTTCTGAAAATATTTTGATAAATATATTTTGTGATATTTAAATTTTTTCAAAATTTAATTGCTTATTGATAAATTTTATTATGAGTAGGAACAATATTAGTTTAATAACATAAAAAGGTTTTTTTTAATACTTTCAACAAATATATTTTCTAACAAATGTCAAATTTTGCTTTTATTATTCTAATTTTGAAATAATTTATTTAAGCTGATTTTGTTAAGAGTTGACAACTTTAAAACTTGTTTTTCTTTTGCAGCTGTGCCCATTGCCATACTGCAGTATCCGTTCTACGAACTTGGCCTCGAGTAAGTTGGCCAAGTTGGACTCTAGTCGAGCATAACTCACGCAGCACTGGTCACATTTCTCTGTGCACTCTCCACTCTGCACCCGTCGCACCCAGCACCAAATTTGAGGTCTTTTATCCCATAAGATAGCAACTCAATTACATTTGTTTGAACGCTTCCTTATTAGAGCCCTGAATTACGGGTCGATTGGCACGATACTTGGCCATGAGCTGACGCATGGCTTTGACGACAGCGGACGACGGTTCGATAGGGAGGGCAACATGGTCGAATGGTGGTCCAACCAGACAATCAATGAGTACGTCAATCGCACCGAATGCTTTGTGGACCAATACAGTCACTACTATCTATCGGATATTGGTGAATACGTAAGCATTCCAACGGAAATGGGAGCTGGCCAATTAATTGCGCAATACATTCTGGCTTACAGATTGACGGCGAACTGACGCTGGGCGAGAATATTGCCGATAATGGCGGGATGCGGGAGTCCTATATGGCGTATCGCCTCTACGTCGACGAGGTGGGCCGTGAGCGACTTAAGCTGCCCGGTCTGGAGCATTATACGCACGAACAGCTGTTCTTCATCGCATTTGGAAATCTGTGGTGTGAGACGTACACACCAGCTGCGTCGCGCTATGCACTGGAGGATTCCCATTGTCCGGGTCAGATACGGCTGAAAGGCGTGCTCTCCAATTCGCAGGAGTTTGCGCGCACCTTCAAGTGTGCACGCGGCACAGCCATGAATCCCGATAGGCCCAAGTGCCGCATTTGGTAATTGGCTGGAGCCGCAGCTAACAATTTATCAATGAACAGTTAAGTGATTTTTCTACATAATTTTACTTGTAATTAAGTCTAGGAATTGAATGTATTTCACAAGTCATTTCGGCTCGTATTTTTATAAATATCCAATAAATGGAATTTTCAGAGGTTCTTTTTTCACTTTATTATACATTTTGATCCGAATCCACATTGCGTATGCGCAATTTCCATAATGCGCAGAAAATTATGCAACGAAAATTTGCCTTATGGTTTTCAGATCAAAAAGTGCTGCATACTTTTATGCTGAGCATGAAAATAAATTCACCACATATTACATGTAAAATTTTAAATTAATAATGTTTCAATTCTGCATCATTTATTCAGTATTAAGATAAAATTAAATGACGAATATTTATAAATTGAGGATTACATTTGATGGCATACATTAATCAAAGCATATTTCTATACACATATATTTATGGATTAATTTAATATACATATAATTCATTTAATTCATTGAGTCGACATTTACAATAATACACTTAGTATATATATATATATATATAGACACTTAACAATTGATGCCTTTCATTGGAGATTCAGCACTAAACGCCTCTAAAATTGGGTGGAGCTCAAGTAACTGTTGCCGTCGCCTGGAAACGAACCAGCGGCATTTCGCGGCTGGAGACCGAGTTGTGTCTCCGCGTCTGGCTTGGCGCCGGAAGCTACCGTAAGACTGTGGTCTCGGCACATGAAAATTGGCTCTGCAACAGCAGCCGGCAATTCAACAGTTAATTAATGTATATAGAATAATAATTAACTGTTTTTAAATACCATTTGCATAGAATTCGCACGAAGCTTTCGTCTTGTGCTGATGTAGGTGGTGCAGGTGTTCACACGATGTAGGTGGAATGCATCTTCGGTTCCTGCGAAAGAGAGAGAGACAGGGAATTAAAAGAATACAGAGAGAGAAAGAGAGAGGAAACAGCAAGAGCAATAAAGAAATCAGAAACCTTGATTAAATAGTTTAAAAATGTAATAATAATTTTTGTTATTTAATATTTGGTTAATATTTATGTGTCTACACATGCAGTGGGTGAGTCTGGGTGAGTCAGGCATTGATGGAACTAGGAGATTAACATGCGTCAACTGTTAGTACCAATAGCGATATAATAGCCACAATTAGAAATTGGAAATTTAGTAAGTAGATACTAGAGAGAAGGGAGGCACCTAATGCGTATTTTAGGTTTCCTGACTAGACCATCACCATTTCGGCGATGGTATTTGTAGGTCATCTCACCGGTTGCTTCATAGCTGCGCTCGCCGCGACTGCGCAAATATCGATGCAAACAGCAGCAGCGCCGCAAGCCGGGCACACGGTACATAATCTGTAGGAAACCACCCCGGAATCGGGCATTCATATAGCAGTAGATGATGGGATTATAGCAGCTGTGCGACATGGCCAGCCAGTGGAAGGCGAACCACACATAGGGCAATGGCTTCCAGTTGGCAAACTCGTCATCGTTCAGCATCAGCTGCAAGAGAATCACAATTAATCCAAGATGTCCCATCCAAGATATCATTTACTCCACCCACCTGCAGTATGTTGAATGGCAGCCAGCAGCTGGTGAACACAATCACAACCGTCAGCATCATTTTAATCATCTGGAAGCAGAAAACGCTTATAAATAAATACATAAAGTAAATGTAATAAAATCTTCATTTTTTGGGTTTGTCAAGCAGCCAAACAGAACACCAAAATTGAATGCTTTGACATCTCGGCGGTTCAAAGTTCATGCCACTGCTCAAGACGCATGTGGCAGCATCTTGTCTTTTGCAAAAAATGTCACTTTTTGTCTGTGTTTGTATTTGTGGCTGCCTCTTAAGTGGCAGCATGGCGAGAGTCCATTAAATGTTCGGGTCAACGTCTAACTTGATTTATATAAAAGGCAAGCGCAACCCAACTGATTAATCAAAAGGAAAAATATCGCACACGCTTCATGGAGTTAAATCAGTAAATCCCAATACATTGGAGCAGCTTATAGATTTGAGAGTGGGCTGCCAGCGAGACAGGATTATGCCGCACAATCTGGCCTCAGGCGTGCCACATACGTGTTGGACTGAGTAATTATGTGCTCATAAATAAGCCGCAAGCACAGATGATTTCAGGACATATCGAAAGCGTTGCCCAGCTGGAAAGTGACAGCTACTCAGTTCCTTAATATGTTTATATATAAATATATATTTATATATGCGAATACTTGTTGTATAGCCTTTTGGACATCTGAACTTTATGCCAATAAAAGCAACTTTTATGTGATTTTGCTCTAGACAAATAGCGTGTCTCATTTATTGGGCTAAGGTGATTTTATATACAATCTATAAAACAAGGTTAATAAAAGTTTTAAAAATCAGAAAAATATCTTAAGGGTGTAGAAATATATTTACTAAGCAGAAGAATAAATTTATATCCTGATCAGGTTGAATTTATCATTCGCTTTTTAAAATATTATAATTTAAAATATTTTTTAAACATGTTCAATAAAATGCATGTGTGAATTTTATTATGTAATTTTTTATATTTTTGAATAGATAGGAAAAACTGAAGATATTCACAAATTAATTTAAATTAGGTTCTATTCAAGACTTTATTCTAGAGACATTGCATATGTATTTATAATTAGTAAATATGTTCCACATTTATGTCTGTTTACCCAAATATTCAATTTTAAAAGCTAATAAAAGTGCAACCTGTCAGTTGCAAGCTGCACGTGGCAAACCCACTTGGTAAGTGACTAATGCAAAATGACAGCCTGGTTAGAAGCCAATGTTTCAACATAGTTTTACGATGCATTAGTCACGTGTCTTGACTTGGCCAAATGGGAAAATGGGTGCACGACATGACTGTTTAAAAATAGTTGCCAATCAGCTGAGCTGAGCTGCCAAAATTGAGTTGCATCTAGAACATGATTGGCTCTGAAGTAGATGTCATCTTGCAGAAATCTCCAAATATGAATAGACTTTAAAATGTTAATAATCTCATCATGTGTGTAAATTTTGGTTTCTGCCTCAGACACAAATACAAACAACTTTTATATCGCATTACCGACCACATTTACATATGCAACCTGCTATTGTATCGTGTTGCACACATTAATAAATATATGGCAACTGTCATGCCACTGCTGCCAGTGGTCTTCTTCCATATACGCTTCTCACAGGTTAAATTACCCCACATCATACATTTCTGAAGTTAATTTCTAAGAATTTAATTATTGGCACAAAACTTTATTAGAATAGAAAAAGAATTATTTTTTCAACCTGAATTATTTGCAGCTTTTCGTATTGAGTATCCAGCTCGCCGTCTTTTGAAAATCCAAAATTTCCCTTACAATTTAACCATTTCTATAAATTGATATACAGGATATCTACAATTCGATCATTACCGCAGTATTCTTATATCCAAATTTGTGTCCAAGTCAGCAACAAAGAGCATGAAGAAGATTCGAAAATATTCAGATTCTGATTTAATATTTAATAAGCCTGTTTTTTATGTAAGCCAAATTCTTATTGGAATTTCTAACGAGAACAATAAAATTGCATTTGTATTTGCTGCGTGCAGTCAGTCAATAAAAGCGATAAATTTCGATATTTGCGGTTGTTGCCAGGCAACCAATAACACGTTGTGGCAAATGTGGCATGTGTCGGGTTTGACCTACTACAACCACATGAACTGTGTGCTGCACTTTTGGTTGATCGAACAAAGAAATTTTATCGGCTAAATTCGTTTAGATTAGCTGCAATTATTTAATGCAACCTTGAACCGAGTATGTCGAATTGTTTTTAATGGAAACTCAGCTTGCAGCATATTGATGCACCTTCATATGTGAGGCATCATTTGGCCAGTTGATTCAAGGCAAACACTAAAAACTGTGCAGCTGTCGTCATAATAACGATTTCGCTGGTTTGTTTTGGTACGTTTAGATTTGGTTTCGTTGGCCAACAAATTGGTACGGATTATTTGTTTCAGATTTTGGCTTTTGGCCGTAACTTAATTGTCCACAGTTGCCACAGTTGCAGCAGCAGAAACAGCAGCAGCAGCAGTGCCAGATCGCATCAGCTATTTGACACTTTGACTTTTAGCCACATGAACCGGTTACGGTTTATGGTTACGGCTTATGCCCACTGTTAGCTGTTATGTCCACCCATTAAACTGAATGCTGCCGCGTCTGTTGCTTACATAAATAATGGGTTCATGTGCGGCATGTTGTAATATTTATACACTATTAAACTGATTTCCACTTTATGCGAAGCCTCCCACAACGGCCAAAAAAAAAAAAATAAATAAATGAGATGAGATGAAAAACCCTTTCAAATGTCAGACTGAAAAATGATTTTGAACGAAGCAAAGTACAAACTAAGTGATTTCAATTTTGATTCGGACAGATGGGCGGTGCTTGAGACCATTTGCCTTTGGACGTGCCACACGCAAAAGGGTCTAAATGAGGTGCAAAGCTTGTAGTCAAATTATTCGCTAATTAAATTTCTTGGCACGTCGCACGTCATCAAGTCCATTCGGGGACTTGACTGACTTGGGCAGAAGTCTTTGTTTGATTAATGTGATGAGGGCTGTGAACTTGTTTGATTCTTAAGTGCAAAGAAATTTAATTTATTTATGTTAAGTGTGTGTGTGTATTTTTGCAATTTAAGTGCTTTAAGCCATTGAGTGATTGTGTGTGGCAGGCAACTGAAATAACCGTCGGATAAATGTCAAATGCAAAGTATGACGAAACACAAACAATAAGCCAAAAACTTTCATCTTTCAGTTGACAAAACAAAAACGAAGCCAAATCATTTCAACTGTTTTTTCATATCTTTTTCTTTTCGATATCAAAAGGCTTAATTTTTGAAGAAAGAGCCGGTCAAAACGGCTAGAAATCAAACTGTACAATCAGCGGAACGTGAGTACGAAAGCGGCCCTAACTTCCGCACCTACCTCTGCCTCTGCCTCTGCCCCTGCCCCATAAAAATACGAGGTAAGCGCATTAAACTTGATTGCAATTTTTTGAGATAGCCCCGTAATACTTTTGTACGGCTGCAATTATTATTCACGTCGTTTTCAGATTTAGTTTTATTTGTTTACACTCAGCTGGGAATTGACCTCTATAAGCGATAAGATAGAGAAACAAAGACGATAAAATGACGATGATTAAATAAAAATAGATAATGAAATTTTGCCATTGTTTAAAATGCTTTTGTTAAACTTTTCTCTGTTACCCCTTAAGTATTAATTAAAAATCATTTGCAGATTGTATAAAAATGACGACTTACAAAATATAAATATTTTTAATAATGTCAAAATTATTTGAAAATTGAAAAACAATTCAAGCTCGATCAACTTCTTATTATAGATAATTAGAATTGCTTTCTTCCTTAAGAAAAAACTTGTTAATAAAGTAGACATTTTAGCCAGGTTAAACAGCTCATTAATATAGAAATTTTAACTATCTAAAGCTATTAATCAAATTTATTTCTTATCGATTAGCGCGTGCTTGAGGCTAGCCAATGGCCTGCAGTTTGAGCCATGTTGCTTAACTGTATATTTTGTGGTGAACTCGGTTAACCCGCATATCTCCAAATCAATGTAATGGAGGGCAGTGTTAATTGTAAGCCAATTACGAAAAAGTGGTGCTTGAAAATTGCTCTCAAAATATTAAAAACTTGATTAGCCCGAACAACGCTTTGAAGTGTTGCCAAAAACAGCTAAAAGCGTCTACATTGAATGGTCATTGAAATGGTTTATAACAATGTCGATGACTTAAACTAATCAACAACTTTATTGATTATATTATATATAACAAAAGCTATGCTCTCCCAAATTTGGCACGTCTAATTCGCCAGGTATCCACAATGAAAATGAAAATTAAGACATAATAAAATGAGTGTAAAAGTATCGTAAAAATCCAAACGTCATAAAAAATAATCCAATAAAAAAATCTAGTTAGGTGGGTTGCCCCTCCCCATGGATTAGACCAAACTGTAAATGGAATTTTCTTGTGCAATTATAGTCGACAAAATTAATGGGGCAAGAATAAAACATTGTCCATTGACTGACCGTTGAGTCGGTAAACCATATTGGGCGATAAAGCCAAATAAAAATAAAGCCCAGTAGCAAAACTCATAGGCTCATAGAGGCGTGGCACCACAAGTTAGATGAATGCCTCGTGGCATTTAGCAAGTTGCTTGTGGGTCTGCCACAAACGAACGTGACGCTGCTTTTACTTTAACGACAAACATACATTATAATTAAGGCTCTGCCGAGGGGTGGGGCGCAATCGGAGGCGTGTTCACAAACGGGCTGAGGGCGCAATTAATTATAGCGAAAGTGTCATAAACTTTAAGGAAAGGAAAGGCAGTAGAAAAGCAGTGGAGGCAGTGCAATGGAGGAGCAATGGAAAGGCGCAGACAGAAGCCTCCCAAAAGCTGTCAATTAAACGAAGCAAGCAGAGCCCAAAAAATTTCAGCTCCGTTGCTGGGCTTTAGTTGCCACCCTGCAGCAGTGGCAAGAACCCTAAGCAAATGCTACTTAAATAAAGGTCATGCAACTTTCATCCAACTTGCGATATTCAGCACACGTTTTGGTCCTATGTTTGTTCTACTTGTGAAATGCTATGATCTAAAATATTCCACAGGAGAAGTATTTTATTTTTCTTGAATACAATAATAATTTTCCAAATAAATTTCAATTATCTTATAATGTGATTAAAATTAAAATTAAAAAAAGGCTTTGCTTTTTAAATTATTTGGTCATTTGAGATAGGTTTGTAAATCGTTTTCAACTGCATACAAATTGATTTTTGAAGTAGACATTTTAATGAAAGTTTTGAAAATTGCTTTTACGCTTCTTGCAACCACTTTAACAGTTGATAACTTAAAAGGGCAGACCAAGTTTCTCACAAGGTGTACTTAATCAGCAATATGCATGTGCACTTTAAGCCATTTGATAAGAGGCCTGGCCAAAATGAAAGCGTCGACTGGGAAAGATGCAAGCACGCAAAACCGCAACAGCAACAAAATGCAAATAGATTTTGGGCCGAAAGAAGAGTGTTGCTAAATAACGGTAGTCTGCTGAATGAATAGATGTGGGTTACAAGGTCTAAAGTAAAAGCATATAAATTACAAACACACTCAGACTTACCAGTAAACGTGTAGAAAATTTAGAGCTCGAAGAGGGAAGCAAACATTTTCAGGTGCCAAAAGCATGTAAAGCATTTTCCACAAGGGGTAAAAACGTGTGAGTAATTTGAGACCGCCCATATGTGAGACGGCAAGAGGATATTGCCAAGTGCAACAACAACAACAACAACAATAGCAAAAAAATAGTAGCCACAAGTTTTTGTTGCCCAATGCCGCAACACAGTGAACGAGATTTGCAATCTCCGAGAACGGTTTAAATTGCGACAATGTTGGGGTCGAGGCCAGCCCAAAACACCCAATCTATTCCCGTTGGTGGCATGTATCCATGCATGCAACTTCAATTACGTACGGTGCTCTAAGTGGTATGCCAGACGTATCTGATTAATGGACGTCAGTCGCCCCCTACCCGCCCCAAAGCAATGTGTGTAAAACTTAGACTGAGGAACTAAGGAGTATTTAGAAATATATTTAAATTTTATTATTTTCCCTTTTTGGCACAGCTGCAATTGCAAAAGTCAACAGACAACCGGCAAAAGACATTTCGACTGGCTTGTTGATCGAGCGAATGGAGTTGTGTGTTGTATGAGTGATGAACCATTGATTAAAGGGATTGCTGGTTGGGTCAACATTTGAGGCGTCACCTGCATAGACATCCGGAAGCAAGACATAAGTATGAAAACAAAATATGTAGATGGCTGGAACAAAGGCAACGGCACAACTTGATGGCTTCGGGCCACCTACAACAACTGTTGCCATTGCTGCTGCTGCTGCTGCTGTTGCTGTTGCTGGCGGGCAAAGGTAACAGCAGCAGCAACAACAACTACAACAACAACAATAACCATGCAAAAGTGAAAGTGACAAAGTGTAGCGTAGAGGAAGAAACTGAAATTCGAGCGACAATGACAATGCGAATCTGCGGACAACGCTGTGTATTTAAAGCATTAAAAACATTACACCAAAAAAACAGATAAAAAAAAGATACAAAGCAAAGCCAAATAAACGCAGATTGCAATGTTTAAAAAGTGAAACAACAACTAAGCGAAAAGAGATAAATGATAAAAACTAAGCACAAAAAAAAATTCAATTTAAAACAGATGTAAAAGTTGTTTGTTTCTCTTTAAGCCAGAAGAGCGTGGCTAGAAGCAAACATGCGGGTGCCCTCAGTACACTCAGAAATAAATAAATATATCTACCATGGTAAAATTCATTTTTAATTATTCTCAAAATTTAGGCAAATATTTTAATAATAGTTTTAATATTATTAAAAAATTACAAAAACTTTTATTTTATTGCATATTTAAATATTATAGAGGCAATATTTTAGAGTGTATTTTAAGCTCTAGTTGTAGCTAGTTGTCCACGATTAAACAGCTGTAAACTTAAAATGCTGCATCAGCCGTGGCAATTGAGGTTTACCCAGTTCACTTTTTAGGGCGACCCACTAAGTGGAAGGGTGCATCAAGGGAAGGCGCCGACCCTGTGGCAAGCACCTCTTTTACTGACTGTGAGTTCAACCACTTTAAAACTTTGGGAAAATCATTCACACAAGTCAACTTAATTAAAATGGACTCAGACCCAACTTAGACCTCGGGTTTCTTTCTCTTCCTTATCCACCATGTTGCCTAAATGGCGGAAAGCATTAATTTAACACCTTTTGCCAAGATTAACGATAGGCTTTAAAGCAAACGACAGACATGGTTCCACAGTTAATAATAATACTAATAATAATAAAATATATATTAGCAACAACTAAAATATGCAGTGAAGGGAACAATAATTTGATATTTGGTATTTAAATTACGAAAGCAAATTCGATAAATTGCTTTTTAATTAGTTTTTAGTGGGTTTCAGAACTTTTGCAAGACACACATTTTCCACTCGGTTTTATTTTTGGTTTCTTGTATCGAATAAAAGTTGAGCGTCTAATTGAATTTTGTCCAAATAAATTTGATTAAATGATTTTTTGGCTTGACCTAAATCGAACAGATTTTTGTTTTCACTTTAAAGAGAAAACAAAAATTGCAGGTTTATGAAGTGACAAGAATCGCTTAGCAAAAACATTGACCTGTCGGGCTATACATCATTTTATAGCTTCCTATTGAGCTGGGGAACCCATAGAACTCAATCTTATCGCTTTGGTTGCAGTGACGTTATTGACCCCAATAAATCGTAGGTATATAGCAAATAGGCAAGGGGAGCAACATGACAAAAGAGTACATTGAAAATTGAAAGGACGAGCACAAAAATCAATTTGTGCTAAGCCTCTGGCAAAGCTCAAATTGCTATTTTTTTTGAGTTCCCATTGAAATTGAGTTTCATCGGCGAAGAATAAGAATTTTTGATTGTTTTTTTTTTTTCGTAATTTTGTCACCGTTGTTTTTTTTATTGTGCATTAAGTACTTAGAGCTAGTAACATAATTAAAGTATATTTATATTTATATATGTATGTATTATGAATGGAGCATTTTACAACTCCCGCATTATCATCATCTACTATGTATTTTCTTATGTCTTTTCCTTCTGATGCTTCTTTCGCTATCGCTCAGATGGCAAGTGGGGTTCCACGGAGAAACCCGGAGAACCCCCGCCACTTGCCCTCTATTAGCTATATGATTTTTTCAAGATTCTTGGATTAGGCAAGAGTGAGAAAAAGAGCGAGAGACGGGGAGCGAGAGTGAGTGATAGCCGGAGATGAATGGGGATACTGTGAGATATCCTTAGATGTTTGGAAAGATAGTCGGAAATATATCGTATATGTACAAAAGAGACGGACCAAAGTATGGTCCATTCATGTCTGAGAGAACCTAGCAGAGCCTAGGCGAGAAAATCGTCATGTTTTTTTTAGGGGTTAGTCTTCTCGTCCGCAGTTGGGTCAAGTCGCAGTTTGCAGTTTTCTTTCATTTTGTATTTTGTCTTTTGTTTTTTTTTTGTTGTTTTTTGTTTCTCGTTTTTTGTTTTTCTTGTCGGGATTAGTTGTTTCCAGTTAGCGAGTCAAGGACAGGACTAGTCAGCAGCTTGAGCCGAGTATATGTCTGATTGTGGTAAGGTTCGTCTTCATGTTTCTTTTCTTCATGTTCTTTTTGATGTTGTTGTTGTTGTTGTTGTTGCTGTGCTGCAAATGGACCTTAATAGGGGCCGGACTTGCCAGGTGGGCCGTAGTTGGTGGATGGCCCTGAGCTGCCACTATCACCACCGGAGAAACCAGTATCGCCGATAGCGGAGAAGCTGGCGGAACTGGACTGAGATAGGCTGCTGCCGCCACTGTTGCCAAAACCGCCACCTCCATTATTAATAATACCACCAATACCACCACCACCACCACCACCACCACCACCACCTTCCTTCTGGGTCTTGTATTTGATGAAGTAGACCTCGGGCTTTGAGGGCTGCGTTGGTGCGGCCGTGGGAATGACAATATCCTGCTGATCTTCGGGCTTCTTGACCAACACATAGACGAGGGTCTTCTCTTCGTTCTGGGGCTGCAGTGGAATGACTGGAGCCTGGTACGAGGGTGCAGATGGTGCCTTGATAAAGATGATTTTATAGTGCTTCTGGGATTGGCCGACTGGAACGCTGGTGCGTGGACGCACTTCCTCCTGCTCTGGTGGTGGCACATGAACGTAAATGTGCTTCTGAACCAAAGTGGTGCCGCCACCACCACCACCGCCGCCTCCTCCAAAGCCTGTAAGATTTGTCTAGGATTAGCTGTGAAATTAGTTTTTCGCTCGGAATTGACGTACCTCCTCCGAAACCACCGCCCGATCCACCACCAAAACCACCGCCGGATCCCCCACCGAATCCACCGCCGGATCCGCCACCGAAACCACCGCCGGCACCACCTCCGAATCCTCCTGATCCGCCGCCGAAACCACTTCCTCCGGAGCCACCGCCGAAACCACTTCCTCCGGAGCCACCGCCAAAACCACCAGATCCACCGATAAAGCCACCACCAAGGCCAATGCCACCACCGTGGGATCCACCACCATGGGATCCACCACCGGAGCCACCGCCGCCTCCAGGACGGTTATAGTTGTAGCCCGCTTCTGGGCGCGCCGCGGCCAGCGCCAGACAGGACATTAAGATGAAGGTTTTCATGGCTGCGTTAACACGAAATCGAAGTAAATGCGTTCTTGGAGATTGGATTGGATCGTAACAGATGTAACGGATTAGCACGCACACACTTGCACTGTCACAGTAATCCTGGGTCTGTGCTGTGTATTGGTGTGGGAGTATAGAAGAAGATTCTTGTTAACTTGGAGTGTGGATGTTGGGGATGATGCTACTGCTGCCGCTGCTGTTGCTGCTGTTGCTGCTCAGGTGGCAGTTGGAGTTTGAGTTGGACTTGGAGATGGTTGCTCACGTTTTATGTTGTTATCCTGACTCGGACTCGGACTCGGTTCACCGATGTTTATTAGACCAAATCAAATGTTTCACTGACGAACCAATGCAGCCGCATCATCAATTTATACAGAAATCCCAGCAACATAGATGCCACAGTCGCACAGTCGCACAGAGTCGGCCAGCAGCAGACACACACACACACACACACACACATTTACACTGGGAGAGGTTAGCGATCATGATGATGATGATGCGACTTTTTTGGGCACTGCGCATGTATGTGTGTGTGTGTGTGGCAAAGGCCCGTAGCAATATAGCTGGCCAATGAGCTGGCCAATAATGATCAGTGCCTCTCTTTCTCTCTCACTCTCTCTCTCTCTCTCTCTCTCGCTCTTTTTTTGTCTTTGCCTCTCGGGGGTTAAGCGAGTCTCTCAATCTCAGCGTAGGACGCGCAAGTGAAACCAAAATTACAGCACAATCAACTTATTACGGCACAGGCCACCAAATCACCAGCCTACCAGCGATTTCCCGCTGTCGGATGTGTGTGCCAGAGACCTGGCAGAGAGTCGTCGGACGCTCACTCTCCAGCTGCAGAGCCCCAATGTCGTGCACTTTCGCTCTCGCTTGAAGCTGGCAGCAAAGCAGCAAGCAGCAAGCAGCAAGCAGCTCGCATCTCCCAGCTGCCACAGAGTGTTGCGAGCTGGCACTCGAGCCGTGGCAGGCCTGGTGATCGGCTGCGGCTGCTTGGCTGGCTTTCCTCGGGGCAAATTGTTGATGGAAATGCGAATTTGCAGCCAGCGAAAAGTGAAAATCATATGAAAATCTCGGCAAGTCAACTCTTTTGCCGGGAATCTGTTAGCTGTTTGCTGTTAACAATGGCAATTTGAATAATTTGTGCGCGACTTGTTGTTGTTGTTGTTGTTGTTGTTGTGGGTTTACTATCCATTCAAAATTGGGTTGCCATTGTACGGCAATCCGTATGTACCATGTTATATATATTTAAGTATATGCACCTCTATGATACCTCTATGATAAATGAGAATATGTTCAAAACAAAGTTCACAGTACGAGCATAAGTGAATGTGTGTGTGTGTGTGTGTGTGTGTGTGTGTGTGTGTGTGTGTGTGTGTGAGTGTGTGTGTGTAAGTGTGTGTGTAAATGGAACTCATTGTGACACTTTGCGTGTACTACAACGGTACAGTAATAATTGCCCAGAAGCATCAGAGAATTTAATTCATAATTTTGTATGTGTCTTTTTTTTTGTTTCTCAAATATCTCGATTCTATTCTAAAAAAATTATACATCTTTTACTTGCAATCTTTACATATATCATATATATATATGGTTGAGTCACTAAACTCCAATGTTTACTGTACAAGTTAGTTTTAATTTTTTAAACAAATTCGCTACGCGTCTCTGCAGATTTCCATCACAGATAATTCCCAATCGCAAGTCCATGAAATGCTTGTGAAATGCAGTAAAGAGCATATCTGATTAGCCCAAAAACTGAAGGCAGGGCATTCAGCAGTCATGTAACTCTTACAACATTTAGTATTCTTATTGGTTAGCTTTTTATGACTTTTTTTGGTATAATAGTCACATGGTTTTTATGGTGTGTCGGACCACACACTTATGAATCGGAAATTAGCGTCTTGTGCAATTTGGCCATAAAAAAACGAATATAGAAAAAACGGTTTTGCAAATCGTCGCCTCTTTGCGAAGTAATCAGTAATTTGAGTGGAATTATTACAGTTTAATGTTTTTATTGTTGTTAACGGCATTAAATCTGTGTGTTCTCTTTATGTTTTAAGACATTTTCTTGATGGCGCCATTTTCAGTTTGTTGACTTGTCTTTTTTCGACTAACTGTTCAATGAACTTTCAAATTTGCACAACGTTTTTTTAATTAGTGGCCAACTTGTGGGTCAATTGCTGTGTGAATTTTTCTGATTCGATTTAATTGTCTTTGCTTTTTCAGGTAATTATAAAAATAACCCGATTTATTATTTTATTCAATCAAATAAATTCAAAATCGATTGAGCACACCAAAGTTTATAAATATTTTTGTATATTTTGCTGTATTTATATTTAATAGTATTTGAAAATATATATATATATTTTTTAAAATAGCGATATATGCAAAAGTTGACAAGTTGGTAATTGTGGCTACCATATTTCTCAGTTGCTTAACTAATCCGATTGGGTGTCAAAACTATGTTAGCAGATTGTTAACTGTGCACATGCCAAATGCAATAAGGCTCAAAGCTAAATGCGATTGCCGTTAACTGTCAATGAAATTTCATTTGTTGTTAGCTACTGCAACTTCGGATAACTGCATTTCCGGTCTTTGAGCAATTGCCGGCGATTTCACCTTGAATTCCGCTTGCGTAATCCCAACTCCAGATCGAGTCACGCCGTCCCAAGGGAGAGGAGACTTCTTCTCCTGCCGATCTTGGCAATGTATGCAAATATGTTTTGCGCTCTTTTTTTTTCGACTGTTTTGGCTTGTTGGCCATAAGTGGTTGCATTTTGTTGGTACTCGTAACTCAATAGGCACAATAAATTGTGTGAGTGCTGCCAAGTTGAGAGGGGGGGAAGCAAGTAAATCAATTGATTACCTTAACAGAAACAGATGCCGCTGTTCATCGGCGGGGAAGAGGGCAATCGGTGAGCAACTGTAGCAATCGACAAACGCCTCTAAATGAGTCGCCTCAACTCTTTGGCTACGTTGCATTTGCGATGCGGATTCCGATTGGGATTGAAAACAGCTTGCACAGCAATTGAATTTGCATTTCGATTTGCATTCAGTTTCACAGTTCGCAGACAGCTCTGAATTTTCTGAATATTTCTCAGTGCCTAAACGATTTACGCTCAACTTCCGATTGTAGTGAAAACCCCCTTGAGAGGGGGAGCTGCAACCAGTAGATAAATCTCACGCTTCGTTCAGTTAAAGCCACACAAAAAAGCATGGCCAACATTTCATTTAGGTGACTCCATGTGGACAGGGCTTTGGATAAGTCACTTTTATAATAATGAGAGCTCGACGCACTTTTTTTTTTTATTTTTTATCATTTATTTTATCTGATTACCTAACTCATTATTGTATATTTAATACTTATTTATTATCTCATTATTAAATTTTAATTTTGATATACCTCAAAAGGCATTCAGCAGGAAGATTCACAGAAGTACCTAAATATTCTGTTTAGCAACTCAAAATGAGACATCTGATTTAGATGGATTAATAGCTCAGTTGGCCAACAAGACTCAAGCTAGTGGTGGATTATAATTATGCCATTGTTTGCTCCTAGGCAGGCAATTAGTGTTCAATGGAGAAGGATTAGCGGTGCACGCGAATTGCATAAGAAACACCAGGAAAACAGCTGGATGCGGCATCCTTTGCGCTGCAATGCTGCAATGCTGCAACGAGGTTGACTGCGCTGTTGACACTGAAAGATTAAGATTAGCAACAGCTCACGCAATCAGCTGCGCAGCCGGTGGGTGCTGTGCATCGCATCCCTGGGTGCCAAACAGTGCGACGGGAGCAGTTTGTAGGAAGTCGACAATAGTTGTTGCTTCCTGCATCTTTTTTGTCGCTTGTTTTTGTCTGTCTGTGTGTATATGTGTGTGAGTGTGTGTTTGTGTGTGTGTGTATATGTGTGTGTATTTTTGTGATGAGGCAGTGGCATCTCCAGCAAGAGCAACAGCCACTGCGCGACTTCCTGCTTGTTAGGCAAACACAGCAACATCAAAGCGTGTAAATTTTTGAATTGCTGAATACAATTTTATAGTATTTGTAAAAGTTTTTATTTTTGTCTTTGCTCAAAGCTTTAGCGCTTTGGCTTTTTCGACTCTTCGCTCCAACATTTGACATTTTTGTGGCTGCTGCCGTTGCTTGTCTTGCCACGTTGCAGTTGCAGTTGCAGTTGCCGATGCTGATGCTGCCAGACAGTGTCTGGCACAGCATCTCTTGGCGATGCGATGCTCCATCGACATATCAACATGGTATATTCATAGACTTGTTATTTATTGCACTTGACAGCATGTTTGTTATGTTCGGCATCAACTGCCAACGTTGCTAGCCAAGTTAAAGTTGCTTTTGCTGTTGCTGAAGCAGCGTTAACTTATTGCCAATTTTTTAATGGCTAATTAGTGTCAGAGACATTCAAATTCTTTGACGATTGACCAATTGACAATTGCACAAGCCAATTGTCAATAAATAATTCGCTTTTAAGTACTTGCCTTTATCATCTCTGAAATGTTTAAGCCTTTAATTCAATGCCATTAATTAAGCTACATTTGCACAGTGGCAATTACAAACTTTCCCTCTGAGAGATGTAAATACTTTAAAAGTTTTCTTCTCGAAACTCGAAACTTTATTTTCCCAAATCCCTAAAAGTTGTCTGCTACTTAACAAGTTATAATATTACAGAGAAGTTATTTAATATGCTGTTGCATTTATTAATATGTGCCCCAAGTTATTTGGCTACTTAAGTTTTCAATTAATGTTATATGCAAATTTTCAACTAATTGCATTTGCAGCAAATTGTTGCTAAATGTACTCATCGAAATGCTGAAATAAATACATAAATAAATGCACATTCTAATGGCCGGAATTAATTTGGCTTTTACACAGTTGACACTTTCACTTATGGCAATAGAAATGGTTCCCTCTTTTTCCAACTTTGAATTTAAAATAGATACATAAAAACTTTAATTCTTTAAGTTAGCTTTGCGTGTTTGCTTTAACCAACTTTAGTTGTGGCAGCTGCTGCTGCTGTTGCCTTAGTTGCAAGTTGCCAGTCGTCCTTTTAATTTAATTGCAAGAACACATTTGTTTGCGTCTCCTGGTTTTGCGTCTCCTCCTGACATGTGAAAATGTGCATTTATTTCGCGTGACGTTGACATCAAACGGGGAAGCGCAAAAGAAGCGCTGGAAAAACTTCGAATGTGCATTTGGCTGTTAATTGTTGCAATATGTAACATGTTGCACGCGGGAACATAACATTTCTTGGCATGCTCAAACTCAATTTCTGACAATTTCAGTTTCACCTATTGCTATGGATTTTTTTTTTTTTCATTTAGTATTTAGTTTGCGGAAACATGTTCGAGTCTGGACTTGAGTGCAGTTCGTGCCACGGCCATGAACATTAGCAAGGGGAAAAAATATGCTGCAGCAGACACTTTTTACAGTTACATTTTTGTCTCGTTGCTGTTTTTTTTTTTTTTTTTTTTGTGTCGGCAACTGTAAAACGCACTTTGGCGCTTGTCTTTGAAGAGGAAAGTAAATAACGTCAAATAAAAATTGAGGCATTCGCGGCAAAGCGGAAGTGATGAGTTGTGGGTTGAAAGTGCAACACGCTTGATAAGATTTGGCACATCATTTTTTAGTTTTTTTTCTTTTTTTGCCAGCTGTGTGCACTTTTTATTTTTGCTTAGCTGGAGAATGGTGGGAATTTAAACACTAAAACACAAACGACAAGCGGGGGAATTGCAAGTTGGAAACAAGTTTCTAAGGTTGCTGCTGCTCCAAAACTGAAAAACGGGTGCAGAATGTGGGGCAATTCAACTAAGCGAATTACCAGCCAGTGCAACACGTCTGTCAAGGCTACAACAACAACAACAACAACAACAGTAACCAGAGCAACAGCTACAGTTGACATTAATGTGAACAAGTTCGAGAAAAATGTTCACATCAAATTGTTACGTACAACGCGGCGTATGCGTAATTTTCAAATAAATTTTAATGAACATCCTTAAAGCAAATCACCCGCCATTTGTCCATCAACTTGGAAGCTGGCGCAAATGTGTTGAACACAAAAACAACATGCAACAAATCTGTGCCTGTTTTTTTTTTTAACAAATCGTAAAAGTTCACATGATGAGTTCAGGGAACGAGGCAGAACTCCAGCGATTTTTGAGTGGCAAATGCCACTGAAATGTCCTTGCTAATGTCATGCGAATTACAGGACATTAGAAATTTGAGAAAATTCAGTCAATGAACTCGATGACATATCCAAGTTTGCATACATTTAGACAGTTGAAGTTTGTCTGACTTTATTTGCTTTATTAACATTAATATATTCTCAGCGTTATTCCGAATAATTTCGATTGTTTTTAGATTATTGCAAATTGTTCTGACTGAAAGGCAATTTTTATTTTTATTATAAAGCTCAGCTGCTGCCTGTGTTGACGCTTCTTGAATTGACTTTATTTGACTGACCTTATTTGCATTTCAATCAATGGCAGTTGCAGCTGCAACCGTCTGCTTTGCCTGCCCCGGGCTGGGTTTCGTCAGTTTTTTTTTTCCAGTTGCTCGGATTTCATTTGTCAAAATTGTATTGCGCTTAAGGGCGAAATATTATTTTATTTCTATTGTTGTGCGAATCGTGTTGCAGTGTTGAGATTGTCTTGCCTCTGGGAATTTTAAATATGTATGTTTCACAGCTGTTGCTCTTGCACTCAGTCGGCGCCAGTCAACCCACCAAAACCGTCCAAACCCCCCCATCGACTGCAAGTAGCGCCCCCCCACATCTGTAGTTGAAATCTGCAAGCAGCAGTAAATAAAAAACAAGTCGAAACTAAGGTGAAATCGCTGAATTGAATATGTATTTGTGTGTTTGAATACTTAAAAATAGTGGCAGTCGTATAATTCGTATTTACTGTGGGAATGCAAAGAGATGGAACAAAAGTCCATGGGATCGCGGTCACTGTGGCGGTTTGTTTTTTTTTTTTTTTATCTAAGGTGAAACTGTAAAACACAAAATTATATACTGTATAAAGTTGGTTTATCATAATTGAAATACATATTTAAATATATGCATTAACATAGAGATATCATCAAAAAGGCATCGCTTGAGTCTAAAAATAATGCCATAAATTTCAAATGAAAATATTGGTTTCATATTTAAATATTATAATCATTGTTATAATTTTCAATTTGCAATTGCAGCATGAAAGGGCATTATTCATCCATCGAATAACTGCGGTATTTTTTGCGCATTTCCTGGGCTCATTTCTTTGAAATTATATGGTAATTTTTGAGGTGGTTCGAGGCTTGCACGTGCCCAGCGCACAGATTGTCCACACTCAACGGCAAAAACATTAACGAAAAAAAATAAAAATAAAAATAAATAAAAAGTAAAAAATCGACAACATTTGCATATCTGACGAAACAACTTGTCAAGACA
The DNA here is from genome assembly GCA_035042365.1 of Drosophila dives. Classification (NCBI taxonomy): domain Eukaryota; kingdom Metazoa; phylum Arthropoda; class Insecta; order Diptera; family Drosophilidae; genus Drosophila; species Drosophila dives. The sequence goes on from JAWNLJ010000439.1 coordinate 2,282,166, forward strand.
TCAACAACATCAATTCATCCCCCTGCAACAGCCCGCATCACTGAGCCATTCGACGCGTTGTGAATATTTCGTGCAATTTGGAGAACTGACAACTAAAGAAGATAATGCAAATGGTCATTAGACACAATGTCTCTGACCCACTGATTGCAGCAGCATCGACTGACTGACTCCCGGACTAACTGACTGACTGACTGACTGACTGATCGACTGTCTACCTATTTTTACTTCCCCTTACTTTAGCCCCCACACTGCCATCACTTTGTTGTCTTGCCATTATGTAAGCATCTTTTTGTGTGTGTGCATCGAGTGGCTAGAAGAAACCGCAAATTATTTACATAAATGGCGCTTGAAAAATGCGTGGCTCCTTCGTCACGGAAAAGCCTCTTACTTCTTGTGTTTCTTGGTCGATGCCAATTTGTTTCTGTATCTGGACATCTGTTAATATGTTCTCGTTCTGGTTGTTCGTTTCAATAATCAGCCTAATTGTTAACGTTTCCTAAGTGACAGTTGTCAGCACTTTAGCCTGTTGTTGTGGATATAACTGGCTAATGGTTTTTAGAGACTTAAAAAAACAGCATTTCTATTAAATTTTTATTTTTTATCTAGCCGTCAAGAAAAAATTCTATGATTTCAAGGACCTTATAATTGAATTTGTCAAGCGAAATACGATACACATAAAATTTATATTGGCATGGGAGCTAAATTTAATTAAGAGTCTTGACTTGAATCTTGAAAAATAGCTTAACTGATTTTTTTTGTGCGATTGTTAACAAGAACTGAAATAAAAGTCAAGCCAAGGGCGAACTCAGTGAACCAATTTAAATTAAAAAGCAGTAAAACAACAAGTTATAATTTGACTTTTGGTACAAATGAAGCTGAAAAAAGGTGTCTAAACCACAATTATAAACTGGCAACCACAAGATTGATTAAGTAGAAAACGGGCTTAAAGGGCCAACTAAATGGAAAGCAAAAACATTAACCAGGACAGATGCAAGCCAAGGCCATTTGGGGCTTACTTATAAGTTGGCAGCAGAAACCCGAGAGAGAAACAGAAAAGAAACGTATTTAAAATAATATTAAAATTAATTATGGTTAACGTAAATAAAACTGAAAGTGAAAGAATGCCAGACGAACTGACAGGTTGCAAGCCGCAACCGAAACCAAAAACCGAAAATCTCTGCTCATCCAGTGATTGCGTAACACTTGCAGAATGCAAATGAAAGAGGCTTAAAACAAAAAAAAAAAAAACAAAATAAAAATAAAAATAAATAAATATTCGTATCTGTTGGACGTGTCGATAATCAATGCGATTTATGGCGTCTACCATACGCGTGGCAAACACGACATAAGGATGCCAACGCACGGGGCAGCCGGAGATAAAGATGCACCCGCTTGCCTGTCTGCCAGCAACCCGTTGCAAGTCCCCTTCCCCGCCCGCACAATCGCTGATTAGGTAAGAGAGCGCTGGCTTTGCGCAAATTGAGCCAAAGATAAATGGCCATTCGACGGGACCGAATTGAGATTCCCAATGCAAAAAAAAAAAGAAAAAAAAACAGAAAAACGAAAAACCAAACCGAACATGGCTAAGAAACTTTCGCTTTTCATCCGCGCAAATGGAGAGGAGGAGTATGGAGATGCTGCCACAAGCTTTACGGTTGTCCAAAAAATTAATTTAAATGTTCGGCACAGGATCCGCTGGCGACCAGAGTCCAGAGTCAAATGTGTTGCGGTGCTGCTTTGACAGCCGTTTGCGATTTATGCCCAACACTTGGACATGCCTGCCAATTGGGATGCATCTGGCGTGGATAATGTTATTGCCAAAGTTTCGCATTCAGTTCATAAAACGAATCTTAAATGCCGCAACCAGGACCTATGACCAGCTGAGGAGCAGGGCAGAGCAGGGCAAAGCAGGTGAAAAGTGACTTTTGATGTTTGATTTTTGCATTTTGCATTTCATTTTGTATGCAAAAGTGCAAATTGCTCCTTTTGTTTTTTTTTTTGTTTTGCTATTATTGCTGTTGATGTCATCTCTTGGCCAACAGCAACTGCTTCAATTGGTAGCATAAATATTAATGAGGCAAACGTGTTTGAGTTGTGGCAACTGCTGTCAGCACGACTAAATGAATACGGCTCCAACTATTTTGCACGAGGGTCGCATCTGGACTTTTGTCCATATAATTGAATTGATTGACAATTGTGGCTTAAAGAAATTACTTCACAGACAGGCCGGAAAAGAGGCCTGTCAAAGGAAATGGTCAAGTCATGACACTGCTGAAAGTGAAGCGGCATTCCAGCTGTGGCAAGAATCGTGTGGCAAGGTCGCAGCTGTCAAACAGATGCAGCAAATTATTCTGCGTGCTGAATTTACAAAACACGTTAAGCAAATTTGTTTTTGTATTTATTTATTTTTTTTTATTTTCTATTTATGTAAGTATTTAGTTATTGATAGCTCAGGTTACGCCTCTGTCGGCGCACACGCATCTGGGACACGGCTTGATTGGAGTCGTTGCATTGCGATTATGAAAATTGTGTGTGGCATGAAAAGGTCAGTGGTTTAACAGGTTTTTTTTGCTATCGCAGATTTGGACAATGTTGATGCAGTTTAGCCCCCAATCCGCCACCGCACCTCCAGCGGCAAATAAAACTAAAACTTTAACCGCAAGCGGTTACCTCAACGAGTCGAGCACCTCAACCTTGTAGGCCTTGCCACAGTTGCATAAAACACCAGCAATAACAACAACAACAACATCAGTTGCTACAGCCACAGCCAGGCAGATTGGCAGGCCAAGGCGAAGGAAGACGGATGAAGGGCTCTTGCCACTTCGCTTGGCTGTTAACCTTTCCAGCGGCGCCTGTAAATCTTGCCAGGAAATGCACAAATCAAGGCAAAACCGATTCGAAGAAAATCCAACTTGCCAACGAAAAATATATACATTTCTTTACCATTGATTGCGCCAAGATATTACACATATTACGTTGTTGCACTAACTGTTTTTATGGGCCATTAAACTATAAACTATAAAAGATCTCATCTTAGATATCGAATATATAATTTCAATAAAATTATAAGCCTTTAAGTGCTGAGTTCGAAAATGATTTAGATATATTGTAATATTAAAAATACTGCTGAAATTCCATTTTAAAAAAAAACATAATTAAGATAAATTAAATTAAAAGCTATTACTAATTCATAGTAAATTATTTTTTCGCAAATTGAAGTATTATAAAAAACAGCAATCTTTTCTCCTCCATCGATTTGGTTTACTCTGCCACATCAAAATAAATACTTAGAATGTGCCACAATTAAAAGAAAGGTAAAAGTCTGTTTTTTACAAACATTGAATAATCGATTAAATGGACTTCGTTTGCCATTCTCCTACTCAAAAATGTAGAGTGAATAAAGTGCATAGAAAAGTATCTTCAATCCGAAAAAATTAACAGCTAAAATAACCTTTCAGATACATTTAGCAGATGAACTGACTTGATTGCTTTGCGGTGGATTTGCGGCTGCTGTTTGCAATGGTTTCGCATGCATGTGGCATGTGGCATGTGCAGCAAGATTTCCGCAATGAATAAAGATTGTGAGTGAATTTTACTCTTGAGTCACACAAAATGCACCCAACTTATGTAATTTGCTGTGGAATTAATTTGTTTGCACTGGCTCATGCTAAATGCTTGGTTTGTCAAACCATTCATATTACATGCTCTAATTGGCTGGAACGACGAACGCATCATTAAATTGGCCTGGCCAGCTGCAGTGTTAACCTTCCTGTTTTACCACTTGCTAACGAGTGCGCTTCTTCGGCTGCAACACCTGTAATCAACCGTGCAACACATTAAGACATTTGCTAACAATTTAACAGCTGGTTTGCAGACGAGTTGCCATCGGGCAACAATCGCTGATGTGCGAGTCGAAAAATAGCTGCTGTGCAACTCTACTCTCTGTCCAATAAAATGCTCAAATCGCATTTATTTATTTCAAATATCATCAATTTGCTCAACTGGCAACAATCCAACATTTGACTTACATTTGAAGCACAGAAACCCTGCTCATAATTTAAAATCAATATCAATAATACTTGTAAAAACAAAAGTTCTTAAGTCAATACAAATACAATCATCATATTAGAAATATATATTTGTGAGAAAAATTACACTCGTTGGGATTTTTTCTTTTTTGATATTTTTCAACTGTTTATTTTTCCACAACCTGCACAAATTGAGCTGCCTCACATTGTTATATATCTACTATATATATAAATATATTTTACTCTGCAAATTATTGCCATTTCAACTGATTGTTTCTCAGGTATATTGCCATCTTGTTAGTTCCAATGCACAGATGCCCAGAAGATGCCATAGAAATGCGACAACGCCCAAATAACTCCATAAAACGTGCCAGCAATAATGGTAACAAGAAGCTAACTGAAGTTGCAAGTTGCTGCGGAAGCCACTTGAGGCCAAGAGCAGTTCAAATACAGCTTTTGGCCACACACAGACTGTGATAAGGGTACGGCATTAAAATGGCAATGATACCAATATATTATTTCCGTCTAGAGAGCAACTAGCCAAACAGACAGTTGGTCTAAGCGCTGCGCGAAATAATGTTTGAAAAAAATACAAACTGAGGCGCCACTGGGAGCTGCAAAGTGGAGAGCATTATTTATGCTTTAATTTACAAGGCAAGAAATTACTTTTGGCATTTTGCTATTTGCTATTTGCTATTTGCTTGAAAAATAACGTAATGGCATCGTTTTGGCTTTTGGCTATACTGCTCTCTAATGCAGTTCATTTCGGTTGCCACAAATCGCAGTGCAACACGGCACATAAGTGACTCTGCCGCCATTAGATCCACATCCACAAATCATTTTGCAGTGACGCGACGCGACGGATGCCCTGGGATAATGGAGCAAAAGTCTGGCTCTGGGAAAGGGATGGGCGACGTAACCAAGTTGGCTTTTGAGTGCAGTTGCCAGTTGTGTGGATAGGGATGTGGATGGGGATGGGGATGGCACAGTTGGGCAGACAGAAACAAAAAGTCAACACATGCAGATAAGAGTTGGATGTGTGTGCGTGTGTGTATCTGTGTGTATGCCTTTAATTGTATTACGACACTTTACAGCCAGAGATTTATGCCGCAATTACCGCAAGTGTAAACTAATTACGGGTTTCGACTGGTTACGGCTAAAACAGTGCAAACAGAAAACAAAACGAATTCAAGTGAGCGTTAACTGAATACCAATGTGGCTAAAAGCAAATACTTCTGCTTCTTTTTCTGCTACATACTGCAATAGACAAAAGCACACACACAACACACACACACAACACACACACACATATAAACACACTCTTGGGTCAGTTACAAGTTTACACAAATTATGTCTGCATTTGCAGTTTTTTTTTTAAGTTCATTTTAAATTTAAAAATTATTCTTACAAGAGATTTAGAAAGTGCATCGATTTTGAAGTCTACTGCTCATTTTGAGTCCACTGGCCAACAGTTCCTCTCAATGAATTTTTTGGAATCTGCTTTCACTTAAACGTTAGAAGGTGTGTTCCCACAACATGATCTTTGGCTTAAAAACAAAAGCTGAAAAATCTTGAAGTTTGCTAACCGCAACAAATGCAAGTGGCGAATCATTAATTTGATCATATTTCATTTTTATTGTTTTTGATTAATTAATTTCTAAGACAGCCAAAACCAGTGGCTATTGGAATTGCACACTCGAGCTTGATGAGAAGATCTGTAAACTGCTCGTCAAGATTTCAAGCTGAGCAGTTTAGTGCGTCACTGACCCGAATTTTGCCAAAGTAAAAATCAATGAAAAAACTGAAAAACCTTTCACTTTTCGTTGTAGAATAAACTTGTTCGAGCCGCCAAACAAAGAGGCAAGATTTTTATTTATGCAATACAAACAACAACAACAACTGCAGCAAAAGCAAAAGCAATAATAACAACAATAACAACATCAGAAATGGGCAGATGCAACAACAAAGTGCAAAGACATCAGACAGGTAAATGTAGCCACTGAAGTTGCCGCTGTCATCTCCCAGGAGCTGCTCCTTTACTGCAATGCAGCAAGTCATGCTATGCTGCATGCAACTTGAATGAGGCACTGATGCAGTGCAGAGCATATAAACCCACACACACAGAGTTTTCACCGATATCTGCAAGAAACCCAGCTGATTCATGACTCAAGACTGAAGAAACTATTTACTCAAGGGCCAATTAATGACAAAATTTATGAGGGCAATTTCTTAGGCAGCTAATTTTATTTATTCAGTACACAATAAAATGATAATGATTAACGGATAGTATAATAGGTAAATAATTATAATTATTCATAATTGATGTACGACTGTCTAAATAAATATATACACAAATTATAATCCAATTTGTAATCGTTGAAGTGTACACAAATCAAAAGGTTATCTAATATAATAGAAATTCCTATATACGTCTTACATTGATATTTATTATAAACATTATATTATAGTTAAATAACATTTTTTTTTTGTTATAAAAACAATGTTACTTTTCAATTTAATGCCAGCAAATATATCTAATAAATGGCAAGCAATTATTAATAAAATTTGTCAAAATTGTATAGGTTCAAGCTAAAATGTATTGCCAGAAATACACGTCAGCAAAAGCGTAATTGGCATTTAATTATTATAATAATTGTTTGCAAATAAAATTTAATTTTAATATTTATTTTGTTGCAAGTTAATAAATGAATATCTATAATATTAAAGTGTGAAAATATATAAATATTCTACTGCTTAATAGAAGTTCACTAGGCAGACTTTAATCGTTTGCTAAAAATTAATCAGATAAAGTTTAAATAAATATTTAATTAGTAGATATCAAAAAGAGTATAAATTAAAAATGTATAAAAAGTGCTTGCAAAAGCGTCAAAATGTGTTGCATGCTTTAAGTTATTAAAAGTCTCAGCTGATAAAAATCAATCGTACTTTAAATATGTATAAGCACATGTATTTATATATATATATATATGTAGATATGTAAATATGTAAATATGTCAACTGCCGCATCTCCCTGATTACCAACAACTTTGCACATCGCTCAGATTGTCACGTAGCCCTTGAAGCTGAAAATGCATTGAACAGCTTTTTTTTTTTGTCCGAATTGCATAAAATCGCTGGTAATTTTGGAGAAGATAAATGATTGTAATATATTTAAGTCAGACTACAGCAATATGCAATGTTGTTTGTTATTTGCACAACTTTTGCCTTTGACAACTTGACTCAAACGAATCGCTGTGAAATCAATCAGCCAAAGTGCAAAAATTGTTTACTAAAAAGTTCTGTTCAAAGGCATTGAAAAAAATAAATATGCAGATTTTCACTTAAATTGAGATAAAAATTGGTATTTTCGATTGAGACTGCAGCTAATTGCAGGCTGTGCAACTAATGGCTATTATCTGTTTGCTACCGCTGCAACATCTTTTAATTTGCCACAAAACGCACAAAATGCTCGAATCATGTTCATGTGTGCGTGCGTGTGTGAGTGTGTTTGTGTGTGTTCGTGTTGTGTGTGGGTGTGTTTACGGGTAGTCAGAGGTGAAGCCTGGGAATCCTCTCACTTTTTTTCTCAGGCACTCGCCATTGTGTGTGAGTGTGTGTGTGTGTGTGTGTGTGCAATGATGATGAAGATGATGCGACTTGCGACTGGCGAGTTGCGACTGCAACGACAGCAAACACAGCTGCCGCTGGCAGCTCCCCGCTGCCCTAGCCACCCTCGTCATTCCATTGCTTGGGTGCCCAGCTGCTTGCTTGCTTGCTTTGGCTGTTGGCTGGCTGGCTGGATATGACACAGATTACGTAAGATGAAATTAACATTTTAACACAATTCAACTGAAGACTCCACGTTGCAGCGAAAGAAAGAAACTGCAGCCACGTGAAATGCAAAAAAAAAACAGAAGAAAATGTGGAAGAGAAGAGCGAGGAGAAGGAGGAGGAAGAGGAGGGGGAAGAAAGAAAGAAAGAAGACAACAAAGACGATACATCAAATGGGGAAGCCGGTTGCCGTCGCTGTTTGGGCATTTTTCCATGCCTGGCGGCTCATCAGTCTCTGTTGTGGCGTGGTCAGTGAACGCCCAGCAACAACACCTAGGATCAGGGGCTTATACACACACATACGCATTTGGACTGCACCTCTTGCAGTCAATTATGCAATTAACGATTCACATTCGAACCAAGTACCAATTGAAGCCAAATGAGGCAAATTTCCAAAGCGTCAGCGTTGAATTGGCCAAAGGAAAACTTCACATCTCCAATGAAGCCTCTGGTCAGCATTATGCATTGAATTGTATGGCACACGTTAGTATTTTTTTTTTAATTTTTTTTATTTATTATTTTAATAATTTTGCTGCCAATCAACTGTGAGGTGCCATTGCCGTAAGTCATCAATTTTATGATTCCATTTATTTGGTTGTTTATATTTCATTAAACTTTTTGACTTTTTCGTAGATTTTTTCCCATGGCCAAATCACTGTGGTGTTAGCAATATTACAGCAATAAATTAACAAAAGGATTGAAGAAGATTTTAGGCATATAATCTGTACAAACTCACTAAATCACTGCTGCTCCAGTGAATATAGCCGCAAATTACGTATACGCTAAGCGAATTAACCCAAAATGTCAATTGTAATAGATGAAAGTGTTTAATTTATATTGGTGACGATTACGCGGTTGCTGTTAACTTAATTATCATTAGGTTGAACATGATTATCGCGTTGAGATGTTGTGGTCGTAATTTGCTAATCATTTCAGCTGCCACTTGGTCAACTAGGAAGACATTGTCAACTGTGGGCAGCTAGATGGACAGTCATGAGAAAATGCCAAAAATCTACAATGATGCTTACATATTTGGCGCTTGAAAGGATGGTCCGATATTGACCAACAACAAGAGTTAACAGCGGCGAAAAAAGTGAATGGCAGAGATGCTCTGGGCACGAATTGGGCAACATTCATTAGGCCGCAACAGTGGGCGCCACCGTCAGCCATTGTATTGAGTGAATCTGTCGCTAGTATTGGCATTTCTTTTCACATGGTGCCCAATCAGCCGATGTGGATGGACGCTTGACTGGCTCCGAAATATGGTGGTCATAATTGCTAGCAGTGCCCAAGCCAAAAAATATAAATAATATTAATAATAAAAAGCACTTGATGTGCGCCACGTTTGACATGGCTTAATTAAGCACTTGGCGAATTTTAATTAAAATCAGGCAATTATTTTGACCAAATACCAATTTCGGGCAGCTGCCTGACTTTTGTTTGTGCGCCCAGGTGCGTTGATGATGTGCCCAGGTCACAGTTAGTTCGATTAATAAATTTGTACACCAACTGGCCAGCTTTCCCGGACAGACGGAACGTCCTCATCTATGGAAATTCCACAATTCAATTGGCCATACAGCCCGTTTAACAACTAGTTACGTGGTTGATCAGTTGGCTGATCAGTTGGTTGGTTGGTTGGTTGGTTTTCTGGTTGTTTTGGCAGCGCACCCGCAACGCTGCTGCGCCTGCTGTGCCTGCTGTGCCTGGCTGTGTGACCCAAACACTTCCTGGAAATCGCTAAAGCTGATCACTTTCGCGGTGTCGCCAGAAAGGTGGCATCTTTAGACGCAATTGCCAGCTTGTTACTCCGTCTTCTTCTGCTGGCTGATAGGCAACTCACGTAGTTGGCAACAAGCTGCAAACGCTGCATGCATAAATCATTTTCCATTTATTTATATTAAATATAAATATATTGTAAAAAATGCAGACAGTTGCCTGGCTTGACTCTGGCTGCGACTCTCAGGTTATTGAAAATATGAACCTCAAATATGATTTGCAATGCTGACTAGCTTCACCTCCACTTAAAGTGTAACCCCCAAAAACCCCTGGCGCCTTCTTGGATTTGAACGGCCGACCAGGATAAAATTGGCGAGCAATCGACTTAATATGCATTGAGTTGTGCCCAGTCAATGGCATTTAATGGAATTAAATTTAAATTTCGATTTTAGCATTTATATATGTCAGCATTAACCTTTGTAGCTGACTCGCTCACAAATGCCTTCTTCATTCCGACAATTTGTTTCGAGATGCGGAATCACTGGGATATTCAGAAAACAAGAGTTTAAAAATACTTTGAATTTAAATGAAATACTCGTTGCTAAAGCAAATGCAAATATTTAGAAAATTGCAAAAGCAATTGTTTTTCAATGGCATAGAGGCATTGGCTCGGAATGGGCGAAACCTTCTGGCCTGGATTGGGATGGTGTAGGAAGCATAAACATGGTAAATATTTTAAGCAAATTTTTGCGCAGGGCCCTAAAAGGGTTTAAAAGGATTCCGAGTGGGCATTTGCATTTGCCATTTAGCTAATACGAATTTTGACAGCGTTCTACCATGAAAAACAATTTTTGCACAAATTAGTTTTTGTGGTCGCCATCTGAAAAGTGGACAGCTCTGACTTACCTTGCGCTTGGAGCGCGCCATGCGCTGGTCCCGCGAGTTCTCCGCCTCGCCCGGCGGCCTTTTGCCCCAGACGGCGATGGCGATGCGCGTGTAGGTGAATATGAGCACCAGCAGTGGCAAGATGAACTGCAGCGTGAACAGTGCCAGCGTGTAATAGTAGCCCTGCACACCCGAAGGCCAGACCTCCCGGCAAATGTATCTGATGGTCCGCACGGTCATCAGTCAGCAAGGATCAAAAATTTGTTGCGGGTCATGCAAAAACACAAAAGAGCAAAATTACCGGATAGCGGCACAATATGGCATTAGTACAATGGAAAATAGCAGTGGGTGTTGGGCGAAGGGGGGGACGAACAAGCTGTCAAATGCATGCAACCACATACAGGCATACCACTACAAAAACACACAAGCACACACACACACACAAACAATTTTGTGCACTCTGGAAAAATATATATAAATTTGCTGCTATTTTTATATGTATTTTATTTGCGTTTTCTTTTAGGAAAACTTATGTTTGTTATTAAATTTTATTATTCTTACTTAATTATATGTTAATTATTTATTATTAACAATTGTGTGCACTATTTCCATGCTTAGCCCAGGGTGCAATGCCAAAATTTGCCGGCTTTATGTGTGTACACTGAGTGAAAGCTTCTTTGGCCAAATGACCAGCTGCTGTTGTGGTAATTAGGCACGTTCCCTTAAAGCCCATGCCGGTTGCAACTGCAACATGAGAACGTGCCACACATTTTCGCATTTTGAAGCTAATAACGGCAATTGAAAACAGGTTGAGCTCCACTTGCCATTGTAATGACAATTTGAAATTAGCCACATTGGAATGGCACACTTAAAGCCATTTAGGACCACTTGGGGTATGGCTTCGGCAACGTCCTCTTACTCAAGAGCGTGCCACAAGCTGTGGAAAGTTGTCCTTTACTATGAACTCAATGTATTCTGTGCTTATTTTGACCAGCAATTGCTGTGGTCTGATATGCAAATAGATCTCTATAACCAATGCGAAATCAATTACTAACTGAATTGGCGACTAGGAAATACTCTATTTACTATATTTTGATAGAGCATTTAAAATTATAAAATGCTTAATGGAAAATTGCCGACTAGGAAATAATCTATACTTATTTTAATATATTTTGATAGAGTATTTAAAATTATAAAATGATAAATATACTGAGTCAGACTTTTACTGGCCCTCATTCGTAGTTGCCTATATAATATATATACAATTTTGAAAATGATATTTTTATTTTTTTTTTTGCATTACTAAAATATATTTTACTTTGTCTGCACATATCTTTATTGTACAAAATTATGCAATTTAATTATTTATTTTAAATGGAATAACTATATAAAAAAGAATATAATAGTAGAAAAGAAATCATAGAAATCAATTTAGTTAGATATAGATTAGAGTATTGTCGAAATCAACTTCTGATGTCATGGATTATATTATATATATAATAGTAAAATTAGTGTATATCAGATAGACATACATGTCTATATAAACACGTCTGCTGAATGTCTGGATTAAGTATTATTTCATCTATTCAATCCTCAATCAAAATGCCATACATTTTATCATAACCCATTTGCACATTTTGAGTGAGTGAGTACAGGATCTGAATAGTCTATAAGTGTTTACATTCCGACTATCGATTTCTGCAGTGTTGTTTTATGTACTCGAGATGCATGCCACCATTGTAATGTGTTTTGAAGTTGTGGGTCATGTTTCCTCGGAAGAGGCACACGCATTGTGAGTTACTGTTGAATGTGACCAAATATTCGCCCAAAGCGCCACTCCAATGCCAGACAATGCCATTTTTAATGCTACACTCGAAGCACGCACACACGCGCGCACACACACACGCACACGCACACACACACACACACACACACATACATAATGATAATAGTGTAATATACTTGTCAGGGTTATTGTTAGACTGGTAAATGGGTTTTGTACTTACTTCTCGCACTTCTCGTGCCATATCGAGCCGGGCACGACGAGGCGGGAGACGACCGGAATGGGAAATGCAGTCGCCAGAGCAATAAACCAAACGCCAGCAATAATAAACTTAGCATAGCTGCCGAATAAAGCCAAAAGAGAGAAAAAAAGAGTTAGTTGTGTTAATTGCCTAAAGTATGCAAAGGTCAAATTTGGCTGACGCACGAACATTGCGCATACGCACCGTGGGACAGTAATATCAGTTTGTGCGTGAATTACAGCCACGCTGCATAGTTATGAACCCTATTTATTTAATGACTCACAAATATTTGCACATGCCACGAAAGCCTCGCTCCTTAATGCTGACACCCACTCATTGACAGGGCGTGACACAAATGCTCCCCCAACTCCACTCCCACTCCCATTCCCGATTCCCACACATTAGGCAGAGGTCAACCGAGTAGCCAAAGTTGGCTGCACAGTTCAGTCCAGAGCTGTTGAGAAGTGAAGTGTGTTTTGTATTCTGTATTCTGTTACAAAGCAAATTGACGTTCAATGGCAGCCAGTGCGGGTCGCGGACTTGCAGGATTTGCAGCAGCTGCCCCCGCCCTCACCCCCGCCTGATATCGTCCTTGAGTCTTGGGTTACTGTTTAAACCAATTAACACAACGCAGCCGCAGGCGTCAGAAGCGTTGCGTGTTCGAGTCCCTCGGGTGTGTCGCCCTTTATTTTTTTGGTCAAGTGCCACTGTCTGGTTGGCAGCCAAAATAAGGCCTAAAGCCGCCCGGCCCAAAGCGTCAAGCAATGCAAATACGCCAGCGGCCACTTAACGGCGCCAAGGCACGTCTCTCAACAGCCACTTGGCCAGCTGCCGACGGGTTTCAATTAGATTTTATGCGACTTCAATTAGCCTGAATGCTAATACCAAGCTTTGCATATTTGACGGCAAAGACGAGGATGACGATTGTAATCTTCAAGTATCAGCCGGCATTAGTTTAGCGACACTTGCAAAAAAAACAACGAATTTTATAAACTCGACATTGGCACCAAGCAAAGGAATATTTCTAAAAAATATTTTTAAATTACCGAAAAAAATACGTCTAATTTACATGGCTTATATAGTTCTATACTGTTTTATGCGATTTGAACACAAAACCTTTGATTCGTTAGTTAAGGAATTTACCACTGATATTCTCGGACAACAGCTAAAGTCTAACACAAAAACCGAGCCAAAAAATACCAGATTACCAGAGATTATTTAAAAAAAAAGAGTTTGAATTTGCACCTTATATAAATTTTTTTTTTAATATTAGAAAATGTTTCTTAAAAAAAATTAAACAATACTATTCAGATTGTCAATTTTGTAGTCAATAATTTCTAAAATCCAGAATAAACTTCGTAGTTCGCTTTTAATTTTCTAAAATTGTTTTCTCAGTGTATTCAACTAACCAAAATACAATAGCAATTTTGAACATCAAAAATAACGAGTTAAATCTGATAATAAGCAATAATTATTGCTCCTATTTAATTTGTGTAAATACTAAAAATCAAGTTAAATCTTTAAAGATTAGATAACATTTTTGGTAAACTTACCGTTTTGTGATGCGGGGCCGCAGTGGCCACATTATGGCTATATATCGATCAATACTGATGGCCACCAAAGTGTAGGCGCTGACCAGAACGGAGACCACTTGCGAATAGTTGACAAAGTGGCAGAGGACAATGCCAAATGGCCAGTAGTTAAGGATGTACTGCGAGATGAACGAGGAGGGCACACAGAACAGGGACATGAGAATGTCGCCCAGAGCCAAATTGGCTATAAAATAGTTGGTAACGGTTCGCATGCGAGGCGTGGATTGCACAATGTAGCAGACGATGCCGTTGCCCAGCAGAGCAAAGATTAAGATGGGAATGTAGAGCAGGTAGACGACACTCTTGAAGTAAACGCTGGACCACAGATCATCTGAATGCGATTCCACATCAGTGCAGCTGAAGTTCAGCAGGACCGTCACATTGAAGCGTTCCATGGCGGGTGACGATGTTGTTGTGTATGCGGCATCCTCAGCAGGCATCGGCTGCTCCGTGGAGCTGGCATTGTACATTAGTGAAACAGTCGCATCCTGGTAGTCATCCTCATTGCGCAGCAACGGATCCTGAGCCGCTATGTAATACAATCGTTCATCGCTCAACATTGAGCGCTCAAACTCCATGCCCCGCCTGTGCCAGGTCAGGCTGCCAAAGTCCATTTTGTGGGTCAAATTGTTGTAAGCAAAGTTTGTTAGCTTAATTGCAGCTCTTTTCGATTGAAACCCAATCTCAAAACACTTTGCCAAGAGCAAATGTTAATTGCTGCCTCATTATATCTAAAAATGGGTCTTGTTCTTGGTATCTGCAGTAATTATTGGATTTAATTTATTTTCCGCTTAAAGAGTGTTGTATCTGTAAGTAAAAGGAAATGAAATAAATTAGCATCTTTAATAGAATACAAGAATTTCCTGGTATTAAAGAATTCAGAGCAAGCGAAGTCATTTATGAATTATGAAATGAGTTTCTCTGGGGATTGCTGATATATGTACATTTTTATATTAAAAACAAATTCTGCTTAAGCAAATTCGAATGATCCACTAATCTTGAGCTAAGCCTTAGCCCCGCGTGGATGGTTATAATATAGTTATATTTAAATAAAAACAAACATAAAATGATTAATTCACATGAGATTTATTTTTATTTCATGCGATAAAAGAGCAATTTGTTGACTCAAAATTTTTGTTGCATACTTTTAAGCTAACAATACTTAAGAGATTTGCTGATTATTTTAAGTGCACTTGACACACAATAAACTGAATTCCCACGTGAGTGAAACAAATAAATTATTCATTACTCATGTGAGACTTTGATATAATGTGAAAACATTTTTGTGTGCCTCAAACCATTTTTCTCAAAAATTAAAGGGCAATATTAAATTTTGTTTTCCAAAAAGAAAACTTGTTGCATTATTTCGGGCGTGGCTGGTATAAGAGTCGCTTAAAAATGAGAAATAGAGTCAGTTGGCAATTACTTTGGTCAAATAAAAAATGTGTATGATATGCCAAAAAAAAAATCAGAATGCCAGTAAAATCTGGAAACATTGGAAGAGTGACTAAAACCAACTACTGGCAAACGTGTTGAACACACTGAAATTTTATTTGATGCTAAATAAATAAAAAATATAATAAAAACAAAAGCTTTTGACAAAGGCAGCAAAAAGCAAATATATTTGAAATTCACAGTTCAATTTGGCTGTTCAAATGGAGTTGATTGCGAAAAACATAAATAAATTGAGCAATGTTTCTGAATTCAGGCGGTGGATGAATTGCCTCAAAGTAAATGCAGGCAATTGAAACGGCTGAAATGGTTTCCCTTGGCTTTAAGGCGTACTTTATGTATTCATGCGTACATCATTGTACATCATGTGGCAGTGCATTAAATAAATTAAAATGATAAGATTTAAGTACGCGAACAATTAAAGCTTGGTAACAAAAAAAAAAATAAAACAAAAAACAAAATGCAATTGCTAAAGATAACATGTGCTACTCATCGCTATGGGAATTGTTGTGTGGGTGTGTGGGTGTGTGTGTGTGTGTGTGTGTGTGAAAAGAAGTAATTTCAACTTTTACTGAGTCTACGCATTTAATGTGCCGCAAAATAAACCCTGACACTGACTGAGACAAGGCCTCCAGTGTCAGACACACACATTGAGAGGCTTTTCTGTAAAAGCCGGATAAGGATATCAAGCAAGTAAATTGCTTATCTCAGCACAATAATGAGGCACTTGCTGAGGTTCATTGCAAAACTGGGCGAGGGTGTGGTTGTGCGTGTGTTACATGTGTGTGTCATCATCATTGCCATGTCGCAGAGACACCATATGGCTTTCTATCTGTCGTTGCTGTACTTTATCAATTATCTGCCTGCAAATACCTAAATCTCAGCAAAGCTTCATAAAATTTGCGTGCTTAAGGATTTTGTATTGGTTTTCTTTTCAGACAGACAAAAAAAAAATGAACACACCTAATTCGTATTTAAAACATATTTATATATGTATTTTATGTGTGTCTATCGAATTTCTCGCATTGAAAGTCAATTAATTTATAATTTAAAATGTCAAGTCAAGGTGCACAGTATTTGCATATAAATGAAAATAAACACGAATCGAATGAGTTGCGAAAATAACATAATAATAATAGATAAAAAGTGGATGAGCTGTGAATAGGACGAGGCTTCATTGAATTTTATCCTTTATTTGATTTTGAATGACAGAATGATATATTTCCTTTGCTCAAAATGACGAACACGTTTTACATATTTAAGCAAGACGAAAATCTAAAATATTTACATGTTAATGGCATTACCTAAAATGGCAGAGCAAATATTTCCTTAAGAAATTAATGCAAAAGTCAAATTTAAATCTCTGGCTTTTAAAAGTCAACACGCAACAAAAAAAAAAAAAAAACATGTAAAATGGCAAACAAAGTGAAATAATCACGTGCTAAAAATAAAATTATAGCACGTTGTGAGTCTTGAAAACGGTGGCTAACGAATTTTACTCAATTTAAGTAATATATTTACATAGAAAAGATATTTTTATTTTTTTGTTTGTCACTGAAAACGTGTCGGTAAATCAGATTTTATCGGCTTAGTTGCATGTGAATTCGTTTAGCGCGCTTTTAGGCCAAAAAAAGGGGGCAGGAGCAGGGGCAGACCTAAAATCAGGTAGTACGCACATAAATTTAATTTGGTGAAGGGCGCCACACAAAAAATATGACTGCAAAGAATATGGCCAAAAGCGAAAATTCAGCAGTAAATCTTCAAAGGGAGCTGGCTAATATTTTCCTTGGCTTTGTTCTTCATGATTTCTGTTTGGATTACAGGCGGTCGTTTCATGTCCGGTTGCAACAACCTTGGTTGGGGCATGGCAAAATGTTGGAAGCAATCAAAAATATCCACACACACACACGCAAAGAATGCTAAATGCATCCGGGCCAGCTCAGTAAAAACAGTTTAGACAACTTGGCTGTTTTCAAATTGGTTTTCAAAACCAAAACAAAGTAAACCGAAAAGCAGATGAAGTCGCAGTTGCTGAGACAAATATTTTTCCAACTGTGGCTTGTCTGTTGTTTTTGTGTTGTGTTTGTTTTGTGTTTGTTTTGAGTTTATTTGTTTGTTAGTAGACAACTTTAAGTCATGTGGCTAACCGCATGTCGCTGTTTTGGCCATATCTTCTAGCATGCTACCAATTCCCATGAACTGACATGCGGTTACTTTATGTGGAGTTCTGCTAATTATAATTAATGAGTTATGTCAACCAAACAAACCAAAGACAAAAAGTATAATTAAAACTGCTAGTTTTATGCGTGTTTTCTGGAATTTATAATCAAACTAGGTAATTTTTCAAATGTATTCAACTAGAAACTCCTTTAACTAGAACTTTCACTTTGGGGATTTTGGAATGCCTTTGAATTTTAGTTGTCTAATTACATTCCATTTAATTATGTCAAAATATTGAAAAACGTATGTCAAAGGTTACATTTTTTAATTAACGCTTTTTGAATTTGTACTCCAATATTATTTGAATAAATTAAAATTGTCTGTGGCTACACATTTGTGATTTTCTTTCCTTTGAACTTGAGTTCTGTTGATAAACTTTGCAATGGGTTTCTTGCCCATCCCTCTTTTTCCTTCTAGCCCACGCCCATGGAATCGTAATGATTGTCACTTGTGGCTGGTGGTCTGTGTCTAGTGTTGCCTGTTAGTTCCGCCCATTTGTCTAATATATATAAATAGCATACTAACATCCACAGACACTCAGCAGGAGACACCCTTCATTTGGGTTAATTATACAAGCTTCAAATGACAAATTTATATACGACATATTTATATTTTCTGCATATGGCAATAACTCGTCGTCCTTCTCCTTGGATCTGGTTTTCGTGTTTTGTTATATTTTTATTGACTACGAATTATTATTTATAGCATGTCCATTTAGCCACGTAGGAATTGGACAAATACTCTAAGCTGGCTCTAGCATCACGTAATCCGTGGGAGATTTTCTGATAAGGCTGATTTATGTGCCCTGCAAATTTTCACAGTTGGCATTGGCTTTAGAAAATGTTAAATTGAATTTTATGTGTGGGTTACGAAGTTCAAATGTGGCCAGAACGAGATTTGAGTTTTGTAAGCCAAATGCGATTTGGCGACTTAAATCGTTTGGACTCGGTTTGGGTTAGTGGTTTTCTCTTTGTTGACCCTGCTCCTGTGAAATTTAACTCTGACATCAATGCTCATATTCCATGTAATAAATTAATAAAACGACTAAATTTGAGTTGGGTGTTTATACCATTCAAACTACCGCTACCCTTTCCCTCTCCCACTTTGTCGATTAATTTGGTTAATCAAATGGGGAACAATTCGTTTGGGTGGAGGCCAAATTTTGTACCCTTTTGAAATATGACACTTTTAAAAATGCAATTAATTTGAATTTAATTTGAGTATTCCACTCAACTGGTTTTCTGCCTCTGCAGCTGCCATTATTTCGGCTATTGCAAATTTCAACAAAGGCGACTCCATAAATTATTCATCATAATTAAGCAACAAACCCTTCGGCCATCCGGCAATCCTCAAGAGCCACTATACCCAGGTCAACGCACATATTTTAATATTTACTAATGGTAACAATTGGTAAACATTCAAGCGAAAATGAGTAAATTTAATAATTGATTTATACAATGTCATTTGGGGAACTCGCTAATGTCGCCAATTTGCCAGTTACAGTTTCAATTAATCAAGTCTTGTAAATATTTTACAATTTGTACTAAGTAATTCAATCATTGCTTAAGTACAATTTACATTTCAGCAATTAATTTGGCGTAAAATCAAAAGTGTGCATCTGTCCCCGATATACAGGAACTTATATTTTAGACCTCTTAGTCCTTAGCTCTGATATTTTTCCTAGTCAATAAATTAATTTAACTAATTAATTTACATAATGGTAACAAAAAATATTAACGACAATTAACGACGGATATAAAGACTACTTTTTTTAAATATTTTATTTGTAATCTTTAGCATCGAATCTGACTTCTGAATCGAAATGTTTGGTTGTAGAAGCGGGAAATCATTCAGCTTTTGTTCATGTCATTTAAAAATTGCCCAAAAGTATGCAACAGTTTTTGCCACGCCAAAAGCCGACTGCTCGAATAGTTCAATTTTACAAACTCGGCCAATATATACGATCAGCCAGAGCCAATTAACATAAACAGGATAATCAATCTAGATTTCATGGGAAACTCATTAGCGGCATAATGCCAGACCCGATGTTCACTATAAAAAGAGGAAAAAGGCAATGGGAAATAGGTGTCAGTTCGCAATCTATTATTGTTTGCTGACTTTTGTTGGATCAGACGAGTAATTGTTTACTGTTTTCATGGTAAAAACAATTTAAATAATGTTGTATTAGCCCAAATCTAAGCATATTTCAGCTAATATCAGCCTATTCATTTCAGAGCCCACTTACACACTGAAGTGATCAGTTATCAGTATTAATTCAATTGTGTAGATCAATGAAATTTACTAAATGCTTACAACCATGATTATGGGTATTACCTGTGTAATCAAAGTTGATTCGACAGTCAGTTTAAAGACATGGGCGAGCCATGTAATGTTGATAAGGTAATTCATTTCCGGCTCATTTCGCAGCTGTTTGCGTCACTTCAGTTGAGCCACAAAAAAACCACTCAAGAATATCTGCTTAAGTACTATTTTATGCACATATTCTAATCAGTCGGAAATATTAGATAATGTATTGAGGGCAACGTATGCTGATTTGGAATATCAATTAAAATAAATAAATATAGAAAGGAGGATAGCATTATCAAAGTTCAATTTAGACCTCAAGCCAACTATTAAAACGAATACCCCGATTAGATCGTTCGCCATGCGATAACTTCCTTGGTCTGCCCTATAAAAGAGACGTGTTGATCAAAATTTTCTATCAGTCTGAAGATCCCCAATATGAAGACTATTTTACTTTTGGCATTCTGTGCGCTGGCGGGTAAATGCAACCAATATAAGACTAAGAATATCACTTCATCATCTTTTTGCAATTGTGCAACTTAAACAGCTACGGCCTACGCCTTGGAGGAGTCGGAACGCGAGAATGGAGAGAACGGATGGTATGTGCCCAAGCTGGATGGCACCTTCGAGTGGTTCGACATGGACGAGGCAGAGGAATGGCTGGAGAACCAGGAGATGCTCGAGAGTCGTGCAATCACCACCACTCCTGTTTCGTTCTATCTGTACACCAGTTCGAATCCCAAAAAGGGCACTAAGATTACGGCCAGCAGCAAGTCCATCGCAAAGTCCAACTTCAATCCTGCCAACCCCACCAGGTAAGATTTGATTTACACACATCATTTCCATTTTCCCATCACTGGAATTCACCGCTGTTTTCAGATTTGTCATCCATGGCTGGACTCAGGGCTACAAGTCGGGCATGAACAAGAACATTTGTGCCGCCTGGCTGAGCCAAGGTGACTACAACGTTATCATCGTTGACTGGGCGCGTGCTCGCTCCGTGGAATACGCATCCTCTGTGGTCGCTATACCCAATGTGGGTAAGAAGGTCGCCAAAATGGTGAACTTCCTCGTTTCCAACAATGGCATGTCTCTCGATGATCTGTACATCATTGGTCACAGCCTGGGCGCTCATGTCGCTGGCTACGCCGGCAAGAACACCGACGGACAGGTGCACACTATCATCGGTCTGGACCCCGCCCTGCCCCTGTTCAACTACAAGAAGCCCAACAAGCGTCTCAACTCCAACGATGCCTGGTATGTCGAGTCCATTCAGACCAACGGCGGTGGTCTAGGTTTCCTCAAGCCAATCGGCAAAGGTGCCTTTTACCCCAACGGCGGAAAGACGCAACCTGGCTGCCCATTGGACGTTACTGGTGCCTGCTCTCATGGTCGCTCGACCACCTACTATGCCGAGGCCGTTACCCAGGATAACTTCGGTACCATCAAGTGCGGAGACTACGAGTCAGCAGTGAACAACGCTTGTGGAAGCACCTACAGCAGTGTTCGCATGGGTGCCGACACCAATGCCTACATGGTCGACGGTGACTTCTATGTCCCAGTCAACAACAAGGCTCCATTCGGCAACATCAACTGAGCAATTGGGTCCCAATAAACGTGTGTCTATTAAAAAAACAAGAAACTAATCTCTTATTTGCACATCTTTACTGTAGGAAGTACATTCTCCACTGTTGATTATCGTTCGTAATCTCGAGGGTAACCTGCTTAATCTAGCTGTGCCCATAGCTCTAATCAACTGGCTAAATGTCAAACCTTGAGGAGCTAGTCAGCCAATCGATACTACCACTTGTTATTTACAGTTGGCAATATGGTTGTCATCTTAATAATCACTTAATTCAGAGTACTTAAAAAATTTATATATATATATATATATATATATATATATATATATTCCGCAAGACTTCAAGACGTTCCTCGTGAATTTCATAAATCAGCTGAGTATTATAATTTAATACCGTTTGATAAACAATTATTTCAGTAGTCGAAAAAGAAATCAATCTCCGGATATTTTAATCAAGGCAGTTAGCCTTATCTGGCGAATTTCGATTAGGTTTCAAGTACTTTTAAAACAATGAAGATTATTGGCTATAAATATTATTTTATGGGACCTATAAAAGGGTATGAAACGCCTACTCTAAATCAATTGTACTTTTGATTCTAACATGAGAGCAGTTATATTACTTGGTCTTGTCGCGCTTCTCTCCGCAGGTAACCAATCTTGTTAGTCCCAAAGTCTTCATGGACTAAGGATGACTCCCACATAATTTCAGTTAGCGCGCTCCCCGTCGATGATCGCGTCAACGGCGAGAATGGCTGGTACGTTCCCCATGCAGACGGGTCCTTCGTGTGGATGGATATGGACGAAGCCGAAGATATGTTGTCGAAGGGTGAACAGCTGGAGGGACGCATCAGCACCAACGCTGTGTCCTTCTACCTTTATACCAAGTCCAATCCCACCAAAGCACAGGAAATCAAGATGAAGGGTTCATCCGTTGCCGATTCACACTTTAACAAGGATCACGCCACTCGTTTTGTTATTCACGGCTGGACACAAAGCCACAAGGACCCGATGAACACTCAAATCACCAAAGCCTGGCTCTCCAAAGGAGACTACAATGTCATCATTGTTGACTGGTCCCGTGCCCGTTCTGTGGACTATGCCTCCTCGGTGATGGCTGTGCCCGGCGCTGGTTCTAAGGTCGGAGAAATGGTCAAGTATCTACAAAGCAGTCACGGCATGCCCCTGAGCACCCTGTATGTCATTGGCCACAGTTTGGGTGCCCATGTTGCGGGTTACACTGGCAAAACCGTTGGTGAAGGTCGCATCCATACCATTATTGGCTTGGATCCGGCTATGCCTCTGTTCAACTATGGCAAGCCCAGCAAGCGTTTGTGCTCCGACGATGCCTTCTATGTCGAGTCCATTCAGACCAATGGCGGAAAACTTGGCTTCCTCAAGCCAATCGGCAAGGGTGCCTTCTACCCCAATGGCGGCCAGAGCCAGCCCGGATGTGGACTAGATGCCACTGGTTCCTGCTCCCATGCCCGCTCTGTGACCTACTATGCTGAGGCTGTCACCGAGGATAATTTCGGCACCATAAAGTGCGGAGACTACGAGGCAGCCGTCGCCAAGGAGTGTGGCAGCACCTACAGCAGCGTTCGTCTGGGAGCTGATACCAACGCCTACATGGTCGATGGTGATTTCTATGTGCCTGTAAACAGCAATGCTCCATACGGCAATATCCACTAATTATCCAAATGGCAATAAACGTGTTTATTTGAAAAGCAACCTTTATGGAGATATTGACGGGTTTTAATGGATGGTAAATACCATTTCAACCATAAATTGGGGATATGCGTGCTGTGGCAGACTCTGGACAAGGTGGTACTTGGAATCCATTGAATATATTAATCTACACTGCTGATATGGAAACAAAAGTAAATTCTGAAGTGAACAATTTAAGTGCTTATCAATGGCTACAAGCGATTAATTGCCATTATTCGAGTGTTGCGACTATAAAAGAGTAGCAAATTTCTTAGGTTTCAGCAAATATTGTTGATATTACAGAATGAAAATATTGATTGTACTAGCAGCTCTGCTGGCTACAGGTAAGTGCCATTGTCCATTCCCACCAAAGATTGCTCGATATGCAATATAATTCTTTTAGTAAGTGCGCTGCCTATCGAGGAGCGTATTCATGGCGAGAATGGCTGGTATGTCCCCCAAATAGATGGCACCAGCAATTGGATGGATTTAAAGGAAGCTGAAGACATGTTTTTGATGGGTCGCAGTAGCGATAATGCTGTGGACTTCTATCTGTACACCAGTTCAAACCCTACCAAGGGCAAGCAAATCATGGCTAGCGATGAGTCCATTCGCGATTCGCACTTCAACAAGGATCATGCCACTCGTTTTGTTATTCACGGCTGGAATGGTCGTCACACCGATTCTATGAACACCAAAATCACTAAGGCCTGGTTGTCGAAGGGCGATTACAACATTATCGTAGTGGAATGGTCGGGTGCCCAATCCATTGACTATGCCTCCTCAGTGCTGGCTGTGCCCGACGCTGGTTCTAAGGTCGGAGAAATGGTCAAGTATCTACAAAGCAGTCACGGCATGTCCCTGAGCACCCTGTATGTCATTGGACACAGTTTGGGTGCCCATGTTGCGGGTTACACTGGCAAAACCGTTGGCGAAGGTCGCATCCACACCATTATTGGATTGGATCCTGCCATGCCCCTATTCATCTATGACAAGCCCAGCAAGCGTTTGTCCTCCGGCGATGCGTACTATGTGGAGTCCATTCAGACTAACGGTGGTGTGAAGGGTTACCTGAAGCCAATCGGCAAAGGTACCTTCTACCCCAATGGTGGCAAGAAACAGCCCGGCTGTGGAGTAGATGCTGGAGGCTCCTGCTCCCACGGCCGCTCTGTGACCTACTATGTTGAGGCTGTCACCGAGAATAACTTCGGCACCATCAAATGCCGCGATTACACGGACGCAGTGGCCAAGGATTGTGGAAGTACCTACAGCAGCGTACGCATGGGAGCTGATACCAATGCCTACATGGTCAATGGGGATTTCTATGTACCAGTGAACAGCAATGCTCCATTCGGCAATCTTCACTAATTGGCATTATAGCAATAAACTGATTCATATAAAAAGCAAACATAACCTTACGATGTTTATTGTGTGAAGGGTTGATCAAAATCGATTGCTGATATCTTTTCAGAGCTTGGCTTAAGTTAAAGCGATAAATTTCCCAAAATCAGTAGAGATGCCTAGAAATCTGTAGATTAATTCTCTTGAGTAAAGATAATGTTAATCAGGTGTAAAGTTTTTTTTATTATGATAAGCAATTTAATTCGACATGCCACTGAGAGAAATACTTCTACCTGTCTCGTTAGCTCATTCCAATTAATGAGAGCCCCTCATCGAAATTGCCTTATAATATGTCTGATATGAAAATACAGCAGAAATATTGGCAAATTCAGACGGAAGACTAAGACTTTCAATTTGAAATTATCTGATGTGACCAGTCTAAGAGCTTATCAATGACTACAAGTGATTAATTGCCATTATTCGAGTGTTGCGACTATAAAAGAGTAGCAAATTTCTTAGGTTTCAGCAAATATAGTTGATATTACAGAATGAAAGTATTGATTGTACTAGCAGCTCTGCTGGCTACAGGTAAGCGAAATAGTTCATTACCTCCAATCAATTATATTCCAAACCAAGCAATCTTTGACTTTCAGTAACTGCGCTGCCTATAGAGGAACGTAAACATGGCGAGAATGGTTGGTATGTCCCCCAAATAGATGGCACCAGCAAGTGGATGGATTTAAAGGAAGCAGAAGACATGCTTTCGATGCTTTCGATGGGTGATCAGTTGGAGGGTCGCAGTACCGAGAATTCCGTGGACTTCTATCTGTACACCAGTTCAAACCCTATCAAGGGCAAGGAAATAGAGGCCAGCGAAGCGTCCATTCGGGATTCGCACTTCAACAAGGATCATGCCACTCGTTTTGTTATTCACGGCTGGAATGGTCGGCACACCGATTCAATGAACACCGATATCACCAGGGCCTGGCTGTCCAAGGGCGACCATAACATTATCGTTGTAGAATGGGCTCGTGCTCGCTCCATTGAATATGCCTCCTCGGTGGCCGCTGTTCCCGCCACTGGCGCCAAGGTGGGTGAAATGATCAAGTATCTGCAGGAGAGTCATGGCATGTCCCTGGAAAGGCTGATGATCATTGGACACTGTTTGGGTGCTCATGTTGCTGGATTCGCTGGCAAGACTGTTGGCGAAGGTCAAGTTCACAGTATTATTGGCTTGGATCCTGCTCTGCCTCTGTTCAGCTATGACAAGCCCAGCAAATGCTTGTCGTCCGAGGATGCCTTCTACGTGGAGTCCATCCAAACCAATGGTGGCATGCGGGGTTTCCTCAAGCCAATTGGCAACGGTGCCTTCTACCCCAATGGCGGCCAGAGCCAGCCCGGCTGCGAAGTAGATGACACTGGCTCCTGCTCCCACGGCCGTTCTGTGACCTACTACGCTGAGGCTGTCAACGAGGATAACTTCGCCACGATGAGGTGCCATGACTACGAGGCAGCTGTTAACAAGGAATGCAGCAACACCTACAGCAGCATTCGCATGGGAGCTGATTACAATGCATACATGGTCCATGGCGAATTCTATGTGCCGGTAAACAGCGATGAGCCATTTGGCAAAATCGAGCTAAGGGAAAGACCTAAATAAACTATGAAGTCATCAATTGAATTTTCATATTGCGTATTTGTTATTTTGACAATTGTTCCTCGTATCTCAATCAAGATACTATTTTCGAATGGGGGTCTTCCTGTTATTTCTGTTGAATGCACAGACCCGCGTCAGAGATTTGCTGGAGGCTCTTTTGGGTGGGTTGGTATTGAAAGGTTGCTGGACTTTTGTGCACTTTATAAATACAATCGAAAAGTTTTTTTTACCCATGCATTGCTTGTGCAATCAGTTAAATTGATTGGTTTTTTAACTCAACAAGTGACGGGATCTCTGATTGCAAGCGCGTGGAGCTGAATGGAGAGAACGATTAGCTCCTATCAAAAAGCACTTCACTTAATGGAAAATTAGACAATGTTTAGCAAATATAATGGAATAATTTTATTTATTATTCTACCACAACTATTTATTGTTCTAACTGCAACTGTCATTTGGATTGTAATATATTTTGGGAAAGGTATCTGCTAGGTTCCCATGAAGAGGTGTCCAGATATCACAGAGCAACTTCAAATTATTCGTTGCCTGTTGAGAAAAATTCGAACTCAGAAATAGCTCAGCTTATTACAGTTTTCCTCTATGCCCCAGATTATCTAGCCCTGGCGAATGATTCATTAATATTCTAGATTTCATTTGTCAAAATGTGGCTTTGTGGCTAAAATAGTTGCCAAGCCCCCCAGCACTAATAAAGTAGAGACTTTTGAGGGCTTCGATAAGAGAAGGACGCTCTTCAGGTAGTATTTAAAAGTGTTGCAATTAAAAAAATTACTTGAACACTCAATTTTAAATTTAGCACACAATGATAAGCCAAACTATCTGAAAAACTATTTACAATTTGTTTAACTATCGTCATAAAATTATTATTATTATTATTATTAAATTGGGGTCTTGTGTACTGTGAGCTATTAGATCTATTGGGCCCCTTTTGAGCTTATAGCTCCTTCATCAACCCCAGTTCCTGACGAGTGTCAGGATCTTTGATGGGTCGAGGGCTGCTATGTCTTTGAAATTCACAGCATGCATCCCTAGGATGCTGCACCTTTTCCTGGCTAGTGCGATACATTCTGTTAGGATGTGAGTTGAGGACTCCTCCTCGACTTCACTAAACCTACACTAATTGTTACTATAGATACCAATTTGGCCTGTCGTAGTCCTGGTGTTTCTTCCCAGCTCCGTAGTCTCCTTTGCCTTTCTTCGTGTCTGAGTTGAAACCGAATTGTGTGTTTTCCTATGCCACAAAACGATTCTGGCCCTATAAGGGGCCTCTGTGCACCCATTTTTGCCAGCTCACCCGCAGCTTCATTTTGCTATTTCCCTGTGTCCCGGGACCCATTTTATATTTTTGTTTTAAGTATTTTAACTTAGTATTATTTAATTTTGCGACACGTTTTACTAATTAATTTGATTATCATCATATTTAGTTCCAGAAAACCAATGTGTTGTCAACAAGCAGCGATTACCTGGAGTATTTTTGAGATTTTTTAAACAGATTTGACGAAAGGCGCAACTTACAATTGTTGCTGAATGAATTTAATTATAAACTTTTGCAGTAATCTTTTAAGTTGTATTGCGATTACCTCTCAACAGTTTGCAATGAGCGGGACGAGACGATCACATTTTTAAGTGCCTGGTCATATCTCAATTACCTCCTATCGCACGTGAGGAAGTTTGAAAGTGGCCAAAAAAAAAACAACATTTGATTAGCAACTATTTACTGGCAATTTGGTCGCCTTATCAGAATTGGCAGAGATGAATGCCAATCAACTGGCTAAATCTCAAGTGGTCTGCGGAGTGTAGACGAGATTTGATTAAGCTCGTCCATATAAAGGTTCCGTCTGGCGCACATTTGAACATCAGTTGGGTTTGACTTTGTTGAGCGACATGAAACTGTTTTTAATCTGCGCATTCTATGTCCTGGCGGGTAAGTGATCTTCGAGATTTCCTTGGAGTCCATACGAATACGAATACCAATCGTATATTCGTTTTTGTTACATCACAGCCAATGCCGTGGACCATAAAATCAATGGAGAGAATGGATGGTACGTGCCCCAGGCGGATGGCACTTTCGAGTGGGTTGATATGGATGACGCTGAAGCCTATCTGGAAGCACACGCTGGTCGCGAGCGCTCCATGTTGAATCCCGTCACCTTCCTTCTGTACACCAAGTCGAACATGAACTCACCTCAGGAAATCAAGGCCAACAAGGGTAGCATCGGCGGATCTTACTTCAACCCCAATAATCCCACACGATTCACCATCCACGGCTGGACTTCCAGCGCCGATGACTATGTCAACTATGGTGTCCGCAACGCTTGGTTTTCGCACGGCGACATGAACATGATCACCGTCGACTGGGGACGTGCCCGTTCTGTGGATTATGCCTCCTCCGTCTTGGCTGTACCCGGAGTCGGTGAGCAGGTTGCCGCCATGATCAACTTCCTGCGCTCCAACAACGGTCTGTCCCTCGGCAATACCATGATCATCGGTCACAGCCTGGGCGCACATGTGTCTGGCTTCGCTGGCAAGAACGTGAAGAACGGTCAGGTGCACACCATCATCGGTCTGGACCCCGCCCTGCCCCTGTACAGCTATGACAGCCCCAGCAAGCGTCTCAGCTCCACCGATGCCTACTACGTCGAGTCCATCCAGACCGACGGTGGCCAGCTAGGCTTCCTCAAGCCCATTGGCAAGGGTGCCTTCTACCCCAACGGCGGCAAGTCCCAGCCTGGCTGCGGTGTTGATCTGACCGGTAGCTGTGCCCACAGCCGCTCCGTGATCTACTACGCCGAGGCAGTCAACCAGAACAACTTCCCCACCATGCGTTGCGGCACCTACGAGTCAGCCGTTGACAAGAACTGTGGCAGCTCCTACAGCTCTGTGAAAATGGGTGCCACTACCAATGCTTACATGGTCTCCGGTGACTACTTTGTACCCGTCAATAGCGCCTATCCTTATGGCAAGGGAAACTAGACTGAACTTGACAAACATTAAAGTTATCTTGAGAAATGAAAATCACTTTGCTGAATTTATTACCTCATTCACAATAGATTA
Source organism: Drosophila dives (assembly GCA_035042365.1). Classification (NCBI taxonomy): domain Eukaryota; kingdom Metazoa; phylum Arthropoda; class Insecta; order Diptera; family Drosophilidae; genus Drosophila; species Drosophila dives. Next base: position 2,311,571 of record JAWNLJ010000439.1, read on the forward strand.
ACCCAGACACAGAATTATAAATATATATATATATATATATATATATATATATATATATATAAATATTGGGAAACCCTTCTTTGCACTTCTGTCTAAACGCTTTAAAGTCCAAGACTTAAATTAAAATATTCATTGATTATTTGCGTAAAATCTTATTGTATTTTGTAACTTCACATTTGCAATCTTAAATAAAATTATTACACAAACAAAAACTAATATAAGTTTACGTCATTAATCATATAAATAGATTGATTTTTAAATTAGTTATGATCAATAATTATCGTAAACAATTGACCACAAACTTTCCATAGACAAAACATAACAAATGAATCCCAATAATCAAATGCGGCTAAAAGTAAACATAGTCTAAGAATACGCCCAGTTTTTTTCCCCCATCCAGATGATAACTTTAATCTAATCAATAGTTCTAGTCAGTCGCAAAAATTAATAAATAATATATATATCTCTGTTTATATTTATAACTTTCATTTTATATACAGTTCCAGAGCATACTTTTAGGATAGTCTTGGAATTTCTGTGAACTCGATTGGAAATTCAAATTTTGATGCAGCACATAAACAAATCAAAGATGTGATTTTTATTGTGCGACTTATCATGTAAAATCAGAAAATCTTATCAATCCTAAAAGGAAACAATCAGAGTATTTCCGAGGCGAAGTAGAATTAAAATTTGCTTTCTAATTCTGTGACGCAAATTGACTTATTTTGCCATGTTTTTGATGTTAATCGCTATCTAATCGAGCGGCTAATCTCCTCCTGATTCGATTGGGATTTAATTTACGGTGTTAAATATGGATTTATTTATATATAAAGAGCCAGCAGCGATTTTAAACTATTTGCAATAGTAGCCATGACATTGTGGTTCTTCCTATCGATCTGCTGGCTGGCAGGTTAGTAAATCTTTTAACTGCGATTCGATCAAAGGTAAACGAGGAAATCAAAATTTTAGTCAGCGCTTTGCCCATCGAGGACCAGGGAGAAGTTCGTATTAATGGAGAGAATGGGTGGTTTGTGCCACAAGTGGGTGGCGAACTGAAGTGGTTGCCCTTGGACGAAGCCAACGCTCAACTGGAGGCCTATGCCACACTCAATGAACTGGATCTCGGACAGCGCATCTCTCTGAACGATGTGTCATTTTACTTGTACACTCAGCGTAATCCCAAGCTGGGACAGGTCATCAAGACCACCAGGGAATCCGTTGATGAGTCCAATTTCGACTCTGCCAATCCAACCAGGTAGGTGGAAATAGTTTAAGTTGAATCTTAATCTCAGAGTGGCCTTCTTTCATTCAGAATTACCATTCACGGCTGGAACTCCAACTACAAGGATGGTCTCAACACAGGAGTGCGGGATGCTTGGTTTCTCGCCGGTGATTACAATATGATTGCCGTGGACTGGCAACGTGGTCGATCGCTGGAATATGCCTCCTCCGTAGCTGGTGCTTCTGATTCGGGCCTCAAGGTCGCCAAACTTGTGGACTTCCTTGTGAAAGAGTACGGCATGTCTCTGGAGACGCTCGAAGTTGTGGGCTTTAGCCTTGGCGCACACGTTGCCGGATTTACGGCAAAGCAGGTGACTACTGGAATGGTACAAAAGGTGGTGGGCCTTGATCCGGCATCGCCTCTCTACAACTACAAGAAGACGGAGAAGCGCTTGTCGAGCAACGATGCCTTCTACGTGGAGACCATTCAGACCAATGGCGGCACCTTGGGATTCACCAAGCCCATCGGCAGGGCTGCCTTCTATCCGAATGGCGGCAAATCACAGCCAGGATGTGGCATTGATCCGTCTGGCAGCTGTTCCCACACTCGTGCCGTGTCCTACTATGTGGAGTCCCTCAGGACAGACAATTTTCCAACCATTAACCATTATCAGGATGCCAACAAAAAGAAATGTGGCTCAACCTACAGCTCAATTCGCATGGGTTCGCCGACGAATGAGGTGGTGGCCGTGGGTGAGTACTATGTGCCCGTCAACAAGGAGTATCCCTACGGATTGGGTGACGTGGTAGAGCAGTCTACAACAAGTCCGCTGTCCACAACGGTTGCAGATACGACCACAACTGATGACGATGTTCTCCAAACCACAATAGCCGTTAATGAAACACCAACTCCCACGCCCGAGGAGGAGACTGGTGACGGGAAAAAAGCGAATATTTATGTGCTGAATTTAATGTTCGTTTATGCCCAGATTAACAAGTAGGTTAACTAAGTAGGCAACAGGAAGCCTTTAGGCTTTTACTCTGACTAATAAAGTGCAAATGAAATCGAGCTTCCCAGATTGATTGCAGACTGTTGCCTTTGATCCCGAGTTCCGTGCGACAACAGTGCCACGCCCATCGCCCACCTTTTGTTATCTGTTCTCATTTAAAACGGATAAATTTGCCACTGGCCTCTTTGCTGTTATCGAAGCACTTTGATGTATTTTATTGCAAGCCCAAAGGCAGCTGTGGGGACACAAAGCTGCACTGCCGGAAACTCCCAATTAAGAGCAGATTTGTTCGCATTCCCTGAGTAACAAGGGAATATCATCGACCACTCAGGCTGCTCTTATATAAAATTGCCAATATCCTTGTTCCTAATTAGGGCACAGTTGATTTAATGCCCAGCATATTAATCTTCTTAAAGTTAATTTTGTTGAAATCAAGAAACGATTCATGGCAAAAGTTGTAGATATTTAGTTAGCAGCTAGTTAAAGCTGGCTGATTGCGAACAAATGTTATCATTATTCCATTAATATATTATATATATATATCAATATAAACTACTTTTGGTCGCAGCTGTTCGAAAAGCAAACTTTGGCCTTTAGGCCAACGAGCAAACTTATTTGGTTAACATGTGAGCCAACTCAATTGGTCTCTAGGCATGCATTTATTTGGCCGTAACGCAATTAGCGTAAATGTGCGGAAAGATAATCAACTTGGATGGTTTATTTATTACTACTTTCGTTAATTAAATAATAGACAATAAAGGATCGACCTTGTAAGCCATTGGACCCACACTCATTTCACCTTCGATACACACACAAAATTCCCATTGGCAACACAGTTCTTATTGCTGTTGTCAAAGTAGCAACCACTTGAACAATTCTGTTTCACGAAATCTCCATCGATGCACTTTAAATAAGATGCACAATCCAAGGGATCTGTGCTTAGCTCACCTTCCGTGCAATTATCCGACAAAGGGGCACAAACCCCATTAATGTCCACAATGCAGCTCGCCAAGGTGATATCAAAGTAACTGCTAGGTGAACATAGCATCTTTAGCAATTCACCATTGATACACTGCAAAAATGCAGAGCTGTCTTCAGAATCCTCTTCAACTTCACATTCTGTGCAGTTTTCAGGTGTGGTATCACAGATTTCATCCTCATCAATAAGACAGGTTTTCAATGTGGAATTTAAATAGCTATCATTGGCACACTTGATCTCTATCAGTTTTCCATCAATGCATTCCAAGTAACCGTCGCAGTTTTTTGGATCCTCCCGACGCTCACCTTCCAAACATTTTTCAGTTGTTGGATAACAGATTCCATTCTCATCGAGGAAACAGATTTTCAATGTGGAATTGATCTAGCTAAACTCATCGCATTTCAATACTGCCAGTTTTCCATTAATGCATTTGAAGTACCCATCGCAGTTCTTGGGGTCCTTATGAAGCTCACCTTCCGCACATTTTTTATTTACTGAGACAGACTCAAAATTTATATCAGTGACGCATACTTCAAATTTAGATTCGAAATAGCTCTCATCTGGGCACTTTTGTTTTATAACAACTCCATTCAGACACTGGAAATAACTAGCACAGTCATCAGAGTCCAGATTTACTGCACCTTTCTCACATTCACCAATAATATTGAGTGCTTGACCCAGAATTGAGGGGGTCTTTCAACAGATGTGATTAGCAATATACAAAAGACTATGGAGAATAATATTAGAAGTATTCCTGCTAAAGATCTACAATTTTATGCTCACCATGGTAATTATTTATCCAAACTAGTCAAATCAACATTTTCCTATAAATGCGGTCAATTTTACTGGGAAGAGCTTTTATACTTTTTAAACTTACTTATCGTTTAATGATAAAAAAAAAGCTAATATTTATTTGAGTTGTTTACATTTACACTCATGGAAAAGTCAATAAATTGTTTCGTGTTGTGTTCTACCGAATGCAAATAACACAATTACAAATGGTTAACAAAATATTATTGTGTATTCCCTTAGCTAACAAATCAACAACAAATAAAAAATGAAGAACAAGTTCAATATCAGAATCAGAAGTTACAGCAAAGTTTGAATCACTTCCACCTGCCAGTTGTAAAAAGAGAAGCCTTCAAAGAAGCCAAAAACCAAACCGAACTGGGGCAAGATGACTTTGGTTGTTCTAATAAAAAATTCATTTGACGCAAAAGAAATTCAGTCGAGAGTGAAATTGTGTGAATTAACAGAAATTTGTGTTATTTGCATATTTCTTACTTTTACTATTTCACTTAGCAAAACCGAGCTGGGGTCGTTGTTACCATTGGCAACATCGTCACACCTTTATAACTCCACTTGCTTCGTCGCCAGACCATCAATAATGAATGCCACAATATTAACATGCCTAACGACACCGCTGAGCATTTGTTGCCTTCCCCAAAAAGGTCAACCAGACCAATAACCCAATGCCCCTCTGTGCCACGCCCAGGAGCAGTCAACATTCACCCTATGACCCATCGATTCGACGCGTCAGAGTTCATTATTCACATTTGCCAGGAGTTAACCGTTCCTTAAACGGATGTACTTAATCCTGTAAGCCAAGCTGGTTTGTACCCCATCAATGTTTATTTATCAAAACACAAGAAATACCTTCATTCCGGATTATTTTATTTGTCAAGTGCTTGTCAATCATTTGCCGCCGTCAACAAGTACCTAAAGAATCTAAACACTCAGAAATGGGAATATTACATTTCCTTTTTTTAAGTGGAATAACAAATAGAAGGGTTGAACACCGTCAAAATAGGGCAGTTTTTACCTGTCTATGAAATGTTCCTTTTCCATTTAAAACATTATTTTTGTATTTGTTTAGATTTATTAAATATTGCCAAATTATGGTTGTGATTTTCACTGACCCATAGAAATTCCCGTAAATTTAGGTTTAACTACATTCAAGCTTGTTGGCTGCACTGTTTGAGCATTGAATAACCTGAATAATATTAATAAAAATAATATTTGATAAATCGACCATGTAACAGGTTCATATTGAAATTATATTTCACTGCTCACCCGTGAATAACACAACACATTTTATGATTGCTGTTGAAGTTCGATGTAGTCACGGATGAGCGAGTTGGTTTTATTACTTGTTAAATAGTTGGAGTGGTCCTTGAGTAAAGTGAAAACTTTACAGGATCACAAAAACAATCACTTTGCTCCGCAGATGCTCAGCATCGACTTCATGCCTATCCATCCATTTGAAAGTGTCATTTATTTGATTCTCATCGGACTTGGCATTTACTAAATTCACGTCGGACAATGGCAATTCCAAAAATAAGAACTGATGTCAAGGGAAAAGCCATTTTCACTTTTTATTATTGCCAGCCATAAGGAAGTGAAAGTTAAGTGTTTTAAACACTTTAGTCTAAAATTAGATTGTCTAAAGCAAATTGTGATATATAAAATACATTTTACACTAAAACTCTTAATTAATAAAATGTTTAAATATATTTGCTACTCTTTTAAGTTTTAGCTACTCAAAGTTAGTTAGTTTCTGTGTAAAAACTGTTTGTGGAATTTTCATCATGATTCTTACAAATTACTTTTTTGGCAAATAAGTTGAACAGCAAATTTATTTCCCATTTACTACTAAGACGAGTAATATTTATAAAAATATATAAAGACGTTTGCAAAAATGTAGAATAGATAATATTAAGACCACTGCTTTGTTAACCCCAAATAAACTGTGAAAAGGGAAATTAAGTTGCAACAAGCGAAGCTTTATTAAATCGCCTCTGGGTTGCACTTATAGCAAAGTTGGAAAACAATCTGTTTGATTAGTTGATTTCTTGAGGAGCAATTTTGGCTTTTGAACTATTGCTGATTTAGTACCTAAATTGTCCTTTTTTGGCAACAGTAGCAAAAGTCAGACAGCTAAACGGACGTAATAAATACGAATGCTTTTGGTAATTATTTTAAAACGGAAGTTGTCTTGTTATTTCGAATGCTTTTGGTTTTTCCTGTTTCCGTTTTGCGATTGTTTGAGTGCGTCTGCGGCTAATGAGGGTCGAAATAGTCTGCCACAGTCTGGTCACTGGTGGCGCAACCCACACAAATGTGTCAAATGTGTTATTGTTCTTCCATTGAACTGGCAATGGGATATGGCCAAATGGCGAACATTTGCAGCAAATGGAATAGCTGGCTGTCCTTTTAAATAAATTGAACTGGAAATTGGTGCTAAGGTAAAGGTAATTCAGACACTAAATTTTTATGGTTATGCTTGAGCAAACTTTGAGGCAAAAATGAAATTCAGCTGATGTCTCTCACGACTAACACTTGTGGATTTTGCCTACTCATGTCTTCAGCTTGGCTTAATCTCAATGGAAACTTAAAACAGTGGAAACCAAATTCTTCAGCTTTTCAAAAGGAGCTGCGAACCAAAATGATGCTCAACCCTGCAAATACAAATCCTATAAAACATATCGCATTTTCACTATTATATAAATGATTGTTCTTGATTCTATATGACGAAACTGGCCAGCAACGCCATTCAAGTGTGCAGAAAAGGGTTATGTGTTGCATGCCTTAGTGCACCACAACACAAGGATGTGAATATTTATGATGCGTTGAAATAATGAAAAATGTCTGAAAGAAATATGTTCAGATATACAAATCCTTGTGAAAACGTCATTTCACAATGGAAAACAAAAAAAATTAATTAATAACTGGGGGCCAAAGATATATTCAAAGATGTTTAAATGGAATTCTAAGCCAGTTATTCGTTATACAATCAAGCTCTGCTAATGTCAGATAAAACCACATAACCAAAACATAAATAAATAATTCAATTCAATTCTTGAATTACCTGCCCAAGATTAAATTCACAGAATTTATTTTGCTAACCACATTTCCAACAAATATTAAAGTGAATTTTGTCCAAAATGCTGGCCAAGAAAAATGCTAATATAAGTCAAGAAGAAAAGGTTTGTGTGGCATCAGAATGCAGATGCAGCTCGAGATAGGAATCACAAAATTTGACGAAACTTTGGCAAAGCCAAACAAACTTGAATTTTGCAGCACTGCAAAGAGTAAACTTTGTCAACGAAATTTTAATAAAACCGCTTAAAACTTGTTTAATATTTGGCTCTATTATCGTTTACTCTTTGCATCTTAATACATCAGCAGGGCGTGCCACGTGCCACGTGCCGCGTGCAACTTGCAGATTATTTTCGTTGCAATTTTAAAAGCTGCTCCAAATAGCCAAACTACGTAAAAAAAAATTGGCTTTTTCGCTCTCTCTTTTCTCTGCATGTCTCCACAGCATATGAAAATTGAGTTTTCTAAACACCCGCATGGATTATCCTGAACTATTCGAAAGTTCCTTTTACTCGTGTAAGGAAATTCAATTTGTTGCTGTCTTTCCAGCTATCTCTCAGTTCCGATACGTGTTTTTACATTGTGCTAAGTGCTTTGAAAAAAAAATTCAATAACGACAAAAAATAGAGATGACAAAAAAACCATTTCTAATGAGTTCGGCTAATTTACCAGAATCTCTTTTAGCATCGTTTTTGCTGATTTGTTTCAAAGTGCTATACAAGAGAAAAATTCAATGAAATTTCAATGAGAAAACTTTAAAGATTTAACTATTGTTGCAGAAAATATGATTATTAATTCAATACATAAATTTGTATGCAAACTGAACGAATGGAAGTATTTATCTGGTTATTTTTTTTAATTTAATCAGCTTACTTTATGGTAAATGCTGTTAAATAATTATAATTGCCACATTAAGTTAATTTATTAATTGCAAGCATTAAAAGTGATTATTGCAAATAAATATTTATTTAATGTAAAATTTCAGTCAAGTGAATTACAATAATTTGAAATAACATTTTGGTTGTGAAATATTCAATTTCCGTTCAACGTATTTAAATCAATTGTCGCTATATTTCACTTGAATGATTAATGAATTCCCCCGAAAGCGGAAACAGTGCATCAATTTTATTTTCATTTAATGCTGAAATTGAAAAATTATTAATAATGATAAAGATGGCCAAAAGTGAAGTGGAGTGAAGGGAAAACGCTATAACATTGATTGAGTATTTTATTGATTAAAGCAACGAGTGTGTTTAAATATATATATTGAAGCAACAGTTTATTTGGTGAATATAAAATATGCAACATCATGTGGCATCCACTTATTTGCAGACGTGTTGTCAAAGCATCACACGACAAGCAGTAAAATCGACTACAAACAGATGAACGCCCTTTTGACACGCGTTGACATTAAAACGATGCATAAACCAACGAAATGTGGCTCCCACAAGGCACTGCTAAACAAAACAAAGGAAAAACTGCACAAAGGGCCACTTCAAACCAAACGGCGAACGCTTAAAGCCCAAAAGTCAAAAGGGGCCATTGACTGGCGCCAGTTTAGCAGAAACTACTGTTGGCCACTAAGCCAGTTGGCATCAACGTGTAATTACTGATAAAATACATATACGCTCACCTGCAAACATATGTTTATATACACTCAGACAAAACCACAACAGCAACAACAACAAAAACCAATAGCCAAAATAAAGTTGGCTAAACAACGGACTTTTATGTGTCGCCTCAAATCCCAACTCATAATTTATAATTAGCAAACTGTTGACTTTTATGCCAGCTGTCAACGAGCACGCGGCACACGCGGAGCATAAAAGCAGTAAAATTGCTCATTTTATTCAAATTCGGAAAACAGAATATCTAAATTTTGTGGAGCTATGTGGCATATGTGTAAATCCATTTATCTCACTTCCCCAATATAAACAAAATTCTAGTGAAAAACTTACTATAAATTGCAAGCTGCTGAATGAATCCCATATCCGGGAAGCTAAACGAGCTCATCAAAATCACTTTATTTTTTACAATGGAAAGCAATCAACAAATGTTTAGTTGTGTGCATTGTGAAAAATGAATTTTGCCAGGATTGGCAGCATATTCATTGTTGGATTGAATGGAACCCTTTTTTAAACCCATGACAATATATATGTCTAAGCTGCTGAGTAAACTAAATCGATGAAAACATTTTTTTGTAATAGCTTCGATTAAAATGCTGCTCGCTTCTGACACGTTCACGTATGTAAACAGAATATAAAATTAAATATTTTATATTTTTTTCATGAACTTCTCTTTGTTTATTTTCAATTGTTTAGGCGTATAAGCAAATTTATAATAAATATAAGTAGAGTCAAAAGTTTAAAATATGATATAAATTGCACAATTTTAGCGGAGTAGTTCAAATTATTCAATTTAAATACATAATTTTGGGAGACTACAGGTTTCAATTTTTTAAATATAAATTAAATTTATAAAATCAAATATTAATTGTTTTTGGGGATAAGCATTAGGGAACTGAAGACTTTTACATTTTTTTAAAATATATTTTTGATGAAAAAATGATATAAGAAAAATGAGTTTTAACAATTAATATTCGTAATAAATGGTTGAGTGAAATGGGTCGAACATAAATGTCTGTTCGTTAACGTTTCCCAAGAGTCCTTACCTAATTTACTAATCGAAATATTAAAACGAGAAACTGGCACGTGGCAGAAAATAATCTAACTGACAGCTGTCAACTCAAATCTCTCGCAAAACCCCCAACGGAAATTTAAATTCATTGTCTTTCGCAATGCGAAATGGCAACAAATTTCGCGAATTTCCGTGTGAAATGTGTCGTGAACTGAATGGACTAATGGACATGTGCAAGTTACCAAAAGTGCCACGGTAACAGTTAAGTGTCAGTTATCAAGATCAATTAATGGCATTTACGTAGCGCTAACAACCAAGGAAAACACTCAATGAGAACACCTGAGAAATAATATCTGATGAGGTTGAGTTTGTTAGCACTCGAATGGTGTGTGTTTGTCTGCTTTCACCCCCGACTGGACACTACTGCGTCTGGCTGCCACACAGTCCCAAGTGAGGAAATTAGCATTTAACGACAATGCCAATGCCAATGTTAAACAATATTTGCCAAAAGCAAACAGCCAACTGACCCCACGATGACATTCAGTTTAATATTTCACATTTGCATTTTCACTCATTTATTGAACTTACGAGCGCACAACAAATTGTTGCACACACACACGTACACACAGACACAGTTTAAACTATACGCAGAACACGCATACGACGCGTTGCCCACTCGCAGCTTGGCTAATTACAGTGTCTTGATAAACAGTTAATTAATAATTAATTAATTGCAGCGTTTATTGTTCGCACTTTTCGCGTGCTGTGCACATTCGAATCGCCAAATTGCCAAATTGGCCACTCAATATAAACAAATCGAGTGAATTGCGATTTTATGCACCCAAAATACTATTAATTAAATCAACATGAGCAAAAACACACGCAGAACGTTAACGTTTAAAATCGCGCTAAATGACGGCAGCACTTCAACTTGCAACTTGGGGCAAAGCCAGTGGCAGACGCGACGTTGCGAAGCGCTCGAAACCAAAATACGAACTGAGTGGAAAATTCGTGACCGGCGCCAACGGAAGCGGCCCCGTCGACTCTGACTGGAGATCAGCCGTCAACGAAGTTCTTAACGGCCAAATGTGATGGCCAACACGAAGTCGGAGACGAGTTCGGAAGGCAGCCTTCGGCCGCATGTTGGCAGCACACACGCAGCGCAGTTGCTAGAAGTTTGGCGCCAAAACCAATGTTGCACAGCAACATGTTGCACCTGGAATAACAATGTTGCCAGCCAAATTAACGCGATGTATTTCAAAAATATGAACGATTTCGCTTGTTTTGCGATGTGCCAACAAAAATTGTCAATAAAAACACATTTTTCAATTTGTATACATTTGCATTAAAACAATAATTAATCAAAAACTTAAAAAACAAACAGAAAAAACTTTAGAAAAAAAACTGAATTCTTATTATTTTCGGCTTTTTTCGTATGTATAAATAAATATCTGTTTGTTTATTAAATGGCAATGATAAATGAAATTTACTGATGAACAAATAATATAAAACGAATTAGGCCCAAAGCAAATAAATATTGATGCCAAATGGTTTTTCCGCTTTAAAAATAGTTTAGATTTAAATCGGTTTCGACAAAAAGTTTCTGCAACTATTCGAAAGTGAATTGCACAATAAAAAAAAGAAGTGGTAATTAAACATTTAACAAAAATTACATTAAAATCTGTAAATCTCGATGCGTGAAGTAGTTGCAAAATTAACAAATCGTAACCAATTAAACGAGCTGTAAACGATTTAGCCACAAATTACTGAAGGTCAAGTTTCGAACAGTCAGCAGGGCCAATTGTCGTTAACGTGTTAATGCCAAACACGCTTTTGGCCAAATTGGCAAATAAGTAACGAAAAGATACAAAAATAAAAAAACTCTTTTGGTTTTTGTTTAGTAAATTCGAATTTTATTGTCTACAACATTTTAACAAACAATTTAACAATTTTATGAAAAGCAATAACAAACATTTGCGTGGTTGATAGGAAGAGGGTAGGGTGGGGTGGGGGAGTTTATGTGTGTGTGTGTAAGTGAGTGTGTGCCGATTGTGGCACACCATTTAGACTAAGTAGTTGGAGCAGAATTCGCTACTGGCAATTATTACTTGATCTTCTTGAGGAAGTAACGGTTGGGAGGACCGTAGTTGGTGGCAGGCACATGGGCGGATGTGGGTGCGGGCGCATCGATGGGCAGACGCTGCTCGGGCTCCTCGACAATGATGGGCGCCATGGAGGGCTCCTCGATGCCGAGGGCAGAGGGTGCCGTTGCAGGGGGCAAGTATTGATGGGCAGGAGCGGATAGCGTTGTCTGGACTTCATCGCCAGTGTAGGCGGCAGCTGTGGGCAGACCGTAGATGGAGGAGGGCACAGCAGCAGGCTGTTCCGGCTCGGGTGCTATGGTTGTGGGCACAACATCAGCCACATCAGCCAAGGGCGCAAAGTTGTCGGGGATCGACTGGCGGGGATCCATATCGGCTGGTGGTGGTCCATAGACGGGCGCCTCCTCCTTCTTGGTCTTGTACTTGATGAAGTAAACCTCTGGTTTGGATGGCTTGGTAGGTGGCGGCGATGGAATGACAATTTCCTGATCCTGTTCGGGCTTCTTGTGCAGCACATAGATCAGAGTCTTCTCCTCGTTCTGTGGTGCAGGTGGCACAATTGGTGCACGTAGTGCCGGTGCTGATGGTGCCTTGATGAACACAATCTTGTAGTGCTTCTGCTTGGGTCCCACCTCATGATGCACACGCGGCTGCACAGCATCCTCCTCCTCAAAGTCCTTGGGCGGCACATGGACATAGATGTGCTTGTGCACCCTCGTCTCCTGTGGGGCATTGTTGTAGCCGCTGGCATGCTGAACACCGGACAGACGATGCGCCATGTTGTAGGAGTCATCAAAGGAGCTGAGTGAGTCCACAGCGGGTGCCAGGGGTTCATCATGCTGCAGCTGTTGCTGCTGTTGCTGTTGCTGCTGTTGCACTGGAGGCAGGTAGTTCATTTGTGGTGCAAGTTGTGACACAGCAAAGTTGGCAAACGATTGCTCATGTGGCAGCGACTGATAGATGTGTGACGCCTCCGAATGAGCTGCCAAAGGGAAGGAGGGGAGAAGGGTTGAGTGATAGAACAGAATTAATTATTTATTTATTCTTGGTTTCTGTGTTTCCATAAAGCGTGCAACAAATGTTGCAAAAGTTATATTTTAAATTGTCAAATTTGATTATAATTAATTGATTAACAATTTGATTTGAAAATTGAATATTCCTTTTACATATTTGTAGCCTGCATTAGGTATGGATATAGATCCAACTCACCATTGAGAGGCAGTGCACGTTGGCTCTGCTGCTGGGGTAATCCATAGTAGGGCGATGGGGGCTCAGGACGCGCCTGGACAGAGCCCAGCAGGGCGATGAGGCCACCCACTAAGATCGATGACACACGCATTGCAAACACTTTAGTCTTTGGATCTTTTGGTTTTTGTTTTGTGTTTATTTAGTTTGGTTTTTATTGCTTAGTTTAGATCACGTAATCCTTGTTGGCTTGTTTGACTTCGAACTGCTGACACTGTTTGTTTGTTGTGGTGGTTCGATTGGAAAGCGCAAATCTCGACTGATGCTCCACTGAACTTGGCGTCGGGCATTTATATGATTCGATTGGAAGAGAAGCAGACGCAGCCAAAGCAGCCAAAGCAGACGCAGAAACCAGCAACACGCTGAGCGCAGCGCAGCAGCGACGCAGTCAAAAAAAGCTCATTACAAAAAAAGGCCTCAGCCAAAATGAGTTTAATTAAACATCAAAGAGGCTCACACACACCGACACCAACACACACACACACACACACACACTACAATTACACTCGCTCTGAGCAACAATAACAACAACCAAATAAAAGAGTTGATTTTTTTTTGGAGCAGAGCAGGAGCTAAGCTGATGCTTAATAATAAAAAATGAGAGACGCGTGTCTTTTGATGTCGCCAAACGGCTGAGTAACTGGAGCAAGTTGGATACTAAATGGCATCGAATGCACAACAATAATTCAAAATACATTTATCTGCTGCTAATCGAGTGTTGTTGATGCCTCGGCGTTGGGTCAGTCGAGTGTTGGCAGGGTGGCCAGCCTGACGTGGCAACGACACCATGGAAGCTACCTCAACCTGCGTCGCGGTAAGGTCGCCTCAACGGTGGTAAAATCACATACACTGAGAAAACATACGAGCTGTGAAACTACAAATTTACCTTATAAATGCACTTATAAATTTTGATGCGAAAGAGCCTCGAGAGTTATAATCAGTTTAATTGTTTAGGAATTTAAATTGTGAAACAAATTTAATTAAAACAAAAGAGTGATTTAAATATTAGAAAATATATACGAAGTTAAAGTATATATAAATTGTTCTATTCGTAAATTTGTTCAATTTGTTTTTGACTTCTTTAATTATAATATATAATCATTTTTTAACTCAGCGAAAAAGATGCATAACAAACGCATATTCCCAAGTTTAAATAGTATTAAATTAAGTATTGCTTCATTAAAGCTATTACATATTATAATTTAATTGATTACATATATTCTGGTCTGTATTTAATTAAATTTATAGTTGTTGTCTTCTCTACATAAAATATCAATATGAACGAAACAAGAATAAATAGATTGAAATCTCATACGAAACTAATCAATTATATATTACTGCTAGCAGTAGTAATAGTAATATTATTAGAAACATTTATACAACTATAATAAATATGGCACAAATTTAAAATCAATATTATTTTCTGTGTGTAGCCGATGAATCTTACGGATGCGCTCACAACAACCTTCGCATGAGTTTGCCAAGTGTTATTTTCACAATTGGAGCACACTCGAAAATGTTGTCTTAAAATCGAAAGTGACCCACGATTACCAACTCGTACTGCCTATACATACCCTTCCCCGCGCCCCACCTGCCTTACGTGCCGAGTCGGAGTCCAAGTCAGAGGTTCCCCCATTGAATAAGTTCATTCATGCTGAGCCAGTTTTGACTGTTCGGTGCGATTCAGTTGAACCGATAATCAAATATTTGTATTAAGCAAAAGTTTTGGCCCCTCTTCCGTTTTTTTTTTGCAAAAATTGCTGGTTAGACAAGGTCGTTGAGCATACGCCAAGTACGCCCTGCTGATTTCTGTCAACTTGGCAACACTCACTTTCAACTCAAACAACTGTTGCTGCTGGCTGCTTTTCAATTACGAAACAATCAAAATAAAATCAAAAACAATTTTATAATTGTAGGCAAATAATAAGTAACAAAACACACAACTCACAAAACACAAAACAAAAATAAAGCTACCACGAAATACTTAGTTTCGAGTGTTGCGGCAGCCAAAATAAACGAATTTAAACACTTGTCATCCACGCTGGCCACAATTTATTAATCTTAATTGCCGGTCGGTCGGAGAGGTTGGGAAGGATGGTAAATCAGGTCATCTGTGCAGTAGCCAACAAGTGCCAGCAAACGCACTGTGTGTGTATGTGTGTGTGTGTGTGTGTATGTGTGTGTCTGTTTGTGTGTGTGGTTCAACGCATTTGGTTGTATTTATAATTTACTTATTGGCATTTGCGTTTGCCCTTCGATCGTTCGAAGAAGATCGACGATCGTTTTGGTATTTTCACGATCGCATTGGCTTCAAAAAGACGAAGAGGGCGCTCTGAAGAATGCACTTGAGGGCAGCGTTGTTGCCACTTGTTGCACTCAAGTGCCAACTCAAATTGAAATCGTTTCGTTTTGACATTGCCACAATAAAGCATTTGCTGTTTGTCAGCGAGCTGACTTTGGATGCTGGTTTGCTGGTTGGTTTTGGAGGCCTCATTGAGGTCATTGAGAGACGACCCTAAAAGTCGATTATTTGGTCAATGCCTTCAGACCAGATCTCTGCGAGTCTTTATCTGCACTCGGCTAATAGAATCAAGAGAGGCTTTGTCAAGGACTCAGTTCAAGGCATGTGATCCAACTTGGCAACTATTTACTGATCAAAATTCACTTTAATTTGCTAAAAACCCTCGTTTTAAAATAAAATAAATTAAATGCAAAATAATTGAATTATATTTTAAACATATTTTGACTTTTTTCAACAGCATTCAATTAATGCAATTTACTTATTTATTTACTAATCAAACTTCACTTTAATTTGTCAAAAATACTCGGCTTATGAATAAATAAATTAAATGAAAAATAATTGAATTATATTTTAAACTTTATTTCGACTAATACAATTTATTAATTTATTTACTAATCAAACTACACTTTAAATTGCTTAAAATAATCGTTTTAAAATAAAATAAATGAAATGAAAAATTATTGAATTATATTTTCAACTCTTTTTCGGGTTTTTTTAACAGCATTGAAATTTATAAAAATAATGCAATTCATGGCAAAGTGTGTGCTACACATTTAATGACTTCAGCCATCATTGACACAAATTATGACAATTTGAAAATGAGAGTGAGACAACCGCCCCCGCCACCCTCGGCAACTGGAGGAACTCTAAGCCGCGTCGGCAACTTGAGAAAAGCAAAACAATATTTTTGTTGACAAACTGTTGAGGCAAATTACTTAATGGCTTAGCCAGTTGATGATGACAATAATTAACAGGTATCTGCCTCTGCCACTGCCACTGCTGGTGTTGCCACTGCCACGGCTGCTGTTGCTGTTGCTGTGCGCAGACAGTTTAGGCTTAATTAAGTATTTGTCTGGTGCTGATAAGCTCTCGTTTGTGGCTCACAAGGCTGATACAGAGTTTAGTTGATAATTAAAGATCCGTTTGAGCTACTTTGAAATTTTTTAATAGTTTATTAAATATGTCATTATAATTTAGCATGTGTATTTTTCATTTTAATTTTTGCTTTTTTTTAAATTTGGCATCAGCATCGATTATCTTGTTAATTAACGTTCATCGCCAGGCAATTCATATTTGTTGGTTTCATCTATTTTTTTTTTTGTTTCTGTTTTAAATACTTTGCGTGTTTTCGCGTCAAGGTGATTGGGCCCAGTGGGCGGGTGGCTGATTGGGCTGCCCAAGAGGCAAACGATGTGCAAGGTCAGCCAATTTGCCGCTTAGCGAGCACAATTATAAACAGCTATCACTTTAGCGTCTTATATAACGCTTATAACTCGTAGGATGTAATTTAAATTGGAGTTGCTTTTGGTGTTGGTGTTTTTAGTGGGTGTCGAGTGTCCAAGTTTTCTGGTGCGGCATTGCTGATGTCATTTTGGGTATCCATGGCTTTTCAATTACAATGAATAATGAGCTTTAATAGGCCACCCTAAAAACTTAAACGCGTAGATATAATGGTTTTTTTTATTTGAGGTAGCCTTTTCTAGAAGTGGCTAAACGTTAACATGCGAGATACAGTAGATGATAATTGTGTGCTTACACTCAGCAAAATAATTAAAAATATAAATAACTTAAAAAATAAATATTATTGCATTCATATAAAACATATAATCTATAAATAAATAAACTACATTTTTCTTCTTCATTTTTTTTAATTCTTAGTTTTTTTTAACTACTAGAGCTACACCTGACATTTCCCGATTTGATATATATAAGAGTAAAAATATAAATGCAACACACATTTTAACACAAATGCATAAAATGATCAATTTTTGTATTTTACAATTATAGAAATTATACGTCAAAACACTAAGCAAATTTCAATATAAATATAAAATTCTAATTTTTTAGTATTTTATTTTTTTGTTTAATTATTTAATGAAATTTCCCACCAATTAAATTGCAGACAGAATTCGTCGGAAAGTAATTACAAAGCAGATCAATTAACTTTAATGGCTGTGGCAGTGACGCAGAAATGCCATTTGAAAGGTGAAAACTGAGAAGTCTTCTGCAGGTGAATAAAATGGGGTAACTCATGGGGAAACCTGAAAGAGGAAACTGTAAACAATAGCAATTAGGATAGAGAAAAAGTTGACATTGAATTAAGTCTAATGCCAATAATGATTGACAATTGCTGTATAAGAGCAGCGGTTAAAATAAATAAATATAAACAAACACGCGGCAAATGTGCTTTATTTCTCGCTAAACAACATCAAATGAATACCACAAAAGTTACTCCAAACAAACCAAAAAAATACATATATGCAACAAAAGCCGGCAACAACAACAATAACAACAACAACAAATAGCCAAAAAGACCAAAAGACCAAAAGCCTTACCACTGATTTTGTCGCTTGACCCACACAGCTGCTGTGACAAAGGCGGCGAACGTTCAATAAGCTGCAAACACACTGCCAAATCGATTAGATATGTATCTGTGTATCTCACGGATGCCCAATGCCAGTGTGCCATTTGTGCGTTTCATATTTGTATATAATGCTCTCAGTTTATCTTTGCATGTGTGGTTTTGTCATGTTTCATTGAATAAAATGCCTAGTTAAATACTGTTGCTCGCAATTTGTATCTCACACTTTGTTTATTTACGCTGTCATCTGCTATTGTTTGGGTCTACAAGTTAAACTTCCCCGCTACCACAACTACCCGCCTGCCCCCTCCATTACTTACCACCTAGTATAAACTAACACACAGACAACAGTCAGCATTTTGTTAGCCATTTGCAGTCAATCACATTTGTTCGCCATTTTAATGTGTGCTACTTCCACACACCCCGCAAATTCACACACACACACATACACCTGCACACACACACCTACACACAAATTTGCTTGTCAGCACCTCTGTGTTTGTTGTTTAATAGCCAGATAGCTCTTTGACAGCGTTGACTGTCATATTAATATTTACCACGGCGCATTTATTTGCCTAACTGGCAATTATAAAAAAAAATATATATATATATTTATATATATAACTGGCAATTATAGAAAAATGGTATATATTTATATATACAAGTGCAGCAACAACCAGCACCGCCAAGGACGTAGTGTCTGAGACACTACAAGAACAGTTCAAATGCCCTTTTCAAATTTAACACTTTATTAACGTGAATATTTGAATACGTCCTTTGAAACCGACTACAGTTAAAAAAATTGACCAAGTGTTGTCAGTCAACTCAGTCATTTTGTTTTCAAATTTGATTCTAATCAAAGTGAAGCGCACTTGTTGTATACGAAATGCAATTAAGTTGTTTGCAGTTGCAATAAGTGAATTTAATTAAAATACAGAATATCAAAGCTTTTTCTCAAATTGTGTATTTAATTTAATTAGACTTAGATGAAAAATGTTGTTAGCTTATTTTCCTGTTAAAGCAGAAAAGTAGTTAAAAGTGTAAAAAGTTAAATGTGCATTTTTTTATTGAAAGCGAAAAGCCTGAAAAAATTAAAATAAAATAAATACAAAACAAATAAGACGATTTTGATTTAGATTTAAGATTATGAGATAGCAAATTATTATTTTTTCAGCGTATTTCAGCTACGAAGCATGCATAATCTTTCCATTTTTAGTACAAAATTAACGATACATTATAATTATAATCTTTTTTATTATTTTGAAAACATTATTTTTGCATTCAACTAATTTACAGCCAATTCAAAGTTAATGCTTGCTGCGTGTAAGCGAAGTATTTATCCAGGTCGCGCACTGGCGCCATCTACAAGTCATGGCTTGCAACTTATCGCAACTCAGCTGTTAGGTTTCTTACTGGAGCAAGTTCACCGCAAAAAGCTTTATATGCGGCGCCAGCGAACAAACAAAAAGAAGCCAATGAAAATAAACAAAGCAAAAAAGCAAGCAAAGAATAAAAACAAAAAATAAATAACAAAATTAAACGTAGATTGTGAAACCAAAACACAAAAGCGAACAGTTACCAACTGAAATTCAACACGCGAAGATCAACCGATCAAACTCCAGAAAAGAAAAGTAGAAACGAAAATGGAAGAATTATTTGATGACGACGACTACAACGACAAGGTGAGAACAGAATACGTGAAGCAGAACCTAATCTCGATAAGAAAAAACAAACAAACAAATTGTTTCCAGCTGATATTGGTGCAACAGAATTTGCGTACGATGCCCACAGAGATTGTGCAACGTTATGCAGAGAGTGTTAAGCATTTGGATTTGACCCACAACTGCCTCAAAGATCTGTCCTGGCTGGTGGAGTTCGAGCAGCTGCGCTATCTGGTGTTGGACAGCAACCGTTTGCACGAGTCACAGTTGCGCACACTGAAAACGCCGCTGCCTCAGCTGGAGGTGCTCATGCTGAACAAAAATGAGGTTCATTGAATTGAAATCGACCCGTGATCTGTTATCGGCCATTGAAAATATTTCATTCAAATTGCAGTTCAGGGATCTGAGAGCAACGATAATGCTTATCAAGCGGTACTTTCCCAATCTACAATATCTAAGCCTGCACGGCAATCCCATTTGCCCCGATGGCCTCAATTTGCAACCATTTTCCAGCTACTTACAATACGACTACAAATACTACAGGTATTTATTTACCATATTTTACTGCTATTTTCTAATTGCATTTCCATTTATTTTGCAGTGATCTAATTGCGCAATCGCTCATCAAACTAAAATTTCTGGATCATGGTCTTGTGCAGCGCACCTACAACTATGAGAGTTTTCCAATTGGAAATTATGACAGGGCCGACAATACGCTAGTAAACACAACAAGTCTTTAAAGATATTCCAAATTATTATTACTTTCAAACCTTATTCAAATTTCATTGAAATTGTATGACAACTCTGGTTATTTTTGTTTTACAAGCTTACAGCGAAGACACTCACCAATTAATATTGATAAAAGCACAAGTTTCATACCGTAAATTTGCAAGCGAAACTGCGCACAAAACAGATGGAATAGTAGAAATAAAAAGACAATCATATTCCAACTTAAAGACACCTCGCACTGCCCTTCAAATGTACGGAATAAAAATTGATAATATATATCATATATATACATATAGCATAGATGTATTTAACATTTTAGCTTTCAAGAATAAAATTTAATTTAAAGTGAAATGCAGGGAAAAATTAAATTAATACCAAACCGTTCTGCATCGAATGAAAAGTCCACAAGCCTTAAATGTTGCAGGGTATAAGATGTATGTATAATTTATTTTACTGTTCATCTGCGTTGTCTGCCGGCAAAACATACCGACGGATAGAAACTAGAGCGAGACAGTGATAAATGAGTGCACAAAGCAATGTGCACAGACATTATCAAAACACATCTTAGTTTAAAAAGAACGGAGAAAACGACAGGAACTTTAATTGTCAGCGAACTCTCGAACAGTCTGATTCTCCCTTAAGCAGTGCAGCTCTTAGACGGAAATTTACTCAAGTGCAGCTACAGAATTTTATATTCAATATGGCAGACTCCAACGCGCAGCCAAAGTATACAAAAGTAAGTAAATAAGTGTATAAATAACTATTATGCACTCGTATTAATTACGATTGCTGAATTTCAAGTATTTGTTTACAACTGCGTACAGGTGATTATGATTAGCTTAAAACTGCATTTGCTGCCAGCTTTACAGAAGAATTTGCTCAACTTTTACTTAAAATGTTTAAAGCGTCAGTTAAAAAACTTGTTTTTATCGTGTCGCAAATATCAAGTTTTTATTTATACACATATATGTTAACTTGTAAAATATACATATATACTGATAATACATATAATTTATGTGCGTTGAGAAAGTGTATAATTTTATGTACATTTCTAGATTGCCGGCCAATCTGTCATTTTATCAGCTGGCAGTTTATAAGACTCATTATACGCATATATTAGCGGAGACAATAACCTCAGTGAATGATTAATAAAAACAAGTCAATGTAAGATTAAGTGTGCCACACCCCGCATAATTGAGTCCCACACGCGCAGCACTTGTTAACAACAGTAATTATAGAGTTTCTTAAAATTGCCTGCAATTTATTTGCTTTGATAAAGACTGTGTTGATAAGAAACCATCACAATTAGATTAGCAACTCTCGTTACTAATTAAAAGAGGACGGCAACAATTTAGTGTTGCGTGAACAGAGATTGCATTAAAATTGTTGACGTCTTTTATCAAGTTAAGCACACTTCTTTAATCATTTTCTAGCGAATTGAAGCGAATTCACCAAATTGCCTTAAGCTGATATAATTTGTATATAGCTATTTTATATGTATATAATTTACAATCTCATCAAATATTTGTAGTACAAATCGTGACTGGAATTTCAGTTTCGTTTACATGGAACAAAACTGTTGCGTGTCTTGCAACAAAAGCGACTGACAACTTGTTAAGTCTACATAAAGTGGCAAGTAATTAGGGAAAGCAAGTGCAGGGCATACAGATAACAAGGATGAAATGGCACAAATTATTGACACGCCAGCTACTATGAGATTTTTCCCACAATTGCAGTTTAATGAAGCGCACAAAGGCCAAAGTGCATTTTTTATAAAGGTCGATTTTGGAGGTATCTTTTAAATATATATGTTCAAGTGCTTACAGCTTTAAAATGTTGATACATTTAATTTTCATTCATGTAGCGAACAAAGAAATACGTTGTAGGATATTTTTAACATCTAATTTTTTTATGTTAAAAATAATAAAAATAAAAATGATTATCTACAAAATATAAATTCATTATTAGAATTAATATTGCGACCTTCAATTAACATTATTTTGTTTTCAAATAGACAATACATGAATATTTATTTAATTTCTTCAATGTGTGCAGCTTTTTATCAACAATGAATTTGTTGACGCCGTTTCGGGCAAAACCTTTGCCACCCACAATCCATCGACGGGCAAAGAGATCATACAGGTTGCCGAGGGCAGCAAGGTGAGCAAGTGGAACTTTGTTCCTATATAATCTCTCTCAGGATTGTGTCGCTTATTTTTCTATATTATATCCTGTGCAGGCTGATGTAGATCGAGCTGTTGCCGCGGCCAAGAAGGCATTCCATCGTGGCTCTGCCTGGCGTCAGATGAGTCCGCTGCAGCGGACCAACCTGATGATCAAGTAGGTGAAGTCCTTGTTAGTCTTCAAGTTACTAATTGTTTGCTTCTCTGTGTAGGCTCTGCGATCTGATGGAGCGCGATAAGATTTTCCTGGCCAACATTGAGACATTGGACAATGGCAAACCATTTGCAGAGGCTTTGTTCGATGTGACCATCTCGATAATGACGCTGAAGTACTATGCCGGCTGGACAGACAAGTTCTTTGGCGACACGATTCCCGCTGGCGGTTTCATCGCCATGACGCGCAAGGAACCCGTCGGCGTTGTGGGTCAGATAATTCCGTGGAACTATCCGCTGTTGATGTTGTCCTGGAAATGGGGTCCCGCCTTGGCTGTGGGCTGCACTATTGTCATGAAACCAGCCGAGCAGACACCTCTGACTGCCCTGCATATGGCTGCACTGGCCAAGGAGGCCGGCTTCCCGGCGGGCGTCATCAATGTGATCAACGGCTTTGGTCCCACAGCTGGCGCCGCCATCAGTGAGCATCCCGATATTGCAAAGGTGGCGTTCACCGGCTCGGTGGACATTGGTCGAGTTGTCATGGTGGCTGCCGCCCAGTCGAATCTAAAGCGCGTCTCTCTGGAGCTGGGTGGCAAGAGTCCCGTGGTGGTGTTCGAGGATGCGGACAGTAAGCATAAAAACAGAGTAATATTAATAAATGAAAATATATCTAACAATTACACTTCGTAGTTGACTACGCTGTGGAAACCACCCATGAGGCGCTGTTCTCCAATCACGGCCAGAGCTGCTGTGCCGGCAGTCGCACCTATGTCCACGAGAAAATCTACGACAAATTTGTTGAGAAGGCCGCCGCTAAGGCCAAGGCACGCAAGGTGGGCAATCCCTTTGAAGAGTCGGTGCACCAAGGCCCCCAAATCGATGAGGAAATGATGACCAAGGTGCTCGGCTACATCGAGTCTGGCAAGCAGCAGGGCGCCAAACTGCAGGCGGGTGGCAAGCGTATTGGCGATGTGGGCTTCTTCATTGAACCGACTGTCTTCTCGGATGTGAAGGATGACATGCGCATTGCCCAGGAGGAGGTTTGAAATATAATTAAAGAACTAACCTTCTAGCAGACTCAACTTTATTGCATTTGTTTTAGATCTTTGGACCCGTTCAGTCTATCTTCAAGTTCAGCTCCTTGGAGGAGATCATCGATCGTGCCAATAATGTGCAATATGGTCTGGCTGCTGGCATCATCACCAACGACATCAACAAGGCAATGAAGTTTGCCAACAGCGTCGATGCCGGCTCCGTCTGGATCAACTGCTACGATGCCGTGCTGCCCCAGACACCATTTGGTGGCTACAAGCAGTCCGGCATTGGACGCGAGCTGGGCAAGGATGGCCTGGACAACTATTTGGAGAACAAGACCATCACCATGAAACTTCTGTAAACAGTTTTGTTATTTGTATATGGAATATGTATTCGTATTTTATTTGCACCAGCTGGTTTTACGGTTAGACTATTGCATTTCAATTAAAACCTTCTCGAGAATATCCAAAAACCATGTTCACATTCAATTGAAACGAGGCACCAGTTTTGCTAAGCTTACACTTAGATAATATCACTAATTATATAAAAATAAACCTGAGATTTCTGTTGCGGGCACAGTGAAGACCTAAGCCACAGTTGTTACGTGGAGTTCCCGTTGCTGTTGTTCCGGGGCTTTCAGCTTAAGGAGCGGCACAGCCAAACCACTGAGACGTGACTTGGCGCTTTGGTAATCCTCCTCCGATTTGGATATCGCCTGCTGCTTATACTGTGGACTCATCTGCAGCACCTCCGTATAAACTGGCTGAATGGGCTGCAAAACCTTGACGCAAATTAAGGCACAGGCGTTTCAAATAGCCATTTGTTAATATCGTATAGCAGCCACTGAACAGGCTCATCAGCGTAAAGATGGCTATCGATGGAACAACAATGCGCCATGGCTTGGGAAGTACTCTAAAAATGAAATTAATGAAAAAAAGAGTAGTTATTAGTTGAGGTGACAAATATTTTATACTCTAACATCATCATTTTTCATACGAAATATAATTTATTTTTTATATCGATTTTTGCTAGTAAATTTCATGAAATCGTAATCTAATATTTCCATATCTATTCAAATATTATTAAATAACTTTTATATGAAGATAAGGTTGATTATAAAGTAAAACAAGTAAAACAGTTTTAATCGTTGGACACCGCTTTTAATACAGATAAAGAATATATGAAAATTTAGAAATCGGGTTGATTCTTTTTCTTTTGTTTGCTTTTGCTTGTAGTTTCTTGCAGTGTATTCAAAATCTGCTCTTGATCGCTGATAAGTTGCGCCAGTCGCAGATCACTTTCTTTCGGCTGTGCGATATTATATTTTAGGTTTCTAATTATAAGGAATAAGAATTTTAATTTTGCAGTAATTTAATTGCAAACTGCATCATGGTCTTGTGCAGCCCTCCTTATATAATGGATAGCATATATGTATTTGACATTTGAGTTTTTAGCTTTCAAGAATAAACCTTTATTTAAAGTGAATTGCAGGGGAAAATTAAATATAAACCAAACCGTTCTGAATCGAATGCAAATTCCACAAGTCTTAAATATTACAGGGTATAAAGATGTGTATTTCATTTATTTAACTCTTTGTCTGCGTTGACGGCCGGCAAAACATATCGACGATTAGAAAACAGAGCGAGAGAGCGTGATAAACAAGTGCACAAAGCAATGTGCACGGACATTATTAAAAAAAAGTATAAAAAGAATTGGGAAAACGACAGGAGCTTTAGTTGTCAGCGAACTCGCGAAAAGTCGCCAACAGTCTGATTCTCCCTCAAGCAGTGCAACTCTTAGTCGGAAATTTAATCAATTACAGTTACAGGATTTCATATTCAATATGGCAGAATCCAACGCGCAGCCAAAGTATACAAAAGTAAGTAAATAAATGTATAAATAACTGTTATGCACTCGTATTAATTACGAGTGGTGAATTTCAATTCTTTGTTTACAGTTGACAACTGTATACAGGTATGGTGATTAGCTTAACACTGCATTAGTTGCCAGCTTTACAGAAGAATTTGCTCAACTTTTACAAATGAATTGTTTAAAACTTCAGTTCAAAAACTTATTTTTATCATGTCGCAAATATCAAGTTGAGAAAGTGTGTTATTTTAAAAACAATTATAGATTGCTGGCCTATCGGGCGTTTTATCAGCTGGCAGTTTCTAAGACTCATTATACGCATATATTAGCGGAGACAATAACCTCAGTTAATGATTAATAAAAACAAGTCAATGTAATATTAAGTGTGCCACCCCTCCGCAAAAATTGGATCCCACAAGGCGCAACACTTGTTAACTTAGAATTACCTGCAATTTTTTTGCTCTGATAAAGACTATGTTAAAAAGAAACCATCACAATATTAGATTAGCAACAATTTAGTGCTGCGTAAGCAGAGATTGCATTAAAATTGTTGGCGTCTTTTATCAGTTTAAGCACAATTCTTTAGTCATTTTCTAGCCAATTGAGGCCAAGTCATAAAATTCCAGTTTTGTTTACATTGAACAAAACTGTTCCGTGTCTTGCAACAAAAGCGACTGACAACTTTTTAAGTCTACATAAAATGCCAATAATTAGGAACAGCAAGTTAAGGATGAAGTGGCAGAAATTATTGACACGCAAGCTACTATGAGATATTGCCCACAATCGCAGTTTGGTGAGGGGCACAGTTTGGTAGGCACTGCTGAAAGGCCAAAGTGAATTTTTTTATAAAGGTAGATTTTGGTGGTATCTTTTAAATATATATGTTCAAGAGCATATAGTTTTGAAAATAAGTTGAAATATTTAATTATCATCTAACGAACAAATAAATACAAGCTAAAATATTCTTAAAAGCTATTTAAGAACTACTTCAATTTCGATTATATTCTATCTAGGGGCTTTTTATATTAACCATAAAAATTATCTATGACAAGTTAAAAAATTACTATCTAAAACTATATATTCATTATTGGAATTAATATTACTATTGTTTGTTTAATCTCTCTTCAATATGTACAGCTTTTTATCAACAATGAATTTGTTGACGCCGTTTCGGGCAAAACCTTTGCTACCCACAATCCATCGACGGGCAAAGAGATCATACAGGTTGCCGAGGGCAGCAAGGTGAGCAAGTGGAATTTTGTTCCTATGAAATCTCCGTCTGGATTGTGTCGCTTATTTTTAATATATCCTGTGCAGGCTGATGTAGATCGAGCTGTTGCCGCGGCCAAGAAGGCATTCCATCGTGGCTCTGCCTGGCGTCAGATGAGTCCGCTGCAGCGCACCAACCTGATGATCAAGTAGGTGAAGTCCTTGTTAGTCTTCAAGTTACTAATTGTTTGCTTCTCTGTGTAGGCTCTGCGATCTGATGGAGCGCGATAAGATTTTCCTGGCCAACATTGAGACATTGGACAATGGCAAACCATTCGAGAAGGCTCTAGTCGACGTGACCGTCGCGATAATGACGCTGAAATACTATGCCGGCTGGACGGACAAGTACTTTGGTGACACGATTCCCGCTGGCGGTTTCATTGCCATGACGCGCAAGGAACCCATCGGCGTTGTGGGCCAGATAATTCCGTGGAACTATCCGCTGTTGATGTTGTCCTGGAAATGGGGTCCCGCCTTGGCTGTTGGCTGCACTATTGTCATGAAGCCAGCCGAGCAGACACCTCTGACTGCCCTGCACATGGCTGCACTGGCCAAGGAGGCCGGCTTCCCGGCGGGCGTCATCAATGTGATCAACGGCTTTGGTCCCACAGCTGGCGCCGCCATCAGTGAGCATCCCGAGATTACAAAGGTGGCGTTCACCGGCTCGGTGGACATTGGTCGCGTTGTCATGGTGGCTGCCGCCCAGTCGAATCTAAAGCGCGTCTCTCTGGAGCTGGGTGGCAAGAGTCCCGTGGTGGTGTTCGAGGATGCGGACAGTAAGCATAAAAACGGAGGAATATTAATAAATAAAAATATATCTCATAATTACACCTTGTAGTTGACTACGCGGTGGACACCACGCATGAGGCGCTGTTCACCAATCACGGCCAGTGCTGCTGTGCCGGTAGTCGCACCTATGTCCACGAGAAGATCTACGACGAGTTTGTAGAAAAGGCCGCCGCCAAAGCCAAGGCAAGGAAGGTGGGAAATCCTTTTGATAAATCGGTGCTCCAAGGCCCCCAAATCGATGAGGAAATGATGACCAAGGTGCTCGGCTACATCGAGTCTGGCAAGCAGCAGGGCGCCAAACTGCAGGCGGGTGGCAAGCGTATTGGCGATGTGGGCTTCTTCATTGAACCGACTGTCTTCTCGGATGTGAAGGATGACATGCGCATTGCCCAGGAGGAGGTTTGAAATATAATTAAAGAACTAACCTTCTAGCAGACTCAACTTTATTGCAATTGTTTCAGATCTTTGGACCCGTTCAGTCTATCTTCAAGTTCAGCTCCTTGGAGGAGATCATCGATCGTGCCAATAATGTGCAATATGGTCTGGCTGCTGGCATCATCACCAACGACATCAACAAGGCAATGAAGTTTGCCAACAGCGTCGATGCCGGCTCCGTCTGGATCAACTGCTATGATGCCGTGCTCCCCCAGACACCATTCGGTGGCTACAAGCAGTCCGGCATTGGGCGCGAGCTGGGCAAGGATGGCCTGGACAACTATTTGGAGAACAAGACCATCACCATGAAACTTCTGTAAACAGTTTTGTTATTTGTATATGGAATATGTATTCGTATTTTATTTGCACCAGCTGGTTTTACGGTTAGACTATTGCATTTCAATTAAAACCTTCTCGAGGATATCCAAAAACCATGTTCACATTCAATTGAACCGAGGCACCAGTTTACTAAGCTTACACTTAGATAATATCATTGAATTTGTTCGAAATAATATTTTGTTGTGGTTTCTGCTTAAATCTCCTTTACACTAATTATATAAAAATAAACCTGAGATTTCTGTTGCGGGCACAGTGAAGACCTAAGCCACAGTTGTTACGTGGAGTTCCCGTTGCAGTTGTTCCGGGGCTTTCAGCTCGAGCAGCGGCACAATCAAATCACTTAGACGTGACTTGGCGCTCTGGTAATCCTCGTCAGACTTGGATATTGCCTGGTTCTTGTGCTGTGGACTCATCTGCAGCACCTCCGTATAAACTTCCTGAATGGGCTGCAAATGGCCATCGAACATCTCATCGATGTCAACCAGCTGGAAATCGACGGCAAAGGCACAGCGCAACACCATCACCAGCAGTGCAAGGATCCACAGGATCATGCTGATCACATAGCTAATCCGGAAGATATCCAAGTACGCATCATGCGAGACGCTGTGCTCGTGCAGAAATGGGCGATACAGAGCAATTGCATCACCACAGCTAAAAGTGTAATTACTTAAATAATTAACTCTTAACACGTTAATACCGAATGTGGACTAACCTAATGGCCAAGGGATTGCTAAGACCCTGACGCAAATTAAGGCACAGGCGTTTCAAATAGCCATTTGTTAATATCGTATAGCAGCCACTGAACAGGCTCATCAGCGTAAAGATGGCTATCGAAGGAACAACAATGCGCCATGGCTTGGGAAGTACTCTAAAAATGAAATTAATAAAAAAAAAGAAAAGTTATTAGTTGAGGTGACAAATATTTTATATTCTGACAGACATAAAAAATTATCAAATCTAAAAATCACTTCAATTTTGTAAAAAGTTAACATCATCATTTTTCATACGAAATATAATTTATTTTTTTTTACATATATTTTTGCTAGTCAATTTCATGAAATCATGAAATTTCCGTATCTTTTCAAAAAATTATTAAATAGCTTTTATATAAAGATAAGGTTGATTATAAAGTAAAAACAACTAAAACTGTTTTAATCGTTAGACAACGCTTTTAATACAGATAAAGAATATATGAAAATTTAGAAATCGGGTTGATTCTTTTTTATTCTTGTCCCATAATGTTTCACATAATTATTTAACCATTTTAACCCATTGTGAAACACAAATTATTTGTATGTTAAGAACAATAAATAATATTTAGCTTAGAACTGTTTTTATAAAAATATAATTATTATATATATTTGAATTACTTACGATGTTTTCTTGCTACCAGTTTGGAAGATGATGCACATTGCTGTCCAAATGATGGCAACCACCTCCGATATGACCGGAAAGGCGTAAACAAATTGTGCACCAAGTCCATGACTCCAGCGTGTTGCATGAATATCGATGGATTCTGATATAAATCAAATCAATTCAGATTTAGCATATTCAAAGAGATATCTGTTTGTACTCACTATTTAGAAACTTGCGATCCGATTCGGCATTGAACACAATCTCGGGTGATTTGCTTGTGGTTGTAGTTTCTTGCAGTGTATTTAAATCCTGCTCTTGGCGGCTGATAAGTCGCGCCAGTTGCAGATCACTTTCTTTTGGCTCATAGATATGTGCGATTCTAAATTTTGGCTTTTCTGTTTCTAAATATTAAGAATATGCATTTTTTAATTATAATGCTTATCCAGAAATCAAAATTAGACTTACGGATTTCGATCTCCGGCGATTGCAACGCTTCTTTCGAGACATACGAAAGCTGTTCCATTTTTTCAAAATATTTATGGCTAATTTCGTTGCTTTTATTATCCATGTGGACACGTTCCTTAAACATAATTTCGGCACTGATGAATCCATCGTAGAAATCACCGGACAAAATGTGCAATGAAACGCTCCAGACAATGGAGAAAATGGCCACAAGCACCATGAGACATATTACTATATCTATAAGAATTGCGAAAAGTAAATAAAACAAATAAAATCAATAAATGTATTCTAATTGTAAATTTATTAATTGTTAATTGAGTATCAAAATAAGTTAATGATAATTTAGATTTAAAAACAAATAACAATGATTCAAATCAGAGATGGAATCGGAATTGGAACCGCTTATATATCGCATCTCAATATAGTTCTCTATATATTTTTCAACTTTGTATTAGAAAAGTAACATAAATGTCTAGTCAATAAATAATCAAATATATAACGAAATCTTTATGGAAATTATTATATTTTACGTATTAAAATCTGAGTTGAAAACTAAATTCGTTTCGATTTGACAGCCTTGTTGGCAATAAATATGAGAAAAATAATAACTATTAAAAAGTTCATAGATGTAATAGCTATAATAACAATAACACTAAATGTAATTATAAGTACGGCTTTTTAATAATTTACCAAAATCTGATGATAAATACAAAAAAAAATATAAATAAATTCAATAGCTGCTATGCTGTCAAAATTAATTAATTATTAAAATCACGTCGCCAAACCCAGGCATAAACATTTAAAATGGATAAACATGGACAACCACGCATATTATGTATAAATAAATATATTCAATTACATGAATAGAAACTGCGTAATAAGCGTAAACAAAATAAGATAAAAATATAAAAGAATTGTGTGTAATATTGGATTTATATTATAACTATTTTAAGGCATATTTTTTTTTTATAAATGAATTATTTATATATATTTATGACTTTTAGGTACACTTGATTAAGTGTTGTGTATATGTCTATGACAAAACACCGCAGAATCTTTTACAGTACTCGACAACCAAAGTTGGAGGCGCTACTCGGGGGGAAACGAGGCGGGATTTCTTTTGTATAAATAAACGTAAATTTACTAGAAGACATTGTGAAAATATGCGGCGTCGATAAACTAGCATTTGGTCTACGGGGCTAAGTTTATATTGGAGGCATGATATCATGGCAGATGTTGAACGGCTTGGTTAACGAGCCACGAACGCAATAACAACAATAACAACAACAACAACAACAACAACAGCAACAACAATAATAAAAACAAACATTTGCCGATGACGTCGAAATTTGCGACGGACCTGCTCAATAAAATCCATTCCAATTGATGTTTAAATTCAGTCATGCCAAGTTCAACCAAATTGTAAAATGCTGCGGAAAATTAATTTTAATAAATGAAATTTTTCAATTCAAAATGAAAAATGCATTGTGCTAAAAGGCAACAAACAAATATTCGAATTTATATATTTTCCATCATAAAAGTCGAGTTATAAATACGATGATATTTTTTTTTTTGGTTGAGCAAAAACAGAAAATTATTTTGCATATTTATTGGTTGCTGCCATTTGAATGATTTGCATGAAGTAATTAAAGCATGTAAATTATGCACAGATACTTTTTACACATTGCACACATGAATTGAGCGAACAAATAAATTATAATAAATATTTAACGTTTTCATGCACAACTAAACGCATAAGTTACAAAATTGTATATAGAAATAAATGCTGGTATATATCTATGATGCATAAACGAGTCTGGTTTATGTGGTGTAGATGTATATATGTATATTTTGTATTATATGTCAATTTATTCTGAGAGTTGCATGTGGCACTTGAGAGCCGCAGCAACACCGCAATGACATCATACCCCATCTCCAGCTGTGCCTAAAACGCCAAAGCGTTAATAGACACATTGGGACATTGGGCCACTAAGAGACTACCCCTCAACTGTGTCACTGTTGTTGGGTTGGGAGGGGATAGGGAAATGAGAAACTAGTGAAAATACTAGCCTAAAGTGTCATTACTGCTGCCGACAACTACTATTTTTGGTCAGTCAAATTGCCGATTTGTGTAACTGAATATGGCTTCAGGGGCAACGGCACTTTTGGCTGATGGCGTAATTTTCTAAAGCATCGAGCGATATATAAATAAATATTACGGCTTGAAACTTGATATGAAACCAGCAGAATTCAAATTGACTCATAATTGTTATGCATAAATACTTTAATCTACTGAATTCAAGATATCCCAGCAGAATGTGAATTTTAGCTCACATTAAAGCCATTTAAAATTTAAATTTAAAAAATTATAATCATTTAACATTCGATATATTCCAAATCTTGCGGAAATGGCTTGCTTCAAGATTTTTGTTGATCCCATTGAAAATAAACCAGATGGCGAATACGGATTCCTTAATGTACTGTGCCCACACACAGCACTTGTGCATTAAACTCCACAAGGCAATTGTTTATTTATATTTTAGCAAACAATAACAAATAGTCAATTATCTAAGTAAAAACGTCAATGGGGCCAAATCATTCAGTGTCCAATTAGCGAGTAGCAAGCAACTCAAATTAACACTTTCTCAAAACTCTTTAGCCATTTTAGCACATTAAAACGGTTTCCATTACATATTTAATGGCTATTACACAATTGTTCACTTAATACTTTTTATAATATAATTATAAATGAAATGTTTACAATCGAACTTGTTGATTTCCCTCTAAAAACTGTATATTTTTTTTTGTGTTGTTTGGCCTTGGCTACTGTCCGAGTTATTCATCAAAATTGTAGAAAACATTATTGATGAAAGGCGCATGCCACACAATTGCTGACAGACGACAAATAGACAGATTGTTGGACAAGCAACATGTTACCCTAATTGATAAAAAAAAATATATATATTTTGGCTGTCAACAGCTTCTATAAAATTCAATTAGCAATTAGAACTTTGTTTTGCCAGTTCGGTCGAAGGTTGTTGTATATTTCTACAAAGGCCCTTTGCCTGACTAAAAAAAAAAAACACTAATATATTTAAATTCCATTATAAGAATAGAAAATGTGTGGTTAGAAATAAGGAATAAACATACAGTTTAGCAAGCGAATATCGCCAGTTGTCAGCTCTCCCTGTTTATATTTTTTTATCAGCTCCATTGCGGCTTTTTTGAAGACCTCTTGTGGCGAATTTGAATATATTTTTATCACAATTTTACTCACACATTTATTTTTTTTCAACAATTATTTACATGATCGTTTTATTTAAGTGGGTACAAATAATGTTGGATTTTTAGCATTTAAATGTTTGCCATTTGTTAAGTTTAATGTTGCTTTTTACAACATGATGATTTAGCTTAATAAGAACTTTGTGTGTCGATTTCTGGAAATATTAAGAATAGTCAAAAATAATGTGAAACATGTGCTCATCCGATTTTACATTCAATCAAGCAAAACAAATAAGAAATCAGTCGACCGGAAAAATTGAAAACACCAAAAAAATTTAATAGTTTGGTAAATACCAATTCAAAAAGCCGAATTTTTTGATGGTTTCACTGAATAGATTTGCGTTTGTTTGGCATGTTACGTATACGTCACTACGAAAATTAACACTTATTGCTATTCTTTTTTTTCAGGAACTACACTAACTGTTTACGTTAGCGTGTTTTGGGGGCATAATAATAGAACTTTCTTCGGCACGACTCAAACTCCCGTAATGTAATTCGAACCGCCAACTACAGTTCACGGTCACGCCTATAAGGCAGTTTCATTGAATATTTATGTTATTTTCACTATTGTTCTATCTAACATTTGCATAGACGCGCTCAAGCGTTTGAAAAAAAACAAAAAAACACAAAGCTAACCAAACAAATTGCCGAATAAATACGTACAACAC
Organism: Drosophila dives; assembly: GCA_035042365.1. Taxonomy (NCBI): domain Eukaryota; kingdom Metazoa; phylum Arthropoda; class Insecta; order Diptera; family Drosophilidae; genus Drosophila; species Drosophila dives. Next base: position 2,345,760 of record JAWNLJ010000439.1, read on the forward strand.
GCACCGATATCGAACCAAAACCAACCGCAGCTGCTCAGACACTAAGGCGGCGGCAGAATTTGATTTTTCTGGCCAAACATATAGTTCCAGTATTTTATTGTTCGCTCTCTTGTGAGGCAGCGACTCAGCAGCAAAACAAAAAGAGCGAAAGAGTAGCGAGTTTTTTCTGTTTTGTTTTGATTTTCTCAAGCTTGCAACTGGTTATTCAAGATGTTGTGTTTGCTTTTCTGTTTTGTTTTGGTATTGTTTCTCATTTGTTATTCTGTTATTTCTCTTCCATAACTTTATGCTTTTGTGTTTACTGTTTTCGACGTTCGGCAGCATAATTTATGAACTTCTGCTGATAAGCTCAAGGGGAGCAACATATAGCTCGTATGTGTAGTATTTTCTTTATTACATTTAAATCAGAGAACTGTATGTTTTTTAAGTTGTCCTTTAGCGTGTTTCCTGTTATGAAATAATGTTTTTTTAATATCGGTCCGTTAGTTGTTTTATGGTTATGCAATTATCGGCGACGACCTTGAAAACGAAAGCTGCCTTCACGGCTCAAGGTGAGCTTAATTAACAACCACAATGCCACAGGAACTTGCCACATTTTGTGTGTGTGCGTGTGTATGTTTATAAGGAATACGTATTTAAATCGCGTGTTTGGCAGGCATCTAGCTTTTGTTCAACACAAACTTCATCTATATGCCGCAAAAATGTTACAATCTGTTTTCATTCGAGTGCTATTTGAAAATAGAAAAGCAAATTTAACAACTTAATCTAATCATAAGCATTTTGCTTAGCCAGTTCTCAAGCAATGTAAGAAATATAAAAATATTTGTTTTAATGATAATAAATTTAAAGGATTCTATAAATTTTTGTAAATAATTTTGGCTTCAGATTTGATAGGAATAATGTGCTTTAATAGTTTATAATGTATTAAGTTCAAAACAGAGGATTTTGCGAAATTAATTTATTTTTTTTGTTATTGCATCCAACCTAATGAGATAGCTCTATTTATATTTTATCATCACGTCGGCATTCGATATCTTATCTAAATCAGTTTCATATGATGAGCTCATTTGTTGACATTATTATGATCTGTAATCTTTGCAGAAGCTATTACACATTTCGACAAAAGCAATATTTGTTTTTCGTTTCACTAATGGAAACTTTTAAGAAAAACAAATCCAAAAACGTAAATATGTATTTATATATAATTATTTTAAATTTTTGTTTTTGTTTACTAATATTTACCAATGAACACATGTTAAAATGAAACCGTAGTTTTTGTGTGTTCCCTGTTTAAATTGGCGATGACGTTGTTCGCTTATGCAAATTAGCAATCGCTGCCACAACACAGAACCGCCTTTGAAGCGACGTTGCATGAATTTATTACAACGTTACAGGCAATCGACATAGATACATAGATTCAGATAAAATGTTAAACAACTAATGGGTGTGAAAAAATGGTTGGTAATCAATCATTTTGCAATTGCTACAGCTGAAGGAAAAACAAGCAGCGTTGACGCAATCAACAATTGCAATTTAACAATAACAAAGCATAAAACTTGTGACAATAATTTTGTTCAATTCAATCACTACTCGATTTAAGCTTAATTTAAAATTAACAATTCTCAAAACCCAGGCATAGATAATATGTATAAACCTAGTCAATTTATCATCACTGTAATTGTAATTAAAATTTACTTACATTCACAGCGCATCACCTCGCGATGCGCCTCTTTGGTGAGCATCTGCAGGCTTTCGCCAATTTGCCGTATCCTTTGCGGCGTACTCCTTAGCGTATTTACCGTCATTCTCTGTCCGATGTGACCTCAGATATAGTAACGCTTGCCAAGGCATAATTAACAGATTGATGCCCAAACTGCCAATTGCCCTCTACATGAGGCAAACAATTAACAAGATGGCAATGCAAAAACTTAACACTTGACTCCGCATATTCAAAGTGTGTTAAATTTAGCAAAGACGATAATTATTTGATGCAATTTTATTCTTAACTGTAGACCAGACGAGTGTTGGAAGCGAACACGTTCAAATTGACGTTCAAACAAGACGAATGCTCGAATAGAACTAAGCCCAATCCAAGAAGCTCGACAGTCGACTACGAAAACCCGACTAACAATGCGCGTGTGTGTGTATGTGTGAGTGTGTGTGTAGCACATTTAAATTTGGTGGCGTCACTAGCCGGTGGTAAGAAACTGAGCATAGATCCCAGTCAGCCAGCCAGGCAGTCAGTCAAGCAAGGCAGCCAGCCAGCCAGCCAGTCAGCCAGTCAATTAGTCAGTCAGACTGTCTACATTCTTTTGGCAAAGCAGCTGTCTATGTAGCACGTTTGTGTATGTGCTTGTGTGTGTGTGTGTTAGCCACAATTCACCCCTAATGGGAAGTCCTGCACGCAGCGAAGGCAATGACCGACCCAGTCTTTGCTTTGGGACACCTGAAAAAAATAGTAACGTTAGACTTGCATTAGGATTACCATTTACCGTTGCGTGCCCAGCTGAGTTAACGGTTAATTAGTATAAAAGTACAGGCCCCTAAAGGTAACACCTGGCATCTCATTTTTTGGGGTGTGACATTAGTTATAGGAAATGTTGTCAATGTTGAACTCACTCACTTTGAATTGAATTGCATTTATTGTTTTTTAAAAAACACTCGTTTTTTTTCTTAAATAAATTGGTATCATATATAATATTGTATATAGTTGTTTGTATATATATAATATGCACGTAATTGGTGTTAGTTACAAAAACATTTGCCGCTCGCAATTTGTTGCTTAATTTTTTTTTTTTTCGATTTTATTGGTTTTGTATACAAAAAGTCTTACACACATAGGTAATTGCTAAATATTATTGGTGTTAATTAGACTAAAAGTTCATAAAACATTTGTGCAACAAAAACGCATTGCAATTTACTTTTAACTTGCCCCGTAATTTAAATAAATATAAAATTAACGTTTTTATATATGTATATATATAGGTGTATATATAAATTTGATCAATTTGTTGAAATTATTCGCTGAACAATACAAAATGAAGGCTCACATTTCTTATTAAATCATTTAACAATTTGTTTGCTTTGTTGCTTTTGTTATTTACGCAAATATTTAATTACATATAATTAAAACCCCGATTGTATGAACAATATTCGTAGATAATTATATATCGAAAGGACACAAAGATTGCCCAGGATTTTTTAATTTTAGAATACTTACAGCTAGATTGTCTATACATAGAGCTCGATTACATAATACTACTAGTAAATGTTTGCTTATTGGGCAGATTTATATATATATGTGTTATTTGGATTTCAGAATTGTAAATTGTATAAATAAATTTTGATTCTGTTTTGCATTGTGCACAACACTTATCAACGAATTCTATGAATTTGTATCTCAAAGTATCTTCAAAAATTAAATTACATTAAGTAGAATAAAAAAAAGGGGCGTGTTTTAGTGAATGTTACAAAAAAATTACAACAGACAAGCGAGTTGAATATACAAAACTCAAGTTAATTATACATTGTGAAGATTAATACTAAAATTAAGCACTCTTATGGGTAAAAGCTAACAGAAATAAATAATTAAAATTTGATAAATTTGATTAATTAGTGGACGCAAGTAACATGGAATCGCATTTGAATTTGAATCGATTAATATCATTAATATATATATATATATATATATAATTCCAATGCATTTTCTTCAATTGGTTGTTGGAATTGTGGCAAATAAATAGTTAAATACAGTGAGTAGTTAGACTAAATAAGCATCGATTGTGAAATAAATTACAATAAAAATTAGTAGAAAATAATATTATTAATAAAGATGATAATAATAAACATAACAGGAAACGTGATTTGCAATACTATTCATTTTCAATAAGACTCCGCAAAGTTGCTTGGCTATCCGAGTAGCCGCCGGGCTCTGGTTCTCTTGCTCTTGCAGCGGGGAATGAGTTAAGTTGTGGGGGGAGGGGGAGGAATAGTAAGTAGTTGTAGTAGTAACCATGGCCAGCTAGTTGTTGTTGCAATGGGTCTATTTGATGCGTCGCAGCGGCAGCGTGGGACTCTCGGGCGGTGTGTCGCCACCAGTACTGCCACCCAAACTGCCGCCGACCACAATGTGTTGCAGCGAATGCTTCTTGGTCACACTCTTGAAGGGCGCACCCAACTTGCGAGGACCGCGTGGCGATGCCGAGGTTATGCTGCTGTTCGAATTGGCCTCCATGGCCACCGTTGAGCCAGCCGAAGCGGATGGCGCAATGCCAAGCGCTGGCGTTGCATCAATGGATGCCTGCACCCAGCCTGCAAGCAAACAAATACTTTCGATTAGATAAAACTGTTCAAACTGTTTCAAGTGTGTGCACTCCAGTCACCTTTGACGGAAGCGCGATTGTGATCGATTAGGGCGGCTGCAAGTGGAGCACCAGAGCTGCTGGCATTTGATTCTCGTAATGTGCTTAAAGTGGACAACGGCATCGGGTTGTAAATGCGACTTGCAAAGTCCTCGAAAGTTGTACTCTCCTTGTAGCGTGTCGAGACGCTGTCCAGCGACCGATTCCGCTCCTCGTAGCTGCAACAAAAGTGACGAATGAGTAAGCAATAAATTGTAATTGTGTAAAAGAAAGGTGAAATCTGTGTTAAGGTTACGGAAAGCGTATTTAAATATTGTTTTGTTTCCTTTCCTTTTCAATTCTTTCCAATTACTGAAATTGTAATTAGAAGTGCATTTCAGGGTTTCTTTGGTGCAATTAAAAGTGGACTTACAATTGCTGGTAGAGCGGGAGGGCGGCACGCTTGGTGCGACCCGCATTGATGGCCGTGGCGCGTATAAGGGTGGCCAGGCAGGCGCCGCTGACGACACTCTCGTTGGCAAGTGGCCCAAACCAGGGCACCTCCGGCTTCCGATTGACCGTCACACGGAACAGGCCATTGCGCAGCGGATAGACAACGATGAGCACATCGCAGAACTCCGTCGGCAGAATGTCGCGTCTGTAGTCGCGATGATGTTCGCTCCACACGATGTGCACCTCATCGTTGCCCAGATGCCGTGTCTTCAGCAGCATCGCCTCCGAGGAGTCCGAGGGCATGCGCGTCGCCACATGGTAGACAACCTCGAGGAAGGGTGTGGCATAATATGGTGCCGTCGCACCGCAGCCCTGACGCGGCAAGCCGCCCAGAAAACCATTGTGCGTCTCCAGCTCGATTTCCCAGCCGAGCGCCGAGACAAACATTTCGTACATGCTGCTGCCGTTTGTGTTCCGCAAGATGCTCGACTTGTCCTCCTGCCCGGCGGCCACATAGATGACGGCCATCTTGTGCGTCTCGCGACACTTTTGCACATCGACGTTGCGCAACTCGCGCAGCAACTTCTCGCTGCGCTGCAGCAGATGGGTGCGCGAGCGTCGCTCCCAGCCGGCCAGGCCGAGATGGGCGAAGAGTAAACGACAGTATTGGAAGGGCGTCTCCACGCGTCCCTGCAAGCTGCCAACCCCTGCGCCCGTAAACGAATCAATCGAGACGGAGGCGCTGTGCAGCGAACGCTGATCCGGATGCAGGGATGAACTGGAGCCGGCATGCCGCAAAGCATGCGCCGATGCTGGCTGCTGTGCCATCTGCGACACATACTCCTGCTCGAGCAGGCGCTGGCTGAGTATGACGGAAATGGCTTGCGCCTCCTGGGCGCTGCTCAATGGGCTGGCACACGGAGCATTCAGCTCCGCAATGCATGGCGGCACACACTCGGGACTCGTGTGTCCAATGTATGAGAGCATATCGTCCAGCTGGTCCAGATCGGGTGCCACATCCTTGGCTAGCGGCAGCACGCCCAGCGGTCTATGACGCAGCGTGTGTCGTGTGTGCAGCGGCACCTCCTGGCTCTTCATCATCGAATCCATTGTTCCATGACACACACTCCTCGTCGTTTTTGTCCCAGCATCGTAGCGCTCCGAGCTGGCCAGCGGTTCACTTTTGCGCGGCTCCGAATAGAGTATGGAGGCATCCCAGCATGCCTTCCCATTGAGGTCGCGCATCAGGACACGCACCTGTTTCTCGGCGGTGACCAGGCCAGCTGTGATGCCGCCGCCCGGCAACTTCAGCGTGGGCAGCTCAATGAAACTGGCCACCAGACCAGTGTTGAGCATAAATAGCTGCATGTTCTGGGCACTGACCACCGAGGGTAGCTCCATGGAATCGCGACGTTCCAGGTGACTGCCAGCGATGCTGCCACTGTAGATGTCATCCTGCTCCTCCACCATGGAACTGAGACGCGACGCGCCAATGCCCATGGGAAAGTGTCCCAGATGAGTGACCAGATGCATGGCCACCGCCCGGGCACACAACCGAACCGCCGAGATGCACGCCTGAATTGTCTCCAATGTTTGGTAACTGGCCTCGGGCAAACGTCCATCGCCCTGCAAATCATCGCTGGCAATGTGCATATCGAAGTCATCGTCGGCGGTGAGTTTGACGCGTTCGTGACGCGGAGCACCCGATGCCACCTGGAGCAGGACGCGCAGCACCTGCAGCACCAGAGAGTCGCCCTGATCGTTGTAGGGCGCCAGCATGACGGCTGCCGGAATGGCCATGCAAAACTCACCGAGGCAAAGCATCAGGGACGTTAGCACCACTTTGTCCGCATCCTTCAGCTTGGCCACATTGTGGATCTCGAGGGCCTTGCACAGAGCAGTGATTATCAGTTGCGGCAGACGCTCGATGGCCGCCAATTGGCGTCCGCGTTCCGCGCACAATTTGAGCGCATCGACAGCGATGACGGCGATTGTGTGATGCTTGAATTGCAACGCTTGGAGTAGCACCTGGAGCACTTCGCGTATACGCGGATGATAGCTGATGGTTGTGTCTTTGGCCAGAGGCACATCCTTGGGATGTGGCACCGACTGATGGAACGGGGTACGCTGACCCGCCGCCGTCGCCTCCTTGTCGGGACTGGTGGGCTGCGAGAGACGCAAGAGAAGCCACTGGCCCAGCTGGCAGAGGGCAATGCAGCGCGCCTTGGCGGAGGGTTCGCGTCGGGCGCAGCGCAACATAATGTTGAGGATGTGATCCTGCAGATCTGGACACTCCATCAGCTCGAATTGCTGCGGCGTCGGCTGCAACACCGGGCGTGGCAGCAGCATGGCCGGATACGAGAGCAGCGATCCCAACAAAGCAGCCACCTCGGCACGCGGAGTGCTCCGCGTCACCTCGAGGGAGGTGAGCAGAATGGCGCTCGCATGCACCAGATCCAGCAGCAGCAGCGTGTGTCCCGGCAGCAACAGACTAAGCAGGCGGGGTCCCTCCAGATGCTTCATAATCGCATAGATCAGATCCCGATCCTCGCCGGTGAGCAGCTGATGCAGCGCATGATAGAACAACGCCAGCTGCTGCATATTAATGGCACCCTGCAGCGCCAAAGCGGAGAGCAGCTGCAGCGCCCACAATTTGCCCTTCTTGAAGGAACGATCCAGGGTGAGGGCACCATAGCACCAGGGCGCCACAACGCCAATTGGTGGCACCAGTGCTGGCGGTGGCGGTGTGCTTTGGTTATCCGTCGAGATGCCCTGGTTCTGTTTGATCTTGATCAGGTTGTGGGTCATCTCCAGCAGATGCATGAACACCTGCGCATGCAACTCCGATTTGGGTATGCGATTCACATCGCCCAAGGCGCCCAGCATGCGCTTCCACATGATCGATGTGGAGTCGGGCAGCCAACCTGTGGCAGTGCCGCCCAGCATAATTGAACGACGCTCCGTGTTGCCATAGTTGCCGCCGGCAACAAAGCTGCCCGAGCTGCCATCCTCAAGGCTGCCCGAGTCCGCAGCGAGGACATCGATGTGCAGCTGGGCATCCTTGATGGAACCGCCCTCGATGCCGCTGCTGGCCGTCGGCGATGGACTGCGTGAACCGCCACCGGCGCTCTCATTGTCCGGATCCATGTGATCTCCGTAGCCATCCACATCTTCGACGGCCAGCTGTGAGCCACGTCGCCGTCGAATCTTGCGCACGGGCGCCGCCAACGAATCCAGCGAAATGGCGCGTCGCAAATCCTGCGCTGCACTGCTCGACAAACTGATGGTCGTTGTCATGGTAGTGGCCTCTGGTTTGGGTGCCTCAACGCGTCGCCGACGCATTCGGGAATTGCGTGCCGCCGAGGCGAGGCTGCCATCGCTGTAACTGCGGCTCAGCATCGGGGTTAGTGGCACGGGACGCATGCCGTGCCCAATGACGCCGCCGTGGGACTGCGAGTGCTGGTGATGGCTGCGATGTGAGTTGCCCTGCAGCAGCGGCGCCTGGCTATTGCTGCCCCCGGAATGAGAGTTCTCATCGGAGCGACTGCTGCTCGACTCGGCAATGCTTTCCCGTTCGCGATGCACGTTGCTGCCTGCTGTTATGGTGGCATTGGAACTGGAGTGGTTTGTGCCACTGCCCGATCCCTGCCAGACGCTACCGATGCGTCGCCGCTTGCCGCGCGTTTCGGCTACACGATCCAGCGGCAGATCGAGGAGATTGATACCGTACGTGTAGCGGGAGAAGACGCGCGTCAGCGTCTGAATTGTCTTGTTCCACTCGACGATGAGCTCCTCGCGATGTGTCAGCGATTGCAGCACCACGAGAAACTTTTCCCACAGCACCGCATTGACGGGCACATTGGTGTGCGCCCGTATCCAGGTGACGATCAGCGTCTGGATAATCGCCGAGCCGAGTATGTAGCCTAGATTGGCGCTCTTCGCGCCACTCGCCGGCGGATTCTGATGTAATACAATGGACGTGACTTGCAGAAGGACAAGCAACATTTGTTCCCAGGTGCGCGTCTCCATGCGTGTGTTCATCACCATGGTGCGATAGACATTCAGCACCTTCTTGCATATATCCGTCTGCTCCTCCAGCGGCGTCGAGCGATAATCCCGCGAGCGTGTATTGAAACAGATGTTGAGATTGGCAGTGTTCACGAGAAACACATTTGCCGCATTCGTCACAAAGACTTGCAGCACATTCTGCATGCCGGCACGCACCATCTGCTGCTGCTCCTTGGTGCCGCCCTGTTGCATGGCACCCATATAGGAGGGTGTCCTCAGCCGTTGGCTACGCGGCGTACCGCCCGCATTCAATGTGTTGGTGGTGGTCAACGGCGAATATTGTTCATCGTTTGGCTCGAGCAGAAACGGGGGCGGTGTGCTGCCCGTCATCCAATCCCGATAGACAGCGATGGCCGTGCGTATGGCCTCGATTTGTGTTTTCGATGTGAAGTTGAGGAGGAACGCCTGGCGATAGACCTCGTGCACAAAATTGATGTTCTCCCGGCTCACATAGAACACATCGCGCACAATGCGTCCCTGCTGGAAGCCAAGGAGCCGGGCATGATCCACACCCTCGATGTGCAAAGCGCAGTCCAGCCGATTGCTGAGCAGCCGCTCGTGTGTGAAGCGTGAGACCCAATTGATGAGGACGACCACACAGGAGGCCATCACCTCCTCCTTCTTGTGGATGGAGCGCATGACGGGCATTTCCAGGCGTGGGTTGTAGATCGAGGTGCTCGCATCGAAGCTGGGCGAGAACACCGGCAGAAACACATCCTTAAAGCGTTGCAGCAGAAAGGCGAACGCTTTGTGATCCTTCTGGGCGCGATTGTCGCGCCAGCGTAGACACGCTGCCGTTTGCACCATGCTATTGAGAAGCACTTCGAGGCCGTCGCGTGGATCTGGTGGCGCCGATTTCTCGCTGGACGAGGGCGGCAGCAGGGCGACCACCTCGGAGCTCTGCACCGGATGCGAGAAGGCATTGTCATGGAAAACGGATGCCATGCCACCATCAGCCTTCATATTCGGATGCGATAGAAAATCGGTTGCACTGAATTCCGTATCGGGTCCCGCAACGCCTCCCTTCTGCGGCACTATCAATCCGGGTATCAAATCCGCGTACATGGCATGCACATAGCCGGGCGCATTGTCGCCGAGTGTCTGATACCACAGCAGGAAGTATCTGTCAATAGAAACGGGATTCAGTTAAACCTCTCTCTGGCTAAATTGTAAAATCTTTGACACTCACTTGACACCCTCGCGGCGCAGCTTGGGCGAGTTGCCCAGATGCAGCAGCTTGGCCATAATGCGACTGAGCGAGTGACACTGCCAGCGACGGGCCAACAGCTCCGGCAGCAGGCACAAAATCTTCTCCAGCAGCCATAGCGATCCATCCAATTCCTCGCGATGCGCCTTGTGCACTACGATTGACATGCAAATTAAATTTTATTAAAAAAATTCATTTCTTTTACATAAATTGATTAATTCATTTGCAGGCAATTACAGAGTTCTTCCAAAGCAGGCAAATGCGAGTGGAACGGAAGCAATCTTATAAGATGAGCAGATTTATAAGTGCGAAATGTGAAGTTTTCCCAAGAAATCAAGCAAGATGTTGTCGAAGCGAAGAATGGCTTTTGAAATTCTTCTTACCAACTTAACATATAAATAAAGGTTTGGATTGGGAATGGCAATGAAAACCCGCTTTAATAATGCAATTATGCTTTTATTGTTGTTTATCTGACAAGGTGGGTTGAGAATTTACGCCGAAAACTCTTTCAATTAGATCATATTGCAGTTACGCAAAAAGTTAGTATTTGAATTTATCCAATGAAGTTTTTAAAGTTTTTCAAAATGAAACAGGCAAGCATTCAAAAAGGAATATGCCAAATATGTATATGAATCAAAGGAATATGAAAAACCGAATGCATCGCAAAATATGTGTGTGGGAAATTCAAAGCAAAGTCGGGGGGGAGGGGGTATATGTGGATGTTGATGGATTACCCAATGAGTTCAGATTCAGAGTTAACACACAAACTTACCAATGTGAAACGGAAGTTCTGCCGGTAAGGTTATACAAAAGAGAAGGCATATAAATTAGAAGGAAATAATTTTTGTTGCTGTTTAGCTATCGCTGAATAACATAATAGGAGAGGGGGACGACCAAAACATAATTAACATAAGAAACACGATAAAAGATAAAAGACGACGACAAACGCAAAACAAAAAGCAATCATAAATTTTGAAGGCGATTCGCTTTCTTGGTTGGTAGACGAAAGTTTAAGGAAAAGAATACACACAACAAATAAGTGGAACTATAAAAAGTGTATATAACTTAAATGAGTTACTTATGTTTATTATTATTTGTTTATATTTAATTACCTTTCTGCTTAAGATTGGCCTCGGCCTGAATGAAGGTGTCATAGAGTATAAAGTAGACATGGCTGTAATTCGTCTCGAACAGCGACTTTGACTCCTCATAGTCCACATTATCTGCAAAAAATAAGACATACAAATTTTATATTAGATTTAAATTTGTAGTATTTGTTGTATGCATGACTCCAAATCCGAATAATTTCATTTTGCGATTAGCTGATTAGAGCAGCCTACTTCCTAAATTGGGCAACAGGTGTGGGATGATGACGCAGCGCAACCTCATTGATTGGCCAGCAAACAGCCAGCAAATGCAAGTACAGTGGTCCCTCAATAATGTCAAACACATGTGTGATTAAGCATTACAAATATTTGTGTTTTGGAAATAAACAATATTGATTGTAATGAACCATTTTTGAAATGTATTTTATAATACTATATTTAAGAAACTAATTTAAAAAGTTTTAAAATATCAATACATTATCAATTCTAATTTATTTATTATTTAGTTGCCAAAGATGTATCGCACACATTTAGTTCTTAGTTTCAGATTTAATAATATGATGACAACTTTTTTAAATTCTGTCATTGTCCATTTCAGAAATTTCACTGTACACCAATCACGATATTGACTCGATAGTTTCTGAAAAGGTGGATTTTCTGCTGCTGCAGCCTTTTAGTAGATGAATAACCGCAAACGACTTATAGGCAAAAAACCACAGATCGTTGAGATATAAAAAAATGCGTGAAAAAAACAACAATTTGATGAATCAGTGCGAGAGCACTGTGAATGTCAAGGGGTGGACTATGAGGGGACTGGGGTGGCAAGGTAGCTGCCGGCATTGCTGTCATCAGCGAAACGCTTCAAAACAGAAGAAAGCTAAACGTTGAGAGAAAAGAGTAGGCCAAGAAACTTTTGAAACTGGTTTCACATAGAAGGCCAACAAAAGCAGAAAAAAATACAACGCATGACGCTGAATTGATGTTGATAAAGTTACAAACAATTGGGCAAAATTAAAAAAGAACTAGCTACATAAAGTTGTGTACAGTTGTATGTGTATCTCTCTCTGTGTGTGTGTGTGTGTGTGTGAGTAGTACAAGATGAGTGTAATTTGCCAAGTAACAGAAATAACAATAACAACAATCAACAATGGAGAACTGAGCGTGCACCTGTTGGGTGGTTTTCAAAATAGCTCCGTTCAATGACACAAAAAGAAAGTTACACAGTGCACCCCCTCTGCCCCCTGCCAATGTAGATCAACATATTTATATAAATATATATATATAAAGATATATATGTGTATGAATGTATGTGCATATGCATGTGCTTGGCTGGTGTTGAAATTGTAGCAGCAAAGTTGCCACTCAGTCAACAGTTGCCGCCAGTTGGTTGGTTAGCTTCGTAATATTTTTGTGCCGCGTTTATCATTTGACGTTTTTCACACATTGCGCGCTATTTGCTATTTGCATTTGGATGTATGTGTGTGTGTGAGACTGTTTGTATGTATGTACATGTGTGTGAGAATACTTTTTGCATAAATTAATGTGGCCGCCATTTGTTGAGCTATGCTTTTGAGTACATATGTAGTTATTTGTAGTACTTTCATAAACAGTAAACAGAAATAACAGCAGCAGAAATAGAAGAACCACAAATAGAAGGCTTGCATCCGCTTCAGCTTATTAGTATGTAAATACAAATGCTTAAACAGGAAATAGCATTAACATTAACTAGATATGTAAAAAGTAATAAGCAACAAAATTGGTTCATTTAAATGGCAACATTCATGGCTAAAACGCCCACCTGACCAGCTAAAGAGCAACCAATATCAACAATCATTTGCGTACAACCCGTTTTCTTGTTTGCATAGTTTTTTGTATTATTATTTTTTATTAAAATTTATAAAGAGGCGTTGAATCAGTGTACATTACCTAATATGGTGCGCAGGTGTCGCAGGCGGGAGGCCGAATCCTTTTTGCAGTCTTGGAGCTTGGCCGTCGACTTTTTGACATCGGCATGCGATTTCTTCGTAAACATTTTAGCACTTTTGCGTTTCTTATACTTAATATTTGCACACAAACATTCTTAAACTTAATTCGTTTGATTTCGCTTAGTTGAACAACATAAATAAATCCGCACACTCTCGCACACACACATACTCTCGTACACGCACACACACCTACACACTCACACACACTCACTTTCTTCTCGCACTTTGTCCAGCGGAGCACCCCGGAGAAACTAATTGCGACGACTAGCAAAGCAACGCAAAAATTTATCCGTCCGACCGCAACAAACGTCGAAGCTGACGTTGCCTCTGCTTCTGTTTCTGCTTTTCGCAGTTTGTTGTAGTTTTTCTGTTTTTTTTTCTGTGTTGGTTTTATTTTATGTCTACACATTCGCTCGCCCAGCAGCCAATTGCACTGCGGAGTCGCGCAATTACCCGAGCATCTGTATACATTATGATTGTTATAGCAAACGTTTCACTACACATTATTATTATTAAACATTTTTCGCTGCAGCAAGTTTTATTCGCTTTTACGAACTTTAATATCCATCTGCGACGCGACGTTTTGTGTGGACTAAAAAAACTCGGCCAATCAACCAGGTGGAATGTTATTTAACAGCGTGTCATAAAATTGTCAATAACATTAACAGAACTGGTTCACTGCTGTTGTTAGCAGAGAACAACATTTGATTACAACGCAAGCTTTTCTTTTCTTATTAGCATAAACAATTGAAATCACTGTCTGATGTAATTTGTTTTCGTATAATATACTCTAAATAAATAAAATATAATGCATCTTTTAATAACTTCATTTCAATTATTTGAACTCTAGCAGATTCTGCTACAAACTATCGTTTGAATTTTAGTACAACTATCGATAGTATGTTCTTGTATATTACTTATATTTAAAACGGAATCTATTGAATTATTATAATTTAAAAACACTTTAATAAAATCTTATTTATAGAAAAATATGAATAGTGGCACTGTACACTGACACTGTATTTACACACATTCACTAGGATGAACTTAAAAACTGATTAAAACAAGTGAATTATGGACGTGAATAATGCTCTTATGAAATGCCTTGAATATCAGTGTAAAGTTTAGCAAAATGACAAAAATGCGTAAGCTTAAAATAAAAAAAAATACTAGAGTATTATTTTTTAAATACATAACATCCCTATCATTTGGCACATTTGTTTTAAACGTCAATTCAGTTAGACGTGATTTGCAGTTTTGACTGTTTGCTTTAACGCAGAACATTTTAATTTTAATTGCCATTACAAAATTAATTTCAGGCCTGAGAATGACATCGAATAATGCAACTTCACCGATGAATAATGAGCGCATCAGTGCTTTATCATCTTATCGTGCCAAACTCTTGGAGCACCGGGAAGTAGAGTCATCCCTGAAGACGCTGCGAGACACGCACAAGGATCTGAAAACTACCTTCGAGAAGTCGGAGGCTGATTTGAATGCGTTGCAGAGTGTTGGCCAAATACTGGGCCAGGTGCTCAAGCAGCTGACGCCGGACAACTTCATTGTCAAGTCGACCCATGGGCCGCGCTACGTCGTCGGCTGTCGCCGCCAGTTGAACAAGGAGAAATTGAAGGCTGGCACTAGAGTAGCGTTGGACATTACGACGCTGACAATAATGCGCTATCTACCGCGCGAGGTGGATCCCCAGGTGTACAATATGTCGCACGAGGATCCCGGCAAGATCGACTACTCGGCCATCGGTGGTCTAACCGAACAGATTCGTCAGCTGCGCGAGGTGATTGAGCTGCCACTGTTGAATCCCGATCTGTTCGTACGTGTGGGCATCAATCCGCCCAAGGGCTGTCTGCTGTATGGTCCGCCAGGCACCGGGAAAACGCTGTTGGCACGCGCCATTGCCTCACAGATGGACGCGAACTTTATGAAGGTCGTCTCCTCGGCCATCGTGGACAAGTATATTGGGGAGAGTGCTCGTCTCATCCGGGAGATGTTTAACTATGCACGCGACCATCAGCCGTGCATAATATTCATGGATGAGATCGATGCGATTGGCGGGCGTCGCTTCTCAGAAGGCACCTCCTCGGATCGTGAGATTCAGCGCACCCTCATGGAGCTGCTCAACCAGATGGATGGCTTCGATGCTCTTGGCCAGGTCAAAATCATCATGGCAACCAATCGTCCAGATACTTTAGATCCGGCCCTACTGCGTCCAGGTCGCTTGGATCGCAAACTGGAAATACCGCTGCCCAATGAGATCGCTCGCCTCGAAATACTCAAGATTCATGCTGCCCCTCTGGCTAAGCGTGGCGAAATCGACTACGAGGCGATCGTCAAGCTCTCGGACTTGTTTAATGGCGCCGATCTTCGCAACATTTGTACTGAGGCGGGTCTGTTTGCACTGCGCGAGGAGCGTGAATATGTCGTCCAGGAGGACTTCATGAAGGCGGTACGCAAAACGGCGGACAACAAGAAACTCGAAACGAAATTGGAATACAAACCCATCTAGAAACGGTTGATTCCAGTTCATATACAAAAACTAGCATAATATCGACAATGTATTTAACAATAAATCAACTTGTTTACTGCTGAAATATTTTAAGTTGCATTTAACAGATCAAAACAAAATCATTTATATAAATGCTTAATCAGAATATTGTTCGAATTTAATTTGTATAAAATTAATAAATTTATCCAACAGATTTACTTTGTAAAAAAGGATTCAGTATTATGAAAATAATTTCAAAACAACACTTGTATTTTTGTCATATTGTTGTGGTTTATTTTTTCATAACCTGAACCCATTAAAAATGAATGAAAATAGTGTAATGGTTCTTGATCAGGACTTCAGTTTAGCTTTTTATCGATAACTGTTTACGTATTTCGATAATAGATGGAATTCACTAGCAATAAATGCCAAAAGGCATAATCTTCTAGATAATTCTGATCAAAAATATGATCTCATATTGAACTCACTTCTACCAGCAGCCTCAAGCATTTTCTGTATGCCAGCGCTTGTGTGAAAAAGAGATGGCATGAATACCGACTCGAGCGTGCTTATTCTGTATAACCGTTACTTACGATTGCGTGTACGTGTGTCTGTATGTACGCATGCATGTATGTATGTTTTTTCTTATTATTTAACGATGCGCCAAAAAGTGAGAAGAAAAAATGTATTTGAAAATTGAAAGTAATCTTTGACATTTCAGTTTAATTTGTGCTACATTCTAGAAACAGGCGTTAATCAGTTTTCAATCAAGTTCAACTATAAATTTTTGAAGAAAATTAATAATGGATAACATTGAAAATTATTTCTGGCCGTGTGAGGAAGGCACTGATTGCATTAAACAAATCGTGAGTAAATCTTTGGTAGACTGCATTTTTGGCATAATTTTTATTCGGTTTCACATCAAAAGATCTGTGACAGTTGCTTCAGCTCGGGGACAACAAATATCAGAGGCGAACAAGTGTGCAGGGAGATGCACATATGGGATAAACTCGACAAACTGTGGCCTGTTCAGCTTCCATCGGAGTGTCCCTGCAGATATTTTGTTCAGGGCGTCGATCCAGACCGCATCAACTCACCCGATCAACTCTTTAAACTAGATAATTAATACATTTCTCAATAAATGCTCGATTTACCAATGTCGCCTTTTGACATCTTACCAAACAAAACCTAATTTAAAACACTACATATATTTTCAATTTTATTTCTATATACAAATTAAAGCTGGGTATCGGCTAGTCGAGCACTCTCGCAAGGAGAGCTAAGAGCACACTTAATTAGTATGTGGCATGTTGCATGTCCTGTGAGCGATAAGGACGACGCGCTCGAATTAATGAGCAATTAAATCAAACGTTATCCTTGCCAGTGTCATGCAATACGTGAAAGCGGTTGGACGCCGCATCAAAGTCAGCTGGAGCAAGCCGCGACTGACTAACTCCTGGACAAAGAGCAGTAAAATTCTGCTGGGTTGCGTATCAGTTTCCGTAGTGGAGAACACCGTTTGGGGATTTTTTCCATGTCGCTTTTGCTGGAAGCATAACCAGTTTGTTTTTAACAAGTTTCTGGGCATTTATTGTCTGACAATTGCTACGCTCTTTGGCATATTCTATGTGAATCACATATGCAAAGATTACGCTGACGGGCAAATCGATCTACGCAATCCGATTCAGATTTACTGTTTTATGAATGTCTGTGTGGGTCTGCTCAACTATGTCACTCAGTGGGCTATAACACCCCACATATTGAGATTTCAAAATAATATACCTTTATTTAGTACCATCAACTTTTTAAATATCTCGCTGAGAGCACTGAAACGACCACTGGTTCTGGCCTGCCTCAAACGGTTCGGCTGCCCGTTGCTCTTGCAATTGACTCTGATGGTGTATCACTCGCAGCATTGGATAAGCACCGTTAAGATAATGATTCCCATTTATTTGGTCAATCAGATTAATAACTGTTTCTTTTGCGGCATGGTAATAGCGGAGACGGCGATCGGCGAGATAAACAATAAATTGCGCAGTATTCTCGCCGAAGTCAATAAGTTGCAGACACCGTCGGAGATGATCCTGCAGAAGCGCTTCTATCGCATGCAGCGTTTCTGCGACTTGGCTGACCGTATGGATGAGCTGAAGAGTAAATATTCGATCTCAACGGGTTTCTCGATGGAACACTTGAAGCTAACCGCCTTCTCGCTGGTCTTCTCGATGGCCATCAATTTGATCAGCACAACACTAGGTTGCTACACAATGTACCAGGCTGTGGCGGATCATATTCTGCTCGAGGAACCGTATAATGTGACTAGAGCCGTGGTCCATATTGTGTTTATTGTGGTTCCGTTTACCGAAATATATTTGCTGGCGCGAGTCAGTCAGAAATCCATCGATGAGGTAAATAGCATGATTTATATATGTATTTATTTTCTTCCAATAATAAATCTGATTTTGATTCAGGCCAAGGAGACGGGTAATTTGCTGCAGAAAATCAATTTGGAGCACGCTGATATACGTTTTAAGCAAGTTGTGGACTCATTTTGGCTGGATGTGTCACTGATTAAATACAAGTTAGAGCCGATGGGTCTGCTTAAACTGGACAGCTCAGTGATCAATATAATTTTGTCAACGGTTGCTGGGTTTTTATTGCTTCTCATCCAAAACGATCTTACGCTTCGATTTTCGCTCAATTAAGAAAATTAATTTGAAATAAAAATGGTTTATCGATAAAAACGGTTTTCTTACTGTGGTGGTTAACCGATAGGTTTTTTTCGCTTTAGCGTACTAGATTTTTTTGCAACGAGCAGCTGACTGTAAACAGAAGCAAGAAGATGCACATACGATTATTTATTTAAACTATATTAAAGCACAGACTACTTATTCTAAAAGAATTTGCAATGGCGCGTATTAAATGGCGCCTTGGCGCCAACCAAAATATTTTGTAAATATGCAATTTTATTGCTACATATGCTGGTTGTTTCTGTTTTTATATATATTTTTTATGTTTCATTTACCGACAGCACAACTATTTGTCTACGCTGGTCTTATATGAAGCACTGCTGGCACTCGCTTACCATTAATGCGCACATGAATTCCAGCTATGCCATCGATGTGTGCATGACACCGATCTTCTGGATAGTCGACAATTATACACACTTCCTGGGGCCAGTAAGTTATTGGCATTTGAGAAGACACTGTGAAAACAGAAGAAGGAAAACAGCCGTCTCCTCGTCGACATTGAGTTTAATGTTTATTTTACTTTCAGTTTTTCGTTGTGGGTGTTGCTGTTTTGACCACTGTCGTTACCGGCATTGCCTATTGGATTGGTCTGCCCTTTTGGTGGGCTAAAAGCCAATTGGCAACGATTTTATTGCTCATCTATGGCAATTGGCTGCTGTTGAACATTATCTTTCACTATGTGATGGCTGTAATAACGCCACCTGGTCATCCACCTGAAGGTGTCTCCCAGGTGGAGGCGGTCAGTATGTGCTCCAAGTGCATTATGCCAAAACCGCCGAGAACTCATCACTGCTCCGTGTGCAATCGATGCGTCTTGAAGATGGATCATCATTGTCGTGAGTACAAATATGATTTAATATCCCCTTATTTAATTAATAACACAAATTTATTTATATTTATTTTTTATATAAATATTTAGCCTGGCTTAATAATTGTGTTGGCTACGCCAATCATCGCTACTTCTTCCTTTATATGCTGTACACAACGATGGGCTGTCTTCTACTCATTGTGGCTGGCGTGGAGATTGGCTACAAATATCTTTGGCTGGATCACAGCGAACCTTGGACAGAGTTGGAACCGCTCGAAGGTCACCCAGTTCAATACAATCTAAGTGGACATATAATTGCTGTTGTAAGATCATTGTTTGATTACAAACTTATTTATATAAAAATGCATTTAATTTACAGACGCATCCACATGAATATGATGATATCTTATTGCCACCAGCTGTGCACAATCTGCCCACACCTGCTGTGGACACGAATGGGTCCTCGCCCACACGACGGCGCATCTTGTGGTTTATGGCCGTTACCAATGTAGCTGTGGTGATTGCCTTGGGCAGCCTTTGCACGTGGCACGCCAAGCTGATTACACGCGGTGAGACAAGCGTCGAGTCGCATATTAATGAGGCAGAAACTAAACGTTTCCAGCTGGCCAATCGCATCTATATCAATCCCTACAATTTTGGTAGCAAAAAGAACTGGAAACTGTTTCTGGGTCTCGTGCGGGGCAGGTAATTTGCTTCAGAAAAGACTTTTTACTTGGATATAAGACTAACGCACTTCCCTTAAAGATCCTTTTGGCGCACCGTGCTTCTTCCATCCTGGCATCGACCCGAAGGCAACGGGCTTACTTTTCACACTGTCCATGATACACTCTATGAGGATGACTGGCCATAGTCCTTGGCCTGCGTTTGAACGCAGGATTAAAGCTTTTGTGATGTGTTCATAGCAAACTAGTTGATTTCTAATATTATTAAGTAAAGTATTTCCATTATTTTAGCATTTATAAATATTTACTGGAAAAATCGATCATTATTTTCATTCTATTCATATTCTAATTTTCGTAATTATGTATAAAAATGATGTTAAAAGTTATTTTGTAATTTTAATATTAAATTTAATAATATATTTTGAGAGTTAATGAAATGTATTTAACGTGTCCATGGAGATCCTTATATAGAAATGTATGCAGCCAGCAAATAAAAATTATTTTATAAACATTTCACTTGTTGAGTGGATTCGTTGCTATGGAGCCTTGGGCCGGTATGGCAACTTGTTGCCAGGATGCCAAATTCAAACGATTTTGGGTTTAGTCGATAAGAAGTACTGGAGAAAGGTGAAAGTGAAGCAACTTTTGCCAACCATTGAAAATGTCGAAAGCATCTGGATCTGAGGATGAGCCACTGGTGCCCGAAGACTTTGATGATGACTTCTTTAGGGAGCTCAGCGAGAAGATGCCCGAAGTGAGATACGTTTACTTTTCTTCATTGGCATCAGAATCTTTAATCAGTGTAATCCATAGGCAACAAAGGCGCTTCGTCAAAAGGATACGCCGAATAATGCGGACAATGTGCAGCGTCTGCTCATCTGTGGCACTCGATACAAGAATGATCTGCGCATGGAGGAGAGTCGCTCGCAGGAGCTGCGCGAACAGATCGCTAGTCTGGACACACGACTCGAAAATGCCGCACATCTGAGCAAACTGGATATGGCGACAATCGAGCAGCTGCGTGGTGTAATAGGTGAGGTGAATTTGAATCCTAAAAGAGTACTTGGAATTTACACATTTGCTTTTAGAGGGCGCCTGGAAGCAGAAGGATGCTGCACAAATACGCGAGCAGTCGGCTCAGGATGAGGTCCTCAGTCTGCGCCAGAAATTGGATGCCGCCGAGGAAATGGTGGCATTCCTAAATGAAAAGGGTCGCGTCATGAGCAACAAGCGGGAGGATAGCAAGGAGTGTGAAAGACTCCAAGATGAAATTAAAGAACTAAACAAACGCCTCCAGATGCAACGCACCTACTCCGCCGATGTGGAGACCACCATCCAGGCACTGGAAGCCAAAAACAAGGAGCTGCTCAAACTGCTCGATGTGTGTTTTATAAATTATGATTTAATTCAATTTAAATTTATGTTTTATTCATTTATTTATTTATTGATATTTTCTAATAGAAAAATATATAATTTGAAAGAAGTTTTCTTTTTATGAATAATACAATATTAACTATAAATTTAATTTGATTAAATTAATTGCTGACAATGATTAAAAATATTAATTATTAGTTTCAGTTTATATTATTATTATTATTATTATTTTCATTTGAAGAATATTTTTATTTTTTCTTTTATATTTTTCTTTGTTTTATTTTTAACATTCAAAAATATATTTTGCATGAGTAAAAAACCTGATTTTGGTTCGTTCAGGAAACCTCCAGCGATGCCTGCAATTTGAAACGGAAAAGTGATGCGCTGGCCAAGGAGCTGAGCACGATGAAGAGCGAGGAGACAAAGTACTTGGAGCAAATAGCGCACATTAAGGCGGCCAACGAGCATCTGACCAAGGTGAAAGTGCGTCAGAATCTGCAAATACTCTCACTAAAGACGAACATGGAGCATTTGAATACGCTGCACAACAGCACCTGCAATAAGCTGGCCAAGATTACGGTGGATCTGGAGTACACCGTGCAGGAGCGTGATAAAAACAGGCGAGCACTGAATCAGAAGATAACGCTGCTCAAGATGCGCGAGGATGAGCTGATCAAGCAGCGTCAGGATAACGCCAAGCTAGCCAAATCGCAGGAGACAATCGCACGCAGATATGGCGGCCTGGAGATGTCCAAGCAGGAGGTGGAGCAGGAGAACATGCGACTCAAGTGGGTTCCAAATGGTTTCCAAAGCAAACACAAATGCTAATTGAAATGCTTTGCAGAACACAGATGAGCACACAGGACAAGGAGCTGGAGTCGATGCGGCGAGTGGTGCATCATTTCGAGAAGAACAACGAGAATCTGACCAAGGAGCGGGATGTGCTCAAGCGGGAAGTGAAGGGAGAGCATCAGAGCGCCGAGCAGTGCAGCTCCCTCTTCCAGGAGTCGCAGCATGAGGTGCGTGCTCTGAAGGACACCGTCAGCAGCATGGATCTCAAAATGAAAAAACTGCAGGAGGACCTCAAGAAGCAGAAAAAGGAGAAGACGAAAAAGCTGGACGAGATTCAGCAGTGGATTGACAAAGTTGATGTGCTACAGAGTAAGTCACCCAAACATAATTCCAAATCCGACTCAGATTAAAGCCCAATTTAAACTACAGATGAGATTCACCTGAAGGAGAACTATGAAATTGAGCTGAAGCGCACCATCAGCGATCTGGAAAGCAAGTGCTCCAAGTTTCAGCAGCAGCACGAGACACTATCCAATGAGCGACAAGGATTGCAGCGTTCCTTGCAAACCTCGGACGAGGAACGCCAGAAGCTGCGAGATGTGGTTGGCAATCTGCAGGCGCAGATTGAGGCGCTCAAGGGCAAGATTACGTATCGGGATGGGGAGCTGAGCAAGCTGCAGCTGCAACTGGATCGCATAGAGAAGGAGCGTCGTTTGCTGCGCAACGATGTGCGGCACGCCCAGTTGGGGCAGCAGCACACCAAAGCGGAGCTGCTGGACAAGCGGAAGGAGAACGATCGGCATGCCAAGTCGCTGCAGGAGGACGAGCAGCGCTTGAGTCGTCTGCGCAAGGATGTGGACAACCTGATGAACGAGAAAAACTCGATCAGTTCGGCGCTGACCAGGCGCAATGACGAATATGCTCGACTGCAGCACACGCTGGAGAATCTGCAGACCGTCCACGATCAGACGGAGCGCCAGTGCACCCAGTGCCAGGACGATATACGTCTGATGGGCATCGAGATTAAGAATTTGCGCACCGAGCGCAATGTTCTGCGCGCGGATCGCGAAAGTGCCGCCGACTTGCGGCAGGAACTGCTGCAAATGCAGCGACTCCTCAACCAGGAGCGCATCAAGGCGCGCGCTCTGCAGGACGAGATGATGACGCCGATGAATGTGCATCGCTGGCGTATGCTGCGCGGCAAGGATCCCGAGAAAATGGATCTGCTTGAACGCATACAAATTCTGCGCAAACAGCTGCTTGGCCAGAACGTCGCTGCCTTGGAGCAGGAGCGCGCCCTGACTGAGGCCCAGCAACTCTATGCGGCACTCAAGGAGTTCATGTTGAAGCTGCCCAGCCACAAGGTGCAGGCACAGCTCAACACGGCGAAGGTGAGGCGTGCCAGGTTTACTCCTTACCTTACCCACTTTACACTTTGGTTTGCTTGCAGGCCAGTCTATCCGCCAAGGATCGCAAGCTGAAGGTGCTCCTGGCAGAGCTAAGTGCGCACGAGTTTGGCGAGAGATCAAATGCGAGGCAGCTGGAAGAGTTGCGGGGCAATCTGGCGCAAACGAAGACACAGCTGCTCGAGGAGAAGCGGCGCAAGCAGAAGCTGCTCGAGGAGCGTCAGATGCTGGAGCAAATGCAGGCACATTGCTACTCGGCGCCGGCGCAGCTGCCACGCACACTAGGAGCTGGCTTTAAGGTTATCAGTTCATTACTTTAGATTCCTATTAAAATCGAACTCTTTAAATCTTCTGTGCTGATCTTGAAGATCGATTCGGCTTGGGTGGTTGGTTGACATCCTTGTGGGAATGGCGCGGCTTTCCAAGGACCAGCTAATGATTATCTCGGGTGTCTTTAGATCGATCTCATTGATGGTCAGTTCGACAGTCAGGGCGCGTACTTGGTGACTCTGGCGCTTATTGATGTGTTGCTGGAACCAGAAGCGTTCCACAATCTGGGCGGGCAGCAGCTGCCTCTTGAGTGTACAAAAAGTACAAAAATTAATTTGATTTCTCAATATTTATTTTTAAGAATGATAAATAATTATAGGAATCAATGGAAAGCAAAAGGATGTTGTTTCTATTTGTTTAGATGCATATTGTTTAGATTTATAAATATAACATGTTCATACATGTTCACATAGAAAATATCATACAGCCAAAGATAAGGCCACCACATAGCGTAGCCGTTGATAAAACGACCGCATTCTCACTCCATCGAGTGCAGCCGCTTATCGCATTCCCACTCCATCGAGTGCAGCCGCTCATCAGGCGACTGCAGTCTAACTTCATCGATATCTCCTCTAAGTGACTTGAACCGCTCACGCTAGGTTCAAGTGCCTAAATTATGATCTGTCAAATTTCTACACTTCAACAATGCATGGGGCAGCTATCAGCATCTCTCATGTTCATACTTGCATTTTTTAGTTTAAGAATTTTGTATATAAGCCACACATGTTATTGAATAAAGTCAGAGTTCTTCAGCACCTCAACATCGTCAGACGTCGTTATTTCTACCATCGCAACGAAGGACCTCACTCTCCGCAGTCCAACTAGTTCAAGTGCTAGTTGCGACGATTTCTAGTAGTCAGTTTATGTACTGAATACTTCCCTTAAAACATACACAAACACTATTAAAATTCATATAAGTCAATTTCATTTTTTTTATATATTTTTTTATTGATTTAAGCAAAATATCATTTATATATATATATTTATTAAACTCAATTTACAGATTTTTCTTTTGTAATTTCTATTTTTGAAGTCAGAAAAATATATATGCATATGTATATATATATATATGTTTGTATATTATATGTAAAACTGTGTTTTATTAGTTTTGAATTAAATTTCCTGCTAACTTAAATGGTTAAACATAAAATGGATTTCGTATAAGATAAGAACACTATAGCCGTATCGGGCCGACTATTTATTTATATTCCCTGTAACGAACCCTGTATGTTAATAGCTAAATTTACTTAAATTTATTTTTATTGGCTTTCTAGAACTAGATATCTGCAGACAGTTTGAAAAAGAGAAATTCTTATTTTTGCAACACAGATTTGTTGTCTTTTTTTTTGGGTACATTTACAGGGTATACAAATAACAATAAATCACAATAAAGTTATGAAAATTTTTGCTAAAATTTATGTCTATTATTCAGCTTAGTTTGCTGGACTTGCTACAAAAATATATATACACTATATTCTAGATCGTAAACGTGTTGTGTTGGCTGCTAAATGACAGAACATAAATTTGCAACATAAAAGCTTAAAATATTAGTTTAATTAGCGATCCACTTTTATCTGTATCTAATGCAGTCCCTTCCCAAAGAAGATCTATTCAAATGCAGGCATACATATATATATAGTATTTAGTATATATATATATATATGTGGTATATATGTTGCATTGATATATATATATGTATGCTTGATATGAGCTGAAAGCATTTTTACAATTACAATTAAAGTTTACACATTGCGAATGGTATATAGCAATAGATGAATATATATATAATACATATATCGAAGATCGAAGTTAAAGTATTTTATTGTACACCCAAAGTTGGTCAGTTTGTTGTTGTGTGTGTGTTAATTAGGATTAAATTTCAAATGGATCTTTTTTCAATTAATAATTGCTGCACTTGAAGAACTGTGCGGTTTGTCGGGAAATTAAAAAACTAAAAACATTTGCGATTCACAGTTTGCTTCTTTTCCATCCATTAGGATTTGGTCACCGGTTGGGCATGTTTTTGGTCTCATTGCTCTGCGCCTGCCAGGCAGCGCCAGCGGCCAACCCTAAGAGGCGCTTGCTGCCTGCGGCCTACCGCCAGCCTGCTGTGTGGCACTATGAATCTGACCCTGACTGTGACCCTGGCTGCGACTGTGACTGTGACTCTGACGCATCTCGCGCATGTAGCACTCGCGACAGACGCGCACCGCCTTGGTTAGGCCATATTTGGGCAGCGGTGCCGTTGCATTGGAGCAGACGCCACAGAAGACGCCGCCACAGTTGCGGCAGTGATGACGTCGCCGCACCACAGTAAACGGCGTCTGGCAGGACATGCAGCGTGGCGCTTTTCCATCTGGTATCCAGGCAGGTGGTGACATTGTTGTTGTTGTTGTTGTTGCTCCTGTTTGTGTTGTTACTGCTCTTGTCGGTGTTGTGACCGCTGTGTTGCTCGGCAAACGACGACGACTGCCACTGCGTGTGCTCACCGGAGAATTGTGTTCCGAGTTGGAGCTGATCGATGAGGCGCTCGAAGGGGAATTGCTGCCAACGGAGTTGTTGCGGTGTCGCTGCAATTGTTGCTGCATCTGCGCCTGCTGCTGCTGTTGTTGCTGCAGCTGCAATTGCAGCTCTAGCTGCTGCTGCTGCTGCGAGCTGCTGGTCGAGGCCTGATCGTGATCTCCCAAACTACGACTGCGCGCCACATGGTTGCGTGCCGCCGAGGAGCTGCTGCTGTTGGAGGAGCTGCTGTTGCTGGCCAGATCAATGGTATTGTTGCGCTGCATCGCTGCGCCAGTGGAGTGACGTGCTCCGTTCCCACTGACGTTGGTGCCCGTCGTGTTGAACACATTGTCCAGCTCCGGATTGACCTCCTCCGCCGAATAAATGCTTTGATTGGAGCCGGCGCTCTCTTGTATCACATCATTTTCAGAGGCGCGAAACTCGAATAGCTCCGATTCCTTTGTTTTTTCGGGTATGTCAATGTCCTCCTGGGCCGAGGACATGTTCATAAGGAACACACTGCGCAATATCTGGCGCAGATCAGACGCAAAATTCGTTTGCAATTGATCGGCGACGCCAGCAATGCAAACGAACAATCGATGCAGCAGATTCTCAGTACTCCTGCAAGATTGAAACAAATATTTCTAATTAGGATTGGTTGACATATTAATTAATATTTGGGTGCACAGATTAGCGTGAATTGGCCAATAAAAAATTACAGAACTACGAGCAAAAAATATAGCAATAGCAAATAGCAAATGTTTCCAATTTAAATTTTTAAGTTTAAAGAAAAATTATGAACATGATTTTAGAAAGGAAAAAAGACGAGAAAGAATAACATAAACAAACAGGGAATTTTCGAAATATTTATGAAAAATAAAATTTTGGTGTTACTTTATGGCAATTTCTTCAAAGAAAAAAAAGATTTGCAGGAGCAGAATATCCTTTAAATTATAGAATAGATAAAAACCTAAAAACTATATTAAAAATAAACATTTAAAAGAATTGCAAAAAATAATACTTTTGTGGTGATTTTATGATTATTGTTATTTTGTTTGTGCAATTGTTGCTCACTTAAACTTGAGACGCGCCGTGGTGTTCCGCATGGCCAGCGAGACATCGTCGGAGAGTGAGGAGGCTGTGCTTGTATCCAAGCTGTCTTCCGTCTGTTGCTCTCCTCCGCTGGTTTTTGTTGTTGTCTCGCAGTGCTCCTGGCTGCAACGCTTGCGATTGCTGCGATTTGTGCGATGCGGATGCGGATGGGGATGCGACTGATGATTATGATGATGGTGATGAGTGCTGCTGTGACTGTGACTCTGATTGTGAGGTTGATTGTTATTGTGCTGCTCGTCCTGTGCTGCTCCTGCTGCTGCAGGCTGATGGTTATGGTGATGATGGTGACTGTTGTGGTGATGATGATGACGGTGATGGTGACTATGATTGTGATTGTGACTGTGGTGCCGATGGCGATTGCTGCTACTGCTGCTGCTGGTGCTGCTGCTGTTGCTGCGCGCTGTTGTCTGTTCGCTCGTCGATTTGATTGTCGTCTGCTGATTATTGCTGCTGGGCTCATTGTCGCTGCTGCTGCTGGGCAAACGCAGACGCTGCAAAGTGCGTCTGGCGGCCAACATGGCAGCGCTTGTGCTGGGCTCATCTTCTGTATGTTGCTGCGGCTGCTGGTGATGTTCTGCTTGTTGTTGTGGTTGCTGCTGCTCATCCAGCGCATTTGAATTGCCAAGCTCATCGTCTTCGCTGGCCACGAAGTTGTCCGTGAGTGGCACCTGTTGCGGCTGGAGAAGATTGCCCAGATTTGTGTTTGATATTAAATAGCCAGAGGCACAATCCGGTATTAAATAGCCATCAACGACAGCCTTAAGATGTGCCGCATAGAATTCATCCACTTCGCTATCGCTGTCATCATTTAAGTTATGCTCATCGCTGTCCAAATTGGCCGACTCATCCTCATCCTCCTCCACATCGGCATGCTCCTCATCTTCATCATCATCCTCCTCATCATCGTCTTCATAATCGCTCCAATGGGCTGGCCAATTTGTCGAAGTTGTCGCCGCCGACGATGTGGACGCAATCGAGTGCGACGGCGTCGGCGATGGCGCTGGCGATGCTGTTGGTGTGCTGCCCGCCGATGGCGACCTCATGGACGGAGAAGTGCGAGGGCTTGTTGCCGTCGTGGTTGCAGCGACATTCACACTATTGGTATTATTGTTACGATGATCCACCAGACGCTCCACTGGCTTGTGCGTGTTTGGTGTTGTTGTGCTGGTTTTTTCATTGTTGTTGCTACCACTGCCGCTGCTGTTGTTGTTGTTGTTATTGTTGTTGTTACCGCTGCTGCTGCTGGTGGTGGCGTTGTGCTCAGGACTAGGCGCCTCAATGCTGCTGGAGCCCAAAGGAACCTGCAAGAACACAAAAATGCAGAGTGAGTAAAGTAAACTAGATAAAAATCCCACAAAAATACCTTCGTGTTGATATCTTCATTAGTGCAGAGCAGCTTCTCCAGCTGATACAGCTCCTCTTTGCTTAGGTTCCTCAACAGATCCCTGATCTTGATGAGAATAGTGCGAAATGGACGGAACATCTCCGACAGCTGATCGCCCGGCATGTCCATATCCAGTGGTCCCTTCGCAAAGACGACGAGGCCGGCGACAATTGCCAATCGCGGTATGGAGAACATTAGACCCGGATCGAAAGCGTCGACCTTATCCTGGTCGAGCAGACCCACCTTAAGGGAACGCTGCAGCGTCTCTGAGAAGAGCACGCCAATCCACTGCTGCATCTCGTACTCGTGTTGCGACTTCACCTGCACCATGGCGCTCACATAGCTCAGCTCGAATTCGGCGAACAGATGATCGAATATCTTGAGGCTCCCGTACAGCTGCTCCGTGTTGGAATCGTTGAAGTCCAACTGTAGCTTTTTGCTGTTGGGCACATTGTTGCGCAGACATTGATCGCGCAGTAGAACACGCACATTGCCCAGACTCTTGGTCACGGCCTGTGCCAGTGGACGCATCTCTTTGCTCTCCGACTCGCGATTCAAAATCGACGAGCCGGCGGCGAGGCACTCGGCGCCAAACCACAGCTGGCCTGCCAGATTCTCTTGCAGCACCTCCTCGGGGAATTTGGCGCGAAAGGCGCGCGCATCACGATCCTCGCCCAGCAGCTCCTCCATTATCATGTTGGTTATGGCCAGCACTTTGTCCTACAACAGAATAAGTTTAGTTAATCAGTTCATCATTTGCAAGCTGGACACTTACCTGATTTTGACGGAGTCTGCTGACCAGACGCGTACAACGATCCGGCTCAGCGCGTCCATCGAAGCTGTCCAGCTCACTGGCGACGGCGGTCAGCGAACGATCTGCATGGTAGAAGCGCGCCAGAAGCGATTTGTCATCAGCCTGAAAAACAAATATTGACACAATAAGTATGTGATTAATCAGATATTTGGTTGCAACTGCAGGATATTGTGCATATGCAACAGCTGACAGCAGTTTCTATTTTAAGCTCCAATTGCTAATTGGGGCAACAGAAGCTGCTTGCTGTTATTGTTTCACAAGCGTTGGCAATCACGTAAACGATCCGAGTAATCAGTGGCAATAAGTGGGAAGTGTGCAAAATGAGCTCGGATGAGTAATGAATAACTCGACATGACTAACTTTTTAAATATCATTTTATTAGCCTTTAAATCAACTATTCTATTTACTAACTTTATCAAACATAAAATGGAATATTATTTTTACGGGTTTCCATTTCTTTTATATTTATATTTATGAATAAAAGTAACAAAAAATAAATTTAAAAAAATCTCGCTGTTCAAAACAACTGCTAGATTTATTTATATTTGCAACTCATCTGATTTAAAAACATGTATATTAATTCAAAACAAAAAACTCTATTTATAATACATTAAATATGCAAATATCTTTCAGCACGAGGCTGCCAACTTGTTGAAAATAAAAAGCTTCTTTGTTGATCTAACGAGCAGAGAGGGTAGAGAGAGGAGTTTAGTGCTTCCCAATCGCTCGCTCGCTCGCTTGCTCTCTTTCGTTACGTATCTTTCTCTCTTGTTTATGATATCAAGTTAACGGGCAGCTGAACTTGTTTTGTATTTTTTTTCGATTGCTTGCTTGCTTGTGCTTTACTTTTGCATTTGTGAACTGTTGTTTAAATATGAAATGAAAAAAAAATAAAAGCAACCAAAAGGCAACAACCAAAGCTAAATGCGGTGGAAGGAAACGAAATGTGCGAATTGTGCTTATTATAAAGGCAAACACGTCAAAATGCGTTGACTTTGCCGTTGACTCCATTTCAAACTGCGCAGTTCGACACGCTGCCATCGAAGAGATGAGACAAGGGGCAAGGGGCAAGGCGAACGATAACAGCAATAAAGGGCGAGAGAGCGCTTTGTGTAATTCCAAAAGGGTTTTTGCGTACAAAATACAAGGGAAAATATGTCGGTTCACGCACACAATGAAAACTATAGCTTAATTGCAACAAAGTTTCCAGTTGCTTATCCATTTCCATTTAATGAATGAATCACAACAAGTTAATCGATGGCTGGCGCAGTCTGAGCCGTTTTGTATGAAATCACAATTCAATCGAATGCGTTGCGAGTTGAAAGCGGCGACGCAAAGCTCAATGCCAACGTCGCTGCTGACTGCTACAGCATGTGGCAATTCCATTTTCATTTTGTTTACACAACATTTAAACGTGCAATGAGCAAAATACCCCGAACAGCAAACACAAACACTCACACACACACACACACAGACACATGTGTATGGGGGCAACACCACAAAGCTGGTCGTTCTATTGGCCCATGTCTAAGGTAAACCTACTACAAGGCCGCGTGTAAATAGTTCAATGACTGACTGCTACCCGCCCGCTCTCTTCTGAGCCCTTCTCTCTTTCTATTATTTAGAGTCGTCGCAGTTGATCGGAAATTTATTAGCTTATCGCCGACAGTTTTGTTCGGATTATTAAATTTCTTCTTGGCGACTTGACAAACAGTCAACACAAACTCAGCTCAGGCAAACAACAAGTCAAACATCAATCAATGGCTGTTTGAAGACTTTCGTTTGTTGATCGAGCGAACTTCTTTCGTTTACCTTTCGATTATGTACTGAGGCCCGGTCATTGACCAGGTCGAAAAAAAACAGTAAAAATCGATTATTTAACTATATTTAAATTATTTATACCTTAAATTACATACAATTTATTGCACATTCGTGTGCCACAAATTTAATTTCAATTACAACAGCCGCAAAGCAAATATGTAATTAAATATGTCTAGTTCGTTTCGGCCAAGTTAATTGTAGTTAGGGACTGCTAAGGCGCCGTCAAGGAAACAACCGCTAATTATTACAGCCCCAAAGGCATTTCAATGTAATATCTATATATGTAAATATATGTAAATGGTATATAATTGAATCTATACACGAATCTCGCTATTTATTTTGTATTTAAATATATACCTTGAATAATGTAAACTTCTTTGTAAAGATTAATGTTTATTAATATTTTGTAATGCGTTACGCATGAAATTACGCAGATTCACTCATAAATGACGAATGTGTGGGTTGTTGAACTGTATACATTTTTTATTGGTATTTATATTAACACAAACAAAATTTTAGAATGGTAACAAATGGTTTCTGCTTAAAAGTCACTTTTGAAAAAAACCCAATTAACAGTTGTTGATTTCTTATTGCTTATTCTACTGCAAATACTTTGAAGATATTCTAATAAATAAAATTATATTGCTTGGCACTGATTTTTGTTTTTGGAATGTGGTTTTGATATGTATATTAAATGAATAAATAATTAAATTATGGTGTTGAATCTCCTGATCAGCATATAAGTTTAAATATTTTCTATAAATCACTCAATTTCTAATTTATTGCTCACATATATTTTTTATATAGCATTTAAATTATTTCAATTGTTAATTTTTGTTTATCGCAGCAGCGAAATAAAAATCCAATAATACACTAAATGTGAGTAATCGGTTCGAATATTGCTGATAACATACACACACACACAAAACACATAATCCAACACACACACACACAAGTACATCTAAAACTCGTAGACAGATAGGTGTTTCTGTCTATGATTGCAAAATCAAGGTGAAATAAGAAAAAATGTTGAATGCCAAAAAGTTAGTCAATAAATTACTAACAGCAACAGCAGCAGCAGCAGCTTTTAAGGACATAGCGCCTGACGTCATGAAAGCAACTAAATATAACCTTGCCACAGCAAATGGCAACAGCAACAGGCGGCATCAAACAGTAAGGCAAACGCCACAGTCCTTGAGCTACACAGGACGAGGACGAGGATGGAGATGAGAATGACGATGACGATGAACACTAGGTGCCTTTTGACTCAACGAGGACGAAGGTTGGCCAAAAATAGATGCAGATGGCAATCGCGGTGGTTTCATGAAGACCAACCACTCTCATAAAGTGGCGCCACATCGTCTGCAATTACCCCAACTCTATGCTGTTAGCATTCATCTGTGGAAGCACTTGACATTGAATATATGCGGCATAAGGTCGCCTCATTTCTAGCATTCAATCAGTACACCAATTGACAAAAAGATAAATTAGAAGATGAAATACAAGCAAATCAAAGTGTGCCTTGATTAAACACAGCGCAAACTGTGAGTTCAATTCAGAATGAGGTGGAGAGGTGTTGACCCCACAACATTACCTTATTGAGAGTACGACAGACTGCCCATATATACAGTATATATATATATATAAATCTGAACTATTGTATAACAGAGAACTGAAACGTTTTCACCTTCCCTGTCCCTGTGCGGCACCTGACGTACTCGGTTAATTGGTGGGACGGGGAGTGGGCAGGTGGTGGTGTTTGACATTTGAATACTTCTAAT
This sequence comes from Drosophila dives, assembly GCA_035042365.1. NCBI lineage: Eukaryota > Metazoa > Arthropoda > Insecta > Diptera > Drosophilidae > Drosophila > Drosophila dives. The sequence goes on from JAWNLJ010000439.1 coordinate 2,378,977, forward strand.
GATATTTCAATTGAATTTAATTACTGGACAATTGATTTCCAAGCGAAGTGTCAAATTGAATAGACTAACAAACGGTGAGAAAATAATCAGAGCACTAACAGCTGTTCCTTTCAGTCTGCCCGACAAGTTAATGACAATTAGTTTTAGTTATCAGCAATTATACAATGTATATGGTATATATATATATATATATATATTGTTATAAATCTACACACACAAAAGTCTGCCATTGTAATCGACATTCGAGCAAAACAAAGAACGTCGAGTTTAGTAAACACCTCACATCAAATGGCCACAAAACAAGATAATTTTGAGGTTTTACCTATAAGTGTTACTAGTATATTTATATATACATATTTATATTTATGTATATACATATGGATAGATAAATGCTAACAGCAAACAAAATGCGACGCAAATAAAGAGCACAGGTAAAATTGAAAGTTGAAGCACAATTTCAACTTAGGCAACCGAAACTTTGAGCATGTGTTAATTAAATGAGAATCGATTTAATTCCAGAGGTTTTGGAAAAAATGATTATTATTATTGAAGAGTGTAATTGGACAAAATAATAAAAATTCTCATTTGTATTTCGTAGAATAAATACAAATATACTTATGGATTATTCCTTAGTTGATTTTTTTCTTTTACGAATAAAACCCAAGTTTATATATTTAAAACTTACTGATAAGCACAAGAGGCATTCTTCGTTATCAGCAATGGTCATACAACTTTTCCACATGTAATTCCATATACAAAAAAACCCGATATATACCACAGTCATTGTTTATCCGTTTATCGCTATTTAATGGGGGATTCCCATGAATTTAATTAGCTTAAAATTCAAAATTCAGCGTAGTTTAGATGACGCAAAACGCGTTTAAATTGCATTAAATATAAATGTATAATTATATAATTAACATTAATTTATTTTTACTTTTTTTTCAGGCAATGCACGAATTCGAATTGCTGGTAAAATAATTGTAAAATGGTGTCTCTAATTAGGGAATCTGTTAACGGGGGAATCTGCGCAATATAATGAGGCGCTCAAAAGTGAGTCATGGTCAAGTTAATTACACTTGTAATTGATAATGTCCGCATATATGCAAGCATATGTATAGACAATGAATCAACAGTTAAACATATTGAAAGCTATTGTATAAGATTAACACAAAGCAAAATCTTGCCCTCAATTTTAAAAGCAACTTTACACAAAGTTATTCTGATAGTACAAAGAAAGAAAATAATTTTAAATTGTGGCAGAGTAAAACAAATATATTTATATACATCTGGTAAATTGCATGATTCAAACGGATATATAATTTAAACAAGCTTTGCCAGAAAAAAACCAAAAACATACAATTTTATTTTGTTTTTTTTTATTCCGGGAGTGGCCGAGAGTACATTGCACTGCCAAAATTATCATAACTTGCTTAAAATTCTGCAATCATAAATTAATGGTTCCGGCAAGTCGCTTAAAGCGGAAATGGGCCCTCAGTGCAATTTCAACAAAGTGGCAACGCCCGCGTTTAAAGCGAACTTATTATTATATCACAATTTATTCAATTTGTTTACAAAACTTATAATTTGCATACGTTTCCAATCAACATGAGCGGGGAAGCAAAGCAAACAAACTGTATCCGGAAGAAGAGACAACAAGCCAACAAGCAAACAAACCAACGAAACCACAACAAACATCGACAACAAAAGCCATCCCAACAAATTGGCTAATAATAACAACAAACTGCTAGACAAGCCGAAATCAACTCGTTTAGGGCGACAAAAAATATGCTGACCAACCGATTACGTATTCATGCACCGACTTATATATCTATGTGTGGACGTAACACAACCGTTTATCATCCTGACATCATTTGATTTAATTATGTTAATCCAAGTTTAGATGCAATGGTATTTTAGAGAATTTTTTGATTTACTGTGAATTTATTAGAATTTCTGATTCACAGAGAACAACCAATGTTATAATTTAACATTCTAGTCATGTGGGCAGTGATGAAATATCTTAAATGTCAGCATATATACCCATAAATAGAAAATGCTTAATCGGACTATTCTCGTTTGCTGGATACTTATAAGAAATTTCATTGTGATACGACTAATATCGAGAGCGTTATGGAATTTTCTCGATATCAATTCAACACTTTGAATTGTGGAATATATAAGATATCAGATTTAAGTACCAAGAAAAACACACGTACCGGAAACTCTACAAAAACATATAATTGGGCTCATAAGCAAAGGCACGTGGTTTCCTCGTTGCCTGCTTTTAGATTTACACTGGGTATTTCTAGCACAACACAAGAGAGTATTGTTTTACCAGCAGCAAAAAAAAAACCAATACAAAAACCCGTAATTTGACCTTCCCATACGCAGTATTGCAACCTACTTTCAGAGATGCGACTGGCTCTTCATAAGCTAAATAAAATAATTTGCTATCCAGCGAGAAAAGCGAAACAGGGTTAAACCCAAAAACAAGTCCGTTCCCGGGTCGACCCACGAATGTATTATTATAAAAGCACTCGTTTGTTATTATTATTATTATTATTATTATTGGCTATGGGTGCCACTGGTGTTGTCCATTGATGATGACAAAGACGATAAACCGCAATCGCTTTCACTTTTTTCTTATTTTTCTGTATTTACGTGCTTCCATTGCTTTCTGTGTGTTTTGTTTGTTTTTTTTATTGTTTTTTATTTTTTATTTTTATTTTGCCCCACGTACTTGCGGAGGTTAGAGTGCAAGATACGCCGGGCAGACGACAAGCGTTTAATCATTCGATAAGCGTTGTCCGCGCTCTCGGAAGTAACACGGCGCTAATTGAATAAGCAGCTATTCTCAGCTGGCCAGCTAAGCAGTCAGCCAGCCAGTACACAGAAAGAAATCATAGGGCATATGGGTGTAATAAGGGTTTTTATAATCTATAAATGATTTTAATAGTATATAATGGTTTTTCGTAATATTCATTGGACCAGTATGTCAAAACAGAATTGGAAACGCAATCAAAAAATCTTGTTTATCTGTTAAAATTCAGAATCCGAATCGGAATCAGCACCTACAGTTATTTTTAATTTATTTTTAAAACTCAATTACCTAACATTCATCAGATCATAACATAACATATCATCTTGTTCATGCTACTAAAGTACATATATATACCATATGGAGTCGAATATTTTTTTTTCTGCCTTTTACATACTTCATTATTCCCTTTATATCTATTTTCAGTGGTTTAAGGGTTTAACGGTTTGATTAATTACCTTTGAACAAATCAGTGCACCTGCTTAAATGTGAATATTATCTGAAAATCAGATTGTTCTAAATATTTGTCTAATGTTGGATTTATTTTTTTATCGCACTTCTTTATTATCTTTTTTATTTTCTAATTTTTTTTTCAAATTATATCAGTGTCATTTTTTTGTACATTAATATATACAATTTTTACTGGAATATTTATACTTAATACAACAGAATCGGAACCCAAACCGTAAAACCATAAAAAAATACGTTTTTCTTTTAAACGTTAGAGAGAAAATTTTATACTGGATTATTTCATGTTAATAGCACATTAGATACCAAAATGATACCTTTCCACAAATTGCATGAGAATTTCTTTCTGTGTAAGATATTCATGCTAAGGGGGCGTAATCATATGGTTTTTATTCCGCATCAGCGCAAAACAAGCGCCTGTTTCAATTGCCCCTCTCCAGGTCTCTGTTTCTGATGGCGCTTGGAGCTTGCTGGCTTTCGCATCCCATTGATATGCTGGGGCGCAGTTCGCGTGGCATTATGCAACAGAGGCTGCCTTTGGCTATTGATAAGCAGTAAACGGTCGCTAGGGCACAACTAGCGCCTAAGCACAGCTGGATGATGATTAGGTAATATGAGAGTGCCTCTCCAAAGTCGTCTGCTGCTGCTGTGGCTGCTGCAGTTGCACATTCGAAAGTAGGAGATTGGCGAGTGGCCAGCCAGCCAGTGCATTGCACTGCTCGCAATGCAGACGACCACGACGGCGATGCGACGAGATCGATTCGATGTGAATGGGAAAATTTCACCGCTTTTACTTTTTTCTCATTGCACGCGTCGGTCAGCGGTCTGACTGGCTTTAGGTACATATTTTATATATATAAATATATTTGTGACTTAGTAAATGTGGTTGTCAAGCCGAAAGCGTAATTATTCACACATTGTGGATTGTCGTAACAAAGAGAACACCTGCAAGTGATTCAAGTACAAGTTGTGAGTTAATGTGTCATATGTGCACATATCAAATTGTAACATCAATTGCAGTCAATGTTTTCTGACGTTTCTAATCAGATCCACAACTAAGTAGACACCAACGACAGCTGATAACATTGCTGATAAGCCGCAAAGCCCCCACTGGCAGCAAAACTACGACTACACCAAAAGTTTTCGGCACACAATTCATATTTCATAATATCCCCCCCAAAAAAATGAAGATATTGAAAGCAAGCGCAGCCAACTTAACGCTCACATCAAATAATTTCGTGTTGCCAGATCGTTTTCAAATAACATAACTTTTCTAGCACGAACATTTATTAAGGCTATTTTATTTTATAAATTTTTCTTTGGGTTTTTTCAAGCTCGTTGTTGTTGTTGTTGCAATTGTTGCATTATTAGACTGCATTAACTAATAAAAATGTCATGAAATCGTTATTTAACAATAACAATCGTTATTTAACAATCTCCAATTTACGAAACAACTTTCATACCTTGCATTATCGTCTGAGATTTATGTGAATAATGCCGCATTGAAAAGTGCCAAGCCAATTAACAGTCAAAACTTCGAGTCAATGTTTTCACCCGTCAATCGCTCGTAAATTACATATGCGCTCTCCTCCATTATAGATTGATCAACATTCACACTCTGTTAATTTATATGTATGGCATAGAGTATATATCATATATATATACGTACATCATATATAACATTTTCTAAAGCGTTCAAGTTTGCGGTTTGCATTGCTTTTATTTAGTTACTCAAGTAATCAATTTTCAAATCCCTCCTCACACTCCCAATTCGTGTGTGTATTGTTATCACTTGTTCTTAGTATTTGGTTTGCCGCATGCATTAAATAAACACACGCACACACACACACACTAAGTCCCATAGTTTGTAACGCTTTGCTGCGGTTTCTTAAAAACAAAAGAAATGTTATAATTAAAATATCCTAATGAAACCTCAAATATCTGAAGATATTTTTAAGCACAGAAATGTTGCGCACATGATAAAAATTTCAACAACTCAGACAGTTCCAAATTATTATTAATCCAATGGGGTATATTTTGTATTTATTTTACTGTTTCACATTACATGAGAAAAGTGTAATACCCTTTTCTGAAATGTTAGTAATTGAATCGTACACACCACAAATATCAACAACAAATAAAATGGTTAAGCTGAAATGCGCATAAATTTCCAGTGACAACACATCACGTGCAAATCATTTGAGATAATCATCTTAATAGCGAGAATTACTTTAAACGATATTCAAGTGCACACAGCATGTGTTGGGACTGAAATGAGAAACTTGGATTTTCCAGCTAAGCTATTCATCTATTTATTTGGCCCATGTATTTACTTTTGTGTCGTAATACAGCATTTTCTGTGGCCAGTGCTAGAAGCATACAAAAATGAGGCCACAACAAAGACGTCGACGACGACGACAACAAGCGCAAAGCAAAAGTTGTTAACAGCAACAGTGGCACATGTCAATATGGCCCAAATTTTATGAACCAATGGAGAACTGGTTGCTGGTGTTGTTGTTGTTGTTGTTGTTAGCAGTAGCTGTTGCGACTGCTGTTGGGGGCACGCGCAACAGGCCGCGTCCGCCATTCACTTGACGACACCAATAACACACAGAGCTTGTTGCATGCACTGGTCGCTGCTACTTTTAACGGTGCGTATGCGCATCGGACTCATTCATAAAGTATTTGGAGTTGCACTGTGAGAATTAGTGTAGAAACAAGATCAATAAAAATAATACTCAGATATTGCTATTGCTATTGCTATGAACTTAAACAGAGCAATTGCAGAGTGCTGCTCAATAGTCGCTTCTCTAGGAAAACAAAATATTATTGAGCTCTCCGTATTTGTAGCAATATCAGAGAAGAACAACAAACGAATCTCTAAAGAATCGCATATTTGTGTTGCTATTTTGCTCCGCTAAATTGCTATTCCTATTCTGTTTGGTCGTTTTTAATGATATTTCGCATGGAAATATAGTTTACTCTTGCCAAGCTTATTGCTATTGCAAATGACAGAGCAGAACAGAGCTAAGGGAAAACATCGTCTATTTTAGTTATATGCTATCGGCACTAATGACAATACAAAAACATACCGAAAAGCATATTTATTGTAAAGGCACACTTAAACCATAGCATTAACAACTATGATTAAAATAAAGGAAATATTTATAATTCATAAACAAATTGAAAAAAAAGAAAACACAACCTAATAACAATTTAAGTACAGTGAACGAGCGATAAGTAGAAACTACAATTCTAAGAACGCATTATTAAGTAATAGCTTGTGTTTATCATCATGTGCATGCTTAGATAGTGAGCACTCCCATAAATAGGAAACATGTTTGTTGTTGTTGTTGTTGTAAAGATTATTTAGTATTTCCGTCTGTCATATATATGCATGTTGTGTGTGCGTAATTAGAGTAGCCGTGTAACTACAATTACCCATATTAGGCATACAATTAGCAACTGTACTTTACCACTGGTGTTCGGTATTTAATTTCATTTCACTTTAGTTTTCAGCTTATTTGTATGATGTTTACTTCCTCGGCACAAGATGGTCATTGAGGCGTTGTTTTTTTTTTTTTGTTTTGTAGCTGTTTTTTTTCTTTTTTAGGGTTAAGAAAGCGTTACGAAATATATATATATATATTAAAAAGCTGTTGTGCCGCATTTTGAGTGTGTCATGCGGACGGGTTCGACTTCATCGCCACCCCACCAGGCCGTAATCTCGACCAACCTACCTCTTTCTTGTGCAGCTTTCTTTAGGCCAAACTTTATGTCAAAAATGACTGTTAAATGTTTTTCTCTTCTTTTTTTTTTCTTTTTGTATTTTTTTTGTAATTGTTAAAATAGCTGTTTGCCATTTTGCCTGCTCATGATTTTCCTTATACAACACAACCTTATAATCGAGGCAGCCAGAGTTTACTGTGTTAATGGACGGTTTGAGCTTGTGGTGCAAACTTTAAGTGTTTTAGCCTTGCAACACACTCCGACTCCGAATACAGCCTAAAAATGGAATTGTAATTGTTCAAAAGTTGTATAAAAAGAAACACTGACATTAAGTACATATTTTTTTATTGTTATAGAAGCAAAACCCGACAAAAACAGAAAAATACAAGCCGACAAAAAAAAAAGCTGTCTGAACAGTAGACTTAGTCGCAGAAAATTCACATTTCAATTTGAATATTATTACTCTTCTCAAACGTTGAATTTGAAGTACGCTTTATAGCATTGCCAAAAGTCAGTCAGTCTGTTAAACTCGACATGCCCTGTAACAACAAATGTGGTTAGAGTATGTGCAAAGATTTCACTTTTAATGAGTCGATATGCTTTTTTTGTTTTTTCGTTTTGCTGGCAGGCAATAAAGCAATTCAATGCCAACTTCAAACAAGTTAATGACGCACAATTGTTTGTTTAGACACGCAAAACTACCAAGAACAATGCAAATATCATTAAGATAGTCATAGATGTAGATGTAGATCTATATACAAACATAAATACATATATCGCACTTAATCAAATCAGGCAAAAATAATTGCGAATTGCGCTTATTTAAGATACGCAGTATTCTGCGATTCATAATTTTCATATTAAGAACGCTGGTGTCTCTCGGTGAATTGGGACATCTATATCTATATATCTATATATATATATTTATATATGTACACGGAAGATTCAGAATCGACACTTGCCGAAAGTACACAGCGAAACTTGCAAATAAACAAACAAATAGAAGCACGTGTGTTTAATAAGCACACACACATATATATTTATGTATACAATTTACAATTTACATTCGAACACATGAAGAGCATACCAATAATGTTAAGAGTGGATCTTTAATATTGCTACGCTGCTTTTAGTGTTGTGCAAGTTTTTGGTTTATGCACTTAATTATATATTTGATCGTCCCCTTTTTTTTTACACTATTTCAAGATTATCTGCTAGCCAAATTAGCATGCAATGATTTAACTGATAAAACAGTTTCGCTACTTTTACTTCATATCTTTTTTTCTCTCTCTCTCTTTCTTACACTCTCTGTTTTATGTAAATTTCGAAGTCGGTTGCTGTAAGCTGCACGCCATGAATGAATTTCGTTGTCCTGTTGTTCTCTTTCTATATTTTCGATAGAGTTTTGCTATATAGTTTAAATGTGAGTAAGATTTCTGCGGCAAGCACTAAGAAATCTGGTAACTCCTGTGCCATGCACGACTAAACAAAGAAAATGTATGCATAAGAAACTTTGTCCACACCTGCCCTGATTCATTAGGGCCCAGACCAGACAGGCGAAAACAAAAGAAAATTGCCGCATGGCAGACACACAAACAATAATAAAGCTCTCCAGGAAGCAACTAGCGGATTACACAGACTTGATGTGTGCAGTCAGTCAATGAAATAAATAAAGAGAAAAAAAGAGAAGAAGAAGCAAAGAAAGAGGCAGACACGATGCACAACACATTGATGTACATTTTTTTCTATTTCATTCACTTGCGACGACTCTTCTTATTTTTACTTCGCTTTTGCTGTTATTGTAAGCGTAACGTTATTTATGAGGATTGCGAGCAGGCGGCAGGCAAACAAGAAGTGTGTTAATGCACACAACAAAGAAAAGAAAAGAGAAGAAAAGAAATTGCAAAAACTACACAACACAAACTAACGATCGAACGAAGCAACCGGAAAAAGTGAAGCAAGAAAAGCAAAGGCAGCTTGGCTTGGTTTTATTATTAATTTTTTTCTGCAAAAACCAACAAGAAGAAAAAGCATTTTATATATAAATATTTATATATATATTTTAAATGTGTTCGCTCTTATGTCTGCACGTTAACAGCGGCTGGCGTATAAAATTTAATGCATTTATTGCAGTACACCAAGCGTAGAGAATTTCAATTATTCGCAAATTAAAATTGCACTATATAAAAATGGCTTTATTGGGGAAGTGGGAAGTGCCCAAATCGATTGAGCCATATATGATTTGGACTTTTTTCACAGTAATGCCCAGATTGAGGAGGGGGTAAAACCAAATGATGCCGTTATGTAATAAGTAATGCATTCCCTCAGATCGTTCGATTCAATCAGTTGACTTAAATTCTATTTATTATCTTATAAAAGGAATAATGTTAAATATTGTAAGAGATTGTGACTGGGAAATGAAAAAATATTTTCCATTCGGTTAGTTGAATTTGTTTAAAGCGCTTAACACTTCTTAAGTATATTTTAACTTGCATTAAGCACACATTATTTGTTCGCCCATTTTGCAGACCTTAATCTAAAGCTTATTCATCAATCAATCGATCAGTCAGTCAATCAATCACATAAGCCAGTTTTAAGTACGTCTCGTGAAATTATTTATCGATCGACACTGAACTTTAGTTAAGAGGTCAAGGGTCAAGCTCAAACCGATCCGTTTTGTTAATAGATTTTCTTTGTTTGTGTGTGGTAAATCGTTGTTTCTATTTTCATTTTTATTCCGCCGCTTGCAATGTATTCCGATTTACACACGAAATGAGCAGCGGTCCAATCAAAACGTCAATCGTATTGATGGATTGACGTGTGATCCGCAGCAGCATCTAAGCCAAATTTATCTCCCCAACAGCACTTAATTTAAATTGGTATAGAGATTTATTTTTGGAAGAACAAGAACCCCAAGAACTTAATGGGACTTTTCTCTTGACAATTCCAGACGACAACAATAATTGGAAGCGTTATTCCATTTTTGTATATGTTTAAATTTAGATTTCTATGAATTATTTTGAGTGTGTGATATGCTGGCTAGGCTAAAAATACGAATACCTAAATCTTAAAGTATGTACAACATAAAGCATATACTAACAATATGGATTTTATCGAAGTATGGATATACAATTAATGCTGAAATAATACATGATAATCACACTTGTCTTTACAAAAATATATATTACAAAGTTTTCCATTCCATTGAAACGAGCTTTTGCAAAAAAAAACAAATTTCCCACCGAAAGCTGCCATTTTCAAAGTCGTCTCACACAATACATACATATGTACACACACAGTCAAATATATAAATAAATATATTTATATATATATAAATATATAAATACATATGTACACATATGTTTCTACGTACATTCACGCCTTTATTAAAATCAAGAACAGCTCGTAATTTACAACACGAACAATGACTGGCCCTTGCTGCTTTTGTGGTTTTTCGCTTTTTCTTTTATACTTTTTATATAGTGTTGCCAAGTTTTACTAAGCTAAAGCTAAAAAAAGGTTATAGATTTCTGAAAACAAACCTATTATAGATATCGATAACATCGATAAAAAAAAAACTAATAAATTGTCAAGAAAATTCCTTATAATTAACATTTGGAAAACCCTTTTTTTAACACTGGCATAATTAAGATTTGTGTTCCGCACACTTTGCAAACTTGAATAATATTTTTCCATTATGTTAATTCAACTGACATCGGTGAGTACGTGTGTGTGTTTGGTAGCTGTTATAGTTTAAATGTGTTAGCTTTTCTCCAAGTCTCGGCAACGTCAGTGAATTAATCATGCAAGCCCCACTGCCAGTAATTACTACAATGCCCACTACGAATGAGGAAAACAAAAAGAAAATGTGGTTAAACCGCAGCTGGTCGTCCATGAGAGAGCGAGAGATGGATAGAGTAGCAAACTCACACATAGATATATATAAATATGTATATATATATATGCATGCGCCAGGGCCAAAGCAACGCAGCAGATGACGTCACAATGTTAGCAAAGAAATATTTGCTGCAGCGCTGCTTGCTTGTGTCTGACACCATTTGCGCTATTGCTTTTAATTAATTACAGGTCTGCTGCTCCATTGTGTTTTTTTCTTTGTACATATGCATTATATATATATTTTGTTGATAAGACGGAACTATTATACTGCGTGTGTGTGTGCCAGTGCACACAAATGCAAATGAGGTTATCAATGTATTGTTGTTTTGTTGTTTACCGTTGGTTTGCATACGCACCTTGGGTTTATTGAGCCACTTGCGAAATGTATCCATGGTTGTTTAGCAGCTGCCGTCAACGTCAGCTTTATAGCTGTTGACACGCTGTTAACAGCTTAGCCACCTTCCTTGGCTCAATCCTTTGTGTACAACAACAAATGATCAGCACTGTCAAATGACTTGCTGGCGCCGATTTGCTCCAATAGATGGCGTCGTCGTCCTTGCCCAACACGCGCGTCTCACACACAACAAAACAACAATAACATAAACGTTAGGCGCGTACGACAAAAACCGAACAAAACAAAAGAAGAAATATGCAAGTGAGAGGAGACTACAATAACAACGACGTACACGTTCTGTTTGCTGCTTGGCCACACTGTGTCCGACCAACACAAGTATGTGTATGTGGATGCGTGTGTTTGTGTGTGTGTGTTCAACTACTGTTGCATTCGCGTTCGCGTTTGTTGTTGGATTTTCACTTTTTGGGCATTTTAAATGCACTTTTAAAGAATTTTACACTTATTGTATAACTCGAAATTGACTCGTCCCATGCTTCCATTTGTTTATTTTGAAGTGCTAATATTTTATTTATTTATTATTTTTTGTGATGCCCGTTTTGCAATTTGCTTTTTTTTTGACTTTGCCTCGTCGTCGAATTCGTATTCGTTTTAGTATTTTCGGTTTTGCCTTTAACAATTTTAACACACACACGCGTATCTTCGCTTGCTCTTCTCTGCTTAGATATATCACATGAACTGCATTTCTTTACGTTGAAATTGTGTCGATTTGATAAAATTGATAAAAATATGTTAAAACTGCATGGGAAAATGGTTTTTGTGCTGCGAAAAATCCATTAAACTCGCGCAACACTTATCCGCCCTACCGTGTGCACAAGCGAAGCGTGTACGTTCCGTTCAAAGATTTTTTTCGACTAACAGATTTTAACCTTTTTTGTTTTTTATTAAAAATATGTTAACCAACTGTTAACGAAAGACAAACCATCGATAACATACTCGATAGCACTATCGATTACTATTGCTTAAGTTAAGACTGGTATGCTGCTCACAAAATGGTCACAAATACAATTCCAATAGAAACTACAATTTGTCAAATCTATGTAAATAGTAACATAATAGTATTATAATACGAAAAAAGTCGCATTTTACGCAAGCAAATTTGCTAATTTTTAGTTAGCAGCAGGTAACATGCTCTCTTCTGCGTTAGCATGCGTCATTTTTATGCGCACCTAGTTTCCATTTCAATTGTATATACTTGTGCTTTATCTGTGCACTTTAAACCATATATTATTTAATTGAGCCCATGGTTTACTATATAGCTAGATATTTATTATGTATATCATGATTTTGAGCCAAACTAAATTACAATGCATAGAGTTGCCATATGGCTCGACTATTAACTTGTTTTTTGTGGGCTGTAAAGTTTTAAAATTATTAGAGTTGCCGTATGTCTCAACTATTAACGTTCGTTGCGAATTTTAAAAAATAAAAGGAAAAATAGTGCGGCAATTAAATGTATTTTAATGTGCAAATTGTGTGCAAAATATGATTATATGATAGCTAGGTGCTAGATGACAATGCCTACTGCAGGGCAATGCGTCGAAAATGATTGTTGAGTGGACCCTCGTCCGAGTAGCCAGCGATCTCCTGCGGAATAATGCCCGACTCCTCGATGGAGGTGCACGGACGGCACATGCATTCCAGCGGCGCCTTGGTCAGCACTTTCTTGAATTTGCGCTCGCCATGCTTGACCTTAGGGCAGAACAAAGACACGGCTGCCTCGCGCTCCCCCGATTCCTGGCAGCACATGCAAGAGCGTTCCATTTGCCAGATTTTGCTGCCCGAAACCTAAGTGGACGAAAATAGGATTTATTGATTGATTGACGGATCAATTGACAGCAGGATGGGGAATGCTATGCACCTGTATGTAGCTGGCACAGCGACCCACGCAGGCGAACGATGGAATTGGCTTGGGCACACAGCCCGGATACTGCAGCACATGAATCACTGGCGTCACCTGGCAATCGTCTCCAAGATGCCCAATATCTGTGAATGCCATAATTGCTATAAGTGTCAGGCGCTTAGTGAGTCAAATACCTTTGATACCGTTATCATTGCTGGACACCGCATTGTCCGCCTGCGCCATGCACAGCTTCAGTAGGCTAACCAGGACGCAGTACAGCAAGATTAGCACAAATATCCGATTGTTCTCGTGGCGCAGCAAATGAGGAAGCATTTTTATTCGTTGTCACCCCCAATTCGCGACTTGCCCTCAAATGGAAAACGCTGCCATCCGCCCGACGCCTTTTATAGATGGAAACGCGTCCATCGCTATCCCCTTTATATGACTTATTATCCCATAATGAACGCTGCCAGGCGGCAGAACAAACAATCGCTTTTTGCCTAGTAATTGCATACATGAAAACCGCATTTGTCCCGCTGCGTCTTGAACAGCAGCACATTTATTTGCCCACATCCTGCACAAGCACAAATCACCGCTGCTTAAGCACTAAACCAAACCAGTGTCGACATCATCATCATCAGCAGCAGCGTTGTCGTCGCCAGTCCAGCAGCTCCGTTCCTCTGTGCCAAATACTTATTGAGACCGCCCAAGCGATTTGCGGCCCAGGCCCGATTCGTGTCCACCTTGGTCACCGCCTCGCTAAGAATATTCGACCAGGTGCCAAACAGCCCATTTTCCTTATAGTAGAAGTCGGCCAACATAGCCCGCTGCTCGCTCGTGGTGAAATAGTCCGCCATGTCGCTCAGCGCCTGTGCTGTCTTCTCCCAGCTCTCCAAGCTAAAAAAAAAAACATTTATTTATTATTACAGATTTTCAAGTATTTTTTCGTATTTTTGTAATGTGAATTTCATGAAATTATATTTTAAATTTAGAATTGCAGTTTGTCGGTTGAAATAAATTATTATTACAGATTTTGAAATATTTAGCATATTTTTGTTTTTTACGTCTAAACTGCTTAAAAATATTTTAAATTTAGAATTGCAAAAATTCTACTGCATTTGCTCAGCAATATTATTATACAGATTTTCAAATGAGATTCATATTTCTATTTTTTTAATTAAATAATTTTTAAGCAAAACTATTATGAAGATTTTCAAATGAGTTTCATATACAAATATATATTTTATATATTGATTTTTTGAAAATATTTGTAAACCAATTTATTATTACAGATTTTCAAAGGTTTCTTCAATTTATTTTTAATTTTGAACCGTTTCAAAATATTTTGAATTTTGACTTATTGCATTTGTTAATAATAGTAAAAATTTCATGTAATTCGGATTTAAATATTTAAATTGAACTTACGCATTTGCCAACTGGTTGATGTCCTCGATTACCATTTGGAAGATGGGAGTTACCAAGTCGGGATTCTGTTCGTACAGCTGAGCGAGGGCGATAAGCTTGAGAGGAACATCGATGCCGTTGCCTGTGCCTATAATCTGCTTCTGGTAGTGCGTCCGATAATCTCTCGTGCAGCTGGAGGCGCGCAAGAGAAGCTTTCGATCTATGGGATTGGTTTCCTTCTCATACAACTGCTGGACGTGGGCATATCCACCGGATCGGGAGACTGCACAATAGAAGGTCTCGCGATAATCTGGCGTTGGTTTCTCCAAATCGCCATCGAACTTTTGCCGCACCTGGTTGTTGCAGTCCTCCGATTTGAATTTGCAAAGCCAGGCCACCTGCTGGTTGCGATTGTAGACATCGAGCACCTTGTCCTCGGAGCTCCAGCTCACTCCAAGCTTCTTGAACACGGCAGCTGTGATATCGCTAAGATATTTGTTGAAATTGGGCAGCTCATCTGGTGTTAATCGCGGCGCGACCCGCTTTAATCCCTCATAGGTAGCATACCATGGAATGTAGTCGGTTTCAGTGCTAAGATACTCCATGAACTTGAATACATCGACGTAGTCAATTAAGTTCGCGTGGGCAAAGTTGAAAAGATCGTCGACAAATGCTGCACGATTCTCGACGGGAATATAACTGTGATTTGTCTCTGTCAGCGCCTGTTGGATACGGCCCATCAGCGGATCCTCATATAATACTCGATGGTAGTTGGACTGCCTCTTATTAACGATTATCCAATCAATTGGCGTATCAAACCAGCGCTGCACCACTCCATTCTTCATCATGAAGAATTGGGGAGTCAGATCTTCAAAGTCGGGCGATTGATTTGTGGCATAGGTGATGGGCACCGTGTATCTTAATGTGGTATCGCCGCCGAAGCTGGTATCGAGGAGGAAGCGCTGCTGCTCGAGTTGGACCCGGCTGCCATTAAGATCAAGTTTCACTGTTATCACTGGATAACCCGCCTGCACTGTGAAGTCACCAAAGAATGAGTTCAGCACATTTTCATCGAAACCCGGCCAGTTTTCTCTGAGATGCCTAATCAAATCTGAGGGTTTTGTGTTTTTCAAATGGCTAAGCGAGGAGAAACAAGATTAGATTTCTAGAATTGGTCTAACTGAATTATCACTTACAACTCTTTCAGATAGTTTCGAATGGCATTGTCAAAGTTTTTCGCTCCCATCGCATTTCGCCACATGCGAATAACGCTGGCCGCCTTCGCAAATGAGATGCTTGAAAACTTGTTGTAGATCTCATCGGGGGTTTGAACCTTGGACTCCCCGCTGGTTAAGGCCTGTGTGCCAACTAAAGAGTCCGTCGAAAGGATATGCTGAAGCTTTTGCACAACAAATTGTTGATCCAATTGATATTCCGGGTACAACTGCAAAGTATATTTAAATTTTCAAAGTCGTTTTGAATTGTCATCTGTACAAATGAGTTCGACTAGGAATCACTTTAAATAAGTCTCGGAAGTAATAATTTCCCTTAAGATTATCAAGATGAGATCAGAGAGTTACTAAAATTTTAAATTAAAAATTACTTAATTACGGTTGAGCTCAAAACAATTGGAAAATATACATGTTTATCACTTGATTAAATTAAGTTTAATGTAGCATTAAAAATAACAAAGATCTCCAAGAAAAAATTTATTGTTTAGAGTATTTTGTTTTGGTATTTGAGACGATTTTTTATAGCATTCCGTATTGCTGTGTAAAAATACCCAACGATTTTCTATATTTATTTATAGCATATGAAAGAATAAAAGTTTTGATGAGTAATACAATTATTATTTTGAGCACAATTGGCACGTCTGTCATCGCTTTTGGGGAGCGTTTGATTATCAAAGATAATAAATCGAGTAGACGTTTTTATTATGGCATGAATCAATAAACTTGGCTAACACATTGCACTGGTCAGTTATATAAGCCAACAATAAAGTGCACATTTTGCATATATAAATAAATGTTAATACCAACTTCGACAGTTAGCTGCAGGTGCTAGTTATACTCTGAACCCATTCAATATGGGTAAAAGGTACATATGTATGCACCACGCAAAAGGAAGCATCTTCGACCTTATAAAGTATATATATATATTATTGAACAAGAACAACAGCCGAGTTGATATAGCCATACACACGGATCTCAGAGACTAGAAGAGCTAGAGACTGAAATTTGGAATATAGCTTCTCGTATATCCTGCGCAGAACAAGTATGCTTTTATGTTTATTATCGATAGATGCCTCCGTTTCTCGATTATCGATACATTTCTATTTCCGACAACAATAAATTCAACAATTTTATCAAAGATCAAATAAGAAACACTCAAGTTAGGGTCAAAAATATATTCTTATATTGATCTCATTTCTAGTAGCAGCCGCAAGTTTTTTCTGTATGTAAGCGCATGTGTCAGAAAGAGATGGCATGATGATCGATGATGCTGAAGATTCCCGTTATGTACAATTGTGTGTACGTAGGTATTTATGCATGTATGTATATATGTATGTACGTATGCATATATGTATGTTTATATGTTTGTGTATGCACGTATTTCCAGCCAGCCAATTTGGGATCAGTTCGCTCTTCTGAATAATAATTTCATTTCATTTTTTTTTTTTCAGTGTCTGCTTGCAAGAAAAAATGACTTAGCCTGCTCATAACTGGATGCAAATTGTCCAATCAAATTAAAGTATTCTTAACCACTTTGTTCAGGGTATATCCCAGTCGAGAGCGCTCAACTACAGAAGTTTGTTTTAGATTTCGATTGGATTTGAAATTAGTTAGTAAGCCTCTTTGTCACCTAATCTTATCTAATTTGCACGGGTTCCATCAGGTGAGCTGTGTGTTGCCAGGCAATTAGCTAAAACATACCTCGTGTCCAAGGAAGAACTCATAGTAGCGAGCAAATCCCTCCTGCATCCAAAAGTAACCCCACCAGCTGATCGTGACACTGTTGCCAAACCACATATGAGCATTCTCGTGGATTATGTTGCGAATGGTGAACTCCTTCTGTGTCCAGCCATCCGTATAGCCAGGCTCTTCCAAAATGACCTTATCTCTGAAATTGCAATCAGAATGTGTTATCTGCATTTGTCAGGATTCGGCGATACGCACTTGAAAATGACTAGGCCCCAGTTCTCCATGCTGTTGTGGCGAAAGATTGGAGTTGTCGCATACTGAAACACTGCGTTGCCCAGTTCGTGGTAGGGCTGCTGGAACAGCTCATTGAATGCGGGAAGCGCCCTTTCTGCCACACTGTAGCTGAACGTGGTCTGATCGTGCCACGAGGGCCTCGTATAAATGGCCAGAGTGGTATTGCCCCGTGCCGTGTACTCGGATATGATAAAGGCCAATAGATAGGTGGACATTATGGGAGTCACATCAAACTGATCCATAAACCGATTGTTGCTACAATTCTCAACAAGTTATTGTTGATAAATTCGTTCATTATATTGGAATGCTTACCCCATGTCGGTGGTTTGAATTAGGTTTGTGTTGCTGATGGCATTGAATCCACTTGGTCGTTCAATGGCCACCTGGAACTTAGCCTTGAAGATTGGCTCGTCGAAGCACGGCAAGACGAGGCGGGCATTGATGGCCTGCATGTGGGTTATGAGCACCATTTTGGTCGTATTTGTCGCTTCATCCATGTAGCTGGTGGAGAACAGGCCCTCTGGCCGAGTCAGCACTCTTCCCGTGTACTTGAATTTTAATACATAGTACTGATTGGCAACTAATGCCTGCGTCAGGTGCACAGTTACCTGCTGAGTCACCTGCACACCTGTCAACCTGCTCCTCGGAATGTTCTCCACGAGCACTCCTCCAACACCGTAGAGTTCACAAGATAATATGTCAAGTCCGTCCTTGTGCAGTGTTATTTGAGTCACATCCGCCTCCTCAGTTCGCAGGGTTATTTGGACATCGCCATCGAAAACGTTAGATGGCGCAGCTGGGTTTAGTGCATCATTTGGAACACTTATGCGCAGGTTGTAGAAAGAGGGTTTCACACTTCTACCGAGTCGATAATTCAAATCCTCTGCGCTGCATAGTCCGACCAGCAGCACCAGGATCACCAGTGGAGAAAGTCTGTTTCCACAACTGTTCATGGCTAAATTGAATTCAATTCTGAGTTGACTTCGGGCCAATTGTAAAAATGTAGATTAGAAACGGCAATTTATTAATACTTGTTTATGTGATAATATTGCTGATAATACAGATATTTTTATCAATGCCATTGGGAAATTACTGTTTGCGCTAAAAATGATGAATGAAATGAAAATTAATAAAGTTGCAATTTGACAATAGGTGGAAAATACTAAGTAATTCATTTTCTAAATTGAGTTTTTTTATTCTCGAGTAAGACATAAATAAATAGAAATTGAGCAATCAGCAAATAAAAGATTCTAAAATATTTTTCGAGAGAAGTAGTTAAAAATAAATGAATGAATTTATTTTAATATTATATTATATAAGAAATAAACAAATAAAATCACAGAATATAGTTCTCAGGAGTAGAAATAAATGAATAAATATATCATAATTTTGATAGTGGGAGTTGTTTAGTCCCGTTATTTTATAGACAGAAATTCGAAAAATCGGCATAATTTATATAAGAAATATTTTATAGGCATTTGTTATCTACAGAAATTCATTTGATTTTTGGTTCAGTATTGGGAAATGTTTTTTAAAAACTAATAAAACAATATTTTTTTTTTCGTAGAAATAACAATAATAATAAACTTGCAACTATAAAATAAAAGTCTCTGGTCAAATAAACAAATTAAATTTTATTAAATGTCGTTGAAATAATTTGGTTTTAATCTTATCTGGATAATTTACTGACTAGACGATGTCAACAAATATTGATTGAATGAGCACGTCCGATCTTAGATTCTGCTAGCCTCAGTGCAGCAGTGTGGTGAATGCCACCAGGAGCAGGGTGAGCAGACTAAAGCCGCCTATCGTGGCGCTGCCGTTGTACTTGGCCAAATAGACACGGAAGGTGTCCAGTTTGGAATCGGCCCAGTCGAGGTTCTCCTTGACGGTTGCCTCCGCAGCCCTCAGCGTGCTTGCCGAGCTGCCAAACTTGGCACTGTTGGCCGTGTTGAATTTTTGCAGATCCTCGTATTGGGATTCCTCGGTGAAGCGTGCAGCAATGTTTGAGATGACCGTAGCCACCGCGGAGTAGCCACCCATCCTATAAATTAATCAAAAATATAGTTTGCAGTTGTCAAGAATAAAATATGATTTACTTACGCCTCAGCTAAATCCTCAAATCGTTTGGTGACCAGCGCAAAGACGGGACCAACATTCTCGTTGTTCTCAGTGTAGAGGGTGCTGAGTACTGAGGATTTGTCCTGACTGCGAATCTCTTCGGACACAATCAGATCGAACACGCGTTCGATGAGCGCCTGTTGCCTGACACAACCGAAGGAGTTCTGCAGCAACATCTCCTCGGTGGACACCGTTTCAACCTTGAACTTTTGGTAGAGTGCCTCGAACTCAGTGGATCCTCCCTCGCGCAGCGATACACAGTAGACCACGGAGCGTATGTTCTTGGGCACCGAGTTGAGTGAGTTGAAGTGGGTCTTGGCTTGGCTAATGCAGTCGGCATTGCCGAAGCGACATCTCCAGGACAGCAGTTTTGTCCTCAAATAGATGTCGAGCGCCTTGTCAGTAGCGCCCTCGGCGAAGCCCAGCTGAAGATTGGCCTTCGAGGTCAGCTGCTCGATGTAGTTGCCGAAGTGGACGGTATCCGTGCCCAGGCGTATGGCCAGGAAGTCGAATCCGTTAAACGCCGATGTCCATGGTATGTAATTGACCTCCGTTGACAAATACTCCAACACGGCCAATGTGAGATCATAGTGAATGTGTCCGGCACGTGCCAAATTCAGTAAATCATCCACAATCTGGGCGCGATTCAGTTCGTGCACATCGCCCCAGTTGCTGCCGGAGAGCGCGCCGTGAATCGCATGCCAGTTCTTCTCAGTGTAGTTGACGCGATAGTAGCCAGTCTCCTGAATGTTGGCAATCACCCAACTTGTCACATTGGGCAACGTCTTCGTTTGAGCTTCCACTCCCAGCACAAGCTTCGGCGCTGTATTATTGAAATCCTTCTCTAGACTGGTGGTGTAGCTAATGGGCACCGTGTAGACCAGTTTATCATCGGATCCATCATTCTTGAGCAGGAATCGCTGTTGGCTGAACACGACACTCTTGCCATCGTCGGACAACTTGGCATTGATCAGAGGATAGCCCACCTGGGTGGTAAAGCTGGTAAAGATATCACCAGAACTGCTGTTGAATCTGCTTTCTGGCCAGTTCTTGCGCCACGCATTCAGCAGGTACTCCGGGACCGATGACTGATACTGGCTATGAAAATGGAGAAGCCACATTAAATACAATCTTGGAATCGTAATAAATACTTACTATTTCTCGAGGTATTCTTGGAGGGATTTCTGGAAATTCTCAGTGCCCATGGTGTGCTCAATCATGCGAATGAAGGAGGCGCCTTTTTTGTACGTGATGCTGTTGAACATACGGGTAAAATGGGCCGGCGTGTAAGTGTTCTCATCACTCATTGGATTTGTGGCATTGGTCGAGTCCATTCCCATCACAGACTGCTGTTCAGCCACGACAAACTGTTTCTCGAGCTCCCAATCCTTCTCGACAAGGACGGTGCCAAAGTATTGAAAGAATTGTGCGAAACCCTCATTCAACCAGGCATAACTCCACCACTTACAGGTAACCAGATTACCAAACCACATATGGGTCTGCTCATGGCCCACAAGGACGGAGATGGATTGGCGAGTTGACAGCGCTGTGGCCGATTCATCGACCAGCAGGCTGCGTTCCCTGTAGGTGAGGAGACCCCAGTTCTCCATGGCGCCCGATGAGAAATCGGGTATGGCAGCCATATCCATCTTATTGTTACCCAGCGAGTAGTAGTCCAATTTCAGATATTTGCCCATCTCATCCAGAATCTGGCGACCCACATTGAAACTGTGTTGCGTCTGTGTGTAATACTCGGGACGAGCCAGGACACCGAATCTATCGTCGCTGCGCTTGCCCAGCTCAGATATGATGAAGGCCACCAAATAAGTGGACATCTTAGGCGTCGTATGATAGACATCCAAATAGTAATCCCTAAAGCAAATAGTTAGTGAAGTTTCTCAAACGAATATAAGTTGCTGGACTTACGGATCTTCAGTTTGGGTGCTGGACTTTTGCCTTGTGTTGCTAACGGTGCTGAAGGTGTGGTGACGCTTGAGGATCACATTGAAGGTGGCCTTGAACTGTGGCTCATCGAAGCTGGGAAAAGCGCGACGGGCATGATTCCTCTGGAACTGAGTGGAGCCCAGCCATCTGCAAGCGAATTAAGTCAATCAAGTCATCAATAAAGAACCTTTCATCAATCCCACCTGGTCTCATTGTTGTCATTCACATAGTAACTGCGATAGAATCCGTGCATATCGTCCCCCATCAGACCTGTATATTTGAAGTGGAGAATATATCGCTGCTTGGCGATCAAATCTGCAGCTGTAGTCAGATTCCGGATGTCCGTTTCGACATTCTGAATGGGATTAGTTAGCGGATTTATTTGGGCTGTGGCACCTGCAGTTGGCTTTGCCCAGTATTCGCTGACGGAGTAATCCAAATTTTGGGAGTGCAGCGACACGAGTTTTGTGGTCTGAACCGGTTCGATTTCAATCCATACCTCTCCATCGAAGGTGAAACGCTTTTTGTCATCACTTTCCAGCAAATAGGGACGCAAAGTTATATCATAGTTAATGGGATTTATGTTCTCCGACAATCGGTATTCCCAATTCTCAGCGGCGAACGTTGTGGGTGGCTGCACATCCAGTTGCCTAGTGTCCGCCAGGACGACGCACCAGAAAGTTGCGCAGACGACAACCAAGCGTATGGAAAACATGTTAAGATTAATCCTTTGCTCCGATTGGGTTATTTCATCACCTTATGTAAACGCTGAACATGCACTTTGACAACTGAACTCAATCTGCTTACAACTGGTTCTATATAAACCCCTCGATTTCGACAATATTAAACCAAATTAAAGTCTCCATTGATTATAGATTACGATTTGATTACGCAGACGATAAGAGCTGATGTCAATGGAAATATTTGTTATATAGTTGACTAGATTAACTTTGGACTATGATCCAAGTAATACCATTCACAATAGTTATTACAAAATAAGTACACATTTTAATTGCAATATAAAAATCAGTTAATATACTAATTCCGTTTTATAATTCGACAAAAAGGGAAACAATTTACAAATGCGATTTATTTTTATTTACATCATTTTTAATTAATATTTAAAATAGTTTTTGGTATGACAATTGATCAAATAAGTTGACTTTATAATAAAAGTTATAACGATAAGTTTATTTAAATATTATTTTTATTATCATTATGTTATTATTATTATAGCTGTTATTGTACTATTATCACTATTGATATCTAATAATGCTGCAGTAAAATGAGCTACGATATACCCTGAATACTAGTCTTATCTTATATATATATATATATATATAGTTAGATAAAATATTATTTGTTATGCTCAGAATAAAGATTATATGTATATATATATATATATATATATATATATATGATCAACTGACATATATTAAATGACAAACTAGTCCAATAATCGCCACAGGAAGTGAATAAATTTGCTAATATAAATACATAAATAAATTTAGTTAAACACATATATAATCCAAATATAAAATTACAGTTAAAAACTAAAAAAAAATAATACTTATTAATGATACTTGATAGTTAATGCAATTTGTTTTCAGAGATCCCTTTCGGTTTCAGCAAGTTCCATTTCATAGTAAAGATAACGTGGCCTGAAATGGAACTCTTCTCCAGAAATCGAATGCTTATCTTGCTTGTTCACATTGCAGGGTTTCATGAACTCCGCTTCCCGAAAATGCGAAGCTGTAGAATGGAGCTAATATTTATTATTATTATATATTATATATAAATATTAACAATAAATATTTTGCATTACTATTCACATCACCTACCCAAAGAGCTCATGGAGGCGCTTAGATTTGGTGCTGTGCTGGTAAAAACAGCTGCCTCCGGTGACTCATTGGGCGCACTGGGCGTACTGGTCACGCCCACCGCCTGCAGATCGCACATCGAGCGAGTTCTTTGCGGGCCAGCGTGTGAAGCTGTTGTCTGGCTAATGATGACTGGAATTTGGGCAGCAATAAATCGAGCCGAGGATTTGGTTTGGACAACCACCTCCACCTCATAGCTCAACTGTAGGCAGCCGCAGACAGCAGCGCCCAATGTGGGTGGCGTGTGTGGCACGTGCAGCGTGTGCAGATGCTGAAAGCGGAGCAGCTCGTGGCGTGGCAACGACTGCAACGGATGGCTGCTGCTGAGTATATTGCGACGCTCCACATGGCTGCCGACACGCTTCGGCTTGTCCAATTGATGACCCACATATGTGCTGACCAGATTCAACTTGTAGACGATTGACTGCAGCGGCAGCTGTTGCGGATTCTGCAGATTCGCATGCACTGAGATGCCCGCTCCCAGCTCGTAGCTGCTGCGTGGTATGTCCAACTGCAGTTGCAGCGCTCTGCGCCAGAACTTCAGTGATGGTGTCTGCTCCAACGCAGTCACCTCACAGGGCGCCTGTCCGCCGTGCTCCTGGCTTGGCTCCCAGCGCTGCTGCACATGTATTTGACAAACCACCGCCGGCTCCGGCGGCAAATCGGAGCTGCGGAGCAGCATCAGCTGCAGTGTATAGCGAATGTGTCCGTGCTCAGCCTCATAGCTGCTGGGGCAATTTGCCGGCAGCTGCACACTGAAGTTGTAGCGATAGCTACCCGCCGCCATCAGCTGCGGCAACGCCTGCTCTGAGCCCACAAAGTAATCCACCGTGGCAAAGTAATCCACACGCCGACCATAGGCAATCATTGGTTTAGCTACTTCTTCTGGCTTATTGTTCGCCTTTTGCTTCTTTTGTTTTTGTGCCTGCAGCCAGTTGCTGCACGCATATCCATTGGACTCCAGGGAAATGGCTTTAAAAATGCAAATAATTATTAGAATATTTATTCAGATAAAGGTAAACAGGCCTAATTTAAACAAAAATATTATTTGAAAAATTACAAAAAAAAAAATACACAATGATTAATTGATTTTTGACGGATTTACTAATCAACATTTTTAATATTTGAGTCTATTTAATCTTTATAAATAAAAATATTCTGGATTTTCAAACTGTTCCTATTTTGATTTTCAGTTTAAGTCGAATTTTTTTATATAATGTAAAATTTAATTAATATTTTCATAAAAATTATTTGTTTACATTAAATAAAGATTATATTTTGTCTAAATAAAGCTTTGATAATTTTATAAAAATTCACTTTCATTATCTATTAAATCTTCACTTCGAGTAGACATGATTCATGCCTCAAGCATTGCCTTATCTTTTGGCCAAAACTCATGACTCATTGGCTCTTACCTTTGATTAGAGCACGGTCCGGCAGAGTGAGATTAATATAGCCATTGACCATCTCGCCGGCATGGTAGACCCCACTGGGCCGCTCCAATTGTATATCACAAAATTGGCTCATTATTTTTTTTAACGATCTTTCACGCAAGACAAACGTTAACTGTTTGCCAAATTGTTAACAATGTTTGGCCTATAAACCGCTGCTGCTGCTGCATCGCTGCTTTTAGCCTTATCAACATTCTGCTTGTTGGATGTTTGTGATTACGGCGTTTATCTAATCGCAAAGTGTGTCATAAACAATTAGTAAATTTAATTAAATGCCTTGTCAATCGTTGCCTAATTTCAGGCGAATCCAAATAACCTAATAAATACTTACATATGTCAACTGAATGCTAAAAAGACCCTTAAATATTTTGGACTCTATTGGCATCGAATGAGCATCAATTAAAAAAAAACGATTTTCAATCAAATGAAAATTTTTTTTTTTTAACCAATTTAAGTAAAAATTATTCCCAATTAAATGAAAACTTAAAACCAAATTGAGTTAAAACTATTCCAAATCAAATGAATATTATTGATATTAACTGATATCGAAAAAAATTAAAAATATAAATTATAAAATAGAATTTCCCTAGAAAATCTTTTTCTTCATCAGTCAATAATTGGTTTATATATATATATATATATTTTTATATTTTTTTTTTGTGTAAACAGATTTATTGGCCAGTTATGTTTTTATTTGTCCATTAAAGTATTTGTTGTAGCTTAAAGTTAAAAGGTATAACTACATATATATATATATATATATATATATATATATTTTTTTTTTTATTATTTAGTATTATATTAATATTATTAAATAGTAGTTAAGTATGTAAAAAGCCATTGAATAATAAGCTAAAAAAGATCGCTTTTTTTTTAAGTTTGAATTTGGATGGCAGTAAAGTATAAATATGAGCATTGAGAGCTTCCAATAAGACGGATAATGATACACTTTAAAAAATATTTCGTATACTTACATCTGAACACTTAAGTCTATTAGAATCTTACGTATATATATTACCACCTTGGATTGGTTTAAGACACTTGAAGTTAGAATTGATGCTCATCTTGAGCCTGCAACGGAGCTGATGGATGCACCTGCACTCTCACATCCAGCACAGCCAACCCCTCCACCTGCTCATCGACATCCTCCTCAACTTCGATGAGCTCACACTGCTCGGACAGGGGACCACAGAGCGAGCCGAACGTATCCAGACTGCGACCCGTCTGATCCGTGTCCAGTGAGCCATACGAGCGATAGTGATGCATGTCCAGGCCAGAGTCCTCCACCGCCATTCCATGCGCCGGCGCAGTGCCAATAAGTGTACTAAAGCCCGGGAATCTTGGCAAGACTATGCGTGGTTGTGGACATGGCTGACTCTCCAGTGTCTGCTGGCTGCCAGCCAACGTGGCAAAGCTGAAGGAAGGCGGCACTGCAAACAAAGACCACATTTTCTTATTGAAGCCAAAGATCTGTAGGTGCATAATTATAACACTCACGGCAACTATCATAGGAAGGCGGCTCATCATCCTCCAGGACTTGCTGCACCAGTTCGACTGACGTTTCGGGCTCCTGTTCAGCCTCTTCCTCCACCGTGGCGGGTCTCGGCTGGACACGTTCAATCAGACGCTGTCGCTCCGGCGTCGGCGGGCGTCGGGCTGGTTGATGAGTGTGTACAGCTCCACGCAGATGATGCAGTGGTGTGGTGCCAACCACAATGGGCACAGATAGATCCGTATCGTAGTGGAAGTAGCCCGTCTTCAGTTTCACCTGCAGCGAGTAGTGAATGAATACAATGTAATTGGGATTCAGCGTGGAGCGCGGCGTGTCCATGGGCACCATTATGGTCGACTCGTACAGCCGCTTGGACAGTCTTAGGGTGCGATCCGTGACGACCTCTTTGCACAGCGTCTTCGTGTAGAAGTTCCGCTTGACCGGTTTCCGTGAGAGGAACACAAAATGCTGCTTTATGGACACCTCGACACCAATGATATCGTAATGCGGCGACTGGTTGTCCACCTCCACGCTGAAGGGCACGTCCTGGAGCGGTGCAAAGCCAGAAACGGGCAGCGCCAAACTGGTGCTAATCGGTCCCGATATGCAGGGCCAATGGCAGAGAAACTTGATATTCTCATCCTTGACGGGAAGCTGTGAGAAATGTTGGACAAATTTTAATATGTGGCGGAAAAAATATTATATTTATGAATGAAATTTAATATTTAAAATCCTTTGAAAACAAACTGTTAACTGTTTTTTTTAATTAGTTTATTTTTAAAATTAATATATATAATTTTTTTTATGTGCTGCATGGATAATAATTAAATTAAAAAATACTCATCAGATTAAAGGAAGCATAGAAAATAATTATATAAAATAGTATTTAAATTAAAAATCGATGTCGAAGCTCTGAAATAATTTTTATCAACTGTTCTTTTTTATAATAATTGTAAAATGAATATATATATATTTTTATTTGTTTTTTTTATGTGCGGCATGGGTAATAATTAAAATAAAAAATACTCAGCACAAAAAATATTTTCTGAGATGTAAAAATAAAAAAAGTATTTAAAATAAAAATCAATCGCAAAGAAGAGCTGCTGGATTTTTTTATTTAACCAATAATTAAAATACACTTGGAAATAATTGCGTATTTATCGGCACCAGCACTCACAGACATAGGCACAATTAACTCAGCCACGTCACTTTGGGCAACTTGCCACATGCCACAACTACGTACCGCAAACTCAGAGTTATAATTGAGATCCAACGTTTGCACAACCATAATCGGTTTGCGAAAGACCTCATCGAAGCCCCAGGGCTTGTCGATGGTCAGCGAGATGTTGTACGCAATATAGCCATAGGGACCCTTGCAGGTGCTGGGGCAGTCGGGGGGGATGCGCAGTGTGAGAACGTAAACATGGACACCGGCGCGAAACAGCGAATTGTCGAAGACATTGGTGCGGGTGTGCAAATACTGCTGGTGTCCCGAATAGTTTGAGGTCTCACTTTTGCCGCTCATGGACCACTGCACCTTGGCCTCACCCTCCAAGGTCACATATACAGCTGTGAATAGGGGAAGTGAGGGATGGGAGGGGGGTACGTCATAATTTATTTAATTTATTATTATTACACACACACCATTTACGCGCTTCACTTTGTCCGTACGGAGCAGAATGCGTCCGCTGATGTATTCGCCGCTGTTGTAGATTGGATTCAGGCGATCCAGTTGAAAAACACAGGTGGTGGGCATGGCTATAGGATGATGCTATAGGATGCTTTTCACATCACAACCAACTAAAATGGGGAACAGGACAAACAAAAATTCAACTGAACTTTGGCACAGCCAGACGCGCACTGAGCTCCTTTGTTATGCGTCTGTGCGTCTCCTTATCTCTCTCTCTCACTCACTCAATCTATTTGACTCTCTCTCTCTATCGCACCCAGCATCCATGTGTGTGCTTTCGGTGTTGGCCAAAAGGGGGCGGAATCAATAAGTTGGCGCCTTGCGTCTGTGTAACCGTCTACTGTCTGCTTCTGGACCAATATTTCACAGCGAAACGTTACCAAATTGAACAACGCTTTGTGGCATGGCCCCATTCAGCGTCTTTGTTTGTGCCACTATGCGACGCAGAAAAAACCTCGAAAAATGTCGGGGAAATGTAAAAACCGCGACGAGAGGTCAGCACCATTTTCTAAGAGTTCACAAAATATTTTGATTTGTTTTTGGATTTTTCTCTGTTTTTTTTTTTTGCGCATGGATTTTTGGCGGCATTAGCCACACGCATTTCATTTAAATGAACACCATTTTCGCCAGCTCCATGGCTGCCACAAAATGTGTCAACATAAATTAACAGCTTCATTTTGCGCTTTTAATGATAAACATTTTGGGTTTCTCAATGAACCCACGCAAACTGTTCACTCAATTTACTGTAGATAATTGTGGCAATCATTTTGCCCTGACTCGTTTTATAATTATGGCTTCAGCATTTAATTAGAAAGCAAAAACACAGGCTACAAGCGGAATTCTGGTTTGGAAACAATGCAAATCAAATGTAATTAAATTGCTTTGTGGTAAACATTAAATTTACATTAATTATTATTTTAATTCTATTTTATCTTACTCTTGTTATTTATAATTACAACATTAGTATTGAAATGTTCTTGTAATTTATTTCTTTTTAGTAGACACCATTTCAATCGCTCTATAATAATATCTAAATTAAGTAATTATAGTTTAATATGATAATTAAAAAGAAGGTAAAGTTAGTTGTATTTTGCTGCTTATCTTAAATGAGTTTAGGAAGTTGTATTTAATTAAAAGTTTTTTTCCTAAAGTGCCAACTGATAAAAATTTAAGATAATTTCATTTACAGCTTGAGATAATTGTCTTAAGGAAATTAGTAGTTGATTAAATTTTATTTTTTGCATAAAATGCGAACAGATAAAATGGTTTTTATCAAGCGACAGAATTTGCGCGACTTTTTCTGTTTTTGTCAGTGCAAAAAAAAAAATCAACAGACCTAATTCAAACTCAAACTCAAAACAGACTTCGGCCTGCACATATTATATATATATTATATATTAATTGGAAACATTCCAGCTAATGGGCGGGGAAGATTTTTATTGAAATATCGCAAGGCCAGACGCAAATACGACTGTTTCTTCTGGCAGCGCAGCAATCTGAGGTGTTCGCCACGTCTGGAAACACTTGGGGCGCTCAATTCGTGGGAACAGCTGTAAGGCAGGCGATGATTAACGGATGAAATGAGTAAATCATTTTCACACAAAGCTGAAATGGTAGAATAATATATTTATATAATGTTTGCTTATGCAAATTACTCTTTTACAACAAGCAAATAATTATTATAATTATCTAATCTGGCAAGTTGGTACAGAAACAAAAATTTAGAAAGGGTATTTAATTTTCGACATACCAATTTTAAATCTCCCAAATTAAGCATTAATTTACTGGGTAATTATTTAAATTATTATTTGCAACTGTTTTTGTATCATTACCCGTTGAAAAAAACAGCTATATATATATATATATATATGTATATATGTATATATATATATATATATATGTATATTCAGTCTCTTTTGTTATCGTCGACTTACCCAAATTGACAAATCCATGAGCTAAAAAATTGATCTCAACAGGTGGTGCCACAGTGCCCACAAGCAGAGGCAATCGCAATGGCTCAGCGCAGCTGTTCCAAGTCTCCAAATAGTAGGCAATCGCAATGAGCTCACCGGGCAGCTGACTCATAATGGGCGCCGTCAAAGGCAGATGCAGTGAAGCCTTCAAATCGCTGCTCTCATCCAGCACGGTGAGCACCTGCTTTGCTTTCGTGAATGGTTGCTGACTCTGATAGGTAATGGATTGGCAAAGACGTGTAATACATGGGGCAGGTGATGTGGACGCCAATTGATATGCAACACGTTGTCCAGGCGCATAGACGCTGCGCGGCAGGCTGAGCTGCAATGTGTCTGTTGCACATTTGGCCGGTTGCAAGTCAGTGAATTCAATGCGATTTCTAATGCACAAGCGCTGTTGAAAGCATTTGTCGTGCTTGCCACGCCTGTGCAGAGTCACTTGCAGCATGTAGCTCGTCGCACCCAGTGGCAAGCGGCAGCTGCCTGGCAAAGCGCATGGCAACTCAAACTCAAATTTGCAACATTGCGTGCTGCCCGGCGGCAAAATCAAGGCTTGCAACAGCTGCTGCGTTTGCTGCAAGTGTGTCTTGTTGCCTTCAAACTTGAGACGTTCTGTTTCGGTAATCGCAGTGCTATCATTGTGTTCTACATGTGGCATGAACTTCTGCGCCTCCTGCCAGCAGGTTGTGCTGCTGCCCAACAAAGTGATGCTCAGCGCTGCAGAGAAGAAGTGACAGAAATCAGTTTGGTGGAAAGATGGAAAGAGGGAATCAACAGACTACAAGGAAACCCATTTGCAGCCATAAAATATAAAAACCAAATCAAAAAAAGTGTTGAATTTCCACTTTCCACACTTTTAACTAACTTAGATATAAACAGAAAACAATTTATGTTTCTACTTTATGCAGCCAAAAAAAAAAAGACGCACAATCTTCATTTACCAATTTTTAGAACACGAAAATAAACACAGCATTTCAATTTACTAGCTGATTAATTAGACTCACCTTCAAGCTGCAGAGTCTTCTTCTTGCTAATTGTCAAAGTAAAACTGCCCGAAATTTGTTCACCAGTGTAATAAACCGCGGAAGGGCGCGACAAATGAAATTGACAATTTACGTTTCGCATTATTACTACCAATTACCAATTACAGGGTATACACTATAATTTTAACTAGCTTATTTTTAGGCACGCGACTAAATTTGAAGTGCGAACAGCTCAGGCGATGAAGTGCGAGTGAAAACGACTTCGTCGACGGCAACCAAAGCGAAATTGACTCAAGCAGCGCCTCGGAAAGTCTGTCAATTTGTTGCCTCAATTGTTGACGAAGTCTGCTCTTTGCATCACATAAAGATAAATTCTGTTTACGATAGCCAAAGTTTACTGAGTTTTATTTATATGATTTTTATTTTGCATTATGTTATTCAGTATTCTGCCTAATCCCAAGTTTTTTTTAATTGTCACTCTTTGCTTTTCACACTTGTGCAGCAACCTGTTGAGTTGCCAACCTGAATGCAGCTTAAAATAAAAACAGGTTCTAATATTTTATCGCCTGTTTTTTTTTTATATTCAAAAAAGGAATTTCTTGTGTGCAACTAGTGGCATGCAAAAAAAATGTAGCAAGTGAAAACTAAATTTGCGCACATCGCTACATTTAGCAAATTATCTCAGATAAGAGTTTGAGACTAAGCAATACCCTGTTTATAATAATTAATATATGGTAAATAATACATATATCATTATTTTCAGAGTCGTTTGTACAAATCCAAAATTCGATAGAGTCGTCGATACTCTGCAGTCGCTTTTATTAATTTGTTAAATACCATATTTTATACCCAATAATATGCGTACTTATTTAATTCAACTGATTTAATTTCAGCTTATCAATTTAAATGTATACCTGTAATTTTGCAAAATACGTCTGACAAAATACATTAATTATTTTGAATATATATTTACAAAAAAGTACTTTACTTACCCAGTCACAGACATGTTCCAGAACAAGTGGCGTGCAAAAATGTGTTTCGTTATTAATTGCTTAAAAAAAAAGTAATTAAATAAAAGACATAAATTGGGTATACATTTAATATATTTATATGGATTTCTGCTTGTGTTTTTGTTTATTTTGAATTAATTGAAGACAGAGTATATCTTAAGAGTATATCTGGTTAGACTGGTTTGAAATCGGGGGAAGTATACATGAGTTCGTAATTATAGATTTAGAAGTAGATTTAACGATAACTAAAATTATACAATTTTTATGTATGATGATGATGTGATAGTAATACAATAGATTTTTATTCAGAATTACATTTAATTAGTTAAGATAGAACATAAAAACAATTTTAATTATAATTATAGGTTCTTCGCTAATTGTTGTAGAGTTGTGTAAATTTTCCGTAGGCATTATAAATATTGAAAATGTTAAGTTTGTTGTTTGGTAAAATTGTGCAAATTGTTATTTATTTTGCTTAAGCCTAAAAGTTGTCTAAATACGTTTTTAATTACGTTTATTATATTATGTTTAAGCATGTATATCGTGTGCTGACAGTGCAATTACCGATTTTTTTTTCAAATGTTTGAAAATAAAATTTAAACCAATTGAAATTAGTAATTCCAAAGGGAAACGCGAAACTTTATAAAGGAAAGTAAATTAAATCGAAAGGCAAATTGCAAAAGAAAGTATTTTTAAAAAATCAAATATCACTTTAGAGATTTCAAAGAAACGCATTTACAAAATATACGCAATATGTAAATCTGTTGTGCATCAATATTTGTTTAGATCAGACTTAAAAGCTATATTCGCGCCATGATTCTCAAACGTTTTTATAATTATTTTTGAATTGTTTTTGATTTTGGTTAACTTGGTGTTATTATTCTTCTATGCAGCCATCATTCATTCATTTCTTCTCGCAATTCAGAAAACTATCTGTTCCTCGGTTGTTCGCATCCTCATCCGTTGCCAAGACTGTCTCCTGCTGCAATGCGAAGCGAAATTGTGTATTTGAGGATTCACTGTAGAGCGTCTCTGTGCGATGTTGAAATCAGGCAAAATGTTGCATGTATATTGGGGAGGGGGAGCGGTAATAAGAGAACAAATTTGCAATTTAAGTATGTTTGTCAAATCCTTTGGGTTGGGCTTAAAGCTATTAGTAAGTTTTGTTCAGAAAAATGCAAATTATTTAATGAATTTGAATAAAGTTAGGATAAACATTTTCCAAATGATATTTTTAAATTATATCAATAAACTTAATTACTAAGCATAAATTACAAAAATTTCAATATATGATTACTATAATTTTATTATAAATATATATTTTTGAATATAATTTTTAAATGTTTAATGAATAAAAACAGCAACAGAGCATACATACTTATTATTGATATATGATATAATATAGATTTTGAATATACAATACATTTATATATATCTATAAATTACACGTGCAATATAAAATTTTATTTTATGGAATAAAAGTATTCAATATATTCTGCAAAGCGTTGAGATATTCGAATATGAATGTTTTAGGAAGCAGAACGCACGAAACCACTAGTTTGATCGGGGTTGTGTCCTTATAAACCTAACAAACCGTTTAAAATTCATCAATTAAATTCCATACAAATTTGATCCCTATATTAGCACATAGATAATTGTTTTCTGCGGACAATTGTATCTTAGTATCTATAATATTAGATGCAATGCATCGCATCAAATATCGGACAAGGTTAAGGCATCATCTTTAAGCTCAACACTTTGCAATTCTTAAGCTTATATAAAAATGTGAACTAACTACTTGAAATGAAGAGGAATAAAAGAAACTAATTGGAATAAAATGCCACTCAGCCATTCAATTTGTTTTAAGTTTTGCTTTGCTTTGGTTTTTTGTTTTTTTTTTCTTTTTTAAAGTCTGCATTTTTTTTTTTTTTTTTTGTAACAATTTGGGTTTATGTGTCGGATTCAGTGGAATCATCACTACCGGGCGGTATGGTCGGTGTCTCATATTCGTAATAGACCGGGTAACGCGGTTTAAAGGGCTCACGCTCACTTGTTACATCGCCCTGAGCGGACATAATGCTGCTCATGCTAACATTTGTCAAGAATTCAATATCATCACTAAATTTCTCGCTCAGAGCCATGGCATCTTCATACGAGGGCGGCACTGTGAATTGAAATGAGGAATATATATATATAGTATAAAGTGTTGATTCCAAAATTTAAATGCATTTTGATTGATTAGACCATTGCAGAATTGTTTTCTTTATGCAAATTTCAAATATGTGAACTTATTTTGCAACAATCAATCAAGAAAATAAGTTTAAAAATTGTCTGCACTTTGCTTACTCATTGGTATATAATCTGGGGGACTATCACTATCGCTTGTCACTAATATCGCTGGCATGGCGGCCATGGGCCTTAGGGCGGCAGTCGTTGGCGTTGACGAGGGACTCGTTTGGCTTAGCAATGTTGCACCAGAGCGTTGCATTGCCTGATTGTTGTTGCTGCTGCTATTGCTGTTATTTTGGAGGCGTCGCTGTTCGGGTCGCGGCCTTTGGGTCTGTTGCGTGGATAATTGTAAATGTTGGCTAACTACTTGATGCTGCTGCTGCTGGCGATTGAAACGCAACAGAGCATCGGGTCCATCCATGATGGGTATGCTACCGATGGTCAGCGGAATTTTGAGTTTCAGCTTCCAGTGGAACTCGGTTGGATTCACAATAATCTTAATTGAGTAGTTAACGCTAATTGGGCAGGTCGGCTTCACCGATGTCGGCGGTATCGAAGGCAAATCCAAATAGCCCCGATACACCTTTCGCGACCAGCGCAGCACGTTGCCGAACTGCTTTAAGGCAATCAGATGCTTATCATAGCGATACTCGTGCTGCGGATCGTGCGATTCGTAGCTGACTTCCTGTTTCAGCTTCACCTCACATTCGGTTATGTCTATCGACGACTCGTTGTTGATATAAAGCACGAAATGGATCTTCTGGCCGGGCGCGTATCCGCAGTACGGCGTCGAGAATTTAACAGTTAGCGGGCCCGTTGGACAGCAAAAACTCCAGAAACGCTTGCGATCAAGTATTTCGAGCGGCACCTTAAGCAAAGTATCGAAAGATTCGTGAAAGTTTAACTTTCCAAATAACCTTTCTACTTACTTTGTAGATGGCATCGGCATTTAGGTCCAAAGGTTGTATCACGGTAAATGGCAGCTTGAACACCTTCGGATAGCGACCCGATCGCTCGATCGTCGTTATGATCTCGTAGTGTATCTGGCCATACTTGCCATCAAAGGATGTGGGCAGATTGTCGGGCAGTATGACGTGAAACGTGTACGAGTATTCGCCGGCCAGCCAGTCGATGCTCGAGTTCCCAGCACACGAGCCGAGGACATACGATCTCGATGACAAATACGATCGATAGGCACGGCACATGGCGCGTTCGCTGTCCCGCGGATATCCCTTTTTTATCCAGCGTATCTTAGCATAACCGCTAACGGTGACATGAATGCCTAAAAGAGAGGAGGAAAATAAAGTTGAAAGAAAATCAATAAAGGTTAAAATTTGATGAAATTGTAATTAATTTCAACTTTAAAAAATTACTATTTAATTAACTTAGAACTTGAGAAATAAATTTAATTTATAAACAAAGTAGAACTATTAAAAATGTAATTTAATGATAAGCGAAGAAATATTTAATAATGACATATTATTTAAGTAAATAAGAGAACCAATATTAAATAAGACTTTAATGAGTCTGCAAATGTAACCCAAAAAGCATCCAGTTCACAGCACTTATTAAATTGTTGACATTCTAGTGAAATTCATTTTGTAATTTTCCACATTATCCACACTCGTCGCGCTGTTTTCCCTTTTGCCCTTCTCTGACCTAATCGTGAAGAATGTCAGACAACACAACTTATTACCATAAAATTAAAATGCACTGCACACGGACAACTTTATCGTCATCATGAACAACTACAAAAAAAATACATGGATTGCACTTACCACGCCTTAAACGAGTTCATGGATAAATAAAAATGGCGGCATGCCAAAACAGAAGCCTCACAAATTGACAACAGCAAAAAAAAAAAAAAAACGGAATGAAAACGAAACGATGAAAAAAAAAACAAAAATAATAAGAAGAAAAAAGGCTAGGCTCTAACTGTGCAGCGCATAAGGAACTGTAACGAGCTGGTCAACTCAGCAGGGACATGCGACAGGAACAGCAAAAAGAATAAAAACAACAGATCCAGCAACAATTGCATAGCACATTCAAAATGGCGACAACTATTTGGGGAGGTTTGGTTTTGGTGGGATGCAGATACAATTTAATGGGAACAACAGGCGCGTGTCCTTCGACAATTTAAATGTTGATTGCGGTGCAAATGTACAATGTGAACAGGACATTATTACTCATACGACCCGTGAGTGAGTCATGTGTGAAGTGAGGAGAGAGTGGAGAGAAAAGGGAGGAGGACTGAATGAAATATGACATACCTTTAATGCGCTTGTTGGCATCGACGCTAAGATCAACAACGCCAGATAGCTCCTGTCCGGCATAGTAGACACCTTGTGGATTATTATCAAATGATATAAGGCACTCAATGGGCATATATTGCTATATAGTTTGCGTGTGTGTCTATCTGTGTGTATATATATATATGTGTGTGTGTCTGTGTTTCTCTTCTTTTTTTTTTGTTCTACTGTGCTAAAATCAGGCGACAGTATTATAAAAATATCACGTTCGTTTTGTTTGGTTATGTTTTGTGTGTATCCAATTAAAATTGAAATGTTAAATATTTGTTTGCCTATCAAGCCATTTGATTTGTTTGTTTTTTGCTTTTGCTTCCGCACTGCATTTTTTCACTGCTGCCCTGCCGCATACACACATGCAGCCAACGTCTGCAACGTTTTTTTCGCTACTGAAACGCTTTTCACGACCGACCTCCAAAATTAATACGAGAAAAGCTTCTCTCGGACGCGTTGTTGTTGTTATTATTGCTTTTGTTGTTGCTGTTGTTGTTGTTGTTGTTAACCTAGTTTTGCGAAAACGAAAATGATTTATGCACGCACAGACAATAACTAATAACAGTGTGACTATAAATAACTGTAATTACGATTGCCTTTTCAACTTTTTCCTATTTTTATTCTTTTCTATATTCAACTTATTTTTGTAATTGCCCCGCTACAGCCTTTCTCTATTAATTCTCGCTTGCGCTCCGCACTCGTTTCGCCGTTTTGCTTTCGCACACGTCCAGCAGCCGCTCGTGTTGGATTTGTTCTGTTCGCATTTGCAAGCTAGCAAAGCAGGACGACCGACCGCCAACAGTGGCGGAAGTCACGAAAGCGAGCAACGAACCAAAACAATAATGAGCGGGAGAGAGAAAAACACATACGCATACAAACGTGTGTACGAATTGTTTTTGTTCGCATTTGGCGATTTGTTTGTTCGCAGGGCTGTCAAGTTTTTTCAATTAAATTAAAATCTGTCTTAATTGCAGCAGTTTTCGATAAGAAACACATTTTGAAAGTAAATAACGAAAAGCAGCAGCCAGTATTGTCTCAACTGTTGAGCAACAGCGATTTACCGCTTTTAGTATTTTTTCGTCAGTTTTAGCCAGAAATTTCGAACATACTGGCAACGCTGTATTCTGTTCAAAACAGCTGTTTAGCATATAGAAATGTTATCTCAGCAATTAAAGAACGAAGAACTTTGAATTTACAATTGCATTTTAGTATAAACAAGTACGTGAGTGTTGCTTTATATAAAATCCAAGCTGTAACTATTTATTTGCACAATCTAAAACACAGTGGTACTGCTGCAAATTGTACGCAAAATGAGCCAAGCGACAACATCTATCGAGCAACTTTCTGGTAAGTATTTGTTTTATTTGGCAATCAGAAATCTAATATATTGAAATTAAATGTTAAGCTCTGCGTTTGAAATACCATGAGCGCAAGGATGCTTTTCTGGAGGAGAACATTAAGGTCAAGGACCCATTTTGCGTATTTCGAGACTGGCTGAACGATGCGCTGAATACGAAAGAGATTATTGAGCCAAATGCTGCCGCTTTGGCCACAGTGGATGCGGCGGGTAAACCGTCAAATCGCTTTGTCTTGGTCAAGGACGCCACCGCCGAGGGCTTCACATTCTTCACCAACTACGGCAGCCGCAAGGCCGAGGACATTGCATGCAATTCGAATGTGGCAATTGCAATCTATTGGATGCCGCTGCGACGCAGCGTTCGCATTGAGGGCATCGCCGAGAAGATACCGCAGGAGGCATCCCTCAAATATTTCCATGAGCGACCACGGGCCAGTCAAATCGGTGCCGCTGCCAGTCCGCAAAGTCAGCGCATACCGTCACGCAGTTACCTGGACGAGGTGGAGGCGGACATCAAGCAGAAACTAGGCGCAGACGGCGAGGTGCCGCTGCCCAATTGGGGTGGCTACCTGGTGCGACCCTCGACCATCGAGTTCTGGCAGGGACAAACCGATCGCCTGCACGATCGCATCCGCTTTCGCCGTGGCCCAGCAGTAGCTCCCGAAGTCGATGGCAAGCTCGTGCACGAGGGCGAGAATGGTTGGGTCTATGAGCGTTTGGCGCCCTAAGCGCTGCCAGCATTTGAATCTTTGATCTGATTAGCACTGCTTGCATTTCGTATGTCTTCCAAAAAGCATCTTTGTTGTTGTTTATAAATTGTTATTAAAATAGGACTGATGAATATAAAATTTAAAGCAAAAGGAGATTTATTAAATCTTAAAATGGTTTATTAATATTTCACAAATATTATATTATCAGCGCTTTATGTAATCTTTAAAAATATTATTTAAACGGATTACATGAAATTATAATTTATACTTTGAGCAGCAAATTATTTATAAAGTTGTTATTTATAAAAATTATCAACAAACTTATTTTAATGAAAAATTAAAAAGTGTTACAAACTTTTTATTAATGATTATTGTTATTAATTTTATTATTATGATTATTATATATTATTATTAACATATGTCTATGCAATTGTTTATTCTAAGGTTAAATTCACATACATTATTATTATTTCCATTACTACTATTTTTTTTTTTTTTATTATAATTTTAAATATTCTTATTGCTATTACTATTATTAGTTATTAATATTATATGTATAGATATAAATAAAATACCTACTTCCTTGTTGGCTAAATAGTTATTTACTCTACGGTTAAATTATATTATTATTATATTTATTGTTATTAGTTTTTCTGTTATTACTATTATTATTATTACTATTACTGTTATTGTATATTATTTTATGTTTATTTTCGGTTTTAACTTACAAACTTTTACATACGAAATTCGGTTTTATTTCTCAATTTATACAAAATCTGTTTACCTTTTGCTGATATTTCTAAAAGATTATTTTAATATTTGATCTAAATTCTTTAAAGGCGAGTAAAAATTAACTGATGGTATTATTACCAGCTCTGAGGCAGCGGCTGCGGGGTGTCACATCTTCGAGGCGTTTGCAGACACCCCGTTGCCGACCGTGTTTGAGGCGCCACAACGCGACAGCTCGAGTCGCATGCGAGTCAATGGATCGGCAGCGACAGAATGTGATACGGGAACCGTATTGTATGCTGAGGCAGTGGCTATCGGTGGCATCGCATATGGCGCCGGCGTCGCAACCTTGTATGGCCTGCCTGGCCACAGTGGATGCGGCGGGGTTGCCCGTCACGCGAATGATCAACGTCCGGCAGATTAATGCCGCCGGGCTGACGTTCTACACGACGCTGGACAGTCGAGTGGCGGGCAAGATCGACTACAATCCGCATGTGTCACTGCTGTTCCACTGGCCGCAACTGAGGCGCAGCGTCCACGTCTCGGGCACAGTCAGTGGCATCAGTGCGCTGCGGTCACAGCTCCAGTTCGACCGCTATTCGCGCCAGGTGCAGCTCGGCATGCATGGCATTTGTGCGGGAGAGACACGCTCCCTGTACAGACGGATCATCGACTGTCTGGCTGGGATTTGCGGGATCAGCGGGCTGAAGCAGGAGATGCCGTTGCCATTGCCTCGGAACTGGGGAGGGTTTCTGCTTCAGCCTTTGCTCTATGAGTTCTGGCACGACAACTGCGAGGCAGCGAGCAGAAGATGCATGCGATTTCAGCGCTGCCTCACGTTAAAACGTGTAAGTCGAGTTTTTACTGAGGTTGTGGGAAGGATTTGTTTGATGACATTTTCTCTTGCAGGGCAGGCGAAATCGTGGTGTCACTGCGGATCGTAATGATTGGGTCTTCGACAGCTTTCTTGAGTACGGTGATTAAAAAGTAGTGTTTTCAAAATCGCATTAAATTAAATTTCTTTGTGCAATTATTTTTAGGTTTTAGATTTGAAGTGTTTTTATTGATTGCTTTTATTTGGGTTGTTGTATTGAATAAGCTGTTAAAAATTTTGAAGACTCAAGCTCGAGTTAGATACACGATCAATCTTACGATATTACGCTAATTGGGTTGTTGTATAGGATAAATGGCATGTTAGCAAACAATTATTTGGCATACTTTTAGAAGCACGCTAGAAAAAAGCCCAAATCCCTAATGATATTTTACGCACGTAATATTAATATATTAAAGTTATTATACATTTAAATTTTAACTAAATAAATTTGCTTGGTTAGGAGAAGGTTAGGCCAACATAATTTAATTAAAAGTTGGTTGTGAAATACAAAGGTTTATTCTTCTGTAGAGCAATATCTGCTTTTGGATATTAGCTGACGTTCAGACTGATTTCGCTGCCATTGCAACAAATGAATAACAAACAAACATTTCGTCATTTGAAATGAAATACAATAGAGACTCGAAGGTACCAGCATACACACACACACACCGATACACACACCAACATGCACACACAGAGCATAACCGGCACAAGTTTTCTTGGCGAACTGCAGTCAAGCGTAAAGAGTAATGCCCGACGGAATATGTTAGTCGAAAAACATCAACAGCAAGATATAAACAACAACAACAACAACAACATGGCTGCCTATCCCTAAAGTCGACGGGTAAGTAAATAACGAAAGCCAAAGCAAAGCGCAATACCGGAAAAGTTAACAATAAGAAAAAAAAGGAGCTTTACCAAAACTGTCAGCGTAGCGGCTTTTGACTTGTTGTGCATCCACAATGCCATTGCCTTGGTGTTTCAAGTTTGCCAGCTCTCTCTCTCTCTTTCTATTACTCTCTTGCGTATGAACATTACTGTTTACTTTGTTGTCATCTACCCTATGCCTACAGTTCCGTTTTGCAAACTTTTGTTTTGCTCGCTTCATTTGTATCGGTGCGAGCTTCGCTCTGCTGCTCGCTTTGAAAGCTTCTAGTTTGAGAGATAAACTTGGGCTTGGGGTTTGCTTTCCTACGAGAAAGTTTTGCAAAGGCAGAGAGCACAAAACTTGTTGGTTGAAGGCTATTCTGCTCTCATTGTGCAGAGTTGTCGAAAGCTTCGAGCTCAACTCAGTTCTGTTTATTCACATTTTTATTTGGTAAGTCAACTTTTAAAATTTATGTATTGGTTTTTGTTGTAATTTTGAAAAACTTTGGGTGAAATTGTATTTTATATTTGATTATCTGCAGGTTGCAAGTGATTTGTATGTTTAGCTTTCATGTGGTGCACCTGACAACCCAGCAAGGATAACATCGCCCGCTGCTTGTGCTAGCAGGCCAAACTCTACGCCGTTCTCGCTTGCCGCCAGCAGTGAGGGTTGCCGTCTCGTTCAGTATGCCGTGCAGCTCAGACTTAGCTCGCTGTTCGTAGTCGGGCTCCAGCAGGAAGAAATAAGAGCAAAGCAAAAATTCAAGAGTAATTTCCAGCGGCGTCGCTTTTTTTGTATTCGTTTTTTTTTAAAGAAGTTAAACAATAACTATTCAATTAATATATGAAAATGTAACTGTGAAATGTTCAATGTTTTACTACGTACAATTTATGTTTCTAAAAGTGAGTGTGCATTAGTTAAATGGCTTTTCCAATATAAAATAACAAAAACAAAAACTAGTTAGTGTTGCTTAATTAAATCTATAATATATATATAATAACTGTATATACGTATATTAAAGTTAATGTGCAGGCACTTTTTGTCAAATTTATTGTTATTGCAATAAGGGCGTAAATTTATACACTTTACTTAGTCTAACTATCTACCATCTATAAAAAAAATATTAACGTAATTAAACATGCACAAGCAACGAAAATAATAACTGTCAGTTAAAACAGTTAAACAGGAAACGGGAGGCGGACCCTGAGAAACTACTATCTGTGTGTGTGCGTGTCTGTGTGTCAGTAGCTGTACGTGTGTGCAGAATTTTTACATAAGCAGCGCAGCATGAGAAGTAACGGGAACAGCGGCATCAACAGCAACAGCATCAGAACAAACGGCCACCTGCGGCTAATTGGCGGCTACACTACAAAGGGTTCTTTTATATAACTGTAAGCGCTATGGCCCGGCAACGTGACAGCTAAAAACGTAAAGCGTTCAACGTGAAGAGTGAAACGTGCAATGTGAAATTTGCCTGCAAGCATGCGAAAATATTTTACAAAGCAACAACAACAATAACGAAATAAGAGCTAAACAATGTCCAACTTCTTGAAGCCCAACACGCTGCACGTGGACAGCCTCAGTCCGCGGCAGCGCAGCCTCAGCAGTGGCCTCAGCAGTGGTCTAAGCAGCGCCTGCAGTTCGGGCAGCGTTTCGCCCGTGCCCATCATTCCGATCATTGCGATAAGCCGCATCCGCGATGGTGATGAGTCCGAGTCCGAGTCGGAAATTGAATTGGAACCGGCACGCATATTTCATCGACGCATGTCCATCAACAACAGTGTCAACAACAAGCGCAGCACAAATCTGGTAATTATTATTTTTTCAAATAATATTCGAAAATCTTTTGAATATTACATATTTAAACACATTTTTTTTGGCATCATTCTGTAAAAAAGAAAATATGGGCAAAGTCTAAATATTATTTTTAAGTCGAATGA
This sequence comes from Drosophila dives, assembly GCA_035042365.1. NCBI lineage: Eukaryota > Metazoa > Arthropoda > Insecta > Diptera > Drosophilidae > Drosophila > Drosophila dives. The sequence goes on from JAWNLJ010000439.1 coordinate 2,422,317, forward strand.
TCTTTGAACAGATCACGAGTATAAAAGTATAAATTTGTCTCTGTTTTTATTATTGTGTTGGGACTTTTGCTTGCCATCCATCTATGGCCTATGACGATGCAGTGGAGCGCAACAGCAGCAAAAATTTCTGGAGCGGAAGTTACATGCCCTGCCATGCGAACGCACTCATGAGTAGGAGTGGGTGGGTGGTGTTGCAGTTGGGGGTTGTTGGAGGTACTGTCCGTTGCTGGTTGTTGTTGGAGTCCTTGTTCTCTTGAAAAGGTCAGTTCGCTGTTGTTGAGTTCAAGTGGTTAGTAAATATTTTAATAGTCGCATAAGCAAACGTGTTCCAACTGTTATGGGATATATGGAAGTACATGGAAGTCGGGGCCATTATAGGGAATGGCTCAACGAATATATGAAAAGCACTTGCTAGACTTAAGCGTACTGTGAGAAGTATTCATTATATGAACAAACTAATTTAAAATATTGCTTTCTGACGCATAAAGAGTTAAAAATTGAATTTTAAAAGAAATTGAGATTTTTTTCAAGCATTTGTTATGCGCATAATAATTACAATTGAATTCAAATTTTGTTCTAAATTTATTGCCCAAAAATCAGTTAATAATTTTGCCTAAAATATTTTTCTTGGAAAATCCCTTTTTAATTATATTTAAAATAATATCTTTAACATGTAATTACACACCCAACCGAAGGGGAAAAAATAAATCAAATTAATTAGCGCGAGACAAAAGGCAAAAAAAACCCAACAAATTATCTAGAAATCGTGTCTTTATATTTTTTAATTAAAAGTAACCATAGTTGCAAAGCCAAAAGCGTAAAAAAAGCGTAAGGAAAAGCTAGGGAGAATGTGAAGGCTTGTAAATGCAACAGGGGCCGCATTTGAGGCCAAATGCCTTAATTAAGTTATTCCTTTTTTCAGCAGTCCTTGTCTCTTCTCTATTCATTGCCATTCGTCAGGCGGACAACGCGACGTACACGTATATAGTATTACCATTTGATGTTAATCATACGCATCGTTGCACAACTCATTTGGCTTGGCTGTGGCTTTTTAGTAATTGTACACAGTTCTGGCTATGCCTGAGCTGAATAGAAGAGTATATCTATATTTTATAATTGGAATACATGCAATAATAATAAATAAATATTTATTATAAATGGCAAACTGACAACCCTTTTAAATTCCTGATGGGTTTCCTCGTTTTTGTCCGCCGCAATTTGTACTGAATTTGAGCGCATTTATCACGCGGCTTTGGCTGCTTGGTAGCAAGTAGCAGTCGTAATCTATTTGTTTTCATTTCCACATTTTGTTTCGAACCCACAAAGTACATTAGCCTGATTGTGACAAGCTGCAGCCAAGTGCCCCATAAGCGGGGCCATGCCCTTTACTACCCTACACTAAACGAATTCCATCTGAGTGCTTTTTTTTCTTTTTTACATATGTCAAACAAAAAAAAAAAACAATGAACGACGCTAAACAATAGCTCCTTAATGTCTGATGGTTGCGTGTGCTGCCAAGAACTACAACAACAACAACAACAAACTCTCATACACACACACAAACACACTGATGCAGCTATATGTATGTGTGTACATTCATGTGAATAACAAGGACACAATTGACAATAATTGTGTTGAAGACTCGAAGGTGGTAGAAACAAATTAAACAACGAATTTACTAATATCCGGTGCAGTTTAAGCTCTATCAGTTTGATCTTTAAGTTATTTTTTTCGAAATAAATAAAAAGAAATTGTTTTTTAAATTAAATTTTAATCATATGATAAATAATTTAACTACGTGTTCTAATTTTAAAATTGCAATCAGTAGCATATGTGACTGTGCTTTGAAAGGTTTCTATTAAAGCTCAATGAATTGCCTATAGATAATAATCTTGTAAATCCAGTTCTGCATTTTAACTTAGCTTCGCCGTGTCCTTGTCTGTTAGCGTTTCTGCTGCCTCTGATTTACTCTCAGTCATTTAAAACAAAAGAAAACATGTATAAAACAACAGAAGTTGCCGCCTTTCGGCTGTGCAATGAGTCAAGAGTCTTGTTATTGTCTGCTACTTGTAGACTTACCGCAGTATCTTCAAGCTACACACATGCCTCTCAGACACCACCACAGCCACGAGATGCACATACACATATATATATATATATGTATTTCGAATACTACGTTTTTTTGTCTGTCTTTTTGTGTGTGTGTGGATTGCATAGGAAACTTTGGCGCCGTCTAAAATATTTACGACTATTTACACAGCCAATTGGCTGCGTCTCAGCTCAGCTCAGCTCACGTGATGGCAAACGCAATTTCATATATAATTTCCAGCTCAACGTATAATTTAATGTTATGCTTTGTCCTTCCCATTCGTAAATAAAACGAAAAGTTCAATAAGAGAGCATACGGAGCAAAGCAGTGGAATGGGAAGTTCGCTGCCAAAGCTTGTGCTGGTAATAAACAACGCAGCAAAGCGTAAGTTGAAATAATCAAAGCAAACCAACGGAAAAGTCGGAAGTTGAGCTGAAAGAGGGCGTGGAAATGTTTACGTTATGCTTACGTTGTGCACACAACATATATATATATATAATTATATAAATGTATATGTGATATATACCCTCATAGTAACTGTATCTATATTAATGTATCTGTGGCAGGGACCGGCGATTATTTTTCTTGGTCGGTTTAACTTAAAATCAATAGACGGCTAGCGAAAATTTCAAATACGTTTATCATCACCCTTATAAGGCTCGTTGCGTTCGCTGATTTTTTTTCTTACCCCACTTGACAAAATGACGTATACGTGATGTGGCCTGATTTGGCCCATGATAGTCCATTGTGCGCGTGGCCAATGAAAAATGATTGATGGATGTGAGCTGATCTGATATGAAAGTCGGCAGAACTTTGATTCTTACTTAAACTAAACATGCCAACAAAATGAAAGACAAATAGCAAAGAACAGAGAGAAAGGGAGAGAGAAAATAGCAGAGAAAGACAGAGAGACAAAGAAGACCATTAATATAAACTTTTCAATTTCGCTTGCCGCATAAATTTTGAGTTCATTGAACCATCTTTTGAGTAATTCCAATTGACATCTAATAATAAGCTCTCAGAATATAATAATTGTAATTCCAATTTTTTATTTTAAATTTTATCCATATATCAACAAAATGGGAATGCATAAAGCCTTTAAATAATGGCTTCAATAATAAAAAAAGTTATGGGCAATCTACTTTTAACAAAAAGAAAAGAAAAAATCAACTTTTTACATAAAGAAAAGGATAAAAACAGAAAAAGACAAAAATTACGATTTAGTCGACTGGAATAACGAATGCTTTGGAAGAAAATAAAATGAAGTTGGCTTAAAAACAAGTACAAGTACAAAAGCTGTTGACACATCTAAAAGTTTATTACTCATTAAGAAATTTAATAGTTAGTCAATACAGTTAAAATAGCTTAAACTTTTATTTTTCATTGTTTGGTATTCAATTATTAAAACGAAAATAAAGTGGTTGATTCGGAATTGAATAAAGCACAAAACGATTGTTTGTTCTTTACAATTTGCAAGTTTATTTCATGGTCAAAACACTTCTTAAAGCAATCAAGTCAAGCATTTGAGCAGCTTGTAGATCAAGGCCAAAAATAAACTTGAATGCAGCAAAGCAAACATTTCCGTTTCCGCTTGGAACGACGAAGAAAGCCATACAAATATTTTGCAGCATTTTAGATACTTTGTGTAGTAATTGCATTGAGTTTCTGTTGGCGATGGCAAAATGCATTTTTCCCTTTGAAATCAAATTGAGTTTTGATTGTGTGTCATAAGTGGACAGCCACAGTGTCATCAAATTGTAATCAAAAACATTTATTTCCCAATATAATTGAACATGACTAAGTGTGAATTGTGAAAAGCCGTTCGCTTGACGCTAAATCGCTATTTCATATTCACAGAACAAATAACAAAATGCAAGCGTAGCTAAATCAAATAACAGACTTGCCACCGAGGTGACAATGGGTCATTTTATGTGTGTATATGTGTGTGTGTGTGTGTGTGTGTGTGTTTGTGTGACACATTGTGATTGTCCTTTGTTTGCACAATTGATTGCCAACCAGTATGGACGCCACACCCAGCTGCTTTTGTTATCCTGCAGCCAATTAATGTTGACAGACCGCTGGAGAATTGCAAGTGTGACGTGTCCGCCATGTGTCAGCTCTTTTGTGACCTGTCTTGACTTGACTTGACTTGGTCTTAACTTGAAACTGCTCTCTATTTTCTAGTCTCAGCTGCATTCTAATTGCTTGGCAAATTTGATTGAGTGTTTTTGATTTTCTCCGCTTCACTTTAATTGCACTGACTTTGATTTCCTGTTCTCTGTGTGTGTTCTCATCTAGGCGTCCATTATCAAGGAGGGGTATCTGATGAAGCACACTTGGTCCTTTCAACGCTGGCGCAGACGCTACTTTCGCTTGAAGCGTAATCATCTTTATTATGCCAAGGATGCTAAGGTAAGCAATTTATTAATATCATTTCATTCAATTTTGTATAACTCAAATGAAGTTCATATTCATTATTATTATTATATAAGATATAAGATCTCGTCCAAATATTTAATATATACTGCTTTGCAACTTTAACTTCATACAAACCGTTGCGTTGGCAACAAAGTGGGTCAAAACACACCAACTGCATTTACCGACCTTTCTGTCCTTCGTCAACAAAAAAAAACAACGCAAAAAAATTAAAAAACAAATAAATCGAACAGAAAATATCCATTAATGGCATACATAGCACTAATTTCCAATGGTGTTTCCATTCATCCCCGGAGGACGGGGGGGTAGTGGAACTTTAAATTCGTTAGCTGCGGCTTCTGCGATTTCCTGGCAACAAGGAAGCACTGCAAATGCCATTAGCAAGAATCGAAAGTGCACAGTTTGCCATTGATTGATTCCACAACTGACCTTTTACATTTGCCCGCCTCATTCGACGTTTCCAAATTGCCACAGGATACAATTACGAATTGAAATTACCGCCAGTTGAAAGTGCACAATGACAAAGGACAACCAAGCGACCAGGCAGGCAACCAGGGACTCATCCACAAGTGGGGAAACTTCAGGTGACAGTTGCGTTGGCTGCCAGCCAAATTGGTTAATTGCGTGCATCAAAAAGAATATAATTTAATCAGTCGCCCCAAATGACTTGAACAGTTTCAACAGTATGCAACACACGCAAAATAATTTGACTTTTGTGGCATTAAGTTACCCGCCAACAATATCATTAAATGCTTTTAGTGCCTAGAAACGCGTCTCCAATTTCAATGAGACGAATTGATGCCAAATTGTTAATTTGTTTGGCCAAGACATTAATCAACATAACGAAGCTAATTAGCAGACAAATCTAGTTTTGATACTGGATAGCCTGTTACCATTTGGCCCAGTTTAGTCAGCTTAGCTGTTGGTCAATGCAATATTCAATGCTTGTCAGCAGCCGTCTTTTGCCCAAATTGGTTGTTTGGTAGACCTAATGTCTGCTGGACTAATTATACAAAGAGAATAGGCAAAACAGGTTGGCAAAAACTGGTCATATTTTCAGAATTCAGAAAATGACTGTAATTGACATTAATTGTTTTTCGAGTTAAAAAATGAATATTACTTTGTTGTTTTATAACTGCTTCAATCAACAAATATTTTACTTATTTTATTGTTCAGGAATTCTGTTAAGCGTTGCACAAATGAATAGTTATTTAGTTAACGCAAAAATACACTGAAATAAAAATTCGTGTCTCTCTTGTCAACAACAAAGCACTTAGTTGTCACATTGCCCCTGATTGTAATTGAATTTGGGTTCACCTTTCGTATTAAGGACGACAGTCTGCAAACATTTCTGATTTTAATGGGATTGCACTGAGCGATAACTAAGTAAACATTCATAAAGATTGTTAGAGCTCTTTTTAAATTGCATTTCTCTTAAAATAGAAATTGATGTTGATGATGATGATGATGAACAGAAGTGCGTCATTAAATGTCAAAATATTGCGCATACGTCAGTTATGTGCGTAAGACTTGTGAATTATATGACTGACTCAGAAGTGACACGCAACATTTTTGCATGTACATCGATGATGCATATTCCATGTAAGAAATGACTATGTAAGCTTCTGGCACACTTCAAAACTAGAAGCCCACATAAGTTTATAAATTGATTGATTACCACATACCACATAATATTTATTTATGGAAATCGTCTTTGGGCTCAATTAAACTGAACAAATTATATGTTTGCATTTTATTTACGTTTGAATTTTTGAAATTAGCCAAATGCTAAAGCTATAATTAAATTTCTTTGACTTTCTAAGAACAACTAAAATTTAATTTAATTTTTAAAGTGAGCTGGTATTTATATAGTATAAATGAAAACTCACTTTGTTAACATTTTAATCTAGGTAAGCTATAAAAACAAACTTTGCTTAAATTGTCTGCTCCTTTTATGGCAACAAAGAAAATTAATAACAAATAAATTGTGTGCCACGCTTTATTAAAGGGTTAAAATCGTCTGGCAAACAATTTGAAAAACGGTAGCAACTGCAGAAAGCGGTGCTGCGACCCAAAGTACTCAGAAACTCATTAAACGGTGGCACGAAATTTTCATTATAATTACGCATTACGCACCATGTTGCGCCTTGCCACACTGCTTAATGCGAGTTGCTCAAATGGTTGGTAATTTGTTGCTTAGCGCTCATTTTCTACTTTATCTTGGCAACTTGCGAGTGCAAGTGCAAAACTACACAAGCAAGGACGAAAAAAGACCCTTGCCGGCAATGGCTAAGCCTTCGCCTAAGAAGGACAACCCGAAAAAGGATATACATAAAATTACACATACAAAGACAGACAGACAGAAAGCGCAGATATAATGACAATGATGAGCGATGGCTGGTGCCACTGAAATGACATTGATGATGATGATGATGATAATGATGATGATCATGATGATGTTAGCCATCGTAAAAGCGCAAATATTTGTTTGCATTACTTTCGTTCCTTTCATTTTTTGTTTGGGTTTAGCCCAAAGCTGCTGTTGCCGCTGCTGCTGCTGGCGCTGCTACTGCTGGCGCTGCTACTGCTGGCGCTGCTGCTGGGGTCGTTTCTTGTCTTGTGCTTACGCTACTGCTTTTTATTCTTCTTCTTAAGTAACAGAGCACGCGACACGAGACCGGAGCCATAAGAACGACAACAACATTTCCATATTCACCACAGTTGTAAATTGTATAACATGTGCGCGAGTCGGCGTCTTTGTGTGTGTGGGTTTTTGTTTTGACACGTAAAAGCTGCTCTGCTGCTGAGAGCGCCAGGACAAAAAGCTTTCAACCAGTGTTGCCATACTGCGCATTGCACTCAAAAAAATAATAGGAGTTAAATAGAAATTTTTACTATTTTTATGTAGTTTAGAAAATATTTAAATATATATAATAACATGTTCCATTCAATGTATCTAAATAAAATGTGAATTTTATCCATAATTTCATACAGTTATAAACTTATCCTTTGTCACATTGTTGCTGTTTTATTAGATTTGGCTACAGTTGAAGTGTTTTTCAAGTGTAGGTCTCTTCAGTTGAGAAAGCTTTCTGGGGAGCCCTTGAGCAGCTCCGCTACCCTCTTCATCATGTTCACCTGTAAATTTTAGTATCTTTCCATCACCCCCGGGAGTGCAGAGACTGCTGCTCAGGCAGCCTGCCTGTGGTGAGTTTCAGTTGGCCGCCAATAAAAGCAACTGTAACGCTGAAGACGAGCTCAGTGTAAACTCAACAAAGCAACGTGAAACAACATTCAATAAAGTAACAACCAAAGCAGAAGTCAAAACAAAAAAACCAAATAATATAACAAATATTTAAAATTAATAATCTTAAAAAGGACCTATAAGCAATGACTAAATATTATTTCAACTAAGTGTCTATAAATCATCCGTAGCTGAAGCAAAACCCATTAAAAACTCTTTGTGGCAAAAAAAAAAAGATTTTATCTCGTAATAAACATTGTGGGCCTCATGCAAAAGCAACCGCAAATGAGGCGAATCCCTTTGTGTAAAATGTAATCCGCAAAATCCCAATACTTTCTTTACAAAAAAAAAACAAACATTATTTTTAATCATAAACAGAAGCAACAGCATAAATCTCTGGCTTAAAGTTAAAGCCGCCGCAAAACCAATTTAACTCATTTCGGGGTAAGTTTTAATTCAGTTTCACTGTTTGCCTACTTTAACAACAGGAATTTAAAATTTTATATATATTTCGCGCTATTCAATTAAGGACACGGCCCTTGTGATAAAATTCATTTGGGAATATTATGTCGCTCATGGTAAAAGTTAAAATTGATTCATTTAATTATTTATGCTGAGTGCTTTGGATTGTCAGACTCAATGATTTTTCAGTCTCTGCTTTTAAATTTAACTGGCTTTAATGTAATTGTAAACCCTGCGAGAATGAAATCAGTAAATTCTTTTGGAATAAAGTAGTTGTAAACATGTTTCTCAACTACTTCAAAAATTTGATAAGTAAGAAAAAGCAATAGTCTCAAAGATAAAATTGCTGATTGTTAACAAAATGATTTATCATTTTATGAATAGCTATAGAAAACTAAATGCATCTCTAAAGAACATATAACAAACGCTAATTCAGGATCATTATTAATACTCCGACTTGAATCCTTACACAAAGGAAAATGACTTGCTGTGGGAAACATGACACATTTTCAGACAGCAACAGATAAATAGGAATTACTTTATAGACAGCGGACCATTTGCAGATACTTAGGTATTATCACAATAAATTGAGCATCGAACTTGAACATTGACCTTTTTGCTTGTGTCTGTTCTGTTAGAAGCCGACTTTTCCGATAGCTTATGTCCTAATGGATACAGCAGCACTTTGTGGCTAATTAGACTGAGATGCGACACTGAGATGGCTAATTTGTTTGGGATACAGCTATCGAGGCAGTCTAGTTGGGAGACTAAGGATGTGCTGTATGCGCGAAAGTGTGGAGGGAGGTGCTTTGTGGAGATGTCGAGCAATTAACTAAAGTGACATTTATACCGAGATAATTACCCAAAGTTGTATGCATACACACACACACACACAAATACTAGGATAAAATGTCAAAATGGCAGCAAGTGTAAATTGAAAAAATGAGAAATTGATGAGTGTAAAAAAAGGAAAAAAAAACCAAAGCGAAACATGTGTTTTTTTTAGCTACAGTTGAGGCAAAATACTAAGCCCAGCATTTGCAGTGTTTCCTGGGCTGCAGTGATAATAGACCAGCAGCATAACACATAATGTCCTTTATATTCCATGTATGTGTGTTTTTCTGTATGTAATTGTTGCGTGCTTTGAATGGGAACAGCAAGGCTTGTTGTCCTGTTGTCCTGCACAGCTTACACTTTCAACAAACACACACACACACACTCATACACACACACACTGTGTGTTATCTTGCAAATATTTATTGTGTGTCCTGTGCCTGCAGCAATTTAAATGACACCACACACACAATACACAAGGAGGAGGAGTGTGTCCCATGTCCATTTACATATCCGTGTTCCAGTTCTGTTTCCAGGTATTTTGTTTTTTTTTTCGCTTTTGTTCTCTTTTTGAAAAGGCGATTAGGCGATTATTTTATGGCCTGGCCAGTCTGTTACCATTTTGGCTAATTTGGCTCGTGGCTGAATAATGCCCAATAAAATGACCCACACATACATTGTGCTGATTTTTATTACTGTTATCACACACGCAGCGAGCTGTATACTTAATGCTTTAGCCACAGGGAAAACTGCAAAGTCATTTACCAGGACATACGTAACGTAATAAACAATTGCAGATTTTAGCTGAATACTAAAAGCTTAAAGAGGATTTGGAAAATGAGCATAAGCCAAGAACTGGATTTCCAATTTTAATGATGTTACAATTGTTACAATTGTCTTGATTTGCACAAAATAAAAATTTTTTTATTAAAAAGAAAAATGTGCTCAAAAGTGGCAGATACAAAAACCATTCTTTAAAAATTTCATTATTATGGCCCATAAATCAAAACAAAAGCCAATTGGATTAGATATGCAAAGTCATTTAGCACAGTTCTTAAATTTTTTTAGACAGGTAAATGCAACGAAATTATGTCTACTCGAATAACGAATAATAATAATATTAAAAATATATTTAATGTGACAGCATAGTCAAAAAATAAAGCTAATAAGTGTCCATTTTTAAAAAGCTATTTATGTTTGCTATGTTTTTTTTGTTAATCGGATTTAAAGCTTATTTTATTTAACAAAACTAAAACTAAAAGCCGATTATATTTAAAAAAAAAGCTTATAATAAAATATATGTGTACTATGTTTATATTTAAAAAAAGCAGAGATATATAAAAATAACATATATGTATTCTATGAAAAAGATTAAATTAAATCTAATAAATCAACCTTTTGCAAAACATAACCTTTTAGCGAATTCGTGAAAAGATCAGAACTAGTTTAACAGCGTCACAAAATTTGGTCCTGCTGGTAGACATTAAAAATTCATAAGTAAATTCTAAATTGGCATGACTTGTGCTGGCCTTAATAAGATGTAAAGGTCAAATGTGAGAACATGTTGGCATCCAATGAAGGCCAACACATAAAACATACGAATGCACAAGCGGTTACACGTCAATTTGTTGCGAAAAAGAAACAACTCAAGGTCAAAAGGCAAGAAATGAGGCAGAGTTAGATTATAACTGTAATGTATACAGATGTTAAGTGGATCAAAAAATCAATTTTTCAAGCCTTTTCTGCCAGACGCGATAAAACTTTGCAAATGACTACAAACCAAACTCGACTATTCCGGCAGGTATCGGAGAAAATGATTGCCTCCAAAATTGATGAATATAAATTCTGCATTTGATAGTCTAAGAATCGAATTAAATATTGACAAACTAAGCTCATCTTGCCAATTTCATGGATTTCATCCAAGTTATTCCTGATTACATGGCTTACTTCGGATATATTATGACATAGACGCATTTGGGTCACATAAAATCCAAGCCGCGCGAACATTGTGGCAACACACAGTGCGTATGAGCAACGTGCCACTTAGCTGTGTGTGCAGCGGCGAGGGGCCTGGAGGCATATCAAAACTTAGTCAACCAGTTGACTTGCTGACAATGCATTTTGCAAAAAAAGTGTGTGAAAATATTTACACGAGAATATAAATAAATGAAAAACGCTTACCAAATATTTTCCCAAGTAAATTGCAAATTTGAAAATTGCTCAGTTGTCAAACAATGCCCAATTTATATATATTTTTATATTTATATAGAAGTCACAGCTGTGAGCCTTATAACTTGGGATAGTCTTGTGTAGTCTTGTATTTGAGCCTCTCCTTAATTTATGTGACACAATGCCACATGAGGTCGGTGGCACGAGAGTCACGTGCCCCAAAAAGGGCTCAGTTTTTGTGAGGTCGGAGCAAAATCGATGGCACAGCCTTGGTGTGATGTGGGTGCCAGGTGAGTGGGCAGCTGACGCACTGATTTGAAACAAAAGAGACCCACCACATGTTACACACACTCATACACTCACACACACTCACACACACACACATACAAATTGTGTTTGTATAAATGAAATCATAAATTTTGTATTAGCCTTTCTGCGTCAACTTTTCAGGCAAATTGTAGTCAATGTTTTCGTTATGTGAGAAATTAATTTACACAATGGTAAATATTTATACAACTGATAAAATATTTATCATCAATATGATTTTCTGAAATTTAATTCATAAAAACTGTTGATATTCATTGGCCAATTAGTATATGCCACAAAATGTTTCCATCATTTATTTCGTATATTTTCCTTGTGCAAATAGGATAAAAGATTAAAATACATGCATCGTATGGTATTTGTATTTTTTAATTGATATTATTTTTGTCAATCTATATATACACACATTTCTGCATCACTTGTTATTTTGCAGTTTTATTATTTTATTGATGGAGTGTAAAATGAATTTTGATTTATTCAGAGTCTCTGTTTAATTTACTGAAACAATTTAAGTTATTAAATTATTCTGTTGGATTAAAATTATATAAAAGCATTTGTACAGTGTCTATTTTAAAAGCATATTTAAGCTGCTTAGTAAAACCGTTTTAATAACATTGTGCATTCAATTACATTTAAGCTGCATAGTTTTGCAGTCTTTGCCACAAATTGTACGCAGCTGGCTTTCGACAGATGGCGCTATTCTAATCACCATAAACATTGACAACACATATTGTTTGGGTTGCTGTTTTGCATAGTTTTGGTAGTTGGCCCTTTATTAACTTTACTGCCAAACATGTGCACAATTTGTGGCTAAACTGTGCGTCTCCAGACTCCCCTTTGCCCCCCCATCGGAACTCTGCGCTTAATGAACTCGTTTATTTGCTGCACGTGTACTGAATGAAAGCTTTGAGCAGGTCTTCCTATAAATATATGTATATATATATATGTATATATTTAGTATACCTTATTTCTATATTTTTTACACGATTACGATGATAGCGACGTGCAGTGGCGGAGACATATTTATAAACATAAAAACATGTTATTTAATGATGATTCAGAAATGTGACATTGAAAACAGTTTCATTTTTCTATTTCTTTTGAAGTTTTTCTATGCTTTTGGTTTTTATTTATGGCTTACCTGCATATTGTTTTCGCTTTAAAGGATAATGCTAAGAAGGACATCAGCAAATTGTAAGCTTTGAATTATTTTCATCTACTTATTTATAGCATTTGAATTAGATTGCAAAATTTATATATTCAACGAAAATAGGAATGTATAAGTTGAATCTTGAAGGACATATTTCAGGGATAATTTAAATAAGACAGATATTAAGCAACAATTACATTAATATAATTAATAAAATAAAATGCTACTCATTGTTTTTTTTAATACCGGATAATTGATGCTATTAGTAAAGATTTGGCTTTATTTACACACATTTATAACAAGAAGCGGATAAAAATTGTATTCTATTAAATTTAGCTACGGGCATGTTGACAGAAATATATATTTATATATATATATATATATATATAAATATCTAAGTGTGCTCGTCATTGTCATTGTCGTGGGAATAAAAGCAACATACTCACACAGACAAAGATTTGTTGGCCGTTCCCATTCCCTGCTGCATGTTTCCGCCTGTCTCTGCAGGAAAGGAACAACTTTTTTTCTCCAATTTTTTTTTTCCTTACTTTGCATTGAACAGAATTGTGAGCTGCATACAAACGACAGATTAGTTGGGCCTTCGAGCGATGCCAGGACGAAGATGGTGCTGTCGGATGTTTGTCCAGTTCATAGAGATATAATCTAAGGCGTAGGTTAAGCAGGGGGCGTGGTCATGGCAATTGACCGTTTGCCTGGCCACAGCTGCGATATCTATCTATAAGCATACTCATTCGGTTATTGACAGTTGACAACGTATACGTAATATTTTTTGAATACAGATTAAATTGCGACCCCAAGTTTGGAATTGCGCACGTGTTTTTTTTTCTTTTCTTTCGTTTTTTTTTATTGTTAGCAACTATTTAGTTGATGCCAATCACATTTAAGCATTTGACAACAACGTGTCTGAGACGACTTCAGTATTCTATGAGTTGAAGCCTTGTCTAATTTATTATTAACAACGCATTTCATCTTGTTTGTTCTTTCGGCTCAATGTTATTTTTGGGGGAATGACAGCAACACGTCCAAAACTTCTGCTGGATTCCCACATGTGTAAAGTCTCTCCGAATTAGACACACCTCTTGGGGATATTAAATGCTTCTAGCTAATTCTGCACAAATGAGTACAGTAGAAGTTCGCAGTGACAAACATTTTCTCTCTACTCAAGAATGTATATTACAAATTCTTGGATTGTTTGGAAAGATTAATGAATTTTTGTTTATAATTAATATTTTTAAGACATTCTGAATGTATAAAGTTCCGACAAGAGACATTTAATCAGCAGCTTATGTAAATGGAAGACACATGTTTGTCAGGCAGCTGTGCACTGAGATGCTAATGCAATATTTCACACAATTTGCAACAGTTGCTTGCCAAAAATTTGCATTTTGATTGCAGCTTATATGTTTTTGCTGCATACTTGATGAAAAGTAAACAAATATGCAAATATGCAAAGCTGACAATCAACTTAGCACCAAGGCCAGAGCAGCTCTAGATTAATTTCATAAATTATATAACGACAGTTAAGCTGTGAGGCTGCGAGGCAGGCTGGAATTCTCGTCTATATATGTAATATATATGTAAAAGTATTTGCTCAAATGAGTGCAGCAATGTGTATAAGTATGTGTCGCATATGGAGACGCGACAAAAAAAAATGCAATTTCACATGCAGGCACTGTCCTCAAGGGTACATTTGGCCAACAAGCGTACTAAATGTACTACAAAAGCGTTGACGGTTGACTGTTGACGGTTGACTGTTGACGTTGCAGAGATGTGTGTTGCAAACATATGAAACTAAGTGAAATGCAATCTTGTGCCACAGTGCAAATGGCGTAAAATAGAAATGTCAACATTTGACATTCCAAAATTCCATTTCCTCACTTAGATCAAATTAAGTGATATCAAAATGGAAAATGAAAATTCCTTGAGTAAAAATAATTAAAGTAAACAAGACAGCCGCACATAATTCTATACATTGATGTTGCCTGCCACAAGGAAGCTGACTTTCACTGCAAGTGCATTGCTCAGGGTCACTTGTAGGTAACGAATATGCTACACAGAATTGTGGCATGCGACAGAACCACACATTCAAGGCCATTTGTGGCATACTTATTTGTGCAGCAGAGGTCTGTAAATTTAATGCCACAATTCTCAACAGGGTGCACACACATAACCAATCTAATTGTGAGTTATGTCCGACCAAATTGACATATCACCTTGATTAATGGCCAACATCGACCAGTGACAGTGAAGCATCATTCACATGTTCATCCACTGCCTTAAATTTATTGTAACACATTCACAGGTCCAACTGAAGCGACATTTTTTATTAGGAACTCAATAAATATTCTTGTAGTCCCATTTAACAAATGATTCTGTGCATTTCGGATTTCGGATTACTTATTAAGCTATTTCCATGGAATGAAATGAAATAGCTTTATGGCATTTTGTGAAACATTCCTGTAATTGTATGCCAATAAACGAAAAAAATATACGTCAACAGCAACAATAGCTGGCCAGCCAAACAATAGGCCATTTCACAATTTCTGACATTTTCAATTTGCCATTGTTCTGGAACTGCCTGCTGAGTTGAAAATAACCTCAAATTGCACAAATTGTGAAAAGATTAGTTTACCTTTGTGCGAATTGACAGTATTGTTGAGGTTCCACTAAAAAGACAATGAAAATATTTTTCAGTTATGTTGATGTATTTCTTTATGGAACATATATATTAAATTAATATAGATATTTTTGGTATAATAATAAAAATTACATATTTCTCATTGTCTTAATTTCTTCACTTTTTATTCACTCTAATTTATTAAAAACCTTTTTTTAAAAAGTCAAGTTGTGAAATAAAAATTTAAAAAAAATGCGAAATGACAGCTTGAAGTGCAACGAAGCAGAAATATTCTTTAGCTTCAAAAAGGTTGAAATTACTTTGTAAGCCTAATTTGTTTTACCTTTGCCAAATGAGGCACTCGTGCGACAAGGGAACACTTAGCTGAGTGCTTTGAATAATAGGCAAATTCAAGCAAAAGAATTTATCTAAAGCAAATTTTTGCTTTATTTTCCCATTATTAAATTCGATGGGTAATAAGGCAATGGGAATTGACAAGAACGTTTTTAGGGGCCCACGAAAACCTTTTCTGTGCGCACCAAAAAAAAATAAATAAAAAAAAAATGTGACAGACGTGCGCCTCAAATAAAATACAAGTGTATGTGTGTGTGTGTGTGTGTGCGAGACAGGGGTGTGCAAACCTGAGTCATTGAGAGTCCAGCTGGGTGTTGAGTGACACACTTGAAGCGTGTTGGACGGTCAGCTTTCAATCATAATGCCATTTAGTAAAAGTCTCCGCTCGTTGACATGGCAAACATGTTTTTTGACGGCGAGGAGCTGGCGGGGACTATAATTGACTTATGTACGTAAAATTTGATATCTTTGGAATACAATTTTTTATGAAGTTAGCGTAAATCAATCACACATCTTTCCCAACATATCTTGACCAGTCTTTTTGTTAAACTTTTTTATTTGTTTAATCGTATTTCAGGCGACAAATCAATTTGCCTCAATGCCATTAACTTTTTAGATCAAATTCACTTAGGTACATGAGTGCTTTACAATTCACGAGCTTATTGGAAAACTCAATAAAGGTCATTTTGCCCACATCTAAAAATGAAAAAAACAAATAAAATGGTGTAACCACAAGGTAAATAGGTCATCATAAAAGAGCCATGGAAAAAAACCTTGTAAACTTTTTCATTTGCATGACAAACAGAAAGTGTACAACGTCTATTAAAAGTCCTTGGGACTGTTTAGGTCAGCCAGCTAACCTTAAAAACAAAGAAAACACATTTTGGCAACAGCATAATTCAATTCGCTTAGAAAATGGATGCTATAAATAAATAACACAGAATTCCGACAGGTAAACTAATGGATGAAAATGTTTTTAATATTGATGAACAACGATTTATTAAGAAGTATGCAGGATTTTCATATCTATCCCAGTCATCAAATAAATTTACACTGCCTTGAAAATTGTGGTTTTCAAATATGTCTATAGCTCCAACACACACACACACACACAGATAGAGGATTGAAACCCCAAACAAATTTTGCTGAAATGGACGCGTAATCATTAACACCTCGCTGATCCAGCTTAGGACCGAAAATTCACAACCCGCACATATTTCAACCCAATGCATTAAGGACGAAAAGGTGTTGGCATCCTTTAAAGGCGAATAATGCTCAAACTGTGCTCGAATTGTGCTCGACGTGTTACGTTAAGTTTAATGTTACGTCTCTAACGTTGTGGCCTGTTACGTGGCCTTAAAATTTATGCACGGCTTTATGTTAAATATAAATCTTTCACTTTCCCGCATTTAAAATATGCGACTCGGTTACAGCTTTTTAGCCATTCGTTGAAGGCTTTTTAGAATTTGTTACTGATTTTGTCTGCTAAACTTACTTTTTGCGTACTTTTGACGAGTCATGTTTAATGAATATTAATTTTGAAGTCATGGTAAGTAGAAATATCAGTAATACATTTCAAGAATTTTATTCATTATTTCAATCAACTTAAATATGCTTGCACAATTAATATTGTATGTATTTGATATATATACAAATTATACCTGCTATACAATTATAGATTATAATCTTGATTAATGTGTTTTTAACAACTTTCTGTCTAATCCGACAGCTTATCGAAATGGCTTTTACTGACCTAATTCATCTATATTTAATGCAACATTCGTGCTCTTGAGTCATTAAAATATATTAGATATATATATATACACAATTTTATTGATTTTCCATGTTGGACAACAAAATTCAATTACCAAATAACTATTTTTATATTAAAAAACAATTTCTGAAGATAGCCATTTAAATATAAATATTTAAAAGTTGAATATAACTGAAATTCTTGAACATCGTCGTAATTAAGCTATTAAATTATTAAAGTGACATATCCGTTTTTTATTCTCTGAGCTCAGTACAATTAAACTTTCGAGTTCAACGTGAGTGTTAAATTTATAATGTGCTGCCTCCGATTTCAGAGATTGTCAGCCAGGCGAAAACTGTTACCCTTCTGAAAAATTAATGAGCGTAATTCTGACATCTGGCAGTTGCATATAGAGACAAATCGCAACTTCTCCGACAGTTTGAAATTAAATAAAAAATATTGAAAGAGAAGGCGTCATAGGAGCTTGACAGCCTGCATGGGAAACACATATGTCCGAGTTTTGCTGGTTGTCAGTTGCCATTAGGGCTTGATCGCTTCTGGCCGGAAATCCGGCACAGTTTTCTGGCTCTTATCAGCCTTGACTCTGGTGCAGACTTCTAAAAGATGGTGAAGAGCTAAAACCACATTTTATCAAACGCACAACCAGGTCATGTGTGTGTTTTGTTCAATGGCTTGCAGCTAAGAAAATTTTGTTATTTGATAAATGTGCTACTGCGACGGGGTCTTTTTCTAACTTTAACGTATTTTCTGTACGCTCCCACAAAATGAGACTCATAAATTATGTTGCATAAATCACGCCGCAAGCCTGAATTAGGATATGTGATATTTTTTTGTGGATAAGAATTTATGCCTTTTCTTAGAGGAGGTTTAACTAATTAAGATTATTTAAGCGTAAATAGGCATTATTTATGTGATTTTATGTGCAGAAAATAAGAGAAATAATTTGGGTTAAAATGAAAGAAAAAAAATATTTATGTTGCATTATGAAAAAACTTAGATATTAAGAAATATATTTATAGGTAAAAAATATTTAAGATCGAATTAGTGCATTGATATATGTTGAATTGGCATAGGTAATATATGCTAAATTCTGTAGATTAAAAATTGAGATCTAAATTTGCAAGAATTCAATTTCTCTCTATAAACCCATCAATACCCCAATATACTTCGAACCGAGTATGCAAAGCAGTTTGACTTTTCAGTCACATTTTGTGCATTTGACCGCATTTATTTTTAGTGACTGAATATAAACTTTTAAGTGCTTCTAGAAAGAAAAGTAAATCTATTTAAATGGCATCGACATGAAGACATCAAAGCATCTATCCGCCCGACGGCTGCCGTTGCCATTTCCATTTCCATTTAACAAAACAAAGTTCAGAAAGCTAAAAATCATCGACCACACTTTGGGTCAAATCAAAATTGTCTGCATATTGTTCTGGCTATTGTTATTGTTGTTGGCCCAAGGCAAAATATATATATACATATATATGCGACGCGAGAGCATGTTTCTTTGTTAGCTGCCACTACTTAAGTGTTATTTATGGATTTTTATTCGCTGACAAACACACAGACAAATACTCAGCCACATGCAGTTCCGTATGGTGCTAAGTCTAAAGGGTAAAGTTGAATGAACGCCAGCTTTATGTGAATGGTACTCTAGACAAGAGCATACTCAACACACACACACACATACACGCAAAAAAACAAGCAGGAAGAGACAATGCCTGCAAAACGCAGCTTAGGGCTTAGGCAGAAGATTTTACATTTACATATTTCGTAGCATACTTTTTGGGGCCGGCAATTACTTATGCGAGTTGGAAAGAAACTGCAAGTTTGTGTGTGGCAAGAAACTGCTTATAAATTTCAATAAAATGTTCTACTCATCGTATTTTATAGCCATTGCTTATATTTTATTATTAGTTTCGATATATGTTAAAGAGCGTTACACAGGCGTATACTTAACATGCCGCATTAATATTGCATTTGTTCGAAAAAGCAATTTGCCAACATTCGGCACAAACCGAACCGCAATTTATCACAATTATTGCCAATAAAACGGCCGGAATGCCGTCTTCCAAATGTGCCCCAAAGCCAGGCCAAAATTGCACACATGATGCCAACTTTGTCAGCGTGTTGTAAACTGCTCTAAGAAGCCCTGTGTCATTCACAGCTTTTGCCATATTTAAGTACTATTAATTGATGTAACATTTTTGGGCTTTCAATTTCATCAGTCGCTGAGTGATTGACATTTAAATAATTTAAGAAAAAGACTCAACTTGATGGAAGTTTTTCGATTATAAGTAAGAGCCTATATTTAATTCATTTCAATTTGTGATTAATTTTATGCCCACTCATACAAATTAAAAACATTTTTCAATAATGTTTTTTTCAGCGAGACATACGAAATAATTAATTTCCATTGCCTTTTACACTCAAATTAAAAATTGAATACGGGTTTTGCATGTGCATACTTAACTTTTTTTATTTGTATTATTTACTTAAATATTATACAAATTTTGGTTTTTATGTTTGCCGTTTATTTAATTAATTGTTTTTCTTCTAAAAACCATTCCATTTAATTGAAATTTGGGTCATTTCTGTAACTAATTTAAACGTAAAGCAATTCCAAAATGGTATTAAATGCTTATTTTCCTACTTCCAGCTATTTCCTGCTAATGCGTATTTAGGGCACTCCCACAATGATAAAATGCTTAATATAGAAATTATAATTTTATTTATAGCAAAGACTCCAAAGTTTCCTCACGAATTCAAGAGAATTATTAAAATTTTTGTGTGGGAATATGTAAATTTAATGCATTGATTCCGTGGAAATTATGCTGTGTAAGGATAAGGGGCACAGTTTGCAGAAGCCACTGGCAAACAAGGTGTGACTAATAAATATAAATATTATGGCACATTAATAACTGGCTTGAGGGCACATTTAAGTGTTGACCATCATAATGTAAATGTCATTAAAATGCCAACAATTTCTAGCCACGCAACTTTCGACACGCCAAATGAAATGTGACACGCCCACGCAAAACATTCAAGTTCCGCCCACTGCCGCCTCCACGACACTCCCCTTTTAAATTTTTAATCAGTTTGAGCAATTTAAGCTAGTTGCTACAAATTACACCCGAAATCGTTGTCAGTCCTTTGAGACTCTACTACATTTTCCACTTTGAGTTTGCCAATTTTCCTGAGCCAATTGTAAGCGGCTTACAGCCCAAATGGACAAGTATAGTTTTTTTTTATTCTGTTCTAAAAGTATTGCTTTTGAGCAGTTTGGGTTTAGTTTTTCTCAAAGAAATTTTCTAAAGTTTGTGCTCTCAACTTTCATTGCAAGTCATTGCAATATAAAAGATGAAAATTGTGTCGTAGACAGCGCAAAAATTATTTTAAAGTATGTTTTTAACGTTTGTTTTCTCGCTTTTGCTATTTCCATTTTTCTACATTTTTCTACAAAAAAAAAAGTTGTTAACGAGTTGTCACAGGAGAGCAGTAAATAAAAGAGCAAGCAATACCATGAGGAAAACAGAGAAAGCTGTATTAAAAAGTGTTGTTTTATCAGGAAATGTTATTATATTTTTGTTTTGTATTTATGAGTTTCATTTTGCACGTCTTGCAAAAAAAGATTAGTTTTATATAAATATTTTTCTTATTATTCTATTTTGAGTTCTGGATTTGAGCTGAGCATAAATTATTTTGCAGTTAAGAACTAGTTTAAAAGAGGGTGAAATATCTTCGATTTCATAGTTATACTACTTATAAGGCTATATATATATAAATATCTTCGATTTCATAGTTAAACTATTTATAAGACTATATATTTGACAGACTTAATCGCCAGCTATCAACTGAGTAGTGATGCTGATCAAGAATTGTAAAGTCAGATGTGCATTTCAAAGCGCTACAAATTTTAAAATAAAATGATTACTCCATGTTCAAAAGCATACAACATAAAACAAATATTGTAAAGGTCAAGATGTAAATATTGAACAATTTATCGAGTGGGAGGGACAAGTAAGATTTTTCCAGTTTGTAGATAAAATAAACTTAATACACAGATTTGATAAGACATTTAATAGTTTTGCATTTTCTACGGCTGATCAATACTTGTTGCCAAATATGTATAGGTAAAGTTTTTGTACAACCTACAAAAAGCAAGTTCATTGAAAACCCAATTCACTTAACTTTGTAATTGCGAATTTCCTCGAACTTTTAACCCATTGACCTATAACTACTATAACTTTAACTCGTTAGAAAGAACCTGGATTCCGCATTCTTTTTCTTTATCCCATTTTGAATATATTATGCCCAATTAGTTTTTCGATTTCATTAAAATACTCAACAGTTTGGTCAGCACTTTTTCTTTACCTCTACTAAGTTCTTACAACTTCTTGGCCAATTTTCTTTTACCTTCCACAGCCTAAATCCACTCGCGGCAAAATGTGAGCGTCATTAAATGATTGGGCAAAAAAAAAAAATTAAAGCGGAAGCATAAAAGCCAAATGGGAAAAAAGACGTGCCGAAAAATAATTCAAAGAAATTGATATGAATGGGATAAAGTTTTGGGGGCAACAAAAAAGGGCAAGAAATAAGTGGAAACTTGGTCTTCTTCTTCTTCTTTTAATCGCCCTGTGCCAGGTGGTCGGACGCCGGTCGCCAGTCGCCAAAAGTGCGCAAATTAATGATTATGTCTCGCAGTTTGGCTCACAGATGAGGTGTGGGTAAATCTCGTCATAATGCAATCAAAGTTTTTCACCCCCAGGTCTTATAGCCCGGCCCAAACCAAACCCAAGGAACGATAAAAATGTACCAATTTGCTTAATGTGTTTGTGATTGACCTGCGAGTAAAGGACGAAGCACGAATCCCAGCAATTCCGTAGAAATGTCTACATCCATTTTGTGTCCAGTTCCCCAAAGGTCAAAGGGATTGGCCAATAAAAAAATCCAAAGTAAAGGAATATAACTAAATGGGAAAACGTGTTTTACTAGTTAATTCTCTGAGGAATGTGTACCCAATTCAACTGGTAATTCTTAAACTTGTAGCTGCTATTTAGTTATATCGAATTGGGTGCATACGATGGAGTTAATAGAAACGTTTTTTTTTTATTTCGTAGAGAGTATTCAAAAATTGGTACCTCTTCAAATAATAAGACATAAAAAGTGAATATGTTCTCTTTTTTTTTTAGTGCATAAATTTTTTATTACAGTTGGCTAAAACTTGCTTAAATGCTTTTTCTATTTATAGTTGCCTAAAGTTAGAGGGGAAAATGAATTAAAGGAATAATTTGACATTTCAGCTATCTATATAGTATAATCAGTATTCGCTAACAATTTTATGATGTTTGCTTATTTTAGTGCTTTCTAGGTATATTTTATGGGTACAACAAAGTGGGAATAATCAACTCTTGCCTTTTTATTATTATTATTAATATTATTATTAGTATTATTATTATTATTATTATTATTAATATTATTACTATTACTATTATTATTATTATTACTATTATTATTATTATTATTATTATCATTATTATTATTATTATTATTATTATAATTATAATTTTTATATATTATGAAGCGGCTTATTGCTTTACTTAAATTGCTGAAGACTGCTTACTGCGTTAACTTCTTTATTTCGTATACTTAATTATTGATTTATTTTACAGCTGCCACAAACATACACACACACACACAAACAAATATTGGTTGTTGGCTCTTAATGATTTCAACAAAAAACATAGCTGGCAGCAGGCAAAGATTTATGATATCCGTTGAAGTGGAAAATGTTTTTGCCAAAGCAAACAGCTCATCCAAATTGTGAAATATCGGAATACGTTTCGAGCAGAAATTATATCTACAATCATTAAAGAAAAAAAGAGGGAACTCAAGCACAGCACAGCCACAACAAATACCAACACACTCAGCACCTTTCCCCTTACCCAATTTTGAAGCTAAAAAGCGCTTGAAAATTCTGGTGGATTTTTTAACGATTTTTTTTCTACTGGCTTTCTGACTGTTTAACGATTCACTTAGCCAATTCCTTGCCAACTCTGCTGATGCTTGACTGACACTGACGTTTACTGCTTCACATTTTCCGTGCAATATTTGGAATTGCTGGAAACAAGCCAAAATATATGTGTACTTGTATGTGTGTAATTTCTAGAATGCTCGATTTCACATTGTGAGGTTAAGTTGGGTCTGTGCCCTGCCCAAGGGTTTTTATTTATTCATTTATCATTTGAGTATTTAACGCGTTTTCAATCAATTTTTCTTAATTAGATGATCCATTTTGGTTGCTGCGCTTTTCGCTTTACCAAATATTATCATTTAACCAAAAATATGTTATATATAGAAAACTCAACACGGAAAGTCCTTTTTTTGTTATAGGTATAAATACCCTTATTCTTATTCTTACTTATTTATTCAGAAAATCAACTATTATTTATGCATTTAATGGTATAATCATAATTGATAATCACAGGTCCATAATTTCAATGAAATTGCTTTATTACGGTCAATTATTTTCAAAAAATTATGCATATGAAATTCTTGGAAAAATATATCACACCAAGCCTGTCAAAACGTTTGAATTTCAGAAAATTCATGTTTTAAAATACCCTAAAACCAAAATAAAAAAACATTGTATTAAAGTACAAAAATTGTGTTTATGGACAAATAATCAGCTATATAACAAATAGGCAATTACAAAAAAAAAGTCAGGAAGAGCTAAGGGTTTTCATTTTGCTGGTCCCAAAACTTAAGTAAAATTACACACACTGTGAAAGCAAATGCTCAAACGAAATAAACAAATTTTTACACTTCAATTTACACAAAACTAAAATTCAAACAATACTCAAATATTAATCGAACTGTCAAGAATTGAATGTCGATTCGCATTTGTTGGACAAAACTTTGCTTTGCATGTTTTCCACTTTGCTGTTGAAGCAGCAAAGGAAAACTTTTGTTAAGAAAACCAATTTTCTGTTTGCTCCAATTCTGTTTTGAGTACAAAAAAGCCTTGGCAGAAGTTCTTCGATTTAGTTTTTCATTGTCACACTTCTATAATATGCCAAAGAGTTGCTGTTGGCTTTTGTTGCCACCTAAATACACATTTATATTCCCTCCATGTGTACTATTGTTGTTAATGTGTAAGTGGTGTAAGTGTGTGTGTCTGTGTGAAACATTTCAATTTCCGTATGGACTGCCAAGTATGCGTATCCTTCATGCACATATCAAGTCCTCGTCGTCGTCGTCGTCGTCGTCGTTCAGCCAACAAGGCCGAAACAACAAACAATTTGCCGCTGGGTCTTCTTTTGTGTATTTTATTAAGCAACAAAGGGAGGTCCAGAAAGCAAAGAACAGTGAAGAAAATAATAGAAAAAAAGTATATACGGTTTGTGGCACATTGCCAAGTAACATTTATGTGGCCATTTACCAGGCGTTTGTTTGTTACCAACTGCGGAACAACCAAAACAAAGCAAAAAAGGCTTTAAGCCTTTTTTTACAACACTTTAAATGAATTATTTTATATACTGCTTATTGAATACTTTAATATTAAGTTATACAATTTTTAAAGAATCCCTTACTGTGAAATTCAATTGCAAATACTACTTTATTGTTGACAACTTTAATTTTTAATTTAATTTTGTTTATTTACAGTGCGATGCATTCGATGAAATTGATTTATCCGAATTGTGTTATTTTGAGTGCAGCATTAAAAACGTAAATCACAGTTTTCAGGTAAGAAAAACTTAAAGAATAATTAATATTAAAGAATGTGATTTCATTTGCTTGAATTTTAAATTAAAATATTTAAGTGTAAGTAATTTTATAATATATAATATTTAGTCTAAGCTATTGGCAGATCTTCGAAGATCTTTAAAAAACAAAACTTTTTATCAGAGCTGTATATATTTCCATTCATTCTGAAGCAAAAAGCAATTTTAACAAACAATAGATGCCAATAAAATAAATTTACAACCGTTTCGCTTAGCTCGTAAAGTAAATATTTTATTTTATTTATTTTTATTTGTCTCTCGAATACGCCATTAATTTTTGTATTGTGCCAACAGTTGCTGTCAAATGTAATTGAGAGGCGCGATTTTTAAATTTGCACATCACATAAAATTATTGTGGTGCTTTTGTAGATATGAAGTGTCAAAATGTGAAGGGCGAGAGTAAATAAAGTAACTCAATATTTACATTATTTTGGCAGTGGCTTGTCTCAAGCTGTCAGAAGCTGTCTAAGATAACATTACCAAACTCATTTCCTGTTTGCCATTGGCATGCCTCATGCAAATACGTTATGTGAGGAGCAGCCATCTCCGCCGCAGAGTAATATCCCCCTGCGGCTGAAAATCAACCTTTATTTCTATACAAATACCATCAATATTAGTTGTCAGAAACAAAGGGGCGAATTCTAAGCAGAAAGTCTACATTTGACGCGCTCTGCATGCCAAATTAGCATAAGGCATTTAATTCCCTCTACACATACTTATTTTCCCCACAATCATCCTCGAGATTGGTAAGAACCCAAACCAAGAAAGGCTTCTCAAGCCAAAATATTTAAATTTATGTTTCTTCACACACGAATGCGCAGCTTTTGATGCGCAAAATTAGCGCATTTATTTGCTGGTGCTGTGCAAAATACTTTCGACATACACACACTTTTGGGTGTGTGTAAGAACCTGTTGTGCTCAGTTAATATAAAAAAAGGGGATATTAATAATATTTGAATTTGATTTTGATATTCACTTTCTGTTATTGAGTGCAGTAGAAATACAATTTATATGTTTATTTTTTAATATCTACAAAAAATCTTAAGACTCACACAATATTTATTCCAGCTAATTTGACATTTTTGCAGAGCATCAGCTAGTCGAGCATTTAGTAATGCTGCTCCTGTTGTATACAATAAATATTCATATAGGGACGCAAACATGCCTATATACTTTTGATATTAATAATAAAGGTACCGTTATGCACTCAGCATATAGCCGCCAGCATTTCCACTAAAAGGCTTTGGCTAAGACTCCGCCAAAGACGCTGCCAACGTATTTTATTGTGTTTTATAGGCTCAAAAGCAAAGCAGCTTTGGCTAGACAATCCACCCTTGGAGGCAATAAGGTAAGGTCTAATATATATAATTTGGATGAAAGCAAATGGCTTTAAGAAATTGCCAAAAGCAGATAAAAAAAAAAACCGAAACTTTAACGTTGAAAAGCTAAACCGTTTTTTAATTTTATGTAAATATAAAATATATATATATTTATATAGAGCAAAGTATCAATGCTCCCACGAAGGTTTAAAAATAGTTTGTTTTAGTTAATAAATAAATGTAGACACATATCTGACAGCTATGCTTCAAGGGAAAACTTGCTTACCGCGTCAAACTGTGGCACGCTCCACAAACTAACAGTTAAACACATTACAAATTGTGGCTGTTACCTGTAACTAAGATGGCTTTAAGGCTATGTGATGAGAGACGCGTGTTGTAAGCGTTGTAAACGGTTTGTTAACAAGCCCCTTGTGGCATCCACTTGCGAATCGCTTATATCATATTCGAAGTTATTCAACTTGAGACCCTTTCACAATCTGTTTACAGTTGAGGATTACTTTGGCTTCTGCTCTCCAAATGCACTTTGAAAACATCACATTTTATGCAATTTTAAGTGCAGCTTAAGAATCATTAAATTTAATCCTTAATATATATTTTCAAACTGCTTACATTTTAATTTAATTAAATTTAATTATTACAAAAAAAATTATTTATTATATAAAATGATTCATTGCTTTGGGATAATTTTGTGCATTAATAAATCATTTAGTAGACCTAAAAGCTTTTGCAAAAGTTTGGAATTTCCATTCATGAAACAAATTTCTAAGCCTTTTCGCAAACTCAACCAAATCCCCACACCCCTTCTATCAGGAAAGCAAATCTCTCAGTTTTTGGGCTATTGTTTGTAACTTTTGCACTTTTCCACATCAATCCAAAAAGGCGAAGGGCAGCAAAACTGCTGGTCCCCAAATTATGCTGAGCAGCGGGTAGAGCAAATATGTTTATATTACTTGCTTTGCTCGGCATTATAATTTTTGGCATGTCAGTTACATTTATGCTCCGACATAATCTTAATAATGTGCCAAAAGCAATTTGAGCAAATTACAAAATTTAATTAATAACACGGATAACTGCGTACGTTGCGTATGTTCTCCATGATTATGTAGTAATCCCAAACTGAACAATTTACAAACTGATGCCAATCAAAAGTGCGAATCAATATTGAATTAAAGTTTAATTAACTTTCAGCAATTTGCGTAAAATATTTTTGCGCGGATCTCAAGTAGGTAAATTTCTAAGAGTCAATCAACTTGATTGATTGCTTTTGGTTCTGAGATGTGCGTGTGGGTAATATGTTTGTGTGTGTCTGTGTGTATTTAGGGGAGCTTACATCAATTATGCAAGGCGCTGGTAGTTGATGAGTTGGAATAACACCAACGGCGGCTCCTATTAATTGCGTCGTCCCGCCACATGGCGTATGCGCAATGGGAAATATTTGTAATTTTTCTAATTGTGCGCCAATTGCAAAACATTCTGCAAGTTGAACTTTAGCACAACATAAACAAAATTTACAAACTTAAGTTGTAAAAATTGATTTTTGTTAATTAAGCAGAGTTTGAATATGAAACCTTTTTATAGCTTTTCATAACATTTTCACGCAGAGGCCGAAATTTCCATTAATTTATTTGTTGTCTTTTGAATTATTTGCGCTTATTTTGTCGAAGTGCTTTATTTGCCAGACGACAGTAAAATAATTACTTAATACTTGCAACTTTGACAATGTAATCAATTAGCGAAGTATATGCAAATAAATTGGTTAAAAACATTTATTTTACAAATTTTGTGCAATGAAAACGTCGCATTTATCGCCGTTGATTTGTATTCAATAAATTATTTAAACATTAATTTGTTTTGTGAAAACAAGTGAAATTCATTAAATATTATTAATTATTGCACTTTATTCACTTGCCAGTTTTTTAGTACCCCAAGGCGAATTGTGGGTGCTAATGAACTCATTAAAAGCAAACATTTCGTTTTGAAATTTATTGATATAATTTTATTTCATTTTCGCATAAGCTTTATTGAATTTTCTCCATTCACTTGCTACTCCAAAAATGCTTTTAGCTTCATTCTCCTTCTACATATCCATTTACACATCTCTTCTAACTCTGAAATCATATTTACGATTTCAATTTATTTTTATTTTTGATGTAGCAAAGTTCAGGCACCTTCACATATATGCTTTCATGTTTTGAATAGCAAGAAAAATGCCCAACACATATCGCAGCATTGTTAGTTCCTTGAACAAGCAGGATGCGGGCCATTGTCCTGTGGTGATGCCAGCAGCTGGCAAAATGTGAAATTTGATACAATCATAACAAACGAAATCCAGACATTTATTTTGGCCTTGCCTTATAGGCTCAGTGGGTTACCAGGTAACTGAGAAAGCGCACACCTACACACACACACACACACATTCTTCCATACACATGTCCTTGAACTTTTAAATTCGCCTGAGCTCATAAAAAATCGAGTCGAAAACCTTGTTTATTATTTTTGGTGCCAAGTCGTTTGAGATGCTCTTGATATACCTGTATGTTTATTTTTGTTATTTTCCCTTAAAGTTACGCTCTTAAAATTCGTTTATTTTCATTTTCAATCTGAAGCTTCAATGCAAATCAAGCAGAAAGCTTATAAAACTTATAAATATTTATGGAGGCATTCGCCTCATACATATTGCAACTGGTGGATGAGACGACGGCGTGTCATGAAAAGTTTTTATTCCCCTATATATATATATGTTTTTTCAGTTGTGGCATTAACATTAAATTCATACACAGTTGGCGAAATAGCCGCCGGCCATTAAAATTTCAAAAGTAATTTCAACATTGCGCTGGGCCGCTCAGCGCGAAAATGAAAAAATATGCAGGAAACGTGTGCTTGCATTTGGGGATACACACACAGCGAAATACCAAAAAAAAAAAAAAAAACAAGATACTCAGAAGTGCTGAAATGTGGGCAAACGTATCCAGAAAATATTTCACTGGCTGCCTCCTTGTCAAACACTGTTTGCCAAAAACAATTGTGATGCGAGCGTTAGGGGAATCCAAGGCGTATGCGTAATTTGGCTGTTGCTTTTGCTGCTGATGCTGATGCGCTGCTGCTGCTGCTTCTGCTTCTGCTCCTGCTGCTGATTTTTTTTTGCCTCCAACTGAGGCATATTATGTGGCAAAATGAAGCGTTTTGGCAAAAGCCAATGTCGACGTAATGAATTCTGGCAGCGAAAGCGACTTGCCCTGTTTTTGTTTGCTTATTTGATTGGAGAGCAGAGTGGCAGAGTGGCAGAGTGCTTACTGTGGCTTGTGTCTGTATCCGGAAGCAAAGTACAGTTAAGCTAACATTTACTACCTCATAACGATGTAAAACACACACACATAAATATAGTGTATATATACTCGACATTAATATAAAAGTAGCTTTAAAGTCCATCTACATATTTTTTTAAGAATCTTCGCTTCTTAAACTACTTTAAATAAAATGCGATTATAAATTAAAACAATCTTTATTAAATGATTATTTATTTAATTTATATACATCGATTATTCATTTGTATTCAACAAAACTGTTTTGTTTTGTTTATCCAGCTTATAATATGAAAGCAAAACTCAAACTCATTTGAATTTTATTCGATAAACTTTTATGCTAATTGAAGTACTTTTCAAGCATTATTTACTTTATATAAAATTGCTGTATAAATTGCCATAATTAGCTTGGTTTTAAGCGCAAATAAATTATAACACAAAAGCAATTAAATAAAATGAACAAAAAGTTTACAATTTATGTTATATTTTTGTTCTATTTATGGCTGTACTTAAATAGAAATGTAATATAGAAATGGATAATAATAATTTACTTAATTATTTAAGAGGCTTAAGCTCCACCATTTTCCCACTTTTTCAATACGGCATCTTGGCGCCAGTTGCTCAATTTTATTACTTTTCTATATTACTTTGGATTTGTTGTTGTATTCGCACATTTTGTAGTAAAAACCGTGGGAATGGAGGCGTGTGCAATTGAACACCAAATGGATTTTTCTCTACGGTGCTATGAAATGCAAGAAATGCAACCAAGGACAAAAAAAAAACAGCACTGTGAAATACTTGCACCAAGAGAAGGCAAACCTCGGGGATTCAGGTTGCATTCAAAATAATTACTAAAAGGGACACACAACGCTTTCTCATAATTGCTAACCAGACTCACTTTATAATTAAAGTGTTCTCATAATTATAAATTATATTTATGACTTTGACATTGTGCATTTATGCGAATTTCAGCAACTTCAATTTTATTATGGCTCATACTCTATATAAATAATAATAAATAGGAAATCTCTGTAAAGTCCAGCATGCTAAATTTAATAAATATATTTTTACTACTGCTTTCAACAATATTGGAAAGTTAAGAGAGGGCTTCAGTTACGGATTGACTTGAAGTGCAGCAGCAAATGAAAATGAAATGAATGAAAATTTCCAGGAAATGAAAGGCAATGCAACCCTCAAAAGTTGCAGCATGAATTTGCAGGTTATTGAATCAATCAGTGCTGCACTTAATGCTTCGTTTGGTTACTGAGATCCCATTAAAACCACAGCCTGGATGGCGTTTCGATGTTTTCGATGCTGAGTAGATTTCCAGGAAACCACACGCGCCAGCCAAGCTTAAAAGCAAGTTCATGTTGCAAGTGCCACAGGCATGCGGCAGGACTGAAGGAACGTGCAAATGTATACTAATTGAATATAAATATCAGATGCAAAGCCAAAAGCCTGCGTTAAAGGTCAAAACTAGAGAAAGAGAGAGAGATAGATAAAGAGAGAGAGAGGGAGATAGATAGAGAGAGAGAGAAAGTGGCAGAGAGTGGCTCAGTTGCAGCATGAATCAAACATGAGCGATTCGGTTAAATTGTGGCATCTGCTTCATAAATTGCAAAATCATGCAAAATGCTTGCGGTTGCACATAGCTTATTCCACATTGCAAGTTGTGGCATGAATTCGACAGTTTTCGTATATTCATAAGGCTAATTAGTCCTGCGGTTGACTTGTTACCTGCTCTGCAAAATAACTCAAGCGGCATTCAAACCAAAATTCACACTTGAACTATTTTCAAAGTTAGAGATGGTCACAAGTCGAATAAATTTATTATATTTACCACTAATTAAAAAATAATTAAACTTAAAATTAATATTATTTATAATTAATATACATAGTTGTGTATGTATTTTTAAACATTGAGAAGTTGATTAAATATGCTAAATAATTTGCCTAAACAAACATTTCGTGTTTGTTCGTGCCACGTGTCTAGCAATTATTTATCTATCTCTTCCAGTTGCATCTTTTGTACTGCTATTTTTGCATTAGCCTTATCAGTGCTTGTGCCTTAGTCAGGCTATTTGCGGTTAACTTTTGTCATCATTTTGGCCTGGCCATCATCTGCCATCAGCTCTTCCAGTTGCATCATTTGCACAGCTATTTTTGCAATCTATTTTTGCATTACCTGTGTCTGTGCCTGTGCCTTCTCCTTAGCCTGGCTATTTGTGGTTAACTTTTGTCATCTCTTTAGCCTGGTCATATTGCCTGGCAGCGGCTTTTTTCATTTTTGCTGTCATTCCAACTTTTCCCAACCTCCGCTGCAAGTGGATTATGATGTTTATGTGGGAATACCTCAACTTCACTGCTCTTCATTGTTACTCGTTATTGTTGTTGTTTTTGTTGTTTGTTATTGTTGTTGTTGTTAGCAGTTTCATGTCATCTGGCGTTGAGTTCATTCATTGTGCAAGCTATGACATTGGCATCAATTGCATGTCAACTGCCGTTAAATAGGTCAAATGTGGCTGAATAACAGTTTTGAATGGCTATTGACATAATTCCATTATTTATTTCTGTAAATAGATTAGTAAATTTGCACACACAATAAACACACATTTAATATGTAACAATATCCATTTCGATTATTTAAAGCCATACGAAATATTTATAAGCCAAAAATAGATTTGAAATAGTTAGCTATTTAGCATTTAATTTTATCCCAATCTGAAATGATAATTATGTTTTTTTTTTTTTGTATTAAATGTTTTAGTACTTTTCTGTATTATTTTTAAATATATAACATTTATAAAAATAGCTGTGAAATATCAAACTTTTTGAATTGGTTCTCTGCATTTAATTTTATCCCAGTCTGAAATGAGAACTACATATTTTTTTGTATTAAATGTTTTATGTACTTTTCTGTATTATATTTAAATATAAAATATTAATAATCAGACATGCAAGCATCACATTATCCACACTGATGTTGGTTAAAGGTCAACTCATTAACTTAATAATTCAAATAAAATGTGAGAGCAAACTTGCTGACATCAATTACCCAAATGAACTTGACCACAATGTGCACAACACATTTGGCCACATACAGCAAGGATGTTTGCTTGAAGGACATGTTGGCCATAAATTAGGCAGTACGACAGGCAAATCATAATCAGGTAGCTGGCATTATCATTAGCTTTTACCGTTCCCATGGGCAACAGAATAATAACCGTACTGCTTACATTATGCATATCTGGGAGGTGGACTGTAAAGAGGAGAAGAGGAGGTGCGTTGGTTTTGGGATTGAAATACGCCCAACGCAGCCTTTTGTTCCACTTAGGGGCTTGCCCCATTGTTTTGCAACATTCCATTTAAAGGAGTGGCTGGTCGCGCCTGTCTGTGTATTAACATTAATACGAGAGTTATTTGCATGTTAATGAGACCATAGAAACTAATAGGCCCACTTTGATTACACGGCTAAAAGGTCAACGCTGCACAGCCCCATTTTCCCCCCTCAAAAGATATGCGTGAAGAGGCCAATTTGTGTACTTGTTTTGAGCAAACACATTTATAATCAATCATTGCTAACAGACTCATAATAAAAGAGTTAGTTGGTTATTAATATTTACACAAAGACATTTGTTAATTAGTCTGACACATGTTAACTTGTGTTAATTTGTGATTAATTGAAATATGTCTTTATTTATGTATACGTTTGGGCATGGTAAAATTAAAAGTCAAATAAAAGTAAGACAGAAATCTAAATATTTATTTAATTTACTTTAAGTACTCAAAAAAATCCATATTATTATGTTTGTAATTCAGACATAATCTCCAAAAGATATATCAAAAAATTTATAAGATTTATATTAAAAGAAGTATTTTTAAATAATTTCATTAAATTTTAAGAAATCAACAAAGTTTACAAAATGATGTTTATAAATCCGGCATAATTTTTCTTCAAATATATTACAAGAATTATTTCCAAATATTTAATCGATTAGATTTAAGAACTCAAAAAAGATCACAAAATTATATTTATAATTCCGACACAATCTTTCCCCTAAAGATATATTAAAAAACTATAAGATTTATATTAATTACTCAAATAAATCAACAGAAAAATAATGATTATATTTCTGAATTATTTATTAGATGAGCTGTTTTAAATTAAGAAACTTTGACATATTTCACATGATCGAATAATTTATAAAACCATAAAATTTTCTATTTGAATTCTCAGATAATCACACCGACTCGGTCTGTGGTGCTCTGCGCCGACTCCAGACGCGACATGGAGGATTGGCTGGGCTCTCTGAAAGCCGCAACGGCGCCGCAGCGGCCGCGTGGCGATAGCATTCTGATTGATCAGCATGATATATTATCGAATCACCATCACTGGTATGCGACCTCCCATGCCCGACCCACCTACTGCAATGTGTGCCGGGATGCGCTCTCCGGGGTCACATCGCACGGACTCAGCTGCGAGGTGTGCAAGTGCAAGGTGCACAAGCGTTGTGCCGCCAAAGCGATTGCTAACTGCAAGTGGACAACGCTGGCGACGGTGGGCAAGGATATCATTGAGCAGCCGGATGGCAGCATCATAATGCCGCATCAATGGATGGAGGGCAATCTGCCCGTCTCCTCAGTCTGTGCCGTGTGCAAGAAGACCTGCGGCTCAGTGTTGCGTCTGCAGGATTGGCGTTGCCTCTGGTGCAGGGATACGGTGCATGTGGCTTGTCGTCCCCAAATGGCGATTGCCTGCCCCATTGGACCAGCCAAGCTGTCAGTGGTGCCGCCCACAAGTGTGCATTCGATCAGCACCGACGATGCCTGGGATGTGGCCAGTCCGAAGGGCAACTTCTCCCCGCTGCTCGTCTTTGTCAACTCCAAATCTGGCGACAATCAGGGTGTCAAGTTCTTGCGACGCTTCAAGCAGCTACTGAATCCAGCGCAGGTCTTCGATCTGATATCGACGGGTCCCAGTCTGGGTTTGCGTCTCTTCCGGCACTTTGAGATGTTCCGCATACTCGTCTGCTCCGGCGATGGTTCCGTCGGCTGGGTGCTCAGCGAAATTGATCGATTTAATATGCATGTAAGTAAAAAACAGAAAATAATAATAATTTAAAATTATATCTCATTTGAAATACTAAATTTAAAATTATAATAATATTTTTAAGTTACAAAAATTCTATAATAATATTTAATTTGAAACTGAGAAACATTTTAATCAGACAGAAATGGATGATTAAAAATATATATTAATTTATAATCTGCAAATTAAATATAATTTATTGGAATTTAGATCAAATAGATAAAAAAAAAAAATAATTATAAATTTTTTTTTTAAATTTCATTCATCCTGTTTTATTTGTGAAACAGTAAAAATTCCTATAAAAACTTATTAATCCCATTTATTTGCTCAAATTAGAAACAATGCCAAGTGGCTGTCATGCCCTTGGGCACTGGCAATGATCTCGCTAGAGTGCTGGGATGGGGCTCTAGCTGCGATGATGACACACATTTGCCGCAAATCCTCGAGCGCTATGAGTCGGCCAGCACTAAAATGCTGGATCGCTGGAGCATAATGGTGTTCGAGAAGGCGATCAGTGTGCCCAAGATACCAAAGATGTCCATCACAACGGAACAGGAGGCGGTGCTCACCGGCATGGTTACCACAACCAATCAGCATCTGCGCCTGATAGTGGAAACCAACGATACCCAAACTCTGATCAGCTCCACGCGTAACTTGTGCGACACCATTGATGATCTGATCTCGCGCATCTTCGAGCATCACAAGGATGACGAGCAGCTGACCATCAAGTGTGACATCCTCAAACAGAAGCTGGCAATGCTCCTAGATGCCCTGCAGGAGGAGGAGATTGGGGCGCACAGTGGAGACGACCTGATAGCCACCATTCGCAGTCTAATCGCACGCAGTGTGCCCTCAACGAACTCCCCTCGTCCATCGTTGCTGTGAGTCTTCCACAATCTTAGGACTATATTTTATTAACTTAATATTTAAGCCATATTTTTGAAACAGTTAACAAAATCAATTCATTTTTGTAATTCTAAATCAATAATAATAATAATTTCCTCATTCTGCCAGCAATCCAAACATCTCGATAGAGAAAACCGAAAAGGATCACATTAATTCCAAGGAGCGACGCAGTAGCCGTTCCCTGCGCTCCAGCGAGAAGGAGGCACTGCAGTGCCGAGCCAACAGCGTCAAGCGTGCCATTTACAATGTGGTGGAGCACTCGGAACCTGGTCGCCCCAAGCGCTATCAGCGGAAGCTGTCGATAACACCCTTTGAGGCACTCAAGATACCTGTGAACTCTGGTGAATCGACGCCGTGCGGCTCACCGTTGCCCATAATACCACCCATCAATATTATATCGCCCACAATGGAGACATCGCGTTTGACTTGCATCTCTCCGTTGCCAGACACGCGCCGGGATTCGGTTGATGAGAACTTCTTCAACAGCATCAATTTGCCGGCGCCGCGACAATTTGCCGACAGTCGTCGCAGCTCTGGAGTGCCGGAGGTGATACAGGAGCTGGAGGAGGGCGCCAACGGGGAGACAATTTATCGCATTGGGCGACTCTCGCTGAGCGGCGGCGCCAACATTGACGATGCCGGGAACCGACTATCGCCGGTCAGCGATGGCGGCGATAATTCACCCATCGATCGCAAAGTGGACTTTCTACGTGTGCCGATCATCACAAGCGACTCCATTGTGGATCCACTCTCCGACTATCGACCCATTGAGGTGTTCGAGCGCACCTACTACATGACACGAGAACTGGACAAAGATAAGGATAAAGATAAGGATAAAGATAAAGATAAGGATAAAGATGTGGTAATCGAGGACGAAAAAGAGGTGGATGCCAGCGGCAATAAGAAGTGCGAAGAGCAAATATTGCATCCACAGAACACCCTGGTGCACACTTGTAATCTGCAGGTACCCGGCATTGTTGTAACCCCCCAATCCCAAAACGTTTACACAAGCGATAGCCTAACAATCATTGACACCGATCAACAGTCCAATTCTGTATGTAGCATGCCCCATTAGTTAAGCGTAACTCAAATCATTTCCTCCTTTGCAGCTGCAGGAGCAGTCATCGTCGGAGGAGCTGGGTTGCGATGCCAGCGATGTGCTTTCGGCCATTAGCAATGAAGAATGCAGTGTTGCCTCCGAGATATTCGATAAAGGCGAAACGGGTCATACCCTAGGCGATATTATACAGGTAAAAATCAGTTGGGTTTCTTAGGTATTCCAAGAGCAGATTTAGATTAAATTCGAAATATTTTCTTACCAGAATCTTGATGCCAGCAATTTTACGCACATTGATTCGCCGGAGACGAGCGATGAGACGGAGGCAATGCCGGGCGAGAGTTTGATGGATGACATAAGCTCTGTGCTGGGCCATGATATAACCAATGCACTGCAAGACAACACCATAACGGATGACACCACCACCCTCTGCTCCGAGCACGTTGGTCCACCAAAGCCACCCCGCAAGAAATCGATGAGCGCATTGAGCAAATCCCAAATTCATCCGCGTAGACGAAACTCATCGCCGCCGCGGATGGCTCGATTGGCACGCATGGACAGCGATGATAATCCGCAGCAGTTTGGCTTTGAGAATATCGTATTTGAGATTGATAATCGCTGCGATGATCAGAAGATCAGGGAGCCACCGCGCTACTGCAGCCTGGCCCAGTTCGTGGAAGGTAACGATATAGCGCGTCAGAGTTTCAAGGTATGTATTTAAGGCAGTAGGTAAATTGTATATACATACATATATATACATATATATATAAATATATATAGAGCTATAGCTATATGTTTCGTTCATCGGAAGTGCTCAGATCTGGCCACTTATGGTAAAAAATCTTTGTTGCTCTCTGTTTGCTTCTTTCTTCAATCTTTTATTTCTTTTCGTGTGCTTGCCTATAAATAAAAATACTTAAAAAACCAAATCAATTGACCAACTTACTAACCAAAAACAAAACAAACATACAAAAACACAAAACAAAAAAAACAAATGTCAACTATCTCAAAACTAACAACCTGCTCCTGCTCCTGATCGACTCTCTAAAACTGAAGCGTCCCAAAAAGCGCATCTCACTCAAGAAATTGAAAGAAACTACAACAGCAACAATCGTATCTCAACAGCAACTAATGCTTGAATGCAACAGCAACAGCAACTGCAACAGCAACGATGGCAACTCCAACAATGAACTGGAGACGCCAACAAATTCGGCTCTAACTTTGAGCCAATCACAATTGACAACGACTTCGACTAGCGATGAACTGGATGAGCTATCGACGCAAACTGCTATCAAAATCGAAATTTACAATGCTGACAGCAGCACAACAACAACAACAACAAGAGCAACAACAACAACAACAACAACAACAACGAAACCACTTGAATCGGCAATGGCGTCGTCGTCATCGCCCACGAAGAGATTGGGCATTGGACAAGATGTAAAGCGCATTACTTTTGATGAGTCGTGTAAGAAAGAATCCTTTGATGATGTAAATCCCAACTATCCACAGATAAGTGTTGTTGTAAGACCGCCAACGCCGTTGCGCGGCGATTCCATAAAGCCGACAGCGGCGTCGTCATCCATACTGGCGTCGTCACTGCTCGGCGTGCGCGGTCTGAACTCCTCGGAGATCAGGCGGCATTCCAGTCATGCGCCCAGCTTAGCGGTGCGCGAATTTGACAAGGATAAAGATCGTCGCCATTCCGGTTTCAATCCGAATTATCTGGCATTGGATCCGGAGCATGCGCGCTTCCTCAGCAGCTCACCGGCGGCTAGTCGTAGAATTAGCTGTGGCAGCCTCTTCAAGGTAAGTTCCCCCTCTCCACAATCAGTTCCTTGCCCCAGTCCCCCTTATAATATACATAATCTAACATTGGCACTGCTCCAGCAAAATGAGCAACCAATAATGTGTCAGCCGAGCAATGAGAATGCAGAAAATATATATATAAAAATCAATAAATTATGCGATTATTTAGGTAATTGGTTCATTCGGCTATTTATCGATATATTTGTCGCGATATGGAATATATAAGGAATAACTGTAACTTTCGAACAGCAGCCATTTTTTTTTAGGTTAGCACGATTTTAATTTACATTATTTTCGGTTTGCGTTTTGTTTGATTCACATGAAAAAAAAAAAATATTAGACTAAGTCCCAAGAAACTTAAGTTCAAGCCTGCAAATCTATCCAATTACTTTGAAAGATAATTCAGTTTTCGAATAGGTTTTAATCATTTAAGATCCGTTTATAAATATATAAACCCATATGCTTCTTTCCATATTTATATCCAAATGTTGATAAATAATATTCCATTAATATATAAAATAAATATTTCTCTCTCTAAAATCATTTTCTATAACATATGTAAATACCATTTTTTACTTAATATTTTAAATAAAATTTTAACAGAAAATATTATGGAATTAAATTATTAAAATATTTGCAGCTTGGCTTAAGAATAAAAATAAAATATTAATTGTGAATTAAGCAAGAAACTTAAGTAATTCATAGAGGTTATATTATTATTTGCATATTGATTATATTTTAGTTATATAAAAAAAACACAACAAAATCAACAAAAATAATACAACAACAAATACAATATAAAATATATATATTTATATATATGTAGACCTACGTATACATAAAAAAAAATATATATATATATATATATATATATATATGTTTTACAAAGCACAAATCAATTGGTACGTATTTCAAAATTATGTCAACTACTTGTATGAAATTCATTTCAAATTTCGCAACACTCATAAAAGCTCTAAACACATTCCAATCATTCTATATTTAAACATATAATATAATAATAATCACATAAAAATAAATTTAAAAAAAATAAGACACATACAAAAAAATAACAAAAGAAAATATATTAAATATTTCGAGGCACTATTAAATCAAACATTTTTTTAAAAGAAAACCCATAAACATAACACTAAACGCACCTATGGACTATTCAGAGTGCGTTTCTTTGTGGTCGCCGAACCAGATATAAGGCTGGCAACCCTGGCGCTAATCAGGCCACTGATACCGCTGGTAAGCCCGCAACCAGAGGTCGGGTCCCCTCCTTCTGCGTGCCCTGCGTTCGATCGTTATGCGTAACCCCAGCAAATGATTAACTCTCTCTCTCTCTCTTTCTATATATATATATATAATTGCAATATCTAATCAATAATATCCTCTGTAAAATGTGCCAGTTGAAGTGACAGCTTATGTTAAAATTTGTGGTTCCTGGTTCCAAGCACACTCGCGCTCAGTTTGGCTTTTTCATTTATGAATATTGGTTGTCGTCTTTAACAGTAGTGTTGCATAATACCCAAAAATAAAAACTGTACTCGTTTCAACTATTGCTAATCAATACTAAACTATTTCCGTAACAACTGCTAAAAGAACATGCATATTTATATAGCCAATGCTTTCTAATAATTTATTTATGATTATTTATTATTTTCAAGTAGTGCTCTGTCTCTTTCGCTCTCCTCTCTCTCTATCTCTCTGTCTGTCTCAAACCTGCGATCGTTCTTACACAACACTGTCATAAGCACATAACTCTCTCACACACCCTCACATACACACACAAACACCTACACACACACATCCACATGTTTCTTTGTATTGTAGTTAGTTGCTGACTTTCCAGTTGCTCTTTGACACAAGCTAATCCCATCGATCCTAGCTAGAATCTAATCGTGTCCCTTTGCTTGCAGCCGAACGAAGCTTTGCCCAATCTGCAGACACTTAAGGGTTCCAAATCGAGCCTTTTCATGGGCTCCACACTCTTCGGCTTCGAGCACTTTGCCGACAAGGATGAAAAACACGGCAAGGACAAAGAGAAGACGCCGCCAGAGGAGACCAGTCGCAAGATGCCCATTATCAATCCCATTGTTCGCTTGCCCAATTGGCCAAGTAAGTGAAACTATTAAATATTTATGACCTGTGCGAAACCTAACCTCCACTCTTTTGTAATCCTGATACAGATCTTGCAAATGGCACTGGATTCATATCGAAATGTCTGCTCGCCAATGCGGACACCTTATGCGCTGCTGTTAGCCCCTTGATGGACCCAGATGAGACACTTTTGGCTGGCTACCATGAGAAGTGTGTGATGAACAATTACTTTGGCATTGGCATCGATGCAAAAATCTCGCTGGACTTTCACAACAAGCGCGAGGAGCATCCCGAGAAGTGTCGATCCCGCGCAAGGAACTACATGTGGTACGGGGTGCTCGGCTCCAAGCAGTTGCTGCAGAAGACCTGCAAGAATCTGGAGCAACGTGTGCAGCTGGAGTGCGATGGTCAGCGCATACCGTTGCCGGAGCTACAGGGCATTGTCATCCTGAACATACCCAGCTTTATGGGCGGCACCAATTTCTGGGGCAGCAGCACCAAGAAGGATGACATCTTCCTGCCGCCCAGTTTCGATGATCGCGTCCTGGAGGTGGTCGCCGTTTTTGGCTCCGTGCAAATGGCTGCGTCGCGTCTCATCAATCTGCAGCATCATCGCATTGCCCAGTGTCAAAGTGTACAGATCAATATACTGGGCGACGAGGAGATACCCATTCAGGTCGATGGCGAAGCCTGGCTGCAGCCGCCGGGCATGATACGCATTCTTCACAAGAATCGAGTACAGATGCTGTGTCGCAATCGCAGCCTGGAGGTATCGCTGAAGAGCTGGCAGGAGAAGCAGCGCCAGCATAGCATTTCCATACAGCGCGACACCTCCTCGACAGCCTCCGAGCATGCTGCCTCCACGGACGACGTCATCTCAGAACGCGAGTGCTATGTGCTGCTCAATTTCATCGAGGCAGTCAGTTCGCTGGTGAAGTGGGTAAAATTCCTGATCATCTCGCATCCGGCACTGCAGCATGATCTTTACGAGGTGGCCTGTCGCGCCAGCGAGGCCTTGGAGTCCATACATCCGCAGGGCAAGCTGCTCGAGGGTCCCTCGCTGCGCACCAAGCTGGTGGAAGTCATTGATTCGTCGCGCCAACTCTACGACGATGCCTGCACCTTGCTACGAGATCGTGGACACAGCTTGATACTGCGCGAGGATCTGGAGACCAAGCTCAGCGCTGCGCTGGCCAACATGGAAATGGAGCTGAAGAAGTGCTCCGTGCAGAAATGCATCGATGGCAAACTGCGCGCCTACTTCAATGTTCTGGCCCCCAACGAGGAGGTAAGCAAAATAGAAGGAGCTACTATTCCAAAGATCCTAAAGAACTTAGTGAAGAATTGCTTTAACTTATGCCTATCATTCCACAGTCCGATGGTCGTCGAAAGTCACGTCCGTTCTGGGT
The DNA here is from genome assembly GCA_035042365.1 of Drosophila dives. Lineage (NCBI taxonomy): Eukaryota > Metazoa > Arthropoda > Insecta > Diptera > Drosophilidae > Drosophila > Drosophila dives. The sequence goes on from JAWNLJ010000439.1 coordinate 2,464,590, forward strand.
GCGATTGCGTTCCGGTTCCACGGCGGGTCAACAGCAGTTTAAGCCACCGATGACGAACACACGGGAAGCTGCCAACAACTGGAGCGTCAATGAGGTGGTTACCTGGCTGGAAACTATGCAACTATCGGAGTATGTTGATAGTTTCCTTAAGAACGATATACGTGGCAAGGAGCTGCTCACCCTGGGACGACGTGATCTAAAGGATTTGGGCGTCGTCAAAGTGGGTCATGTGAAGCGCATACTGCAAGCGATTAAGGATCTTAGCGAGAATTAAGGAAGTAGAAATTGGTTCCTCCAAATCAACAATCGGCTAGTACAAAACTAAGAAGGAAAATACCTACTCAGAGATTGCGATTGCTGTGCTTGGTTTAGGATATGTGTGGGCGTGGCTGTTTAGCTATTAGCATGTTAATAATATATATGGGATAAATGCATACAACAATCACTATTTATAGACTAGCTTAGCTAGAAGTTGAAAACCAAATCTATAATGTAAAAAACCGAAAAACGAAACAAAAATTGATCTATCTCTTTTCAATTTGAGAAAAAAAAAAAACTCTACTCTAAAAAATACTCTATACAAACTAAACCAGCCTATTTTTTTCAACATCATATATATGTATATATGCATCCACACATATATCCCAATTCTGTTCAATTTCTGTTCTAGTCACTTAAGCGAACTGAATTTAATTTTTGAATATGTATTTATATACATTTCAAATGTCAAAATGTTAAATTATTTAATTGGCAGTTAAACGAATTTAAATGTAGTGGCACATGCAACAACTAATTCACAAAAAAAAAAAAACCAAAATTAGTTTTTAGATACAGTTTGAAATTCAATTTACGCTTAGCAAAAACCCAATCACCCAAAAAAAAAAATACATCTAAAAATTATTCTAAATTGATAAGCAATTTCAATTTTACAATTGAAAAACCTAAAAGACAAGCATATATACATATATACAAACAAAAAAAAAACCATAAACTTTGCATATTATTAATTATAGTTAATCGCAACAAAACTTAAATGTTTCTCTGCCCTTAACCCCCCTTTAGTAACCAAGCAAATATTATAAGTAACAAAGAAAAGTCTGTTAACTGTGTCATTTTATTGTGTATCTTAAAAAAAAAGAAATGCAATTCTTAACTTGTTTATTTAAATTAATTTTAATTTAGCTCTTAAGCTTAAATTTAAGCATAAGGGTTTAATTTGGTGCAGGGCGCCGGCGCCCTAATTATTTGGTACATTTGGTAAAAAAAAAAAATGTAGCTAGCATGGAGCACTTTTTGAAATACCTTTTAATTGTTAACTATACCGGTAAAAACTTTTGTCCTAGCTGATATGTTTAAGAAATTGTGCTAAATTTTGATAGTTACCTATTTTCAATTAGCATATACCTACATATATATATATATATATATATATATACATATATATATATATAGCTGCATATATGTGTAACTGTGTTGTTGTGTAAAGACCACTACAAATAATTAAAATATCCAATCCATACATATATATTTACTTGAGTTACTTTCTCAATCTGTCTCATTCTGCTCAATCTGTCTCCAAGTTGAGTGAGTTTTGACAAGTCACATTAAGTAAAAGAAATGTGTATGAAATTTACATATATTTATAAATATATAACAAATCTCTTGAGCGACGTCTATATATTATATTTTTGGATATTCAAGTATAAATGAGCCCAGACCAACTCGATTGATTTGTTGTACTAATTACTTACTTATTAGACCACAAATTTCCAATTATTTATGTAGCACATCTCCAAAAGTTTAACACACATTTGTGAAACTATTTACGCTTAAAAAATAACCTTTGTGTAACAAGGAAAATCCATTTAAGAATTAGCTAAGCAAAAGTCATACAAATTATATTATAACATTTGTTTACGCAGCATAAAAAAAATTCAAACTTAATACAAAATTAAACAAACCCAAAAACAATTGAAGCATTTTTTCGATATATGTATTTTCGAGAGACCTTTAAAAAGAAATTGGAAATAAAAACATTATTTTGTGTTAAGTTAAAAAAAAAAGTTAACAATTTGATATAAATTTTCCTTATTGTATACATTCCAGCATACAAAATTATCCTTATGCAATTTAATTTCTTTTTAACAATACTGTGATAACAGATTTCTTCAACTAAAAAAGCTATCCCTTAAAACTAAATTTAACATAACTAAAATAAAATAGAACAAATAACTTCGAAGATTTTAACAACGCGTAACATAAAAAATTAAAAAAAAAAAAAACCCTAATATAAAATAGCAATCAATCAATTTAACCAGCTCCTGATAAGTTCCGGTTATTCTTAAACTATGCAAAATCCCAAAGATCAAAATAAACTGCATGTCTTGAAATTTTTTAATCTAAGACTTATGAACTTAAACGAAAATGTTAACTGACACAATCCAATAACCTTTTACCCAAATATAATATGCAAATTATAATAGAAAAAACATTCTCTTGATTGTAATAATAGCAGAAACAATAAAAACAAAACACAAAACAACATCTAAATCTATTTATTTTTATCAATGGCAATCTAAAGTAAGTGTTTCCCACTAATTTTAAATTAAAAATCATGACACATTGTTTAAAACGTTTATATGCATTTTTCAATTATTTGACTCATACATTGGTTTTTATTTTATTTTTTTAACCATCACTTCTTTTGTTTTACTTTTATAAGTTTTTGTTACACTTTATGTAGGTATTTTTGTTTTTTTTTTTTAAGTTGGTACATACGGATGTCCTTTTATAGGTTATCATTTTTTTAATCTTTGCATTTTCAAGGCTATTTGGTGTGCCTTAGTTCTTAGGTATGACAATTGGGCAAAATTATTGATTAGTTTTAAAGTAGTTTTCTTTAGATATTTCTTGCTTGTTTTTGTTGGTGTTGTTCATTTATTATTTTAAAATGCGGGCGCATTTAGGCGTGAAAGTTAAAATTTAAAATTTTCGTTTATATAGTAAAAACAAAATATGTAAATTTTTGCAAATATCATGAATCGCAAATGCTTGAGTCTCGCTTAATAGCACACCAATCAGATCGTACTGTATGTAGTATATTTTTCTTTTCGATTTATTTGTATACATTTCATGTTGAAAACAAGCTAGAATATATATATCAAGTTTGTTCTTAATTGGATTCATATTAAAGTTTCCTAGAATTTGTTAAGTACGATAGTTAAAACTATATGAGTTTTTTAATGTCTTTTTGTTTTTTTTTTATCAAACTTTAACTGCAAAGAGACTTTTGAAAGTTCTGAGTGTGTGTGTGTGTGTTGGTGTGTGTGTGCTTTACCTGTTATTTGGGGCTTACTTAATTTTTACCAGGGTTTTGTTTAATTAAGATTTTGCTTTTTATCGTGTCTAACTAATGCATTTTGGAGTTTGGTGTTTTGGTTATTTCTGTGGAATACATTTATGAAAGCTCATAGATTGCGCATAATAAACAATTGTTTGTTGAGTTTTATGTTTTTTTTTTTATGGGGGCATTGGATAACATGGGGTTTTTAACTGTGGAGTTTTTAACTTCAAGACTTATTTTTCAACTCAACATATTCAACTAACAGACAAGCCATTTAATGAAAAACATATAAAAATATTTTAACTGCTTTATAAATACCACTGAAGCTTTGTTTGGTTTTTGGTTTACATTTTTTTTAATTTTGTAGTTTTTCTTATGTATTTATGTATGTGTTTGTAATAAAAATATGTATATGCAAGCAACAATTAAGCTCAATACTGAAGTTAATCACAAACTTATTGATTGTGAAAACTTAACTTCAATTATTTATTAAATACTATATATATTAAGCAATACATTTTTTCGAAATTATGTAGACGATATAAACTTAATTCTTGAAACTAATATTCCATCGTAAGACTATTGCAAATTTGTTGTAGAACTTATATAAGTTTTGTTTTGTACTCATAAATTATTAAAACGCTGTTCACATTATAAGCCAAAAAAAATTTCTTAAACACTTTTGCTTTTGTTGAAGCATTTTAGTTAAGTTTGCAAACATTTTTATTTTCGCTGAAAATTCGAATATTCGCATATTGTGTAGGACTATTATATATAATGCCATATAATTATTATAAATGTATGTCGCAAAATTAGTTTCACAGTTCCTTAAATCTGAACGCTTCACAAAATGGTAAACGTATCTCAATTATCGTATAACATTTCGCATTTTGTGTTCTACAGTATATTTGTGTTTGTGTGTAGGTGTGTGTGTATTGGATTGTGTATTTGGGAGTGTGTGTGTGTTATAACCATCATTGCCAAAAATGTACTTAAAATATTTTTAATATCATTTTCTTTTGTTGTATATGTAGTTCATGTGCAAAATCTATTTTCAAGTTTGTATTCTATTTGCCGGATCAGCTTAGATCACCCTATGCATTACCCAATATACTCAGCTTAAGTATTTGCCATTGGATTTATCCAGTGTTATTCTCGCTTAATGAAAATTACAAAAATTTTAGGTGTTCTCCTAAAACACCATTTTTAATGTTGTTCACTTTATTTTTGGACGGGTCTCTGCGGTGATTTTGTCCTTTTGCTTTATGTTATTATAAGAGTTTTCCCTTGAAATATTTCTTTCAATATCTTCTTTTCATTTTTTTTTTTTTTTGGAACAGCTTGTGTGCATTTGCGAAATTCTTGTTTTGTTATTTTCTCATTTGGGGATTAGGCAGTGAAAGTAAGTTATTTTACTTTGCTCTTCAAAATGCACGTGCAGCGCTGGAAATTAAATAAATGGCAGAATACGAATGATTTCCTTCACTAATTAATATATATATTCTCTAAGTTAAATTCAGCTGAAATCCTAGTATACTCCTAATGGGAACATTTACGTATAAGTACTCTGTCTCGCTTTGACAATAAATTAAATTTTAATTTGGGATAATTAAATATATTCATTGGTTTAAGCATAGTCGAAAGATGAGCATATTTAGCGGTAGTTTGAGGGTATTCCTACAAAACTATCGATGGTGTTACAGTTATTTATCGCCTTTCACTAACATTTTTAGCTGACTGACAGATTTAAATCAATTAAATAAATGCAGACTAGATTTTTTTTTGTTTATATATTATCGACTATTGTGTGGCTTCAACTGTCGATAGTTCTGCAGTACTGTTAGAGATTTGGAGTATGTGGTTTCTGCATGATTGAGGCGGCATTCGTGTCATTATTTGAACGCAAATTGGTTAATTGAAATTTGTTAATTGCTTTTTTGCCAAATACATTTTGCACTTGAATGGCGCTTAAACACTCTCCTCTTTGGTGGCGGTGCTGGTGCTGCTGCCCCAGAAGCGATCGAAACGGTCACGTGCCTTCTCCAGCACATCGGCGGCGGCTGAACGTGCCGTGGACGCCGTTGCTGTCGACGAGGATGATGAGATGCCCGGCTCCGGCTTAACGCTTGTATCGCAGCGGACTGCCACGCCCGGTTGGGTGGGCGTCAGCGTTTTGCCATAGGCGGCAGCGCTGGTTGTGGGGCTGCCGCTGGACTTCCAGGCTGTGTGTGTGTGTTCAACGTTCAGTGGATGGCAGTGGAGGGGGGAAATAGTTGTGGAAATAGTGTTTTGTAATGTTACGCAAAGGAACTACGCATTGATACGCTATGTGGAATTACGCATTTTGGCTTAGCAATTTTTTGTTTTGTTTTTTGTTTTTTTTTTATTTTGTGTTTTTGTTTTTTTTTTATTTGGCTTAATACTGAGAGAGGGAAAAGTTTTTTTGCATTATATTTACGCTTAGTTTTGAGATTGGCATTTGGCTGGTGTTGCGATTTGGTATTTTGACGATTGCTTAACGATGATTTGATTTTTGGTTGGATTTTTGATGATGGTTGTGAGTAGCGATACATACATATACATATACAGATACATATATTTAAATACGTGTTAATATAGAAATATTTGTAAAAGCGATTTTTGGTTTTTTCTTGTGTGTTTATTTTTTTTTTGTTTTTTTTTTTTGTTTACTTATGTCGACTTCATATTTTGTTTTTGGTTTTTTTTGGTTGGATTTTATGGAAGTTGCGTTTATTGAAGCGTGCTTAAAGGCTTACCGTCCATTTTAGCCTGTTCGGTTAGTTGAGGCGGTGCCGATTGTGGTGGCGGTGGTGGCTTTTCCACCGGTGTCGACGCTTTAATCTCGCTCTGAGGTCGGCTATAGTTCTCGCCTGCAAAAAAAAAATGGTTTTTAGAAAATGGCATTGATGAAAAGTAATCATTTTTATTTAACAAAAAGTGCACTTTACCCTCTTTGACATTTTGTGTTACAGTAAATGTCTTGCCAGTGTCCAAGGGTACCGTCCAGTTGACTGGATCGGGTGAGCGCATTATAATCTGCTCGGGCGACTTAACCCTTGTGGGCTCCGGGGGCGATTTAACCAACGGCTCATCGGGCACCTCGGGCACTGGCTGTGGACTGCAGCTAGAAATTGAAATAGCTGTTTCACGGCCATCTTCACCCTCGTCTGTTGGCGTTGAAAAAAATTATGAAAAATGTAACGAAATTGTATATTTGATTTAATACGATTAGTAAAAAACATTTTCAAAACACGCATTAAATGTTCGTTTAATTTTATGCTGCTGCAGCTGTTGAGTTGGTTTTTGGTTTCTTTATATTTTGTTAAAGCAAACTTTGTGATCGAGTTTATATAGGTTAGTAGTTGTAACTTAAAATCGAAATGTATATTTGAAACGTTTTCTGTTTTCTTAAACATAAAATTATAACTTAGTTTTAACTTAAGCTTAATGGAACTTAGTAAAATAAAGCTTTGTATTAAGCATAAAGCTTAAAAGGCAACCAAATTCGTTAGTAAAAATTTAATTGAAATTATAATTTCTTTGCTTTGGTTTTTTATTAATTTCTTTTTTTTTATTATAAAGCGCACAAGAGGAATAAAGAACATGCCACATTCAAGAGACAATTAACACAGAAAGGCGGCAACAATTACATTCAAATGCTTATATAATATAATTATAGAATTACTACTTTGAGTATGCATAAAAATTAGGAGCAAAATAGTTTTGAGTTGAAAAATAAACATAGAATGTTTCTGAACTGCCATAGAATGGCAAAGTGTTAATGTGTGTAACAGGCAACGACGACAGCTTGTAAATGGTATAGAAAGTCAGTAGTTAATAACACCTTATTATACTTCAAGTCCTTTTCTTATAATAAATATTATTTTCATGTTTTATATAAACACATGATTAATACGCAAAGTACCTGAAATCTTTCTTGCACTAACAAAAATATCCCATCTCAATGCAATTTGTCACTTAAGAAAAATGATTTTGTGATATTTAACTAAATTATAGAAAATAAATTAAAATAAAATAAATTATATACAATTATTAATCTCATTTTTCTGTTTCTAAAAAATTTAAAATATTAAAATAATTTATTAAATTAATCTACTCTACTAATCTGTAGTTTTTCATTTATCATCATGTAGCCTGAATGATGTAGAGTGTTTTGTTGTATATTTATATATATAAAAAAAAGATAGTACTAGTTAGGTAAAGGACACTAGGCCAGCTATATAAAAAACTATAGATATATATATAGCACACATATAGCAGAGTATTAAGTAAAAACTAGAAGAGTTGTGTGATAAAGAAATTAGATAAAATTACTACAAATGATATATGAGACAGAGATGAAAACGATACTTGGGCTGACTTAGACATACGGCTGAAAGACAACATGTACAAACATTGATTACAACAACAACTAACATTTAGTAACACGTAACGCTTTTTGGGTAAACAACTTTGCAACAAATACTAGAATTTTGAATTTTGGTTTACTTTGGACAACCCTGTGGAATAACGATACAAAACACACTCAATTTTAATAATAAATCAGAGCTATGCCAATCTTAATAAATATATAAAAATACAATTTTTGAATTTTCCAATCAACTAAGGTACACACACGCACACACATACACACACACATGATTCCACATGGCTGTTGAACGTAAAAGGAGAAAATGATTGGTGCCGCCCAATTTCAATATGCGAATTCGTAAATCATAATCATAATTTCATTACTCAACACTAGATCGTGTACAACACAGTTTTTGACAAGGTGTAAAATGATCAATTAGTTAGTATTAATTGGTATTTGATTTTTTTTTTTTTGTTTTTTTTTTTTGGTTTTGTTTACAAAAGTTGCAACACAAACATTTCGCGCATCAGATGTCATTTTACAGCATTTCCATTTTAGATAAGAGATTTTAAGGGTGTATCAAATTGATTTTTTTATTGCAGAGAATTTTTTTTTTTTGTTCAAGTTTTGCGGACAAACTCTACTCACTTTCAGCCAATTTTCTATCCTGACCTGGTACCGTTAGCCGTTTGATGTTGATGGTGACAGGTCTGGTGGGTGCCGTTGTTGCTGTTGTTGTTGTTGTTGCTGTTGTTGTTGTTGTTGCTGTTGTTGGAACCGATGTTGTCGTTGTTGTTGTTCTGGTTGCCGATGTTGCTGCCTTGTCAGTTGTTGTTGCTGTTGCTGCAGCATCTTGTATTGGTTGCTGCTTCTGTTTTTGTTGCTGTTGCTGTTGCAACTGTTGTTGTTGTTGTTGTTGATTTTGTTTGTTTTGTTGATGCTTCGCACTATTTGCACTACTACCGCTACCAGCACCAACTTGACTACCATTACCAATGCAACTAATATTCGATCTATCTTTATCTTTCTTACGCATTTGCTGCTGTTGCTGCTTTTGCTGTTGCTGCTGTTGTTGTTGCTGTTGCTGTTGCTGTTGCGCTGCTGTTGCAGTTGATTTGCTGTTTATTTTGTTGGAGCTCTTGCATTGTGATATATGTGATTGATTAGCATGATTAGCATTGGATGTAGCTGATGTACGGCCGGCTGTTGCTGCTGTGGCTTTTGATGTTGCTGTTGCTGTGGCTGTTGCTGCTGTTGGCGCTGCGGCTACTTTACCGTTAGGCGGTGGTAGGGAACTACTTTTAATGCGGGATTGGAATGTTGTGGATAAGGTTGCTATAAAAACGTAAGCAGTTTTTTTTTTTTGTTTTGGTTTTTGTTTTTGATTTGGTTTTGGTTTATGCGACGAGTTTGGTTTTTTTTTGTTGTCATATTTTTGTTTTTAGACCAAAAACAAAAGGCACATGGAAAAACAAATTTGAATATGAATTTTTGTTTTAAATATATTATTTTCATTTCTTTCTTTTTATTAACGGCGAATTAAAAATGCAACGCAAATAAAGGCAAAACAAAAAATGTAAGTTCATAAAATATATTAATTAAATTAAAATACGCACGATTGATTTTCGCGTCGATTTAAAAATCTTTTTGTTAGATCATGTTGAGAGTTACCAAAATGGGTTAGTCTACTTATCAAAAGCTACCATTCAGAATTTGTATGTTAATATAAAAAAGACAATGATTTAATTTAAAATACCTTACGTGTTATTAAAAAAAAATGTGTGCCCTGAAAATTTTAAAATCGTAATTTATGTTTTCTCAGGGATGCCAAGAATTTGTTTTATTCCACTTTTAGCTAACCGTTCGATGCTTAAGCAAATATTGTTCTCAGGTTTTATTTACAAATCTTGTAGCCTCACAAAAGTTTTTGCCTTCAACGTCATAACACCATTGCAGAGAATAATATGTCATATTCATATCTTATCCTTTTTTTGCATTTGCTGTTAGTTTGATATTTATTGAATTTTTACAAAAAGTATTGTGTCAAATATTTTATATATAGTTTAATTATCTAGTCTGCAATGGTATTTAAACTTTGGCGTGCCAAAGACTGATTTTTTTTTTTCACTTTTAGAATATTTAAATTTAATTTATAATCAACATATGGTACACTCTATACATTATTTCCACATAACAAGACATTGTTATTAGAACACACAAGCGTATGGCATAGTTGGAAATAAATGTATTATATATAAAGGGTTAGAGTCACAACACGCACAACTTAATCAATATTTTTGAGGTATTCTTAAACAGCGTATTTTGTTAGTATTACTTACAATTTTGTGTTAGTAGTTAATTATGATTTTAGTATGGATTGGTTTATGGTATTTAGTTTTATAAATATTTTTTGTTCACTCAACATGCTAAACTATAGAATGTTTATTCGAATGACCAATCCAACGCTTCATTACAGAACAGTAAATAAATTTTGAAACTAAAGGAATACGATTAAAATTAAAAAAATTTGGAAACTAAACCGCATAACCATAGACTAAACTAACAGAGATTTATGAACGAACTTTAGACGTATTTTGTTAGCTATTTATTTGGTTTTTTGTTTTTAGACACTTAACTAATGTTAATTTCCAGTTGAAGTAAGTTTCGAAATGAACGTACAAACTTGCGGTGTGTGGATAAATACTAAAAACTATAGTTGATAAGTAAAAATTATTGCAAATTAACCGAACAACGAAATGAAAACCAATCTAATCTTAACTAATGATATATATGCAAACTAGGATTAAATCAATTCAAATACGAAATAAGTCAAAACAAAACACAAGGCAATGAACCAACGTACGAAAGATTCGTGCGTTTTAAAATATATATATAATTTTTTGAGTATTTTCTTTTTTTTTTGGTTTTTTGTTTGTGGTTCTGCGCAACGTTAAGCTACTTACATGGGCGTGGCTTACGTTCAGTTCCGGCGGATGTCGTCGGTGCCCTTTTACGGTTTGCGGGTGCTTGGCTCGCCGAGCGTATCTGACGCTTGGGTGATTCATTCTCAGCGACGCCAGGACCCACAGATTGTGAGCGTGCTGAGCCACGCAAAATGAAGGTGAAGAGATGTGGTTTTGATTTTTGAGACGGTTTTTGGTTTTGTTTTCATTTCAGTATTCGATTGGTTTGATGATAAAAGTACGAGTTGTATGTTTTAATTTCGCATTTGACAAAAACACATTTTAAATATGAATGATGTGTGAATTATGCATTTCTACAAAGTGTTCTTTACAAGTCACTACAAATTAAAGTTGTTTTTTATGGTCACGACTCTATCTAGCTTTTCATTTACAATCACACAGTTCACGCATCAATACCTTAAAAAGCCACGATTTTAAAATTAATATGACCCAAGCTCAAAATAGTTTTCTCATATTAATAATAATTTTAATAGAAGCAAATACTGCCCCATTGTGACTGGATTGAATTTTTATTGTTAATATTTAATTAAGTTCAGAATTATTATATTCTATATCCTACATATTTAGTTCTTTAATTACCCATTTATTTAAGTTCTCGAATAGTCTAGGAATGTTTAATTTAATATTATTTAGTATTTTGTAAGGGTTATTTTTTTTTGTATCTCAACTGTTTTTATAGTTTATTAATTTTTTAGTTAAATATTTAAACTCTTTCTGTAAAAATCACCCAGTTATTAAAGGTTTTACAAATTACCTTACCCGTATGAATACTCTCCATAATTTAGACTATTTATATATAAGTTTGTATACATTTATAAAAGTGTAGACATTCTATATAAAATCGTATGCATATTTTTAAAATAAATATGCAAGAAGCAAACACTGTCATAAAAAGAAATCATTAATGAAGGCAAGCTACACTTCAAGAAAAAAAAATGCTGTGCACAAATCGCATAATCGAAACATTTATTTAGTGCACTTGAAAGTATATTGAAAATTCTTTGTAAAAAAAATTTCCAACTTTTCTGTAGAATGCAAAGCAAATCTTAAAAGCAGTTAAGCAAAAGATTTTGTGATACAAATTAAGAAATAAGTTTAAAGAAATAATTTAACGTGTATACTTATTGTTTTTGACGTATAAAATTGTGACCTGCATCGCTTAGTGGGTATTAGAAAGTGCTTGTGTAACTATGTATTAATTGTTGCTTAGAAATATATTTCTATTAAAATGTTATGTGTAGTTTTGTCTTGCTAGTCAGCCACAGTTTATATATATATAGATAGATACATATATATCAGATATTGGCAATTACTCACATTTGAGGACCTTTTTGGGACTGCCCTTCTGGGGGCTGCCCTTCTGAGGCGAACCGTGACGCGAAAGTGCCGTCTTCTTGGGACTTCCGCGCTGAGATTCGGATTCACGTTTGGTGATGGCAGGCATCAGTTTCTCCCGCGTGGGTGAAGGCAGCAGAGCGCCCTCCTCGACATCTGCTAAATTAATAGAATTCGGAATTACGGAGCTGCACTTAAAAACTAGAGTTGGGCGCGTGTCGATAAAAAAACGACTCAGAAAAACACTATAAAATGTGCCAGGTAATCGTAATGAGTACCTTTTGGATTTGTATTCAAACGTGTATAAAACATGCGCCCATCTCTAGTTATTATCATCAGAGCTTACCCGGACCCGTGGTGCGCTCCAAATGATGGCGAATGTTGCTAAAACGTGCTGGCAGTGCGGAAATCTCATCCTTATTATCAAATGAATAGGCTTGGCCAGGAACTCGTGGCTTTTGTGGCTGTGGGGTTTTTTGCAATGGCGTTGATTTTTTATTGTTCTCCTGTTCCTTCTCCTCCTTGGTAATAGGCCTACATAAAGTAGTTAGTTAAGTCAGTTAAAGTATATAAAATTATAGTAAATTATGTGAATAACTTCACCTGTGCACAGTGGATGCTAAGGACAGTGCTGATAGCGAGCTGCGCTTGGAAACCTGATCCCATAAATCCTTTTGCTTCTTATACAATTCCGGATCGATTTCTATGCCCCAGCCGCGACACTAGAAATTAAGAAAAATTATAAATTATATATAAATAAAGAAGATGCGCTAATTAACCTTATATTCGCCAGCTTTCTTGCGCAGCTCAACCATCTCCTTGAACCACAAATCCAAATTCGGCTTCGAATGCGGCGGTGCGCTGCCATTCATGACAACCAGCTGTCCCTGGTCAGGAGCAGCACCCACCTGTTGTTTGTTATCATCCTTCACAGCCGATGTGGCAAATCCAAAGTTCTCCTTTTTCGTTATGAAATGATTGAGACGCTCCTGATCTATTGCTTGCGAAAACGGACGTGTGGTAATTTTGCGCTCCACAAAATTCACTTGTCTGCATAAAAACACATTTAAAATCAGAACACATATATACAAAAAAAAAAAAGGACAGACAAAAAGACAAAAATGGTATAATATGAAGATGAATGTTCGTGACAAGTGCGACACGTTTTGCAAGTGGGTTATTTTTTGCATGGATGGAAAATGGGTGGGTCTATGATGATTGCCGTTGCTTTGGGTGGTTGGTTGGTGGCATCTCTGGTATGGTTGAAGCTCATGAGCATATGAGATTGAGATATATATTGATATTGAGAATTTATTCAAAAAAAATATATATGTATTCAATTAAATTGTTATCATACTTCTCATGTGTTTTTCTATCTTCCGTATCGCTAACCAACGGCTCCAGCTCATGCAGAGTAGCTGAAAGCACACAGATAAAAGATTTAAAACAACTCTGTACCATCTAAATACAAAACGCAATTCAATTGTTTTTTTTTTTTTGCTGACTTTCATCATTTACATAAAGATAAGAAAAATATAAATAAATATACGAGTAATTAAAAGTATTAATTTGCTTCAAGTGTTAACTAAAAGGACCAAAGGTATTGTTAGGATAACAAAAATATACTTTTAAGTTTTGCAAATGTGTTTCGGATACTCTCAAAACCATTTCAACTGAGAACTGGGTGAGTTTTTGTACAGCAAATTAAATGAGCAGAAAAAGGCGCTAAGTTTGTGGTGGTTTTGTGGGTGATTGTGGTTTTTTTTTTTTTAGTTGTGGTTAGTGGTGTTTCTTGCTAATCTGGCGCAAAGTTCAGAATTCTCAACAAATGATAATAGAAATCAACAATAATTAGCAGCATTTATATTATTTGATAAACAAAAGTAACAAAATATTTATATTCAATTTGTTTGCATGTTTTGAAGCGTGTTCGGTGTTTTTGGGTTATGTGGGGCTGGGGTCACTTTTTGGAATATAGAACGAAATTCGAACCAATTTTTTTTTTATTTTTTGTTTTTTTTTTTTGAATATACATACAAAAATATAAACATTTCAAGTTCAATGCAGCGCAGTGTTATTATATTTTATTTAAAATGTTGTTTATATTTATATTTGTTTTTTTTTTTTTTGTATTTTGAAGCACTACTGCCAATTATTTTCAGGCTGCACTAAAAAAAGCTTCTCAAGCTGGAGACTTAAAGGCAAGACTTAAAAGCTTTGCAACGGAAGCCACTTTATCAATTTGCACTTGCATTTCATATGATATATATAACATATATATTAGCTATATAAATTATGTTAATTTTTTGTATATGAGTATAGATTTCGATTTTGGGCTTACGTTTTGGTTTTGTCTTACCTAGGTTCTTGGTCTTAACTGTAAATTTGTGTTTTGTTAAATGTGTCTGTGTTTTTTTTTTTTATAGAAATTGAATTTTGATATACATATATGAAATGAAAATATAATACATATATTTGTAATTAATCTTGAATTAAGCTCATTCTATTTGTTATGCAGGATTCTCTATATTATATCCAATATTAGAAAAAATAATACAAAAAATCATGATGACAATTTTCCGATACCCTGTCAGTTAAAAGGTTAAATCTCTGCTAAACTCACTGTTTTATTAACCGATACGTCAAATATTCTATCTTGAATATATATATATTTAATTATTTGATATATCTCTTCTGAGTTTCAATTCACTTTATAAAGCAAGCTATCTTATAAATTTTTAAATAGCTATTTTAGCTAACTGAGTAAAGTACTTTGTTATGTACGATAAATGCTGATAAAATGATGCTGAATAATGCATGATGCTAATTCCATTTGGTCGTTGTTTCACGCATGCAACTAAAGCCAACAAAAAAAACTCCTACGCTTTTACAAATAAAAAAACAAACATATGGAAAAATAAATACATTTTGTTGAAACCAAAATAAAAAAACAATTTCACACAACCTGCGAACGCATGCTCCAACTACACTCAGATATTTTTTTTATCACTTGCGTAAAATTGCATTGATACGTGTTATTGAGGTAAATTATTGGGTTCTTATTTGACCACAGTTGACCAAAGAAATTTAGTTTTCATTTCATTAAATTAAGTATCGATCAATGGAATTTTACGTTTCGCATCAACATAAACGAATATGTCAGGTAATTTACCGTGTAGCACTTGTTGTACTTGGTTTTTTTTTATTATTTAGCACTAAGAAAAATGAATTTAGTTCAACACTTACGTCAGCTTTTGGCTATATAGAGATATTCTTGTGTGTGTGTATTTCTTTTAGGAAGGAATTTAGCATAATTTCGTTCTATATGAAATAGATATTTAGACTTCCAAAGAGAGAGAGAGAGTAAAGATTGCTAACTGCTTGAAAATAAATAATTATTATTTATAAAAGCCGTAAATAAAAATATTGCCTTAAGAAATTAAAAATAAATGTGTGTGTACCTATTTAAATTTTTAGACTAAAATGAATAAAACATTTTGTGTTTAAAAAATATGTTTATATCAAGGGTGACTTAAGCTTATAAATTGGTTCGCATATATAATATATATATATATATATAAATATATTTATTAATATTGTTACGAAAGTTGAATTTAATGTACATCTAATGAGATTATTGGATGAAAAGCAAAAATTTACGACGACCAGTACATAAAAAACTTGATAATCGTTTTTGTTTTTTTAAACAGTTTTTAGCAAATATTTAGCTTTTTGGTAGTGTTGTAAAGAGAAATGTTTTGACTACTTGTAATTTACCAACACTATTCAACGCATCAAAATATTAGGCATGAAATTAGTATTAAGATTAATTTTTTATATTATTTTTGGAAAATTCAGCTCAATGCTGCTGCCAACTGCGCAAATTTCATTTTCAAATGAATTAAATCAAAATATTATATTGAGTTCTTCAAAAAAAACTGCGCGCTCAACAATTACTTTTCAATAAATGTTAGTTAATTAATAATGATTTGAATTTATTATTTATTGTTATTTAAAAATTAGTACTTAGTAAAAAAAACTCAAATATAAATTATTATTTTTAGTACGCTTTTTGCTGTTTTTAGTAAGTACATACATATATACGAGATATTGAAAGAAACTATGCGCTAATAGGATATTTATGTTGTTTTTGTTTTGTTTTTTGTTTTTTTTTTTTTAGTTTTTTAGTTATATAAGTATGTATGTAAATGCTTAGCGACGACATATTGCTGTCGCACCTTCTTTCTGATTTGTTGTACGTTTTTTATGCACCGTTGGCAAGCCGGCACCTATCGTTTGATATTGATGTGTGTGACTGTGCTGCGGCTGGCCCGGCTGGCCGGAACGGATCGCGCCCAATGATATTGACTTTCTTGGGTAATCGCCGGCCGCCGCCCTCGCCGTCGTCGTTACGTTTGAATCGTTGCCCTTAATGCGTCGGACATTGGGCCAAACGAATTGCAGGCGATACTCAGTGCTCAATTTTGTGATGGTCTTTTTCAATAGGCCATTTGACTCACCCGCCTGCGAAAGAGAAGAGCAGAATTCACAAGAGACGAGAAGACCAAACAAACAAATCAGAGAGACAAAGAACAAATTTTGGAAGAGAAAACGAGAGAAAAAGAGAGAGCAATTGCAATTACGCATTGAGTGTTTTTTTTTTAATAAAGTTACAATTGATTTTAATTATTATTAGCATTAGCATTTAATTAGTTGTAGTTATGGGGGACGATCAGAGCACAGATAACATATAAAAAAAATACAGAGAAAGAGAATGTGTTAGTTAAAGAGAACGAGAGAGAGATAGAGAGAGAGAGAACGAGAAAGGAAGAGAGAAAAAGAGAGAAAAATACACATAGTACAAGTATAATTTGTAAATTTTCACATATAATTTTAATAAGTTCTAAACATTGAATACTTAATCTTAAAATACTAAACTTATGCAAAAAATCTATTTACACAGGCAAAATTAAAAATGCATATATAAAAAAAAGAAGAATTAGTAAAATTAGTCCCTAGATTTAATAGTTTATTAATTTAGATTTAATAATTAATAATTTATTTATTTATAATTTATTAATGCCAGACTAACATCAGCCTAAAGCAACAGGTTTAATTTGGAAACTATAAAAAATGCAGTTTTTCTCTCAAGAAAATATTAGCATATTTCAAGCTGTCAAAATTTAGAAAAAGGGCTTAAAGGTTGCCATTTTAATCATTAAGTAAAGTCAAGTTTCTGTAATTCCTGCTTGAAATTCATTTATTGATTAGC
Organism: Drosophila dives; assembly: GCA_035042365.1. NCBI lineage: Eukaryota > Metazoa > Arthropoda > Insecta > Diptera > Drosophilidae > Drosophila > Drosophila dives. Next base: position 2,481,917 of record JAWNLJ010000439.1, read on the forward strand.
TATGAAAGAATTCTGAATATATTTTGAAAACTGTTTTTAACAAGAACTGAATATTAATTACACCGTTCGATAATTGGTATGTTTATATCGAACGTATAATGAAGGCAGGCAAACTTAATGTGATATAAATCAAATAAAATACTAAAAGAAATAATGCTTCAATATTATGCAAACAAGTATCAGAGATATACATACAAAAAACCGATAGACATATGGAAATCAATAAACACTGGTAAAGGCAACTTATGCAAATGCTGATGAGTTTTGCAGATTAAAAATGTACATTCAGGTCGAGTGTCTGTCTGTGACTGACTTACTGACGCTCTGCAAGTCAACTCAATGGCACTTTTACCACACACACACACACACACACTCACTCACTCAGTGACTACATAAATTTCCGATGGCTACAATGGCGCGACAAAAACCAGTTACGATTGTAACGACGTGTCTAACTAATACACTTGCACATCTATGAAAGAAATTGGCTTTAATGCAAGGCGCAGGAAAGGCCAGGAGAGGCAGAGATGGTGGAGTGGGGAGGCAGCTGATAGACAGCGACAATGAAAAAGTACTAATAGAAATTGTTGCGCGTCGCTTGGTCGACAGTTCCAATGGCTTGGTCCATTGGTCCAATGAATCGCACACTATCTAGGATCAGTGTGGAAGGGTCGGGCAGTTTTTTTTTTACCCCTTTTTTTATGTATGTGGCGCCATGACAAGGCATAAAATCATACTGGTTAGCAATTTTGTTGGCTAACAACTATGAAAGGGCGTTGCCGTTGCAGATGCTCGCATTTAGATATCCATACAAATAGAAAAAGGCAAAATATATATAGATATATATATATATATAACTTTACAGTTGTACGACACATGCATTAGAGTATTGAACAAGTTGACAGTCTCGGGCAGAACTTTATTCTTAACATAAAAAAATTGAAGCTAAAAATTAATTGAATTATCAGTGACAATAGCTGAAAGGGCACATTTTCAATTTAAGTGCATGCTTTAAATTTAATCTTTTGTCAACTTTTCAATATTTTCAATTTTCAGCCATGTTCAGCTTTTGTCACTGAGATTTAATTATCGGCGACACATGCATAAAATAAGCCTTAAACATACTTTTTTAGCATTATGGCAGGCGCACATAAAAACATTGGTATTTACATAGTTAGTTATATGCATATGGGGTGTACAATATTGGTTGATCATCCCTTAATATAATGACAATAGATGCTGCATTTATGTAGCTGACAATTGTGTACCTGTTTTCTTGTTGGTCCATCGACCTCCGTTGCCATAGGATAGGGGCGTCCATTGGGCACAACGGGTGGTCCCTCCGATTTGCTGCGGCGCGAAGGTGTGCCGCGCTCCTCCGACTGCGAAAAAAGTGGGGGGTGAGGCAGATAAATAACAATATATAACAATATATATATATATATATATGGGTGTTTGTGTGCTTGAGTTAATTAGCAGCTCATTAATATTACGCATATGGCATGCGGACGTGATCAGGTAACACACAAAAACAGGAACAATAAACAGTCTCTCAACGCCAGTGGCCCAAGTGAAACTCAATTAATTATTTATTGTCGGTGTGTGTGTAATAAAATACAACCACACACACACCCACAACATAAAAAAAATATGTACGCATATACATATATATATTTAACTATGTGTATTTGGTCCTTGGTGTCCTTGTGTGCAACATGTGAGCATTTTTAATTAGCGGTAACACAGCAAACCCGTCGGCAACGGGCAACCACATCAGCCTCGAATTTGTGGCCTGCTTTATTTTTATGCGGCATTCGACTTTGGCTTATGGTCACCCACACATACACAACGCAATCTTCTGCATAAGCGAATTACCCCTAATGGCAAACTAAGCAAAAAGTTATGCATTTTTTTTTTGTATTTACTCTTTATTAAATTCTCATAATACATATAAAAAAAGAGGCTAACTTTTAATTCTGCTAACGCACTTTGGGATGCAGCGTTGCATGCCATTTTATGGAGCAGCTTTTCAATTTATTCACAACACACAAATGTGAACATAACCAGTTTGAATGTATTTCATACATTTTTCAAACATTTTTATTCACAATTTACACAATTTTGAACTTCTCGCAGGCGTTGAGCATTAAATATGCGAATGCGACGTGATAGCATTAGAAAACCCACATTTGCTTTTATCATGCAATTGTGAAATTTAAAAAAGTTTTCTTACTCCAAAGTTTTTTTATGTAACTATTGCAATAGCATATAGTAAGTTCTTGTGCTTTATATTATTTAACTATACTTAATAAATAAGTCAATGCATGGAAATAAGCGCTTCTAACTAAAAATATTTAGTGTGTAATTATTCACATATCAATCAGTCATATTGGATATATTTTTGCTAATCCTAAAACCATTATATTTTTATTATATGTTTTTTCATTTAACTATGATTTATTTTTTCATCTTTAATATAAACAAAACTTTCTACTAATGTATCTTATATTATTTTAAATTTCGTATGCCTACATGTTAAATCTATTTCACCATATTTTTATTTAATATGGTTCGCTGTGGTTGCATAATACATTCTCGTAAAAATCCATTTTAGCCTTGCACATGTATGTATTTTAGAGTACCTCATGTAAAAATGATTTTATGCTACAATTTCCCAGAAGGAAAAGTTATTGCAATACCATGTGGCGTTTGGGCAACGGCAGCCCAACGGCTCAAAATTGCTGTGTGTGTGCGCTTTTCGCAAGGTCAAATTAAAGGTGAATAGATTGTTATATTTACATATATAGTATATGTATGTATATATATATATTATATAATACTTACCCTCGCCGAACGGTGCGCACTGGCATCTCGACGGGCATCTGTATATTCGGATCCTATAATAAACTCGTGCGATTTATATGCTAATTCGGGGCATTTTTTCCGGCGTGGCAATGGCGGCTCATTTGTTGCGCCTGCGAATAAATCGAACAAAAATCGTATTGTTAACATAAATAATGCATTGCCATCGAAACGACAAAGTCAGATAAGTGGACCTAGTTGATCAGATTGATGGCATCAGATTTGATGAATACGCACCAACAAATTGACTTGGATTAGGCGCTGGTGCCCGGCGCACAACCTCCGGCCTCGAATTGCCCGTAAATTCATGCCAACGATAAGTGCTCCTATACTCCGAATGGAGCTGCTGAAAGATAAGACAACAATTTGTGTGGTTTGCAAATTAATTATTAACTTTATGATTGGATTAAATGTGAATGATTTTGGTATTAATGAATTGTAGGCATGCGAGTCTAAAATGGAGAGTTTTTTGCATAAAGATCGTAAATTTTATAATGACGATTTTAGGGTCAAAATATTATTTTTAAATTCATTGTATATATGTCTATACATCTTAGATAATAATAATATTATAAATATTATGTGGGGCAACATGCACCTCGGCCTAGTTGCTCTATTGTGTCTCCTGCTGTGACTACTACATCAATCCTGTTTCAAGTTGAGTGTTTCTTCGATTGCTGATCCATTTGACTTCTCTGTCTGCTAAGAGCAATCAAGAGACCAGTAAGTATTCCAATTCTGTTGTTAATTCGATTAATTTGCTTAATTCGTTTGTGATTATAGCTACCAAATAGACATTTGCCCCGTATTAGACCCAATGACTCTGTCCAATTTGAGTGGCACAGATGTCATTCCTCGTTTTTCAGTTGTGTGTTTTCTATGCCACAATGTGGCATGGCTGAGCATGACTCATGTGTGTGCATTCAAAACAACCAAATCTGAGCAACTTATTAAAACGCAAGCATTTCCGACAAGCCATCAGCATTTTCATTTTCATTTTCAAATATTATAACAATTAAAATGAGCAAAATACCAAGAACTAAATAATTAGCCAAACGCACTGCCCACAAGTAATTAAGCTAAATAGAAAATAAAAAAAAAAAAATATGCACATTCAGCTCAAGTTTTAAAACAAATGCAAATGAAAATATTTTTTGTGGCAGGGTCAGAGCAGGACTGGCGCAATTGGCCAGTTTGGATGGGAAAACGGGCGCGTTGCCAAAACGTAGTTGTCACATTTGCAATGCAGCAATGGTAATCGTAGTCATGTCCTTATTCCACTGCTTCTGCAAACATTTGATAATTGCGGCAAGAAGAAGCCAGCAACAAAAAAAAGCCAATAGCTATGGCCAATGTGTACAGTCGAGACTATGGCTTAATGGCTATGACGGAATCCAAATGCGTTCTAGAGCTCGTAAAATTCGTATCGATTTAAGTGCAGCAACTGCAAAAGGACAACAGACTAAGGACTAAGGACAAAGGACATTTTTAAATTATATTTCGCTGCAACTAGCTGTAAATTGTGTTAAACTCGAAAACAGTCGCAGCGACGGGCAGACAGTCAGTCGGATAGTTGGACTGTTGGAGTTAATTATGGCGTCAGTTGTTTCTTTGTTTTTGGTTTTTTGGTTTTTGTATTCTTTTGGTGGCAAGTTGGCCAAGTCGTTTTCGTATCAGTGGCAGCTTGTGGAATTTACCTAGCTGCGCTACATGTGCGCATTGCTACTTGACGGTATTTTATCGTTGCCATTCTGTGGTACTGCGAAACTAAAAATAATTGCAACTTAACACGCAAAGACAAAGACAATTTCAGTTCACCCAGTTGGCCAGTTCAACCAGTTCACCTACTTCACTCGCCACGTTTACTTTCTCAATGCATTTTTCATTCAAAATGTCCTTTCTCTGTCTCATTTAAATCCATAAGTAGGTCTCCATGCTAAGCACTTAATCGTGCCTGATTACTATAAAGCTACTCAATCAATTTAAAGAACTACCCTTTAATGCATTATCATCGGATGACGTTAAGACTTGGCCAGTAGCTAAATTTTTTAAATTTAAACAGTTATTTATAGATTCAAGGCAAGTCAGACAATTTGGCAAAGCAAAAAGATGACTTTGAAAAACGAACAGTTTTGTATTTAATAAAGAATTAAGGACATTCCTGGCTGAAGAGCATCTCAATTTCAGACTTTTTACTGTTACTCATTTGATATACATTTTCAATCACAATTCAATACAGAACTGCAAATCGAGTTAAAAACCAATTAACCTAATTGTTGTCCAAACTCTAAAAAAGCCTGTAAAATGGTGCACGACCGAAAAACCATTAAAAATCAATTCGCCAGACAATAAATAAAGTTCAGAGGCAAGAAACCACAAGGGAGTTGCAAGCAACTTGTGCACCGGGAACAATTCCCAGAATTAGGTTAGAAATACCACGAATCGTGCATAATTTAGTCGATGAACGCACTTTAATCGATTAATTGTGGGTGGGTTCCCGGGGTATGTTTGTGTGTAAAGAAGAGGAACAAGAAGAAGGGTGTTTATTCCAATTGAGTAGCTCTGTTGGCACGTGTGCAACAACACCTTCCCCAATTTATTGCTCATTTTTCATGCAACAACCATTTATCATGCGAACTCGCAGGATGGGCTGAATACGATGTACGATGGCACAACATAAATTTTCACCTGATTTATGTTTGTTGTGCCAAATTGATGGCTTCGCAATCCAAGCCACACTTTAACATATTTATTTTATTTTATTTTATATTTTTCTTTGTAACAAACAAACATATTTCTCAGCGGTCAGGTCAGAGTTCATTTAAAATGCAATTTGTGTTTCACTGTGTTTATTAAAAATTGTTATTTGTTGGTTTCATCATTTTGTATTATTTATTTGTTGGTTTCTTTTTTTCCTCATATTTTATTTTTTATTTGTTGGTTTCTTTTTTCCCTAATTTTTTTACATTTATTTTTGTACTATCAACAAATTGTGGTTCAACGAATTTGTAAACTTTTAAAAGTACTTAAAAATTTCAATTGAACTTTTAATCTGTTAATGCGTTAACTATTATATTTCTCAGTGCACTGACGTTGAAATGCTGATAAGTCTGCTGACAGACAGGAAACTCACTCACAGCTGGGTGCGTCTCATTGATTTAAAATTGTAATTAATTAATTAAAATAGCTTTTGACTTCAGACTGACGGTGATTGAGTAGGCACAATATGTTTTCATTATACATAAAAGATTTAATTTTAAGATATTCGCTTGAATTGTGGGTGCAATAATGTAAATTATTCATTGACTTTCCGTTTACTGTAGTTTCAGTTTGTATAAGCAAATTATGGTAATTCAATGCATTTTTTACTGCAACTGAAGATTATGCGCAAAGTTGTTTACAATTTCTTATTGACCATAACATTTTAATGGGCAGCACTTCTGGCTGCCAGTGAGATACTGGCTCTATAAAGTACCCAATTCGCCAAAGCCCACAAAATTTATTGCACTTGGTATATGTAAGTACAGCTCGTAAGAGATTGGTAAATCTAGTGCAATCATTTTCATAGCATAGTTGCAGGCGTCAGTTTACACTGCGCCATAATCCCTAGACCCACACTAAGCTACACGTGTTAGATAACTTAACTCTAGCCACAAGCAAAATGCATATATATATATAAAGGAACACATGTATATATATAGACATATATATATTTACACACAGAGTTTTGTGTGCGTGTTTAATCTACCCGAGGGGACCTTTCAAGTTTTATGCGAACAAAGGACACCTCCAGGCAAACAACACTTGCAGCTATCGCCTCCAATGGGCTGAGCTGTCTGCGGTCTCCGGTTCATCTTTTTTTTTTGTGTTCGCGAAGTGCTTGCAAAATGAGGCACAAACAAGCGCATAAAATTGAAACGCCCAATGGGCGTGTTTCTTTTGTCTTGGCCGGTACAACATGTTTTCAAAATATAATAAGACGATACAAGTAGCACAATGATTTTATAGATTACAAAAAAAAAAGTATATTTGAAAGGAATTTGCTCTTAATAATGGCTGACGTAAAATTATAAAATAATTGCTACAAAGTTCATTAACTATGAGCAGTACAGCAAATACATCCAAATTAGCCATAGAATCAGAATATAAACTTGCTGGAAATAATTTATAAAAAAAAAAAAACATACATAGTAAAATCGATAGCACAAAAATATTTTTATATAAGAGAGAAAATTCTAAATATCAACTTTAATTATTATAAATTGAAGAATAAAATTGTGTGTCTATTCCAGCATTTAGCCATTAATTGTAAATTTAATTTTTTTTTTTTATACAATATAAGTTTTCAATTTGATGTAACTTTTCCATCTATAACTAATCGTGCAACCCACTTGTGCTGAGTTCAAGTTTTTCCCAGTTCCTTTTATTATTTTTGGTTTACGATGCATTTTGTCATTTGACACCATTTTTGTCTGGCGCAGACGGTGTCGTGTGCATGTTCAGGTAGCATAGGAGAGTTGCTTATATGGTTTCCCCTGGCACAGACCGAAAAACCTAACCAAACCAACCCAAAACAACCCAAACCGAACACAAACATCTGGTCAACCCGTGCCTACTGACCTCCTCCTCCAGCCCACTGGTTGGCCTATCTACATGTGGGTTCCCATTGTGACTGACATGGTGCCTCAACAATGCGTAGTTTTGGCCCGAAACGGTTTTGTTAGCTCGATTGCTCAACTAACCGCGCAATACAATCAGACTTAACAAAAGTACATGTGTGTGTGAGAGAGTGTGTGTGTGTGTGTGTGTGTTTGCTTGGCCTGCACCAGCAATTAATTTAATCAACATGGCCCCAGACGTGTTGGAATGCTTGGCCTTTTTTAGTTGCCCGGCAAAGCAGCCCAAATTTATGTGCCCTGTTTTAAGATGACAGCAACGAGCGACGCTGTCAACTTGCCTCTGACGCAGATTGACTCGTAACTGTGGATGGGTTCAGTTGCACCACCCATAAATAGCCGAGCTGTTGTCGGTGTCGTCCCTTAATGAGGCTACCGGCGACCCTCTGAAGCAAATGCATATTAGCCCCAACACGAAACAACGTGGCCAGGTCCATTGGGCCAACTTCATTTAATTAAATAATGCTGCTCATTTGCATGGGCGCATTTTTGTTGTGTCATGCTGGTTATTGCAGCTATGGCTCTAAGTTGGTATTAAACTGTACAATCATATTAAGATACACCCTAGAATTAAATATAGCATTTAAATTAATAAGCTATATAATAGTCAAAAGCAATTATGATCAGCAAGTATGATTGTTATCAAAAATACTAAACAAAAAAAATAAAATAAATGTTGTTACTACTTTTGTTGGTTACATTTTGTAGGTTTATGCTCTTTTTATAATTTTGCGATACCATAAAATAATTATTAAGAAAAAACAATTGAAAGTCATTTTTATAATAAGTTTGAAAGTGTATACAAGGTGCGTGGTTGTCATTCAATGCACTTTAGTTGCTACCAACCTTTTTTGCATGGTGCCATAAATATGTATTAGATGGCGAATACTGTGCAGAAAGCCACGATTTAATTACAGACCATATTTAATTAACTGCAATCAAATTGCAGTTGTGGTAAGAATTAATTGAGCATCGCGTAATTGTAAGATTTTTATTACATTATCAATTAAAAACATATTGTTCTGTGTGTGGTAACTAAGTGAAATATCAGGAATATAACAGGGAATACTCTGAAGTTTTACCTTTAAAATGCCATCTTAAAGATAAGTAATTGATTTTAGCAATTGACAACTGATTTTTGAAGTTGTCCGACAACTCGTTGAATGGGCGAAAGAAAAAGTTGTTGACAGGTGAATTGCGCAACTTAAAGCAGTTGGATAAATGTCAATACACACACGGAAACACACACAGGAACACACACAGGAACACACACTGGCAGCCATCAAGTCGAAACTCATTTGTATGTGACCGCAAATCGAGGGACATTAAACTTTTAAGACGCTTTTATTGCACATGAGCCCAACTCCCTGTGTCGCCGTCAACACCCCTCTCCAGTTGCCCCTCCACTTGCTCTATTCAATTTGTGTCCCTTTTGGCTTGGCTTTGCCTGGCTTTGGCTTTGATTTGATGGCTTTGCGTTGACAGCTGATTTATTGAAAAGACCCAATGGCAAGGCTCAGTCCACAATTCACAGCCAGCTGGCTGGCTGGCAAAGTGACGTATGCATAATATCCTGCATTCCCGAGTTCATTCACGTGCCCCAACAATGGCACAAATTCAACCTAAATAGATGGCAAACCCGGCACACGTTTTGTTTTTAGTGCCATCTACATAAATGCCTTCAACACTCCAGCGCTTTATATACAAAGTGCATTTAGCATGAGGGAGAATGGCTTCTCGAGAACTTCTTGTGAACAAAAAGCCCAGTATGAAAATCCAAAAACACGTAAATAATTTTCTTTGGCTGTGCGCAATTTGTCACTGGTAGTTGGAATCTGTTTCCTTTACTTTAACACATGTTTAGCGATGTGCTGCAGTTGTCGTTTCTTGTAAATGCCACAGTTCGTTGCACTGCACAATCTAGCAAATGGCTGGCACTTTGTAATACTTAGTCGATATCTGTGAAAACAACACACAATCATTTTTCAACAACTTCATTTTTGATAACATTTACAACAAATTTTGAATTTTAATCTGTCCAAAATAAAAACGAAATGATTACTATATTTATATATATATTTTAAAGTGTTTAATTAAATTTTTCTACAGTCTTACCTCTTTTCAACTTGCCACTTTTGTCTACTCAAACTCTTAAGTAAATATATATATAAATTATATGAAGTTTATAAAGAGTTATAAATTAAAATATTCACTTAAGTTATTAAATTTAAGTTTGCCAAATTAAAAAGTATTAAGCCAAACCAGACATTTGGAAAATATGTGTACCCAGACTTACACACACAGATAAAAGGCGACACTTCCGGTGTCAAATGCAAGCCACAAAACCCGGAAAACTTTTGCATAGAATGCCAGCAGCAAAAGAAACATTCTTTGTGCATATTATAATGCAAAATGAAATTCAAATTATGCAAAAGTAACAACAATAACAACAAAGACAACAAACAGTTGCATTTAATTGCATTTTCGTGTCACTGCACACGTCCTCCTTGCAGAAACTGCAGAAACTCTGTCTGTCACTGTCACAGCCAGAGGCGGCGGACACATCATCAAATCTGAATGAATTGAAATGTTTATGTAAATGCAGATATATACCTGATATATTCAAGCGTTAAAATGTTATTCACATTTTAACAATTATCATGAAACTCGATGCTGTTCTGCACTGGCCTTCAGATACTAAGTATTTTTGCATCAGACGGCTGCTAACGTGTTTTATTCTTCTGTTTTTTATCGCACGAGTGCATTTTATGGGTGTGTGTGTGTGTGTGTGTGTGTGTGTGTGAGTGAGTCTTGTCGTCTTTGCTTGCTGCACTCATGTGAATAACGACGATGCGATCGATGGCACACGCTTTGTTTAGTGAATCTTAAGTGCTCAGCGCTTAAATGGAATAGCTCAAAATACAATAAAATGTAAAGGAGAAATATGTTGAAAAATATATATATTTTATCAGTTATCGCTGGTAGTTTTCGCCTTAAGTTTTAAACAAACTGAAACGATTTTCCAATGCGATGCTTTTTTTAATCATTATTTAGCCGTGTTCAGAAATCTTATTGTTCTATTTCACTTATAGTTATGGTTCAACAAAACTGAAGCGATTTTTAAGTTCAATGCCATTTGGTAAATTTATAGAAGTTACCTTGGCTCAATTTGCATTTCATATTTCCAACCTAAATCATCGCCTGTATTGCAATTTGCAAGGTAAGCAAATGGCATTTTTATATATATTACGCATACGAACCGCTGACTGCCAATTAGCTGGTTATGTAACATCAAGTTGGCAGCGGCTGACGTAAGCGAAAGGAAAAATAAGTAAAAGCACAAACAGTTCACAAATGACGTAATTTTAGCTTTCTTTCTTCCAATCAGCAATCAGCTGCTTCATCTTGTGTTTTGTCATCTTTACGTTGGACTACAGTCATTATGCTATTTTCATAGCATTTATTCCAGGCGAAAAGTTCACGTTACTAAACAAAGTAAAAAGTTGTTGCAAGAAGTTGTTGTAGTTGTTGCTTATGGATCATGTTTCTGAACGTGACTTTGACAAACGATATATATGTTACTGAGCCAGCTGACGACATAAGCCCTAAAGTATGCTTTGCCTTAATTCTATTAACTTATTTGATTAATGATTATAATTTTGACAAACTTAAAAATAAGAACGAAAAATTCTAAAAATCTCCACACATTTATTTAAGTTATTTAAGCGTCATTATACAAACTTTAAACTACTTACAACTCCTAGAAAAAACGCTGCCTCTAGTTTCCAACCGCACAAAGTGTGGCGCCGTCATAAAATTTCCACACAGCTCTGAGAATATTCAAATTGAATTTCGAGCATCCTTTTAGACAGGTAACGCATATCCTTGCAAGAAATTCGCATTCGGAAATATTTACTTAGTCACAATTTAATGCAAATTTATCCCATAAAAAAAGGAAATTAAATTGAAGAAGATATAAAAAATAGACAAATAACAAAGTGTACGAAAATGAAAACAAGCTGAATAGTCAATTGGCTTAATTTGCTTCTACAGTACACATAAATAATAAATATTTCAAACTAATCAAAATCTCATAAATTCCACAATGTTTCTAGGCAGGCTATAAAACAATAAGCAATTGGCACTCGCAAGGATAAACACTGTGTTTATTTGACTACTTGGAACTCAACTCAATTCGATGACCTAACTTGACCTTACCTAATCCAACTGAAATTATCATGAATGTGCTGCACGTTTACATATATATATATTTGTTCAGGCCACATAATCAGCTAACTTATGCTTGGCTTCATTTAGACCGAGTTGAGCCATGAGCAAATCCTTCAAAGCCGGCAATTGAGTACTCTGGTTGAATGCCATTAAGACAATGCAGCATCAAATGGCCATGCAGCATACACAATAACGACGAGCTCACAAATTCTTATATAAATACAAATATATATATAACAACATATAATACATATCTGTATATATATTTACTCATACTTTTGCAAATAATTGTCTATTGTATGTGATTATTCGTCCTCTATTTTCATTTGGCTGCCTTGCATCAAATTGCCATTGCCAGCCAACGAACTGTGCTGCATTATTATGCATTATTTATATATATATTTTTTTGTTATTATGTTGAATGTAGGTAAAATCAAGTAGTTTGTGGATGGCGCTGGATAAGCACAACTGCTGCAAACAATTGGAATGCTGCACTGTAAACTGGCAATGCCATATGAAATTATAGCCAAATGTGCAATAAAAATTACAAAATGGAGTAAAATCAAGAAAATATGTAAGAAAATAAAAAAACTAATATGATTTGTGTCTTTTGGCAAAGTTCCGTGACGATTTATCCCGACTAGATTAAAATAAACTATTGGCATAAAAAAAAATATATTTGAATTATAGAAAGTGGTTGCCAAACATTAAACAATAAACATATCACACATACATCTTTTAATACTTAATAAAAAACACTTAAAATAATATTGCCAAAAGATAATTACAGCTAAAAATGCAAATTTAAACTTTTCTAAGCTTTACCTATAAATACCTTTATTGTTTTAAAGAGAGTACGATTTATACACACGGGATCTAAAAAAAACTACTCCCATAAGTCAAGCCTGGCATTTGCCGTAATCACACAAAGGAAACTTGAATGAAATGTTAAATGTGCCGTGCTTTGAGTTAAGGAGTCTCGGCACTTACAGAGCAATTGTAACTTTTTGCACACTGCTTTGGCTTTGTGGAATCTACATACATAAATATAATATATATGCGAGTGTAGAGCATTATATAACCTTTCCCCAATGCGTTTGCATTTTTCATGCGTTAGAAATGCAGCGTTGGAAAAAAAAACTTCAGCTTAACAATATAAAAGCGTAAAATATTTAAGTAGCATATAGAGAAAGTGGCAGCAGCGAATGGGGGACTTTTGGATTTTTTGGCATTGCTAGGCATTTTGTGCGAGTGGCTCATATATGACCTTATTTGCGTATACGTAATATTCGCAGATTTTTTACTTGGCAATGCACAAGAACGGCTGTTGGCAACCAACGACAAATAAAATATGTTACAATTGCAATGGGGCTTAATGGATGTGTTGTTTGCCATGAAACTGTTAAAAAAATGTAGATGCATTCAACAAAGTTTTCCCAAAGTCGCGATGAATATTGGCATATTGAGAAAGTCTAAAATAACAAATGTACGATTTGAAATACATATATATATCGCGCAGACAGCTTTTAGATTTCTTGGAATTTAATATGAATAATGTTAGTTTTTCGCAGAAATGAGCATCATAATTTTGAATCCAAGTCAAATTCTAGTCCCTATTCATATTCCCACAGACTACTTTGAATCCTCATTGCAGCAAACTGTAAACTTGCCAGTGCACAAAAAAAAAGAATAAAAAAAGAATCTCATAAAATTACTATCAACGGTGACAGGCAGGCAGCAAGTTGGTCGCCAGCCAACTCAGAGGCAAACTGCAGCAAATGTTGCCCCAGAGCTCACCATGCGGCAGACCTGACGGAACTCATCCAGCTGGTAAGGGCACCTGCCCCCTAATCCATTCACTTACGTGCGGAAATTATTATAATTGCATTAGTGCAGAGGCAGAAAATTGAAATTTAAATTGAAATAGGTTAGACGAGTCGGCGACAGGACGTTGACGGATGCTCCCCGTCAGATTGACTCGACGTCATGGGCGAGGTTATTCCAAGCGATGCATCGCTAAAGGAATACTTCGCGCTTGATTTTACTCAAATCATTTCAATTAAAAATAATTCAATTTTATGCTTCACTTATGCATAATTTTAAAGTCAATTGCTCTTAACTACCATTAGCCGATAAAGAAACAGAACAGAAACCTCGTTTAATGGGAAAAGTTTCGTGTTGTTTCTAATCGCAAAGTTATTTATTTTTGGAGCATTGTGTTGGTCGGGTTTTGATAGACATTTCGTGCTATTGCAAAAACTGCCTGGAATTTCGTGTTGGTTTTAATGAGTGGCAGAAAAATCAATAATGGCTCTGATTAACACGCCAATTGCTAGTCAGAAAGTCAGAAAGTTAAACATCATTTCCATAGTTAATCTCATAAATACACAACTTAACAATGTTCGCTAAAAAAAATGTGTAAGTCAAAGTTTAAAAATGTTATAATAGATTGAAGAAGGAAGATCCACAATATATTTCAAAATCTCTATCAATATATGCCAAAAATGAGTAGCGGATTAGAATTTCTACAAACTATATCTTTATGTGCAATTATTTAATTATTATTGTTATGAAAATTATTATAGTATATAAATAAAAATCTTTTTAATTTTTTATTTAAATACAGAGCACTAATTCAACAAATTGTTAATCAAATCAGGTTATTTTTGCTATATTAATATTCCTATGTTTTTTTTTAACAAACTATATCTTAATGTGTATAAAAAACTGAATTTCAACCAAAATTTCAGATATTTTTTATTGTTATATATTTTATCAATAACAATAAACAAATTGTTAATCAAATCAATAGTTATAGTTTATTATGTAATAAGCTTTTAATCTCTTATTTCGATACGAGTAATAACAATTTTATCACTGTTTGCGATCGTAAAAAGACAAACAGTTTGGCAAATATTAAAGAACTTGTGAAGCCTCGGAAAATTAATATTCAAATTAAACGCTAAAATGCACTTAAACGCGAGAATTGCAAAGAAAAATAAACTTAGAACTCTTCTATGGAATAAAATTTAATACGCGGTCTGCATGCGATTGCCTGATTTGTGTGGAAAATATGCAAATATTAAAAAGGAGTAAAAAACTATTGTACCCAAATTCAAAGAGGATTAGCTGCACTATTGTCGAAAACTGAATACTCTAAAATGAATACTCTTTAGGTAAAAATACTAAAATGTAAAAAAGGAGATCAATTTATGGTTTCTTTTGAGATTATGCAAAGGATTTTTATTGTCTAATACATATATATAAATATGTCAAAATGTCACTTTTATGATATATTTGAAATACCTTCTGTAAGTGTATGATCATTGCTACGGAACAGTCAAAAGTTAGTTGACATGCGGCCACATGAAGGCAATCAGCTAAATAAAAATTTACACAGCTGAAATTGTTCCCTTTTGTGTGCACAACAAAAAATGCAAATTGTACAGTTTCGTTGGCATCCAGTGCAAGTCTGTACGTGTCTGCACATTTCGTTATGCCAATTGATTTTACCATGCCAACCTCTAAAACATACTCCAAGAAACAACAAAAAAAAAAACTAATTAAATGACAAGTTTTGTAGAACTTTTATTATAATAATTCACTGTTTAAGTGAATTGTTTTAAGTTTTCCTGTTGTTCTCGAGAACTAAAATTATGCAAAAATGATGTAATGAAAAACTTTCATAAGAAAAGTATATTTTTCAGAATAAAGAACTTAAAATTTGTAGCTAGCTACAACGCTTAATAAAAATTACTTAACATTTTTATATATAAGTAAAAGCTGTTTTTCCAAAAGAAAAGAAAGCATTCCTCCAAATCAAGAAACACCTTTCATTCGCATGTATTCTGATACCAATTATTTGCAGTACTCTCGCTAAAAACTTTCCAAGTGTAACGCTTTGTTGAGTGTTCATTGACTGCAAAAACAGAAACGAGTACAAACAGCTGACCACAAATAATTACAAAAGTTTTCTAATGCTCTCAACGCTGTGCTCTACTCAGCTCTGCTCCATGGAGATTGGCCACACAATTTGAGTAAACTTCCCATTTCCGTTTCTCGTATTTGTCTGCGGCTGCGGCTCTGTGCATTTGACTCATGGTCCCCTTATGGTATTCGCTGGTAGTTTGGAGGAGCGTAGAAAGCAGCTGGCTTTCGGAGACGCAGAGTAATGGATAAAATGTGCAAATTGCTGTGGTCAAAGTTAGTGAGAACAGTTTGGTTGACGCGACTTGAATGCACAATGGAAATTGCCATTGAGATTGGCCAAGAAATTCCATCCATCCATTGAAATGCCAAGCTTTCATTTATGTGTTCAAAAATTGAAAACGCTTATGGGATTAGGCTGTGAAGTGGGTTTAGAATAATTTTATGGACATTATTTAAATAAGTGTCAGAAAAGGCTTATAAAAGCATTAAAAAGCAATTTATTAATACTTTGACTTAACAAATTTGTAGTTTAATCAATAATAATGATTTTACATCATTTATTTATATTTATATATTATTTAAAAAGTATTATTTCTTCATATTATATATGCACTACTGAGCCAAGCAACTTATTCAAGACATGCCACATGCTTGCAGCAGCTGCGATATACTGGATTTTTTCCTGTTAAGTGCCAGCACGTGTGGTAATGCCCCAAAATAGTTCAGCAATGTTAACGAGCATACCATAAATACCCGAGTAGAGTCCAAGCTCCGCTTAAGGTATATATGTTTGAATGGATACGGTGCATGGAACAATGCCTATTCGCTTGGCCACAATGTGCATATTGATGATGTGGACCGATAGCGCATATAGCACACGCAGCAGCAGCAGCAGCGGGACAAAGGATACGTGCAGCCAACAATAACAACAAGTGTGCCTGTGCCTCTGTCGTGGGCTGAAACTTACATTAGTTAAATGTAACAATGGTAGTGCATTTGTGCTGGGCGTCGCCAGCTGACTTCTATAAATATATATATGTACATATCCATGTACAAGCAGAGAGTGACTAAGAGTCCAACAGCATGTCTGGCAAATCGATAAGCCAAAAAAGTAGCCACTAGCAAGGAGCACGCCGCACTGGCAACCAGTTAAGTCAAACTGTAAGTTTTTACTTCCGTGGTAAAAAGGGTATTTTAAAATTCATTTCTTTTAAGAAAGAATATAAAAACTACAAAATGAAAGATAAGATAAGGTAGAGTTTTTTCTTTCACTCGTCCTGCAGAAATTATGACCCTAAGATTGTTGCAATTTTGAGTTTCTAAAAATGTCGAGATTACGGGCAAATAGTGGTGGCGGTGGCAAAAGAGGTGGCACAATAAAATTTTGACTGCGCTGCGCTGATGTAATACCGCAAGACAATTTGCCTTTGCACGTCATATGGCCCGCAACAACAGCGCAAACTGAAGCAGCTATTAAAAGCCGGCAGACGCCGCTCGCTCTGTCTCTTTTTCGCTCTTCTCTTCTCTGCTCCCACTTTATATACTACTTTCCGCTCTCTCTCTTTCTTTCTGGCTCTCTCTCTGTCTCTCATGCTTTCTTTGTGCACATGCGCGCCTTCTCTTCCAACAGCTGTGACAGGAAGCCAGAGCAAAAAAGCATTGCATACATTTTAGTGCGGCAGCTCGAATTTGATGAATCAGCTGTTCTGCAAAGTGAGCACCCCTCACACCCGGCCTTCCACATACCACCCCCCCGACCATGCTAGGGCACAACTGGAAAGCCATAGCAGCAGGCGATTCGTGCTTGAATTAAATTCGTTGCCGGGCCGGCCCCTAGCCAACTAACGGGTCTGGGTCTGGATACACACACTCCTTTAGGCCACATACACATAGTACTACCCACCTACCATATGGCTATTGATTTTTGGCCGTGTCTGTCCCATTGCTGACGCCGACTCTAGTGTCGAGCGTAATGTGTTTTAATTTATTCTATGCCTTCAGCAGATTACTACAATTTTCAGACTTCATATTTATTTCGATTTATTCTTTTCATTTTTTCATCTTTTCATTTCAGTGCGCTGTGCATTGCATGTTTACTCAGCCAACTCCTTTTTATGACACTCCAAGGATTGTCGCTGAAAGCTGCGAAAGTTATATATGGCGTATATAACTTCAAGTTTTGTATAGAATTCGCTTGACATGTCGTGACTATTTTTGTGTAGCAAGGTTATACACGTCCTTAGAATATATCACACAATTTCTGTACCTCAAATTGATCGATAATTTATATGGTAGCCTTTAAAATTTATATTTAAAATATCTATAAAAAAAAAATATTTCTGAACATGAGCATATTTAATTTAAAAATAAATTAAACAACAAAGCTAAAATCATTAATAAATATTCTAACATTCCTGAATTAATAAAGATTACTGATTTTAATACGTGTTTCTCTTTGCAATTTTATAAAATCAAATATATTCTGTTCTTAATCCCATGATATAATCCCCCAGCAGATGGACACCAAGCAAAGTCATAAATTCAAGACAAGAGTCACCCCATTTGTCTGCACCCTTCAATGCACCCTTCACTTGTGTCGCAATAAAAATAAAAATATGTCGCACATAAATCAACCGATTTCGTTGCAACAGAAAAAAAAATATTTTAAATAATGTAAGTGGGTTAAGAAGCTGCCAGTTATGGCCAACTATTGAAAATGTCTTCAGGATGATATACATTTCCCAACTGCGATATGCATGGTATTGTGATATATGTATGTATGTATGTGTGTGTGTGAGTGTGTGAATGTGTTTATATGTGGCACATACCTTGTCAACCGGCATTGATGGGCACGCTCTGCACAGATTCCAGAATGAGCCAATCATAGGGAAATGCTTTTGTTGTCGTTGTTGTTGTCGAACCAAATGATCAAAATACAAATTAAATAATCACGCGCGCGCTTACTGATTACAGATTTTTTATATTTATTTTCTCTGAATTTATTTTTGTTCTCGTTGTCAACTTATAGGCGCAACAACCGTACTAACACACATATACAAATACACACGCGTGCCGCTCTCACTCACTTACTCTGTCCCTCTCACTCTCTCTCACACGCTCTCGCTAGACGCACACGCACCTGGTTAATGCGTTGCGAATAAAGTGCGTTTGTATTGTCATACACTAGGCTAGATTCGATTTTTTTTTTGGATTTTTTACTGGCCGCAGCTGTAAAAAGGAGATGGAGAAACAGTGCTGCCTTTAAAAAACGTATTGCATACCAGCAGGCAACGTTCTAATGATGATCTCATACACACACACAAACACACAGCGCTATAAGCGGCAGAGTAATACACACACACATATAGACTCATACACAGAATATCACACAATTGAGCCAATTAATGCATAATTTACAAGTATGTGTGTTGATTTTGCTGGCAACTCTGGCAATTTGATATTAAATTTTGTATTATGTGCACCCACAGAAATAGCAATAGCCCCATCAGCAAATCGATATCTATTTTTCATGACAGCCGTTTGGTATGCAATACTTTTTACCGCTTTACGCTGCGCTGCTTATTTTACATTTATTTGTTGTTTTTTTTTGTATTTGCTGCACTAATTTGCCATTAGCGTGCAGTGGAGCGCAACATTTGCCATTTACTTGAGAGATTGCACCACCAAAAATTTACTTAACACTAAACACACATTTTAATTTTTTTGCTTTGATGCTTCTGCTGATACTTCTGCTGCTGCTGCTGGTGCTGATGCTGCTATTGGGACCAAAAAAGAATGCGTTTTACCGCTAACGTTTGCAACTCGACGACGTTACGTACACGACTGAGCTGAAAGTACGCTGCCAACTGTCGTCGGCTCTGTAGAACCCACATATATAAAAGTGGTTGAAATCGCCTTCAAGTGAAGCCAAATCCATAGCCAAAGCGTCGGCGTTGGAGTTGACGCAGCGCTTGGAAGTTGTGCAGCGCACCGGGGCAGCGGCTCAATTGGCAGCTGTTCTCCGCTCATTGGAAATTTTGCATATGATAAACATTCAGAGGCGTAGTGTAAATAAACGTTTAATTTGTACTGAAAAGCGTCAGAGTTAATTTTCCATTTACCATCTTTAAATTAAATTTTAGTAATATACATTATTCCAATTCAAATCAAAGACAACTATTTGTGACTTTCTGGCAACTCTTTAAACACACTTCGCGCTTACGTCTATGGGCGTATGTGTCATGTCTATCGATAGTGTAAGCGATGATATACAAACAAATATCGGTAAACCCATCTGACAAATCTTATCAGCGGCACAATAACTATGGAGCTGACATGGGAAGTTGTTTTCTGCCTGGGTATTGCACTACTAATTCACATACTGATATTCTTATTCGTCATGGCCAAGCGATCAAAGAGCATAGTCGGTCGTCATGTGGTAATAACCGGAGGATCAAAGGGCATCGGCCTCTGCTTGGCCGTCGAGTGCGCCATGAAGGGTGCAAATGTCACAGTAATTGCCCGCGATGAGAAAATGCTGCGTAAGTGTGTGAAATAGAAAACCTGAAAAACAAGCTAACAATTTTCAACAACAACTCTCACTTGCATGGTTGTGTGTTGCATGTTGCATGCCATAGGTGGCGCTGTTGCACTCCTCGAAGTAATCCGACAGCGACCGGAACAGAAATTCCAACATCGCAGCCTGGACATTGGCAGCGACTATGATGAGGTGGCGCGTGTCCTGGGCGAACTGGAGGAGAACTTCGGTGACATCTATGCAATGATCAATTGCGCCGGCATGGCTATCTGTGGACTGTTTGAGGAAGTCGCCGTTGAGGATGTACACAAGCTGATGAACGTAAACTTCTTTGGCAGCTACAATTGCACTCGCTATGTGCTGCCCAAAATGAAGAAGGCTGGCGATGGCATCATTGTGCTGACTTCCTCCCTGGCGGCCATGTTTGGCATTTATGGCTACGGCCCGTACTCGGCCAGCAAATACGCCCTGCGTGCCATGGCCGAAACTATTGCCATGGAGTCGCGACACCATGGAGTCTCTGTCACATTAGCGCTGCCCTCCGACACAAATACGCCTGGATTCGAGGAGGAGGAAAAGTCGAAGCCGCGGGAAACGAAATTGATTTCAGGCGGTGGCGGTCTCTTAGAGCCAAAGGATATGGCCAAGGCAATACTTAAAGATGCGCTGGTGAGCAAAGAACTGCTTTTCTTTTTTAACTGACAATTGAAACTTTTTCTTATTCGCAGAAAGGCAATTTTATTTCAATTGTGGGTGCGCAGAGTTGGGTGGTCACCATTCTGGGGGGTGCTCTGATGCCCTGGGATGGCTTCTTTACGAATCTGTTGCATGCCACAATCATTGGTCCATTGCGTCTTATAGGCTATGGACTGCACAAGCACTACAATAGAATCATATGCAATTGTGCTCGAGAGGATCGTGCTCTCAACGCATCAAAATCTGACGATATTAAAGTGGACCAGTAGCAATAACGACATCCAATATCTGCTGCTCGCATTCAATTTTTGTGACCTAAACTGAGGCCTTTGCATACTTATTGCCTTGTATTTAGTATTCCTTGTAAGTAGCAAATCCGATTGCTATTAATGTTATCATCTATTCCAAAAAAGTAAACCAATTTTAAATTGCTTGTATTACATTCATTTAATTTCCATTTAATTGTTATATAAATGTTTACCTTTATACTTTTAAAATTTGCAAAAGTCTGTTCAGTTATTTGGGTAAAAAATAATACTTAACTTTAAATAACAGAAGTTAATTTCAATAAATCCAATATTACATTGTATATGTGCTTTTAAATTTAGCGGACTTGAGCATTTTTGCGCATTAAGCGCACGCAGACATTAAAAAATTCTGTAATATATCGATTCACATTTGTATCGAATTATTAGCATCACTAACAAAAAGTGTTTTGGCGATGTAAGGACGGGTTTCACATTTAATTGCTTAAGACCGTAGTTATTAATTTCTAATTTGTTGCAACTAAGATGTGTATTAAATGCAATATGCTTGCTTGTGTTAAGAGACGTATGTGTACATAAAATTTGCATTTTTATGTTGTAAAACAACTAATCAAATTTTGCTATCGTCAGCGCCGCAGTGCTAGTGATGCCACAAGTGGTGTGAGAATAGTTAAAACTGTTAGAACTCTTAAAAAGGTTAACTAAGAATTCGTAGTGAGATTCAAATACAAGTTAAAACAATGCATATAGTATAAAACCACAAAGATAAATATTTTGTGCTTAAATACAATTTAATTTAATACAATTTAATAAATTCAATCAATTGCCACGCGGGCTGAACTGTTTAGCTCAAAAATAGCCAACAAGACAGCGCTGGTCAAATGCCGTTGTTTGTGCGAACAAAAATAGATAAGTGGTAAAAATTATAATATGTACAAATATAAATGAACATTGGAAAATAAATTAAAATCAATGTCAGCATTTAAAAATGTTCACAAAATGAGCAAATTAATTTCTGAAAGTATCTCATGTTGTTACTGCTGTAATTGATATTCATTTGAAAAACTGTATAAATAAACAATTAATTTCATTGACCAGGCGATACCCTCGACTAAAAGAATAATATTAACTTGGGTGTGCTTTCTTCTGTTTAATATTGATTCGGAGTAATTACATAAACCCAACTATTGATTGAACGATTTACAACTACATTCAACATGCATCATACAATCTAATGTTACAGGGTATATTTAACAACTGCGAAACGTACGCAATGAGAACGGTCAATTGATTTGTCGGTCGGTCAGCTGCTCACTTGCCTTTCATTTATAAAATTGTTGCTGTTCTACCCGTCACTTTTTTTGCAAAGCATTTATATAAGTAATAAGATTTGCTGTCGATGTATGTGTATGAATTGTATTGAAATTCGAGAATTCTGTTCAATATTAATAAAATATTGTTAACGTGTCGTTGCCGTTATTTGTTTTGACGCAGAATATTTCGCTACGTTGCGCATTTTACGACGGATACTACAACGTCATAGCAACAACAACAGCTGCTGCTGTCCCTGTTTACGAGATTACATGAACAGTAACCGTTGAAAATTTTTATTTGTATTTAAGTAAACAAGTTTTATTGCGTATTTTGCGCATCTTTAATTCGACTATTCCAAATTATTCTCTTATTTATTGTTTAAACATATACATATATAGATAATGTTATGGCAGATTGGAGAGAGATAAAAAAATGAATGACTTATTTAAAGCCAGCAAGAGATTATTTAATTTCTGCAAGTGGGAAAGTACAAAAGTTGATAAATCAGATATGTGTACAATTTACAACTTGGACCGTAAATAAAATTCCCCTTGATTTCAGAAAACTAAAAAAAAAACCGGATACATGGTACAAATATTATGTGATTAAGTTTAATACGTAATACGAAGAACAGAATCTAGTTTGTACGAATAAAAAACAGCAATGTAAATGCGATAACAATTTCGCAATCTAACTCTAGCTATTATGATCAAAATCATTTAGATCAAGCAACACGTGTTCATTTGCATTGATAGCTAAATATAGCAAAAATTGATAAGATGAACATTTGTAATACCCATCCATAAAATATGTTACGTTGCAGCATTCACGTAAGAGTATTGAAAGTTTTCTTATGCCGTTAAATAAACGTTGACTCTGTTGCTGCTTGACAAACAGTTTGCTTGTGGACATTAGCAGATATATGAAAATATTTATCAAGCTAAAGCTTGTTGTGATATATATGCTGTTATAAAATTCCGCATCTGTTTCTATTTCTTCGTTAAAAATTAAAAGCTTTAATTAATGACATTAAGTTTGCTAAGATTATCTCAGCTTCGAGTGGGTCAAATATTTTGACAATTTTTTGCACTTATTTTCATCTAATCACTTTATTTTGGCAATTGCTGCTGCTGACGTCGATACACGACGAACGTTGACCAATTTCATAAATATGTACATGTTTTTACTGTATGTATTAAAATGTTGTATTACCTTAAGAGTTTTCTTTTGTTTGGCTTTTGTACTCTGCCTTGGGCTGACCATATCAGTTTGGCGGCACTTGACGCAATGCCTCGCTTATCTACACATCACATTTGTTGGCTGTTCGCTGTTGGACTGATTTGATGGTTTGCTCCGCCAGATTTGCTTGCTCAACGCCGACTTGGACATGATACGTTGTGTTTACCTTAAACAAATAGTCGTGCGGCGAGAACACACTTGCCAACTGATTAGCTTTACGTGCATGTATTGTAATACTTTTGGTTCTTTTTTTTTGGCATGAGAGAACAGCTATTAAAGTGGAACGACTCATTTCATTTTAGATAGCCGGACGAGTTGGACACGTTTAAGTTAAAATTGATACATAATTGCATGCGGTACTAGCGGGCAATAAAGTAACACTCACAAAGATGTCACAAAATCAATCATATTTCTGGCAAACGACCAGACACAATGTATACCTGAAGCGATCGGCCAAATGGAAAATGGCGATGGCATTAATGGTGGTGCTCACATTCTCCACCATCTGTGCAGCAGAGTCGAATCCCGAAGGGGACAAGAATGCTCCAATTGTTACCGATCTAAAGGAGGTGAGTGAACTTGGCTTTAATTATTCCCCGCAATTCTAATCGATGTATTTATTTTTGCAGAATGTGGAACAGGAACAGATAATGAAAATAGGAACGGCAGCAACTGGCATAGAAGAGAAATCGGCGGAAAAGGAAAGGGAAGTTGGCCCAAAGGGAACGTTTATCGATGCTTTTACAGCATCGATCTCTGTTATATTATTGACAGAGCTAGGCGATAAGACTTTCTTTATTGCTGCCATTATGGCCATGCGCCACCCGCGTTTGATTGTCTTTGGCGGTGCCATTGCCGCCTTGGCCCTTATGACGGTTCTCTCGTGCGTATTCGGCTTGGCAGCTAACTTTATTCCTAAGGTACGCACACAACTGGATTTGATCATATTTCTTAACATAAGTTAACTCTCACCTTTTGACAGCTTTATACGTATTATATTTCTACTGCATTATTTTTAATATTCGGTTTAAAAATGTTGTATGATGGTTACAAAATGAAACCAACCGATGCCCAAGAGGAGCTCGAAGAGGTCCAAAGCGATCTGCGCAAACGTGAGGATGAGGTGAGTCACAATCTCAGTATTTATTTTGTATATGTTTTGGCTGTAGTTGTAGTTGAGGATCAAACGAAACGTTTTGCTTTTCTTACCCTTGCTTTGCTAATACTTTGGAAATTAATTAACGCCGCTTTTGTTAATACATTAATGCTTAATTGGTTGTAAATAATTTTTGGCAAAATTTTTTTTCTATTTTTTAATAAACAAAACGACAACAATGAGATCACTTCATTTGCTCGCTGACACGTTTGCCTGTGTAAAGCTTTAGTTTTTAGCACATTTATTTCCATATGTTCTCTTACAAAAACAGAAAAACACTACAATAACTATTCAATAACGAACCGCAAAAGTTTCTCATTTTTTTCTGTGTTCGTGTGGCTAAGTAATTGCATGCTGATTGTTAATTAGAATTAATTTATTATTTATGTTCGGACTAACACTGAGGCATTATTAAAACTGTAAAAATGCTGGCATATTGTTTGTAAGGAAGAGAAATCGATTTTGTTCCTAAAAATCGATAATTCACATGCAATTTAAAGCGTTCATTGTTACGCTTCAGTTTAATTTATTTTATTTTAATTAAAGTACGCAACAGAATACAACCAAGCACACATACGCCTATGTGACTAATTGCACGTCTGCGCCATGAAGTGTAAAAAAAACACCTATTTAATAATCAGACAACAAAATTACTAAAACCAATTTTGAACGTTTTGAAAGCTGCTTAACCGCAAAACAATTTACCAGAAAACGAAAAAACATTGAAACAGCAAAATTGTCTGTGATTTGTATTTCAAAACTTAGCTAATATCAAATTTAATTATTCTTTCTTTCACAAACCAAAAATTGAAACTATTTACCTACCTACCGTGTGTGCAAAACATGAAACTCTACTTAAAAACAAAAAAAAAAACTGACAGCTTATGCGCAAAGCGACTCGAAAATACGAGGATCCCGATGCGAAGCGCAAGAACAGCAACTCGGACAAGGAGGATGCCGTCGATATGCCGCTGGGCGAAGGCAAAGTGAGCGTTGTGCCCAAGTCGAATTCCAGCAATGGCAACGGAATGCAGCACCGCCAACGGAAGCCCACCAGCAGCAGCAGCATTGGCAACAACAACAATAATAATAACAATACCACCAATAACTCAACTAATGTTAAGCAAACGAGCTGTGATAAAACTGGCAACGATGTGGATTATCATAACACCGAGGTGCTGCTCAGGGACGGAGGCCGTGTTGTTGAACAATTGAAAATGGCCACGTTCGATGACAGTCCAATGCACTCGGCATCGATCGCCTCATCAAACCAGACCGAACAAACCCATTGTGATAGCCCCCGCAGCACCGGCAACAACAATCCGACTGCTAACGACGACACTTATGCCGAGCAGAATGGCAGAACGGAGCCACGTGCCCCACTAGCCGGACATGATAGCATTCATAGTTTAAATGTCGTCGAGGAGGGCGAGCTTAAGGCACGGGTTAGAGATGATCAGGCATTCAAATTAAATCTTGTTGTTTCACATACGTTTCACTTGCTTATTCAACCAAACAACAACAAAACTAAACTCCTACACACACCCTTATTCACCCACCATACACATACACACACAGTCATGAAACAAATTAATTTTTATTATTATTTTATTTTAAGTGGATAACACAATGAACCCAAGGCAATTGGTTTGCGGTGTTTGTCATAAAATGGTTGCCTTGTTTCACATTCTAATGTTGCGCATACATCAGTTATTCTCACACATTCTCAATTTTATGCATGTTTTGAAAACTGTTTTGTTCCGAAGTGATCGTTTCTGCAATTTTATTTGGTGTATGTAAATATGTAAACTTATCTTACAATTTTTTTTACTATCAACTGTGCTGTCTTTTTTTACTTCGCACACATTGTCTCATTAACTACAACTGGAAATTCCGTGTAAAGATTGTTTTAAATTTGCATTTTTACTTTTCATTGCAGCTGGACCGTGACGTGAATACTGCGTTGGTGCATGATCCGGAGAGCGGACGCCGTGGTGGCAAGGGGCAACGTCGAGGCGCCACATATTTTACAATGCGCATCCTTGCCCAGGCCTTTACGATGACCTTTCTTGCCGAATGGGGCGATCGCTCTCAATTGACAACTATTATTCTCGCTGCCAGCAAGGTATGTTTCTTAAAAAATCATTGCCAAACTGTTGCCAATTTTATTTTAATATACATTCGTTTGGCTTTACAGGACGTCTACGGCGTTATTTGCGGCGGCATTCTTGGCCATTGCATTTGCACTGGCCTGGCTGTGATTGGCGGTCGTCTCGTGGCTTCCAAAATCTCTGTGCGCACTGTTACCATTGTGGGTGGCATTGTATTTATTGGCTTTGCCATTTATGCGGTTGCCATGCCACCAGATGATCTATAGATCGACTCACATGATTCACTAACTAGCCTTTTGTTGATGACCACCACCCCCTAAGATGAATTATTATGAATTTTAGTTGTAGTTTGCGAGGAGCAATAGGCATTTTCTATTAATATTCCAATTTGATTTTTTTTTGCCTTAGTTTTTTTTTGTAATTTTATAGTTATAAAGCGCCGCTTGCTAACCCAAAGAGCCTTCAGTGCTGTTCGATATAGCCAAGCTAAGGAATTTCTATGTTTTCGCTAGCTCAATAACACTATTTGTAGCCGTCAAATTTGAAACCCAATTTAATCTTTTTTTTTTTTTAATTAAGTATTAAAGTTTCTTTTTGTATATAAGCGTGCTTGTTAGCTAGATAGCCTAAGCTCCTCTTAAGTAGCTCATTTTAATTCCTAATTTGTATTTATTTAGCAATGTTTACTTAAAAAACAAAAAAACACGATTAAAATGTTTATGGATGATTAACGCAATTTTTTAAAAAAGAAAATAGTAAACGAGCAAAACTAAACAATGAATGTGAACTGTGTTTTTTTTTTTGCATTGTGCTTTACGGGAAGTTTTTTTCTCCAACTTTCAGAAATGTTTTCCTTATATCTTTTGATATTTTAAGTATATAAAAAAGTTTTCCTAATTATTCTACAATTTATAAAGTATAAAATATGAAAAGAAAATCGAAGTGTTTATTTGGTTTAACCCGTTGAAGGTCTGGATTTTTTTTTTATTTAAATAAAATATATATTAATTTAAATCTTAAGCTGTCACAAAATAATATTAATTATTGACAATTACAAAGAATACATTTTAGAGATGTGTTCAAACATTTTATTTTACACGTACAATATAAAATTTTAGGTACTTGCGCATTTTCGACACAGAATTTGGTTAAGTAGTGTTAATTGGATTATTACAAGTTGTGCAAAAACTCGCAAACACACACACACATACACACACACACGCACACAGCACTGGCATGGACACGAGCCTTGTTGTTGGCCAGGTGTTATTTACTTAACTGTCTTCGGATCGCGATAGATGCCCGTAAACAGAACAGCGTTCGAAACGTGATCATAGATCAAGAAGACAAATGGATGATTGCACTCGAATTTGGTCGGCTCAGCGGGACGAGCTGAACGGAAGCTGACCAGAACTGTGGCTGCAGCAGCTGTGGCGCCCTCCTCATCTACCTTGATCTTGGCCACGTGCTTGGCATCACCGAAATTGATGTTCTGCGAGGCGCTGAAGTCCATGAAGCTGGCATTGTTATCGAAGATCTGACTGACGCCCATTTGACGCAAAATCTGTAAGGGATTAAATTATAAATAATTGATTGGATTGAGAATAAGTAGTGGCACTTACTGGCACAAGTTCCACACGCTGCTCAAACTCAAACTTCGGCAGTGAGACCTCAATTTCACGCTGCGAAGCTTCCCTTAATGCATCCTTCAGCGAAGTAGCATTTAGCTTGGAAAGCACCTGTTCCAGTGCATCATTGGCAAAAGCTGGCAATATAATAATCATTGATATAACCGAATCCTCGTCATTTTCCTTATGGGACGTGCGGTAGGGCAGCTGCAGCACATGGGCGCCAAGGCGCTCATCTGGATGCATTAGAAAATAACCCTTCTGCTTCATCATGGGCACAAACGAGTACTTATCGCTGGACGTATAGAAGGGCATCTGTTCGGTTTTGTCCGCATTGAAGCGACTGAGCCACTGTCCCTTGAAATACGCCGCATTAGCCAGCACCAGTTGAGTGTTTGAATCGATATCGCCGGAGGAAAGCATGTTTTTAATTTGATCGTGAGTTTCCTTGGCAATCCAGTCATTAATTTGTTGACGTGTTTCCTCCACATTATCCTTGATATTTAACTGGACAATCTCGTCGTGCAAACGCTCATCCAGACAGCTGGCCAGCTTCACCTGGTTATCGAAATACAGACGATCCGCGGATGAGAACTCCAGTGGCATATTCTTCGCACGTAGACCACGAGTCTGTTTCTCCATGCGATAGGCGCTGCGCACCATCTCCTTGGAAGATGCCCAGCCTAAGTGCAGTGCCCTGGTCAACTCCTGCTCCGTTTCGCCGGTGGCCCCGAAATAGGCCAACATCAGTACATGGTAGGTGCTGTAGGGCGAGAAGAAAACATTCTCGGTGGGGGTCGCCTTTCGTATGGCGTCTAGCATGGCGACGGAGAACTCCTGCTGACCACTATACAATTGGGACCGCTTGCTTGCCATGCTGGGATTCGATTGAAGCCCACAAAACTCGGCGCTTAACAGCGCCGGCAGCAGCACAAACACCAGCGAAAGACACACCTTCATTCTCTAAAGGGAAACAAAATTCAGATACGAATATTTTTTTTTATTAGTGACTTTGAAAACGGTCAGAGAGATTTAATGTCAACACCCTTGCCAAATGCTGCGTGAGCAAAATTTCAATGTCATGTTGACCTTGCGGAGGCTATTATATGGTCGACATATTGTTAGACTAATCGAAACGTAAATTGGTTATTTTTTAATTTATTTATCAATTTATTTTCACCTCATCTGTTCAAGATTTTATTAAATTTACATTTCGATTAAGTTTAAAAATAGCAGAGAAATCACGCGACTTAAAGCAGGTCATGTTTTTACATACGAGTTGGGTTTTTCGTGTTCACGTCACGAATGAAAATCATTTGTTTGTTTTATTGTCTTTTTAATTGTATGCAAAATCGCTAAGCCGGCAAATTTATGCAGCGAGAGCGATTCATAAATAACATTTGATGCTGATTCACCGCGGCTTTTATTCCAAAGCTGCTAAAGTTGTCATAGCTAATTTATCTTATACACAATTTTACAGCAATTGCAACACTTCGTTGCTGACAGCAAAAAGTGAAAGTTTATCAGTTTGTCTGCACTCGAATTCGCAACAACAACGATTCCAGGCTGATGGCTGTTTTTGTTTGTTTTGTTGTTGTTGCTGCCATGCATAACTGACAACTGTTGTTGTTTTTGTTGTTGCTGTTGTTGTTGCGTATTCGACTGAGCGTAAAAAGAGCGACTTTGTCTTTTCTTTTGTGCAGCTGATTGTCTGCAGCAAATCGACGTCACAGTTGCGTGATTACGTTTGTACGAGCAAAATAAAAAACCCAAAATTAACATATTCGAAACCGGTCTATTGAGAGGGACAGACAGTTGTACGCACTTTAAGTATGCGTGATTCATAAATTGTTAAAAATCCAGAGCTTACGCGCATATTTGACCCTGTATTGGCGATTTTGTAATTGGTTTTTTTGTGTTACCTTTTCTTACTCGCATTTATGTTTGCTGTTTATCAACACATGTGCGACTGCGATGCCCACAGGGGCAACAGTTTTGAAAATTTCAACAACTTGTTTCTAGGGAATTTCCAACTACTCAAGTATTTGACACAAATTATTATAAAGAGTCTCCGTGCATAATGTTTGGTTTGCACACTAATCTAATTTTAAGTAAGAAATACAAAAAACAGAAAAAAAGCAAAGCTGTTTGTTACTTTTTGAGGAACCGCATTAAAAGGCCAATATAAGGTCAAATTTTTATTCTTATCATTTCATTTCAATATTAAATAATTCCATAATGAAACTGCAATCAAAGCTCATTATCGTCAGCTCATCTTTCAACTCAAGGAAAAATTTCGATATATATATATATATATATATATATATATATATACAAATATATATATTTTAACAGAAATAATCTACAATAGCAATGCCATTCTAATATTGCTCATAAATCAAACGCAAATGTCATTCCCAATTTGAATAACAATGGCGATTGCGTGCCACAGCAACAAAATAGACTTTATATAATTTCAAAAATCACTTATTTACTGGAAGAGTCAACGCTTGCGGGCAGCAAACCATTATGGATTGAACAATTATTTTGAACAATTGCAAAAATAATATGTGAAGAGCCCTCGATTTGAAAACCGGTCAGTGGTAGTCAGTGGTAGATATTGGCAGTATACAATACATGTGAACTATTAATAAAATGCAATGAGTTCGTGCATATCTTTTACCTTTTTTTTACTTTGTTAGCTACTTTTACACTTCTCGCACAAAAACACGACTTATTGCGACCGCTTAAAGCTTTACACTGAACTTAATACTGAGCGCGCCTCCAGTAATATTTTGTTGAGACGGGATCAAATATTCGATAGCACTTATCGATTAGCCGTAAGCGATGTTTTGGTTTTTCAAAGTAGAGGTATTCTGTTTTTCTTATTTGTATTCATATTACAATTAAATAATAAATAAATGCATATGTATGGAAATAAAAATTAATAAAATTGTATAGTATAGTGATAATGTTGCATTTTATAATTGAAGTTAATAACAATTTATCGATGGCACATGAAGCAACAAATCGCTGCAGTGTTTACCAGCACTGATTAACCACCAGATTAACCCACGCAGCATGAACAACAAGAACAGCAACAACAAAATTACGCGATAAACAAAACGAAGCCGATTTTGTGGCAAATTAAACGCAATGAGTGTGGCAAACACCACAGCAGCATCCCAGGATGCCTGCTACATATCGCTACTCGGACTTGCCGAATACTTTCGTACCTCCCAGCCGCCAAATATCAAAAAATGCATTCAATGTTTACAGGCGCTGTTCACTTTTCAACCGCCTTCCAAGGTAAGAAAAGTGTTCAAGTGAAAGTCAACAATAAATCCAATTTATTACTTATATTTTATCGGCCACTCATTGGTTAGGTGGAAGCGCGCACACACCTACAGATGGGCCAAGTGCTAATGGCGTACACATGCAACATAGATTTGGCGCGTCGCCATTTGGAGCAGGCGTGGAGCATTTCCGAGCCGCTGATGAACTTTGATGACGTCAAATTTGACACGGCTTCGCTTCTGGCCCAGCTGCACCTGAAAACAGAGCAGAGTCCTCACGCGAAGGCGATGCTGCGGCGGGCAGTGGAGCTTTCACAAAATAATGTCTACTGGCATTGTAAGTTGTTGCTGCAGCTCTCCCAGATTCATGCCAATGATCGCGAGTACTCGCTGGCCAGCGATCTGCTGGCTGTTGGCGCGGAATCGGCGGAGGAGGCGGGCGCCACCTATTTAAAAGTGCTCTTTCTACTCTCGCGCGCTATGATCCTAATGATTGAGCGAAAGACGAACGATGTACTGGCGCTGCTCAATTCAGCGGGCCAGATTATCGACAATAACATACCCAATCCACATCAGAAGGAGTATCTCAAGGTGTTTTTTCTGGTGCTACAAGTGTGCTACTACTTGGCACTGGGCCAGGTGAAGACGGTGAAGCCCAGCTTGAAGCAGCTACAGATGTCCATACAGACGATAATGGCGCCCAATTGGCCCAGTGATGAGAGCATCTTTGGTGGCAATCAACTCGAGATGTTCGTCTGGCTGCCAAAGGAGCAGCTATATGTGCTCGTCTACCTGGTCACTGTATCACACTCAATGATGGCGGGATATATGGACAAGGCGCAAAAATACACGGAAAAGGCACTCACCCAAATCGAGAAGCTCAAGCTGCAGGAGGACAAATCAATATTATCTGTCTTTAAGGTCATCCTGCTCGAGCACATCGTCATGTGTCGCATGGTCATGGGCAACCGTGAGCTGGCTATACGCGAGATAGCCGCTGCCCGAGATGTTTGCTTGGCGGTGCCGCATAGCAGTCTCCTCAAGCGGCACTCGGCGCAGTTGCATTGCCTCATTGGCCTCTATTCGATGTCGACGAGCTTCTTTGAACATGCGGAGCGCCAGTTTCTGGTGTGTGTGAACGAGACAGGCGAACGGGATCTGAAGCTGTTTGCCAATCTCAATCTGGCCATCATTTATCTATGCACCAAACGGGACGCAGATCTCAAGCAAATACTCGATGCCGTCTCCACGGAAAACACGCACACGTACAGCAGCCAAGCGCTAATGGGCGGATTCTACTATGTGCAGGGCCTGCATGCCTTCCACAAGAACAGCTTCCACGAGGCCAAGTGAGTAGCAAATATATATTGATAATCTTTGCCTTCACTATTCAAATACCCTCGCACAGACGCTTTCTGCGGGAAACACTAAAAATGGCCAACGCCGAGGACTTGAATCGGTTGACCAGCTGCTCGCTGGTGCTGCTCTCCCATGTCTTCCTGAGCATTGGTAACTCCAAGGAGAGCATGAACATGGTGACGCCGGCCATGCAATTGGCCAGTAAAATACCTGATATACATGTGCAACTGTGGGGATCAGCGATACTGAAGGATCTGCATCGGATGTCAAAGGATGTGCAGCACGAGAAGGAGGCGTATGCCAACCATGTAAAATACTCAGAGAACCTGATTGCCGATCAGCGCAAGTGCGTCCAGAGTGCGCATCACGAGCTGGTCAATTGGCTTCAAGGCGATCCGCCGTTGACAAGCGGGGCCTCCCTCACACATCTGCCCGTTGCTGCTGGAGGCGCACCGGAGGCGGCCACATCCTCGCTGCAAGCATCCACAGCGCAATTCGGACAATTCTACTAACAGACGACAAAAATTCGCAAGTATCGATTCATAAGCATTTTAATAACTACAATTGTAAGCTAAAAGTAAAGATAAAGACTAAGGAAATTCTTTAAAACCACTGTCATTTTTTTAAAATAGAGCTGAAAAACAATCGAATTGTGGCAAGAATTATTTGTGTCATCAATCAAACAATCAATCATTCAGCTTGTGGCACAAATCGATAGCTTTTCAGCTCTTGTGCCTAAGGAATATCCAACTTAATTTCTAGCATATACATTTATATATATTATTTATTCCCATGGGGAAAGTTAACCAGCACGCAACTAGAGTAAATCCTGTGTGGTATCCGCTTCGTCGTCGGCCTTGTCCAGTGTTCCACTGCCGTTCTCCTTGTTGCTGAGCAGGGTGAAGTGCACTAGTCGCTTGTCATCCTGCTCGTGTATCGTGAGATGCGTTCGCATTTCGTTCATCGTTTTGAACTCCTCATTGCAAACGGGGCAAATATAGATCTTGTCGCCCTGATGCGTCCGCTGATGCATCTGGCAGTCGCCACGCTGCGTAAAGCTCTTCGAGCAGAAGGGACAAACGAATGGTCGTTCCCCGGTGTGCGTCCGTCGATGATTCTTCAGCACGTTGAGCGCCGTAAAGCGCATGGGGCACAGATCACAGGCATACGGACGCTCGCCGGTATGCTTGCGTTTGTGCTTGGCCAGGGAGCAGCTGGTGGTGAATCTGGAGGAGCACACTTCGCACTGATAGGGCTTGATGCCCGAGTGGGTGCGTGTATGCGAGGTTAGCTCCGCTTTCGTTACAAACGAATTGCTGCACAGCTCACACTTGAAGCGCTTGATATCCGAGTGGCGCATCTTGTGCTGGCGTAAGTTGGCATTCTGTGTAAAACCTTTGCCACACACGTTGCACACAAACGGCTTCTCGCCGGTGTGGATGCGCATGTGATCCCGCAGTGTTGATAGCATGGTGAAGACTGCAATGAAGGCCAATTGTTAGAGAATTGAATTTTAACTTTGAGTATTTGTTTCTTACCCTTCTGACAAACGTTGCACTGATTCCGCAGATTGCGTTTGTGTGTCTGCACCATGTGCCTGCCCAGCTGCTCCATGGACTCGGAGCGCTGTCCGCACTCCTGACATATGAACGTGCCGTGCGTCGCCTGATGCTCGGTTAGATGATCCATCGAGACGAAGACGCGCTTGCATTCGTTGCACTTGAAGTTGCGATGTGTGCAGCCGTTTTGCCTGCGATGGATGATCAGGGACTTCTCCAGCGCAAAGCCGGCATTGCAGCGATCGCAGTGGAAATTTGCTTTAAGCTCCTCCACTTCAGTTGTAGGCCCTACATTGAAGTTGATTTTTGGTTCCTTGCTACCCATAGCTGATGGCGGCTTGTCATCCGTCTGCTCTTTTAGTTGTAGTGCAACAGCAGCAGCAGCCGCTGCCGCTCGACGGCGTTTTGACGATGCACGTGTCTCCGGCGTTATTGGCTCTTTGGGATCTGCAGCGCTCGCTGGCTCCGGGGAAATGAATGTGTCGCCATTGCCATTGCTGACAAGTCGATATTTGTATTCCTTCTGCTCGTCAACGCTTTCGACGTTCTGTTCCAGCAGCTCTCCGGTTGTTTTGTTGTACACCATTTCCGTTTCGTACTTTTCGTTGTCCTGCTCCACGTGTAGTATTATGTTTTCAGCAATTGCTTTGGACGGCACCTCGTCGGGCTCCTGTTCTTCTGTAAACTCAAAGTCAAACTCTTGCTCTTGCTCCTCCTCCTCCTCCTCTGTTTGTTCCTCCTCTTCTTCATTTTCTTGCTGTGGCTCCACGGTCACCGACGCTGGCTGCTGCAGGCTGGTGTTTTGTGTCGCATCTGTTGTGGTCACCACATCCGTTTGCGCTTCCGCTGTGGCTGTTTGCACTTCGTTGGTTTGTATGGATTTCTCGAGGGTGGCCACGGCTGGCTTGGCCACGAATTCGGGCGGCTCGGGCAGCGCATTGGGCAGCAGCTGTCGCAGCGTGCGATTCGAGCTCTCGCACTTGAGCTTGAACGAATAGCAGTGATTGATCTCGCTAATGCAGCTCAGACAAACTCTTGCTGGCAAATTGTCCTCCCGACGCGGCTGTCAAGCAGAGCAGGAATTAAGTTTTTATCATGGATCGGTTGACTTGTTTAAACTCACCTGGGTCCTGATGAATTCGCGCAACATATCGACCAGGCAGCTGCCAGAGCCACCATCGTAGATGGACAGAAATGGTCCGGAGAGGCTTAGGCAAGTGCGACAAATCTTCTCCACATCCATTTTGCAGCAAATTCTCGAGAGAATGCCACAAATAACAACTAAACGGGCAAGCGTTGCCAGACTGGCCAACACACTACCCAAAAAATGCGACCCATAAAATTAATTTACTCCCTGGTGACACAAATTATTAAAGTATATTAGTTTTTATAAGGAAATACATTAATGTCTCTTAGATTTTGCTTGTATAAGCTCAGTTCTGTCATAAACTGGTGAATTAATGTATGTCATACAAAAATACTAGTTTCCTAATAATATTTTCATCGTGTGCACGTTGTCGAACAGCTGATGCTGTAGTTGCCAGATTGGATAAAAGCAACCAACTCACAACAATATCGCCGGCTAGCAGCTTTTATAGAATTGTCATTTAATTCATTTAAGAATAAAACTTTATTATGAACGATATAAAGCAGTTGAGAGAACAGCAGCGCGACAAACATCCAGGCTTTGACGGATACTTGGACTGCATGACACGTGCTCTCTTTACGGGACTTGCATCATTTTGTTTAGGTTGGTATTTTGTCAATTGTCAAAATAATTGCATAATATTTATTATGCTTACAGGATTTGCTGGGACATATTTTGTGCAGAAGGCGGTGCAAACCAAAATACGCTATCCGGCCAAGTTCAACGTATTGGTGTCATCTCTAGTGGCAACTGGGATATCCTATCAAACGACGACAACACGCACAAAGTCCTGCCAAGCGGCGTGGATGGCCTTCGAGGACAAACACTCTGTGCTCAAGGAGAAAACGTTTTAAGAGGCGACCAAATCGAATAATATTAATATATATATTATATATATAGCATAGTTTAAGTCATGAAGTGCGTTCGTGCAGCTTTGCGGTTGGCATGGCCCCGCCAGTTGCGCCCAGCAACCACACAAATGCTGACGCGTTTCAAGTATACACAACACCAAGGAGTAAAGGGCATACGCAACCGCAAAAGCTTCTACGAGGCTCAAATTCAGGCGGGCCAGCAGGAGGAGAGCGAAGAGAGATCGAAAGCCGCGAGCAGCGGTGATATGCGATTCCTGGATGACCGGTAAGCAAAAAAAAGTCCTTGAAATACCTATATAGGAAATATATGTTAAGATAAGATTTCTCTTTTTAACAGTGCCTACGATGAGGTTGCCGGTGGAGCTATGCGCATCAGTAGAGATGTTGCAACAGCGCAGCACGTGTTCATCCTGCAACCCTATGTCAAGTGGTCGGCGAAGCGCACTACACCCAACGATGTGCGCCCTGATGATCAGTTGATCGAGGCCACTGCGTTGATTCATTCGCTGCCCAACTGGCAGGTGGCCCGGGCGCTGAAGGTGCCACTGGAGAGCCTGGAGCGCAGAACGCTCTTTGGCAGCGGCAAACTGATGGAGCTGAAGCAGCTAATTGTCAAGCTGCGCGAGGAGCGACACGTAAGCTGCGTATTTGTGAGCAAAGGGACGCTCTCCTTCGCCCAGAAACAATTCCTGGAGTCGGAGTTTCAGTTGCCGGTGCTGGATCGCTACTCTGTGGTCATACAAATATTGCGGCTACATGCGACAAGTGCTGAGGCGCGTCTTCAGGTGGCAATGGCGGAGCTGCCCTACATTTGGGCGCAGGCGAAGGATGCGAGTGCCACGCAAACGCGTCGACAGGGCTACTCTCTGACTGATCTGCAAAAGGAAATACTGCGCAGCAGGGAGCGTAAGTTGCGCGCCGAGTTGGACGCAGTGCGTCGCCAGCGACAGCTGTTGCGCCAGAAGCGCAAGCAACAGAACTACC
This sequence comes from Drosophila dives, assembly GCA_035042365.1. Lineage (NCBI taxonomy): Eukaryota > Metazoa > Arthropoda > Insecta > Diptera > Drosophilidae > Drosophila > Drosophila dives. The sequence continues at coordinate 2,519,779 of JAWNLJ010000439.1, forward strand.
CAATTGCAGCTGTTGTTGGCTACACAAATGCCGGGAAGACATCGCTGATAAAGGCGCTCACCGTGGAGGATTCGCTGCAGCCGCGTAATCAGTTGTTCGCCACGCTCGATGTAACGGCGCATGCTGGCACTTTACCCTGCAATCTGCAGCTTATCTATATGGATACGGTGGGTTTTATGTCCGATTTACCGACAGGCTTGTTCGAGTGCTTTGTGGCCACCTTGGAGGATGCCATGCTGGCGGTAAGTGTTAATCAAATGTACCTTTAATAAAAAATAGCCACCAATCGCTTCCTCTTGCAGGACATTATTATACATGTGCAGGATCTGTCGCATCCCTGTCATGACGCTCAGCGTGCCCATGTCGAGTCCACGCTGCGCTCCTTGGCGTTCAGTGTGGCCGGTGGCGATTCCAGCGCCAGCCAATTGCCGCCCATCATTAATGTTTACAACAAATGCGATTTGGTAACAGCCCAAGCCCAGACAGCCCAGGCTGGCGGTCATCTGATCTCTGCGCGCGCTCAGAGTGGTTTGGAGCCGCTTTTGATGGACATTGAGCAACAGATTCTGAACGTCACCGGACGGCGAAAGCTGCAGGTTCGCGTTCCCAGCGGTGGACCAGAGATGGCTTGGCTATACAAGAATGCCGCCGTTGTGAACACCAAAGCGGATGAGCAGAATTCTGAGAAAATCTTGATGAGTGTGGTCATCAGTCAGCGCACCTTGGATCAGTTTAAGCGCCAGTTTTCCTAGTTAAGGCAATAAAGTTTTATGTAAATATTTATATTAACTTTTGGTTTTTTCTTTATTTTGTTAATCTTTGTCATTGGCGCATTTGGCACCAGTTAAATATATTTAATTCTGCAGTTTGTTGTAGTGTATAAATTTGTGTATTGGTGTCGGATTCCTATAGTATACATATGTATAAATATAAAATTAGCTACAAAACTCTTTTACCACAAATATTATTTTCAAGTTGTTTTTAAACAAAAATAAAATATTGCACTATTTATGCTTTGTTGCAAGGTTTCTTTGTGCTGCAGTTTTTTATTCTGCTTTTCATTTCATCTTAGGTAATTCCTTTGTATGCATTACAAAAATATTGAGAATATTTATTAACTTATGTTTAAGTCTTTTAAAGGAATTTTAGTAACTACAATGCATTATTAGCTTATCTAAAATGTCAAGTGCTTTTATATTGGCACTTTTATAAATATACATATATATTTATATATATATATATATATATATATGTCACGCATTATCATTGGGAATTGAGTACTCAAGAGATAACTACAACATGATGAAAAATTGTTATTAAAAAATAGATTAATAGATTATGTATTTGCTAGAATTTAAATTAACACACACACAGAAAATGGACTCTTTTATTCAATCATTGTGCATTGGCATAATTAAATTGGCTAATTTATGCGAACAGTTCACGATTTTAGTGATTTATGCTTGACACTAAAATTGCTATTTTGTGCACTTTTGTGCATTTTTTTTTAAACTTAATTAAAACTAATTTAAGCTGCAGTTTGACTAACAAACAATAATCGTAAAATAAATTCATCTTGAGAGCGTGAATTCAACTTGCCATCTATTTAAAATATACATGTAAATAAGAAAAGAGTTAAAAACTATATAAAAAAGCATGGTAAGATTTGCAGTTTTAATGTATTTTTTCCAATGTTTGGAGAAATGCCAACTAAACGAAATCATATAAAAATTCATCAAATATCAAATTATATTTGAGCTATATGAACGTTTTGGAATATATATTAACAAATGTCGTTGGGATCTCTAGCTATATAAAAACCTGACTTCCTTGACCTGTAGAACAGTATATTTGTCGCCCTTAAATTGACTCACATCAAAATATGTGACTTATTTGGCTTATGCATTTTTTAAGTGTATGGCAACAAATCGAATATATAAATACAATAATTGTTTAATAATTAATGACTCTGAAAAAACACCTGGTTTGAACACACCCTTGTTTAAATACCCTAAACCCTATAAAGGAACACACACTTGCACACTCCCACGCACACACGCAGACTACGCTGCCGCAATTAGCCAGAGTAGCAATTGCCAAAAAGGCGCCACAACTACAAAGATGAACAGAATGCAAATGATGCGACAATTCCTGAGTAGGCAAACAACGAATGGAATCATTTGTGGTATTGTACTAATTAGGTGTGCTGAGAATGTTGCCGAGGCGCTGGGCAGCGATACGTTGGCCAATCGCCTGCCGTTTGTCAGTTATAACTTGGCCAAATGCGTTTGGGCCTGCTCGTTGGCCGCCGTTGAGTATTGGGTGAATGGCATTAGCTGGCAATACTCGAGTAGCTGTAGCTCAAGCTGCCTCAGGTCCTTCGCCGGCGACTTTGTCGGAATGTGCATCAGACCCGTGTCGCGTGACTTCTGCACGTATCCCAACTGCATCAGCGCATAGATGGCAATATTGAGATTGTCCAGCGCCAGGCAATATGGATGCACATGTGACGCGGAACCACCTGGTTGTTGCAGCAGCTGCTCCACATGCTCTTGAACGCCCACAAGCAGATCCTTGGCACTGAACTCGCCAATCAAAAACCGCTGCAAGTCAAACAGAAAACAGTTATTAATGAGCCGAGAACTGAATATGAAATTTACAAACCTGTCGCAACGTAACCGCCAGCTGATAGTAGAGACAGAGAAAGGGCGCCAGTGCAGCAAGGATGACACGCGAACACTCATTGTTGTGGACGCTTATGCGGCCCGTTTGCTCGTTCAGCTCCATCACATGCTCATCAAGCAGCAGCTGCAAGTGCACCTCGAATTCGACTTCCTCGCGATTGGACTCAATGATGAACTCGTGGTGGAACAGTGCATCCATGCTGTTCACATGCTGGTGCAGCGCGGTCAGCGTTTCCGCATGTGATCCCAAGCTGTCCAAGCTCTGCTGGCGGCGCTGCAACTTCAGCGCAGCGAGTAGCAGGTAAGCGGGTCTCGCCAGCCAAAACATGCAGGGATTTATGTAGAGTTGTAGGGCCATCATGGGCACCGCTACTGCCATCGTGCTGGGGAGCAGTGCATGTGCTTTGAGGCGCTTCGTGTCGATTGTAGCAGCCAGCTGCTCGACGGCGAGCGGTGTAAATTGCAAGACACCGACACGAAACTGTAAAATGTTGCCATGTATTTCGACGGCATCGATAATATCCCGCTTGATGCTGTTCGCCTTGGTGCTCACATGGGCGCCCAGCTGCTCAAAGATCCGCTGCAGATGGAGTATGCCACGCGACAGCTCATCGAGATTAACGTTGCGTTGGTCATACAAGCGGCTCGCGTAAAATAAGCTGATCAGGTTAAATGCGGTGATGACGATGCGTCGCTGCTGCTGATAGATAATCTCATTGGCCAGCTGCTTGATCAGCTCCATCTCCTGGCGATTGAGCTTCTGCAGGGAGCCAGCCACTCCGGCGCGTTGTATGCGCTGTCCGTTGTTGTGGGCAAAGAAATCGCGCACCGAAATGGGCTCGCCGAAATCGAGAAACATTTTGCCAAAACGTTCGTCGATGATTTTCAATGCCTTGAAGAAGCCCTTGGTGGATTCCTTGGGCTTGGGCACGCCCAGCAATTCGTAGACAAACAGTTGCTCCTCCAGCACACGCTCGTAGGCAACGCTTACCGGAACAATCATCACATCCGGCACATCGCCGGTAAAATACGGCAACAGTGCCATCGACAACAGGCCCACCTTAGGCACCAGTGCCTTGAAATTACGCGAGCGTGTCCCCTCAATAAAGAACTCTACACCAATATGGTAATGGGCAACCAGAGCGTACATATACTCCCGAAAGATGTCCCAGTAGAGCTCGTCGTTGGAGAAGCTGCGACGCATAAAGAAGGCACCCGTTTTACGCAGCATGGTGCCCATGCCAAACATCGAGTGAAAGTCTGCAAGGACAATTTAAACAATAGTTTAAAATAATAATTTTAAATAAGATATAGATATATTTTTGTAAAATATTTAATGATCCATAATATCCACAGAGATCAAGGATATATAATGTGAATCTGTTACTCACCCATGCCTGCTGCAACGCCTGGTATCTCGATATCGTAGTAGTAGCAGATGTAGCTCATCAGTATGAAATCCATGTAGCTGCGATGACTGGGCAAGTAGAGGACAGGACAATTGCCCATCTTGTTGCGCACCTTCTCCATGCTGGCCGAGTTCACATAGATGCCGTCACAGATGCGTTTCCCTATGGATGTTATGGCAATTCCGCACCAGCGTATCACCGCCATATTCCTATCTAGGCCAATCTCGTCGACAATGGCGCGTGCCTGCTTCTCGAGCTCGCGTACCGGCTTTTGGTTGACCTTGGCATAATGCTCCACCAGGGAGCGTAATTTATCGCTGCGTATCACATGCTGTTTCAGCTTCTGGGGATTTAAGTAGCGTTCAAACTCGTATGCGACCTGTGGCTTGAACTCTCTGGTCATCGAGGCCTCGTTACCATCAGCAATTATATTCAGAAATTGATTCATATAAGCGGCAGCTGTTTTGGACGCATCGCTCGCTGACGATGATTCACCACCACCGATTTCCGACTTCATCTCCATCGAAAGTTAGACAGCTTTACCTGTAATTCAAATGGTTTTATTTTATGTATATTTTATATAGATTGCAAAATATTTGACAACTAACACAAAGTGTGCTGTTTTTTTGTTTTTATGATTTGCCGCCGTTTATTGGCCTGATACAGACCCCCTGCGCACAATCCACTAACTTATCAGCTGCGTTATTAGGTGTTTACTGACCGGCTTACGGTTAATCAGCAGCGCCGTGCGACCGAGTCGACAACTATTCGTCAGCTACAAATTAATCATAAGCGGAATGGTCCCTATCACGTGGGAAAGAAACAACAATACAAGATTGCAGTTGCTCTTATCAACAAACCAACAACAAAAACAATACTATTAACGACCATCTGTAGGGTGCAGCCAAGCAGCTCATTGACTTTGCCTAATAATTACTGTAATTATTAGTTTACTTTTATTGCGGAAGGGAATTCTAAATATAAATTAAAATTCAATTAATCAACTCCCAATTAATGTACACGGTATAAATTTAGTGTTTTAAGAAAATGAAAATATATATTTACAATAATAAATTTTAAATGTTAATACTGTTAATATTATGTTAATATAAAACATAAATAAATATAACAAATTTGTACTTTTAAAATAAAGTCAACATTATAAAAAGAATGGAATAAACTTTAAAAATTGTACATGAAAGTTAATACCTTAAAAACGAAGAATATTAAACAATAATTTTTAAATAGCGACAAATAAATATTTGTGAAGATGAACTGTGTATTTGTCTGCTCAACGCATCGACTTGCAACAATTTAAGGTAAAAGCTTAGTTGTCTAGTTTTCTTAGTTTTCTATGAAGTTGTTTGTTTATCAAACTGCTTACGACACATAAGGAAATATGTGGCGGTAATTTTTTTTGTTGTTTTGAATGTGGCCACTAAACAAACCGTAAACATTGACACATAAGGCAAAATAGTATTTTCTAACGTTTGCTTATGGCAAACAAACAATTCGTAGATCATAAGTGCATTTTGGATGCACATCTTCGACAGGCACTTTAGTATAATATCCAATTTAAACAGTTGTTGTATTTCTCAGCGATTCATACAACACACTCACACACACATATATAAACCAACCCACCCACTCAGTCACACATACGCACACAATTAGAGATAGATATTTATCTATGCTCATGCTTAAAAAAAACAATTTAACACTTGTCCCAGGTCAAATGCAATTTAGCACAGGTCTTTAACATTTTTCAAAATATGCAAAAATTTGCATTTGATTTGCAATTGTTTACTTTCTATTTTTGAAATCGGTGTTTTTCTTACATACGAAAATTCGATATAAGTACTCACAGCGAAAATGCGACGCTTTAGCAGCGCGACGGCAAAGCAACTACCACTTCCACTCACAGCACAGCTGCGAAGACAGCGGCGACGGGTCGATATTTATTTATATTGTTGTTGGTGGTGGCGTGTTACGTGCTCGAGGGTCCCACACACGATACGACTTGCGCTTGAACGGATTCCATTTGTTTCAAATAATAAAACGAATTAGGTGTCTGCACTTCAGCAGAAATCACAACTATATTCATAAGCACACGTTTTTGTAATAATATAAATGATTTTACAACAAATTCGACATAAATTTAATCATTCCATAATGCATTAGTACGTCATATACGTCCGTTGAGCTGTTTAAATAACGAGCTTTCATACCGGTTTAAGCAGAGCTTTCATAATTAGTCGCAGTGGCAACGCAGCAATAAAATAAAATGGCTTAAGTATTTGCAGTTTCAAAGGGCAAAAATATATTGAAGATTAAAGGCACAACTCATCAGCAATGTCTGCCTGTCGCATGTTACTTGATGCGCTGCTTGCGCTGGTGCACATCATCAGTGATAGCCTGCTGGAGCTGGTATTAGGCTGGTATCTGGGTGAACAGAAGCGTGTCGCAACTCCACCAAATGCGGATCAACGGGTGATGTTAGCAAAGAGCGCCGTTGAGTTGGCAACACAAATACGCGAACGCAAGCTAAAAAGTTACGACATCGTCAAAGCCTATTGCGATCGCATCGAGAGTGTTAATGGTGACCTAAATGCCATTGTCGACGGCCCCTTTGCGGAGGCACTGCAACAGGCGACGGAAATCGATCAAAGACTGGCGGACAATAAGTACAGCGAGGAGCAGCTCAAAACGCTGCCCTTCCTGGGAGTGCCGTTCACTACGAAGGACAGTACTAGTGTCGCAGGCAGGAGGCACACGCTCGGCTTGGTGTCACGCAAGAATGCACGCGCCAAGGAGGATGCGGAATGTGTGCGCCTGATGCGGGAGAGTGGCGCCATCATCATCGCCACCAGCAATGTGCCCGAGGTGAACAAGTGGATTGAATCGCGCAACATGCTCATTGGCCGCACAAATAATCCCTATGATTTGCGACGCTCCGTGGGTGGCTCGTCTGGTGGCGAGGCGTGCCTAATCTCCGCTTGCTGCACCGGCTTTGGTCTGGGCACCGACATTGGCGGCTCCATACGCATACCCGCCTTCAACTGCGGCATCTTCGGGCACAAACCAAGCGAGGGTGCGATCAGCATGGCTGGATGCACATTTCGCACTGGCAAGGAGCAGAACACAATGGTCTGCGCCGGTCCCATGACGCGCCATGCCACCGATTTGCGTCCCCTCATGCAGGTGCTGCTCGAGCCGGGCAAGGCCAATCTGCTGCAGCTACAGGATCCGGTGGATTTGTCGAAATTGCGCTACTTCTATGCGGCCAACATTCGAATGCGCCAATGCAATCCCGTCCAGCGTGAAACGGAGCAGGTGCTCAACAAGGTGCGCAAGCATTTCGAGGATCTGACTGGGGAACAGGTGCGCCTGGCAGAGCTGCCCGCCACGGAGCTGACGGGCAAAATGTGGCGCTATTGGATGAGCCAAGAGCCGGCCAATTTTAATAAGCTCCTCGGCAACGGCCTCGATTTGAATCCCTTCGTGGAGCTGTTCAAGAAACTGTTGGGTCAAAGTGATTTTAGCATGGCGGCGATTTACTCACTGATTGACAGCCTTTTGCCCAAAGAGTCCGAGACGCTGATGCGTGAGGCAACCGAAAAGTGCAAGTCTTACTTGCAACACCTACTGGGCGACAATGGAGTCCTCTTCTTCCACAGCTCTCCACGCACGGCACCTTTCCATTATTATCCATTGCTCAAATTTATGGATTTCAGTTATTTCAGCTTGTTCAATGTATTGCGCCTGCCGGTCACCCAGGTACCCATGGGCTTGGATGCGAAGGGCATGCCACTGGGCATCCAGGTGGTGGCCAACCACAACAAGGATCGTCTTTGTCTTGCAGTTGCCGAGCAACTGGAGCGCACCTTTGGCGGCTGGGTGGCTCCGTTTCCATTGAGCCAGTAGGTGTTTGTGTCTTGTTTTCTGGTGGTTTCATTAAGCAATACTCATCCAAGGTGTTGGTATTATCTTAGACTGTTTAATAAATATTAATAACAACCAATAAATTGGTTACATTTATTTGAATATTATTTTAAAATTACTTAAATCTTATCAGCTTCGTATTCAGAGAAAACAGCTGATTTTACTAGGAAAGCTGGCAACGTCAGAAACTTGTTTGAACGAATTGTAACAGTTTTAGTTGGGAAATAAATTTTACATATTGCTTTCAACCATAATGTAATGATTAAGATCATTTAATTAATTAACTATTCAATATTCATTTTAAATTTACACAAACACGTTAAATAAAATACTTTAAAAAGAAATATTGAATTTACTTGAAGCTACGTTTGAAGCGTTTTAGTTGTTACAACAAAGTGACCTTATATTACATTTCTCGGTCTGGCAGCACTATTACTTTTTGTAACTTAGTGGCAGCACTCGCATCTCAAAGAAGCGCCAGAATAGGCAACACTTTTACAGCGTTTTCTAACCTTATTTAAATCCTTGGTTTCTGTATCAACAAAATTGTGATTTATTGCATTTAAAGCTGAATTTCCAAAATGGAAACATACTACTGTATGGTTAAGATAGAGATCGAAAGCAAAGTAAATGAAAGGTGAGTGGCAAGACTTGTTACCAGCTAATTGATCGCATGCAAGACGTTAGGCGCATCTGTTGAACTTTGACCAAGCCAAGGTGATAAATGGATGGACATTTAACCCTCATGGACAGCAGCATCGACTTAGCTCAGATGTTGTCGTCGGCGTTGTCTCAACAATTAATTTGCAGTGCCAGAAACGAACACCCCCGCCAGCTCACCCATCGTAAATGAACACATTCTCACATATACACACACACACACAAGCACGGACATTGACAGCTATGTGCGTAAAGTAAACGTAACCTGACTTTGGCTCTAGCCATAAATTACGTGATTCTTGCATCTTCCGTTTTGTAGCTGTTGCTGTTGTTGTTATTGCTCTTCTGCGCCTGGCTTCACCTATTGTCCGTTTGTCCGTCTGCTGACCAAGCAGCGGCAAATATGCCTTTTAATATTTACACAAGTCAAGCGTGGAGCACGTTGTGCAATTGTCTAAAGTGTTTTTGTTGTTGTTTCTATCATTGTAATTTGCTATTTTCATGTGCTTCGCTATGCGTCTTTTCTATGTGTGAGTATGTGTGTGTGTGCGTGAATGCGTATGTATTTTGAGCATTTCTCTTCTTTGTTATGTTTTGTTTTTGTTGTGATTCTGTTTTTGAAATACTAACGACGCCCTTTTGCTGTTTTTGTCATTGTGCATAACTTTTGCTATTCGAGTGTTTTTGCCTGCATTTTATGTGCACCTCATTCCACACACAACACACAAATTTTACTGAATTTTAATGTGAGTGTGTGTGTAGTTTATGCAAACGTGCAAATAATGTGAACGATGAATTCCTATTTGTATTATTTCAAAATAATCATTTATATGGCATTTGTGCAATTCTGAACAATAACTACTCCAAATAAATATTAAAATTATAATATATGTATTTTCGTTAATGTAGTTTAATATTTTTGAGCAAATTCCGTATATATTCATATTCATTCAGATATTCTCAGTGCTCACTTAAAAGCCGGTTTCTCTAGCTGTACAATTTATTAAATAAAAATTAAAGTCGTTAAATTGTTTTTTTTTTTTATTTTGATTGAAATATTATTTAAATTTAATATTATAGTAGTAGAGAAATAATTGTTAAGTTTTCCCACATATTAAAAATTATTTGTAAAATAATAGGATTTTAAAATATTTGCAAATAAGAAACCAAACATTTACTGTTAGCAAAATTGATTTTCTTAAATATTAAAGATTATGATCAGTATAAAATAAGTATTTTCAAATAAATGCTACTATTATTTTGACCGCAACTGTATGTATGCATGAAAATGAAGTTTCGCTTAAGGCACAAATAACAAATCGCGTTCTCATCGCACGGAACTCAGAACTCGAAGTTTTCGGCTTCATCTGGCCACGCTGCGGGTCTCAAATGTAAAATTATGAAAATTACACAGCCGCGACAGGCTTTGTTGGGATTGTTGTTGCGGCCCTTTGACAAATCCCAAATCCCGCAACTAAACAGTCATGTTTCATTGCCACCGACTCCACAAGCACATTTCCCTATATCACAAAAAATAGTTGAGTCTTTTTCTGGTATACTTTTTTTTTTGCAACTGCTGATGGCCTGGCCCCAAACCGTTGTAAAAACGTCTACATTGTTGAAATTCCTTTAACGAAATTGCCACGTGACACAAAGGCGTCTGGAGCACACATAGAGCGAGCGCCTTTTATTAGCCTTGCACACAGCGGCGACCCAACCTAACTGCCCGACACAATAGGCCCGAAAATGACGTTGCAACAATTAATGTGAACATTTTCGCTGTCGCAGTCGCTGTCGTCGTCGCTGTCGCTGTCGTCGTCTACGTCGTCGTCGATGTCGTCGTGATTTATAACGTGCATAAAATTTGCGGTGCTGGGAAAGCACCTAAAACACAATTGTGGGTTGGGTTGAGGCGAAAAATTAGTCAGTTACTGTTTCCTGTTAGCACTTGTGTGTGTGTGCGTGTGTATTTTTGGAGGTAGGGTCATTGTCAACAGCCTTTATAATTTATCGATAGTTGCGTTAGGTTTACCCCTAAACACCCTGTGCTTCTGTCTGCATATTTGAAAACTATTTTCATTGCGTGATAATTTATGTGACAAATACAAATTACACAATCGTTGGCCAGTTATGCAAATTAATTGCAAATATTTACAGCACTCATTGCTCTGAACTGCCATTACTCTGACTTATCCAATACCTATATATTTACTACGCTTGTATCTTCGACTTTTATCCCAAATCTGGTTGCATTCAATTTACTTTTCAAAATCTTACTTGATGCACTATGGCTGTTTTTATTCTGTTTCGCAATTTTGTAGTTTGCACCTTTTTTTCAATTTACAATAAAAATCAATAAGGTGTTGACTTAATGGAAATTGACTGACAGCAGCTGCCACATGTGTTCGTGCTCATGTGGCAGGTGTGTTTGGGTGTGTTCTCTGTCTGGAAAAATCTAAGACTTGGACTTAGTTTGTCTTCTTATTTTACTTGCCATGAAAACGCGTATGAGACCAAAATAAAAAGTTTTCATGTACAAAGTTGAAAGAGTGAAAAATTTTGCAGAAGTTTTTTTTTTTGTGATGTGCATTTTAATAAGCCAAAATCATATTTTAAAACGCAAATGTTTAGAAATTTATTTTAATATGAAAGAGATTTGATGAAATTTAAATTTTACCCCACAATTAAAATCATTTTTAAAAATCACTTTCATTAGAGAAGCTAAAAAAACAGCTAAGCTAAAGTGTCAAACGCCAAACGTAAATTGAAATGGTTGCACCACCGTTTTTAGCAACATCATTAGACTTGTGCAACCGCTTAGTCATTAGATGCAACCTCAGTAAACACGCATACGCAATGTTGCACATGCAACATATACGTGATGAACTCTCTACGCTAAGTACAAATTTTAATTTTCAAAAACTAGCAAATACATGAAAACTAAAAATAAATTGCAAGTGCATCTGACAAATGTGTGGCAAGTAGGGGTTACATGGAACGACTCCTATGCAGTTTGCTGCAGTGTGGCAGGAATACTTTCCACTGCTGCACAATCAGCAGAACTCAGCGAGCTATGAACAAAAGTTAAACAGACAAAACAAAGTGCAAAGTTTGTGGGCGCACCATGGAATGGAAAGGGAGGCGGAGGTGGTGATGGAGGAGGGGGATAGTTGGTGTCTAGTTGGGTGTACTTAGTGTTACAGTTGTCGGTGTAAATTTGACACGCAGAGCGCGTGAAATGGCAACGCCTTGTTAAAGTTAAAACATTTGCGTAATTAGCAACAGCAAAAGGTAAAAAAAAAACAAGTCAAGAGCCCGGCCAAAAGGCGACTTCCGGCAACTACTTAAAGTGCTAGCGCAAATTAGTTACCAAAAACTTAATTAAAGTGTCACAATTTACCGATTTATTCTGCGAATGTGGATGTCTGTGTGTGTGTACTTGGCCGTATTGGCTTTTGGCCAACTGCTTGTTTGCAAACCAAAACCCTCGACTGACAATTAACAAATGTCAACGGCACAGAAGTTTCCAAAACCAAGGATGCGGGTGTCGCTGCCAACCTTAAGTGGACTCCGCTCGTATGACACTACTTCTTTTTTTTTTTGCTGTTTTTGCATTTTGAGTGAGGGGGGGGGGGGAAAGGGGCTGGAGTTGGGTGTGACTCTGATTCATGTCTGCCTGCAATCCAAACTACTTTTCTATTAACTTTTACATGGCCTTTACATGTGCAAAATGATAGTTGAACAATAGTTTTTACTGTGCTCAACTTGTTTTGACTTTTGGTTGCGAAGTCACAAAATGTAGAATTGCATGTTGCTTCCATGAATAATTTAAATTTAAACGCAAAACTCTTCTTTATAATAAATACTTACAAATATATAAATAAAGTTTTGGAAAGTAGCATTTACTTAAGTATTTGCGTAATGTGCAAGATGTGCAAGTTATTTTTTAAATTTAGATTGCAATATAATAAAATGCGGATAATAAAATTAATTAAATATTCGAATTTTAGATAGAAAATTTACCTAGGTTTAATGGGCTTTACAATTGATAATTTATAAACATTTATTTTTAATTTTGATAATTTAAAATAAGAGAGGATATTAAAAAGTGTTGATATGGAAATCACAAGGGATTTCTTTAATTGGTAATTGAATGAATTCTCTTTTGTCCATAAATATTAAAATTTAAGGCAAATTAAAATAAAACCAGTCAGTAAATCTGGCCTAAATTACCGCAGCATTGTAAATATGCTTCTATGAGTAATTTCCAGGAGCATCATTAAATCAATCAGTAATTCTGCACATTTTCTACAATCACGGCCGGATGCTTGTTTTTGGGCCCACAAACAAAAAGTAAAGCGATTTAAACCGTCATCTTTAGATATAAGCAAAGAAAAAAAAGGAACAACATCATCATTAACTATCTGCTCCCAGTCGACATCATTTAATATTGCCAGCCAACTGGGTGCTTTATTGTGCGTAAGGTGCAGAGATAAGCTGGGTTTCTGGGTTCCTGGGTTCCACCTTTTTGTTTTTGTTTGACCTCCACGCCGCCCATCCGTCAACAGCCATCAGCCATCAGTCATCAGTCATTCGAGTTGACTGCGACAGTTCACATTAAGCATTATCAATTGCGAATCACCAATTGTCCTCATCGCCATCGCCATCGACATCGACATCATCGTCGTGTCCTTTGAGCCCGGTCTGTTTTATCGTTTTGTCTACTTCGCATATCGCATTATAACTGCATTGTCACCTTGTTGGCCATTTAACGTGGAACGCCCAATGCTCGGGGATTGTGAAGCAGCAGCAGCAGCTTCTCTCCCAGTTCCTTTCGTCCTTTCGTGCACGCCTCGAGTTGCCAACATGGATTTAAGCTTGTCCTCTGCTCTCCGGTCGTCAGTTGTCTTTTCGTTTTTTTTTTATTAGTGCCAAGCAACAAAAATGTTGCTGTGCATTTTTATTTTATTTATTTTTGCCTTCGTCTCGCTTTACTTTCCCTTATTCTGTATGTAGCTCGATGTAATTCAATTAGTGACAGTCACAGTGACAAAAAACTAACAAAGTTTCTGCATAAAATTATGTTTACAATGCTTTAAGCCAAAAAATGAATAAAATAAAAATAATATAAAAAATTTTATAGTTTGCCTTATAGTTCACTTATAGATATGTAAAATTTTAGCACGACTTTTAACCAAAAGTTAGCTGTCTTAATAAAAATATGTCAATGATCCTAAAAAACCAGTAAGAAACATAAAAAAGTCAAGCAGAATTGCTAAATATAAAAATTTATATTCCAATAAATAATTTACATAATTTAAAATTTGTACACTAAAATATAACTTAAATGTTAGAAAATCTCTTTACATTTTCTGGTTTAGGTAATGTCTTGTTTAGAATCCACATTGCTCAGCAGAAAGTTTATCATATAAAAATTAATAACACCCCAAAAGTTAGGCATATTTCTATGCACTATTCAGAAAAATGTCCACTAAATTTGAGAAGGTAAAAACAGCAGAAACTTTCGTTATAGAAACCTATTTTCAAAATTATAAAGTGAGTATAACTTCTTCTGATTGTACCACTGTCAGAATCATATTAGCGATCACAAATTGTGTTTATTATCGAAGCCATTTGAAAATACTTCCTCGAAACGCTTACCTTTTAAATGGGCAACTTCTGAAAAAAATGCGAACCGAAAAATGGCAACGTTGAAACCGAGTCACTTTTATCCAAACGTGTTCATTTAAGTGGAATCACTTAATGGTTTTATGCGCTTATCATTATCATCCCAGCAGCCACTGCCTGGGCACATCCCCATCCCCCATCTGCTGCTGCTGCTGCTGCTAATGCCAGACCCGCAACATCGTTGTTCACATGACTACCAACGTGCCACAGCGCAAAACATGACAAAGCGTCAAACTGTGGATTCTGAATTGTGGCACCACCCATCGAAGTGTGTCGCATTTTTATCTGGCGGATGTTTGGCTCGCTGTCTGAGCTCGAAATGCTAGCGTCCAGTCATTGTTTTAACGCGTATGTTTGCCAGACACACACACACACCCAACACACACTCAACACACAGACACACATAAAAAAGAACACACTTCTCATAGTTAAATGCATAATTTTTAGTGAAATTGTTTCGCTGAATGTTTCAGTTTCGACTGCGTGACGCTCGCGTTGAATGCTTCCTGTTTGTGTGTGTCTGTGTGTGTGTCTGTGTGTGCTGGTGTTGCAAGTAGTTGTTGTGTGGAGTGGGCTTGCTTGTGGGTGTGGCACTGTCACAGCCAAAGGTCGTATGTGCGGCCCACAAATAAGGAAGTAATATGTCGCCGCTGCATGGCCATCAAAGCCAGACACGTTGAATACTTCACTGGGCTTGTAAATGACAGTAGAACCCCCCCTCACATCGCTCATCCTTCATTCCTTATCCCCCAATCCTCCGTTCTTCTGGTGCCCTACTACGATCCTTAGCTCCCCCAACGGCACTTGGCTCTGGCAGTCAGTTAACTGAATGCTCTTTTTGCACATGACTCGTTCCATTGTTAACAGATTGACTACCCTGCAACATTTTTGTGTATATCTGTTTATTTTTGTGTTTTACTTATTTTTGGTATTAAGATTTCATATTTGATGATACGAATTCTTGCATAAAAATATTTGGCACATCGCTTTAGGATTTAAGATAATAATAATAAGATTTATAAGATGGAAAAAAATGATAACAATAATAATAATAATAATAATAATATTAATATTAATAATAATAATAAAAATAAAAAGAACAATAATGATAAAAATAATAATCATTTAACAATAATTTACATGTTTTTTTAAGTTCTTCTCTTTATAATATAATTTTTTAAATATAATTTATTGAATATTTAAAGTTAAATAAACTTAATTTTTCATATTGTTATAAATATGATTCAGGACTTTCATTTAATAAGGTCTTATTTTTTGGGAATATATATAAGAATAACATATTAATATTATTAATAATTAATAATTATTAAACAACTAATTTAGCCTATTTTAAAGGAGTTTGAAAATCCTATTTATTTTTGTAAAATTTAATTTAATAAAGAAAAGTTCATTATTATTTATTTAAAACTTAAGAAAAATGAGCATATTATTATTTTATTACTATTATATATTTTAGCAGATTTTATAAATCATATTTATTTATGTATTTAATTAGGTGCTAAATTTTAATAAAGAATGCAAGGAAAAGTACATTAATATTTATTTAAAATTAAATAAAAAAATGTGCATATTAATTTGTAAATATACGTTGTATTTAATATAGTTATTTCTTAACTTAATTTAATATAAGATGATCAATTCCAACTTTATAATGCCAACTTTTCAGCAGGGTATTTATTCCTTGAGGTTTTGCCTGTTCTGATTTTGATTTTATTATTTTTTTTTGGTGGAATTTCTACCCCTGCTGTCAAAAACATTGAACCGCATTTGTTTGGCAAGATTAATGGGCCACAATTGGTCGCATCATGGTGGTGTCTGCGGCTATTGTTGTGCGTATTCCTGTTGTGGTGAATGATTTGTGCATCCTTAAGACGTTGTCACACTTTTCAGTTGCAAAGGATACATCCAGCTGGGCGGAGAGGATAGGTGGGGTTATCACCGGCAAATCATTTCATTAATTTAATGTAGTAGAATGTGACTTGTCGGTTGTCAACTTTGTGTCGCTCCTTTCGGAAGGGATGTGTGTTGCTTGCGGGCGCGGAGTATGTTGCTCACTTTAGTTTAATGAGAGTGCGAGCAGTGTGACGACAAGTCAGTTAGTGCATCAAACTTTGCCAACTTTTGGCTCTACAAGGCACTGATTTTATTTACAGGCCAACAACAAGGATACTGTTTGCGACAACTAAAGTCAAGTCGCATCGTGTCAGTGCAAGTTACCCGGGAAGCGGCGGGGGGGTTGGTTGGTTGGTGGCAGCATAAGGACTCCTCTGTGCCGGGCAGCTGCCTCGAATGTAGCTTAACTGTCAGTAACACTCAGTCGACATTTAACTTGTGTCATTTGCAGTGCACAGCGTGCAACAAGAGACGGTGGCATGCAGCAAGCTGCAAGTATAATAAATTCGCCACGGGTTATTGTTGCTCTTTTCAAGATCAGATTAGGTCAAGTAAGGAACGAAAAGACTTCAACTGGCTTACAAAATAATATTTTTTTAATTAGTTGGAAACAGTTGGCAGTTCATTAAAAGTAGTTAAAAAATAATAGTTTCAATTTATTATTGACTAAAGTATATATATAAAATGAGTAGAGTTTATTGTATGATTTGTTTTGTTATTAATAAATAATATTTAAATTTATATACAACACAATTAATAGTTTTGACCTATTGCCTAAATTTTTGGGAATGGAAATGGAAACAGCTCATAAAAAGTAGTAAAAACTAACTTAAATTTATTATTGATTAAAATATAAAAAATAAAGCTAAATTGAGTAGAGTTTATTATATGAATTTTTGTTATTAATAATAAATCAAATTTAAATTTTTATACAATGCATTTATTAGTTTTGATATACAACTGAATCAACCTAAAATTTTGGGAATGAAAATGGAATCAGTTATCAAAAGTAGTAAAAACGAATAGTTTAAATTTATTATTAACTATAAATTATATAACTATAATTTAGTTAGAGTTTATTGTGTGATTTTCTGCTATTATCAATAAATCAAATTTAAATTTATATACAATTTGTTTTTACTTACAACTGAATCAACTTAAACTTCTGGGAATGGAAATGGAAACAGATCATGAAAAGTAGTACAAATTAATTAAAATTTATTATTGACTAAAGTGTAAAAAATAAAGATAAATTTAGTAGGGTTTATTGTATAATTTTTTTTATTATTAATAAATCAAATTTATATTTTTATACAACTGAATCAACATAAACTTTTGGGAATGAAAATGGAATCAGCTATCAAAAGTAGTAAAAACGAATAGTTTAAATTGATTATTAACTTAGAGCTTATTGTATGATTTTCTACTATTATCAATAAATCAAATTTAAATTTATATATAATTAGTTTTGACTTACAACTGAATCAACATAAACTTTTGGGAATGAAAATGGAATCAGCTGGCAGTTAAAAAATTTAGTAAAAACTAATAGTTTAAATGTATTCTTAACTAAAGTATAAACCTATAATTAGAAGAGTTGTTATTATTTATAAATAAAATTTAAATTTATATATAATGTAACTTACACTTACGATTGGTAATAGCTAATCTTAATAATTTTGTGTCTCATTTAGATACTAACCACTGAAACTTCATCAACTTTTTCTACATGGAAATAGTGATCCATTTTGATAAAGCTCAAATATTCATTTGTTTAAGTAGCAGATTCAAGTAGATCTCAGCTACAAGTAAATATGTGAAAATGAGCAGCGGAAGCTAACAATTAAACAGACAAAGAACATGACACTTGCCACACACACAGTTGAACAACACATTTGGCACACACACACACACACACTTCCCAACTCCAGCGTAGCCATGAAAATGAGCGCAAACCCTCATTTTGGCCACTTCATCATGGTCGGAAAGTGCGTTAAAGATTCATCCATTTGTTCACACCACAACAGCAGAGTCAAGCAGGAAATGGTAAAGGAAAAAAACAGGACAAACTTACTTAGACCCAAAACAGACATTTTCCGGCACACAATAAGAAGCGGCAATTTTCATTAGCCGAGCACACTTTGCTGCAGTGGCAAATATATCCATAGTATCTATAAAATGTCTTGGCCTTGTCTGGCTTTACGTCTTACTTCTTATTTCTTGCTTTTTTTTATTACCTTTTTTTTTCTTGCGCCTTTGTTGCAGTTATTAACCCTTAACCACACATAACATTTATTACCCACATTGTCCTGGCGCTTCGCACACAAGGGCCAAACAAAGACGCCTGCGTTAAGCTGGCAGTGACATTTTTTTCTTACGCCTCAACCCCCTCATTCCCCCCCCCCCCACCGCCTCATTCTGCCCCTCTTCGCCTATTTGGCTTGATTGTATTGTGTGTGCGGCAAGTTTTGTCTGTGGTTTATCGCTTTTAATTTGTCGTCGCGTCTTTGCCTCGTTAAGTCGTCTTTGGCCCTTCGCCTTTTGCCTCTTGCCTCTTGCCTCTTGCATCTTGCCTCTTTCCCCTTTCCTCTTGCCTTTTGCCAATGATATGCTTCGCTTTTCGTTGAGTGAATTTTCGTTTGCGATAATTGGCTCTGCACAAGGCCAACCAAATTAGAGATTTGCTAAAAGCAAATTTGCTACAACATGTTGAATGCCACGCTCTGTTCTCAGCACTTTTTTCTTTATGCTTTAAATAAAACAACGCCAAATATTTACTACAATGTTTTATTATTTACTCTTTACTCTTTAATAAGAAAATTACAAATTTTATAGTCATCTTAGGCAACATTATTTTCCAGCACGTAAAATTTAATCAGAATTATTTGGATTTTATATCCTCAAATATATGTTGATACCCTAAACCCATTATTAAGGCATAAAATGTGTATTTTGTTGTTGTGCAAGAGTGTGTAAAATTCCGATTTCATGAATATTCTTAATCAGCATCAACAAAGGGCTCCCAATCCAGCCTAATTAAAATTTAAAATAAATTCCTGTACTGTACTTTATCAATAGCGGCTCAAGTTTAAGGAATATCGATAAATATCTATATCGATAAATATCAATTTGATTGATAATGATTTTCCGTTAATATTTAATAAAGTTTGACACATTTTTGATCGACTGAGAAATGAATTTAAATCATATTACAACAGTCGAGCTCAGCATTCTTACTTTTTTTTTGAGACCCCAACTGGCACCAAATATCTATTAAAGTATAACTTAAAGCAAGCTGCTTATAAAAACCAGTTGACTTATTTTTAAAATTTTTGAAATATTGCTGGAAATGGCTGATGTGGAAAGCATTTTGGTTCAATTGCGGGCTCGGCTTGCGGAGCGGGATATCAAATTGTGGGAGAGGCCGTATTACGTGGAGCATGTGGGCTGCGATGATGCAGCCGTGGAGCAGCTGTCCCAGGAGCTGAGCACTGAGCTGCATATCTCTGCCGCTAGTTGCAAGAGTTCGCTGCTGGAGTTGCAGCAAAATGCGTTGCGCAAACTCGCCGCACGTCGCCAATTCAATGAAACGGGTCTTGCCACATTTCATGTGCGTTGCGTGAACAGTGACGGTGGCACATGCCGCATGCTGCAAGTGAAGTGTGATCTCCACGAAAACGGCTCCCATTTGCAGCAGAAAATTGCCGAGCAGCTTCAACTGCCACAAGCGACTCATGTCAAGTGCATTTCAGCTGGACGCCTGCTGGTGTCAGAGGCCACATTGGAATCGCAGGGTTTCCAGAATAATCAACAGCTCTTGGTGATTGTGGATCAGTCGGCGGGATCCGGTGAGGCACTGTATTGGCGAATACGGCAAATACAGCTGGATGTGGAAATGGTCGTCGAGTCGCAGCATCAGTTGGTTGAGCTGGAGGATCAGGATGGCAACGCCATTTTTCTGCCACCCAACGAGAATCGCTCGCTGCTGCTGGGCATGGGCCTGTGCGAGAAGGGGCATGCCGCATTGCGACGAGAGCAATACGATGAGGCACTCCTGCTCTTCCTCGAGGCAGATGAGAGATTTGCCAGCTGCGACTCAAAGTTTCTTGAATTTGTGGACAACTATGCGCTGCTCAATTTGGATATTGTTTGGTGTTATCTGTGCCTCAAGCACTTTGCACAACTGCCGGATGCACAGCGCCGCCTGGATCTCTGCGAGCGCCTCTTTAGACGCAGCTACGGCGAGAACAACAGTCGCCTCTTTGCCCTCAAGGGCACAAGTTGTCCGGAACGTGCGCACATTATGCGACTTGAGTTGCTTCAGGGCGTGCTACTCTTCCATCAGCAGAGACGGGAGGAGGCCAGGCAGCGTCTGCTGGCAGCTGGCGCTATGTTGAATGAGCTCAAGGTCAACACGGAGCAGCTGGCGCTGCTGCTGGATATGGGCTATGAGGTCGCCGATGCGCGGGTGGCTCTGCGCTCCTGCAATGGCAATGTCGAGCGTGCTGTGGACTTCATCCAGCAGCGGCATCAGCGTCTTCAGGCTGCACGGCAGAGCTCCGATTTGGATCCGCGGCTCGAGCAGCTGCAGTTGAGCAGCGGGCAGCAGGATTGGGTGCATCCGCGCAGCATTTGTCGCCTTATGGAAATGGGCTACGAACGTTCACTGGTAGTGGAGGCACTGCGTCGCACCGACAATGATCTGGCGCGCAGTTTGGATCTTTTGCAATCGCATTCGGATGAACTGCGTCGCCATCTGCCCGCCACACAGGCAGCCGATGAGCAAATGCTTAATACCCTATGCAAACTGGGCTTTAATAGGACATCGGCTCGTGCTGCTCTAGAAACAACGCAGAACAACATGAATCGTTCCATTGATTTTCTGCTCAAGACTTTTGCCAGCGAACAGGAGCTGAATGGCATCATTGAGGTCCTATCGAAATGGACCACAAATGATCCCAATGCGTCCACTTCATCCACTATACCTTTAACGGCTAGCAAACTGGTCCTGGTACAATCTGTGCTGGTCAAAGCCAAAGCCAAAATGGAATCTTTTAGTGCCTACAAACGTTTCAATGAGGATTTAACCC
The DNA here is from genome assembly GCA_035042365.1 of Drosophila dives. Classification (NCBI taxonomy): domain Eukaryota; kingdom Metazoa; phylum Arthropoda; class Insecta; order Diptera; family Drosophilidae; genus Drosophila; species Drosophila dives. The sequence continues at coordinate 2,541,166 of JAWNLJ010000439.1, forward strand.
ACAACGAGCAGGACTACTTGGACTTGCCACTGGAGCAGGAGGAGCGCATACTCAACGAGTACCAACAGCAATTGGAGCATTGAATATTTATTATCTATTTTATTATTTATCTATGTGCAAATAAAAATTTGGTTAACCTTTGAACAATAAAAAATATATAAATAATTAGTAAACATTTTTTAAATTTCTGCATTTACAAATAATTTAAACTAACTTTTCTGTACGATTTGCCATCCAATTTAATTTGGTTTGCTTTATGATGATTGCATTTAGTTTTTTTTTTATTTATATATATATTTTTTATTTATTTATTTTTTGTTATTTATTTCTTTTTTTTATATATTTTCTATTATTTTTTTTTTTAATAAAAACTAAATAGAAATTATAATACCAAAATTAAATCTTTAAAATAACTCATTTCTTTCAGTAGCAAAACAAACGGTTTTATAAAGAATACGAAAATAGGTTTTTTTTTTAGAAGACTACTAAAATGTCCAATCATAAAACTATATTTTTTTCAGAGCATTATTGCGGATAACTGTTCCAATAAAAGCGATAATCATTCCAAGAAAAAACATATCTTTTCACGTTTAGAAGACAAGCAAAATAATATGTTAAATATCAAAAGTTGAATAAATTTCAATGATATTTGTATTTAATTTTATTTTATTTATTTATGACAACTATATGCAATTTTTTTTATATTTTTAAAGTGCAGCTGATTTCGGAACTTTTATTCCCACTTTTTTTTTAAATTTGTTGACTCTGTTTTCTAGTTAACAAGTTGCTTCTGTTGTTTGTGTTGCAGACACACTCCATATTAGCTGCTGTGTGTGGTACTTTCTTGGTAAATAGTTATATTTTAACAATTACTCATAAATTTTGGTGTTTTTTGTTACTGCCACAAAACGCAAGCGCTGAAAAGTATGCTACACTATTTGTGCTAAGCTTTTTACGACTGTTTACTCAAGTGCATAAGCAAGGCACTTTGTCACAATGTGTGTGTGAGTGTGTGTGTGTGGGTTGTTGACTTTTAAGAAAATTAATAATATTTCAACTACTCGCTGCGATTCAAACCCCAAAACTCTGTCCGAGACATCAGTTTGGCGTGCAACTTCTGTGCTTGATGGCCAAATAATTTGTCGACTTCGTGTGTTTGTTTGTGTGTGTATTGTTTCCGTATCGTTAAATCTGAAATAAACTAAGTTGTTGTTGGTTAGGTAGATTTGTCATGCCATGCCGCACATTTTTTTTTTTTTTTTGAGTGGCTGACATTTCAGTTGACTGAACGCCTACTTGGCCCCGAAAAAGTGCTCTCATTTTTCTCGAATTGGATTAAATCGTGCGTAGGCCGTTGGGAAAGAAAATATAAAGAAAATCCAAGAAAAATTAATTTACTTTGAGCGTATTTATACTCGCTTTTGACACACTTCAACATGCAACATTTGAAATTGTGTGCTTCTATTGAAATGTGTTTCGAAGGTGAAATAAAAGCTGACAACTGTCGCCTGATATTTAATGTCTGCACAATTTTGTGTTGCACAATTTTTTGTGGCGCTGCAGAATGCAGCACAAAACAGAAAAAATGTCCAAATGTTGGCAAAAAGTGGGTGGCCAAGAAAGGAAAGTGGGCGATTTTATGCCTGTCTCATTTTTAGTAACGAAAATGAGCAGCGGCAGCGCTTAGAGATGCCTCCAACCAAGGACTTGCCGCGAAAAAGGGTTGCAGCAACGGCGAGGGGGTAGCAAGGAGGGGGTTGGGTTTGGACTGCATTCGCTGGCTGATTTCCGTCATTTGTTGCTGCTGCTGTCAGAGCTGCCACTGCTGCCACTGTTGCAGCCGTTGTCATCAACTGCTGGCAACATTATCATTGCAACTGCTCTGCTTCTGATGCCCTGTAAACATTTCAACAATTTGCATTGCTGTGCTTCACAAAAATATCACAATTAAATTTTTTATATTTAAGCGGCATGTTGCCAATAAAAATTCCTACAAATTATGCCACACAATTTGCTGCAATTAATTTGGATTTTATTTTTGTTAAATGATCAATTGGAAAATATGACTTAAATTTATAATTGTTTTAAGAGCACTTTTTATTGAGGACGATTGGTTTAACAGGATATTCGCTAGTCAAGCACTCCTCAAATAAAAAATATCTTATTGTTGTTATTGTTGTTGTTGTTGTTATGTGTCCTCATTATCGTTTGTTGCTTGCCTTGCTTCTCTCATGTCTTTTGGCATTTACATCCCATTTTTATATTTTGTTGTTGCTGCTGTGTGTTTTTTGTGTTTTTATTTTTTTTTTTATCAAGTGGCAGGCTGAAGAACTTTAATGGCTTTGAAATGCACTTGGAAGTGAGCAGGAAAGAGATTTTTTAATTTATTATACAAAGCAAAATATACTTATAGAATTAAATGTAGCCACAAATAAATTGCTTAAATTTTTATCGCATCTTCTTTAAGGAAAATTGCATTTTTAAAGAAAACTTTCGAAAAGTCCACTTTTGGCAAATTATTCGTATTCTTTTTTTGAATAAAATTTCCTTACACTTATCTCCCTTGGACGCTTCTCTTTACTCAATATTATGATTAAGTATTAATTTTAAGCTCTGCAACTGAGAAACTCGAAAACTTTGTTGTCTAAGTTTGCTGCAGTTAATTAAAAGAAGATTTCCTCCATTTTTATCTACATTTTTGTGGGGCACCGCACAAAAAAATGTCGCATAAATTACAAATTAGCCAAGTCAAAACTGGCACCCTTAACACAATGCCACAACCCCACCCACAATTTTATTTGGACAGTTTTTGGGCACAGCTGAGAGCGTGAGAATAACTTTGGCAGTCACTGTCTGTACTTGTGTGTCTGTGTGCGTGCGTTTGTTGCTTAGAAAGTAAAAATAATGCAAATGATCAAATTATTTAATGATGCGGAAGTGCGTTGATAAGCAAGCGACAAATGCGTAGCCTCAACAAATGCGGCTTCTGCTGCTGCTGTTTATCGTTGCATATGAATACCCTTACTGGGGGTATATTGAAATTATCTTATATAAAAAAAAAAAATCATTAAAAATAAGTGTTTGTTATCTAAATTATTATAAAAATAAAGAAGCAAAGTAGTAAGCATTGATTACATTTATTAAACATTTATTTGAATTTATAATATGAAAAAGTGTTTTTAATTTCTTTCAACACTTCACCAAAGATTTAAGTTGTTTGGTGTACTGGAACATTATGCTGCACTATAATTAAAAAAATATATTTGTTTAATTCAAATTTTAATTTTTAAATAATTGTGTAAAGCAAAAAGATAACCGTTGTAAATGGTTGTTTTTTTTGCAGTGTCTTTTAATATATATAATATGCATATGTACAATATTAAAAAATTTAATCAATAAATGACATTCACATTAATTTCACGCTTTGCTTTATTTTAAATAAATCTAACTTGCTTAAAAATTTAATGTAACTCATAATAAAAAATAAAAGCATCTAAGGTTTTCAGCTCGTTGAGTGTTTGCACAAATTTAAGAGTTTATCGATTTACATTATCAATTTAATTATTATTTATTAATAATAGAAAAAAAGATTCTAGAAATGCACATTATCAATTTAATTTTTAGTTATTATTTATAAATAATATAAAAGAAAGTTTCCAAAACTTAACATTATTTTTAAATAATAGAAAAAAGAATGCAAAAATGTACAACTTAATTATTACATTTTATTTAGAAAAAAAAAGAGTCTACAAATGTACATAATTAATTTAATTATTATTTATTAATAAGAAACAAAAAAGAGTTTACCAAGTCACATAATCAGTTTAGTTATTAATTATTAATCATTAATAATATAACAATTCACATTTTATTTAGTGAGTTCACTTTTTTTTTAAATTTTTTTTTCTTCTTCTTATAAAGTAATTTTCACAAATTCAGTAAATTAGAAAAGCTATCTTTGACAGCAGCACCAAAAAACGAATTGAAGTGTATTTTATGCCTCGATTCACATTTGGCTAAGCATTTATTTAACCAATTTGTTTATTAATATTCGTTAACTGATTGTTGGCAACAAAGAAAAACAAAGAAAAACGAAGAAAAACAAAAATCGTCTTCAACTTTTTGCAGTTTATTTTTCTCAAAATTATTTTAGGCATGTCCAACAGCTGCGCGCCTGTGGCATATACCACTTATATTTATTTGGCTTTGCCACGCATTCGGTAAATCTATGGGGGCTATAATCCAAAGTTTTCAGTTTCTAATGAGTCGCGCGACCGAGTCACGAGACACGAGGCACGCGGCACTAGACTCATGTGGCAGGCAACTTTATGCGCTCATAAAACAGCTGCCAAAAAGCCGGAAGAGCATCGGTTCCAAATTGAGGACATAACTTTACAGCAATTTACATACTCATTATGGCAGTCGCTTAGCAGTCGAAATGAGCAGAATGCAAGAAAAGTAAAAAATACAAAAATAAAAATGTCAAATTAAAATTGCACTACAAAAAAAAATGCTGTTTAATTAAAGGACTACAAAATTGGTCGTGTGATGTGTGTTATGTGTGTGATGTGTGTGTGTGTATTTTATATGTGGAGCAGTCAACAATTTGCTGTCTGTCACATTGAATACTTTTTGCTGCGCAATTTCATTTGTTCGTCAAAAGAGTTGTTGAAATGCGCAATTACACAAAATATAAAAGTGTGTTGCATGTATCGCATGTGTGTGTGTGTGTGATGTGCGTGTGTGTGTGTGTGCTGTTTGAAGGGTGACTTTAACGAAATAAGTGGATTGGTTGGGTGTTGAAATTTATGAACTGTTTTTTTGAGACTCCTACATTTTGTGCCATTTTCATTTAATTTGAATTTGTGTTGTTTAAGATTTGTGGCAAGTGCCACAAACGAAAACTATCTCCAATTATATTTGATAAACTCAGCTTGCTCAACTTTGGACAACTTTTTTAAGGAGCAACTATTTATTTGTGAAGTTGCCACACATTTTTGCAACTCAGCCTTGTTGCTGTTTTGGTTTGCCAGCTGTTTGGTGTCCAGTCGCAGTTTGTGGTCGTGTTGCAGCATTCATTCATGCAACAGCATGTTGTTGTTATGTTATGTTGCACCTACATAAAATGCGCAAATGATGTGTTTCAAATGAAGCACAATCTGAAGGGCAACACACCAAAAACTGTCGCAGTCACAAATTTTGCGTCTGGCCAACAAGTTTGCAACAATAACAACAACAAAAACAACAATTGGTCGTAAAGTACAAGAGGCAACATTTGCTAATGACAAACATTGTGGGAGGGGTGTGAGTGTGTGGCAGGGAATGCAGAGTTTGTGGCACATCCAGCCCAAAAATGATGACGTTGGAGGCACTGAATTTAAGTGTCCACTGGCCCTTGGTGGCCAACAGTTTTATTATTATGCAACGTGCGATTCACAAAAAATGGCTAAAAAATAAACATAAAAATAAGTTACTTTTTTATCGTCGAATGTGGAATATTCTTACATAAAATACACTTTATAAAATATTTAAAATCTTCGTTTTTCGCCCGACGAAAAAACTGTTTTTAATCCAAAGAAATTGCTTATAATTTGCTTTATTGTTTGTTGTCATTTATTTATTTATAATAATTGTTGGCAGAGTACTTTTCTTTTTATTTTATCAATTAGAAATAAATAAATATATATATATATATATAATAAAGACTGAATAGATTTTTAAATTGAAATGCGTTTCGCTTTTTATCACAAAAAAAATGTTTCACTTTTAGTGTATGTAAAATGTGGCAATATGAAAAAATATATACAGCAATATATATACACTCGACAAAAATCCAATTAAATTTTAGATAATTTCCATACATTAGTGCTAAGCTGAAATTCAAATTATTTTTGAGAATAAATATTATTAAGAGAAGGGTTTTCCTTTTTCTAAACCCCATAGTTTTTCTCTCTTAATAATTTCTGAATAATTTTTACTAATATTTGTGAAATAAATATATATTTCCTAAAATTTAAATATAAACATTAGCTTTATTGTTAATTATAATAAAATATTAATACCTATTATAATAAAATAAAAATACAAAAATAACTATAAATTATTAGGAAAAATTTTTGATCTATTTCTGGAATATAGAAGGAAAGCCTTGTCAAGTTTATTTTATATATTTTTTTTAGTGTAATTGAAATAATCTATAGGTATAGTTGCATAAATACGCCTAGGACATATGGCGCATATAAATATTAAATGATATTTTTTATGGTGTTTTTTTTAGTGCTTGTTTATTTTTTTTTTGTTTTTTTTTGTTGGGTTTCTTTTAATTGCACTGAAAGTGTGGATAAAAAATTAACTTGTGCTTTTCATGCATTTTTAATGGCGGAGCCAACGCTCGACAAACCACTGACTGACCACACACACACACAAACAAGTGTGAGAAAGAGAGGGAGGGAAAGAGAGAGGGAGAGGGACAGTCTACTCTTTGGGCGACACTTGCCGTGCAGCTATGATTTGTGGCATATTTATGTAAATTTGTGGTTTTTTCCTGCTAAACGTTCTCGAGGCGCGCTGGCCAAAAGCACAAAAAAAAAACAGAAACAGTTAAGCTTCCAGCCAAGCAGCAGGTGCTGTGGCCAAGCAATTAATAAGGGCCTGGTTTATTGCAAAGTTGGCAGCATCTGCCAAGCAGGCTATGAATTTTGTTACATCGATTTGAATATGGTTAATAAGCCATTGAAGCAGTTAAGTTATAAATGCTGATGTGATGATTATTTATGAGTTAATCTCTCTCGCACAAAATGAAGCTGTTTGCAAGTGTTTGTGAATCCGCTATTTTGGCCAACAATCATTTGCTACACGTGGCTAATCAATTTGCAACACATCACGTTGCGGCCTTCATTTTTTTTTTTGTAACATTTCTATATAGCCCAAAAGGCTTGACCACGACTGACACACACACACACACAAAAACACACAGAGGCACACCCATACAGGTAGTTGGGCTGAGCTGGGCTGTGCTGTCAGCTCGTCCTGTTAGCTGGTTCTCTTTGCTGTCGGCAGGACTGCCATCGAGGACAGGTGTGCATGATTTATGAGATTTACATATCAGCGCACTGATGAAGCGCGCTGATGCGCTGACAACGACAGCTGCTCAAGGATACGCTTCCCTTACACATGTTTGAAGACAGACAGACAGACAGTGAGACAGAGAGACAGAGAGGCAGAGAGGCCGACAGACAGAGAATCAGACCCATCCACATACACATGTAACTATTTATGGCAGATCCCACTCGAAATGTGCCCCTAAAAATAGACAATTCACAAAATGCAAATTTGTGCACTGATTGATGACATTACGCACACACAGCACACACAACACACGCACACACAGCACACACACACCACACACAATTCTTTTGTTTATCAGTGTTCCAAAATTTCTACATATTTTTACATATGAATAACAAATGAGTTTGATTTGCTCAATTTGTTAAATATGTGATAAATATGCTTGTTATTTTTTTAAGTAATTATTATTTATTTTGATACTTGTTTTTAGTTTTAAAGTGTTGCAAAATGAATCCTTTCTAAAAAACCCCAATTAGGTCTATCTTAAGTTGGCACTCAATACTTATGTAAAACCCAGTTTTAGACAGCTTTTTTTTGTTATCAATAAACACATAGATTACTGCAAATATCTCATTTATAAACGCGCAATTTATAAGTTCAACAAAAATTTATATTTTTTGAATAGTCATTATTTACTTTGAAACTTGCTTTATTATTAATAATTTTAATTGCATAAAAAAAATTTATTTTTGCTGCTTATTAAAGCTGTATCAATTTGGAATTATTTAAAAATACAGATTTGCAAATAGGTTGTAATTAAGTTGTGTATAGATATTAAGATATAAATACTAAGATTTATTGTAGAAAAAACTATGAAAATAAGTTGACAAAAGCAACACAAAAACTTTTTGGAGCGAAATCCTTTCACCGCGTCAGGAAATGCCTGGATAAGAAAATAAAACTGAGTCCGACGCAAAGTTAACAATATTTTCACTACGTTCAGCGCAGAACTGTACTTTTCGGCTCGTAGATCAAATTATATAGACTACTTTTAGTTAAGATCTATATCCTCAGAATCGCTGACTCTGAATTCGGCTCGAAGGACCAAAGAATGTGTTAAACATGTATAGGGTGTAGTCAACACGATGAGACGACGTTTAGAATCGAACTGTTTGCTCTGATGAGCATTTCTTTATATTATACAAAAATCGTACCCCTAAATACATATGAAGCCGCTGGTAAGGCGATCTCATGTTATGTTTATTTATATTAATGGAGTCGCTTGTAGGGTGACTCCATGTGATATTTGTTCTTAAACTAGCTCAGCTTTGCAGCGTTTGTAGAGTAACTCTTTGTGTGATAAATTCTTATTCTAAGAATGTGATGTTTGTTTATTTTAAGATAGCTGAGCTTTAACTGCAGCCATTTGAAAGTCGTTTCTATATGATATTTTGCTATTAACAATTAGCTGAGCTTCGCAGCGTCTCATGTTCATACTTGCACGGTTGCAAGGTTGCATTATTTGTAAAAATGTTCAACAGAACTGAATACTTCAATAATTAATTCAATAATAATAATTAATAAATAATTATGTTTATTGTAAATTATATTGATCTATATCCATATCTGTCTACACTGTCATCCCTCTCTTTTTATCTCTCTAAATTACTGTACTCATTTCGGTCTTTAAGTTAAATGGGCGCCCTTCTATGAGATTCTCAAGTTTTCAAGTAAGCTTTTAGTGCATCATTTATGTGCTTATAAAATTATTAAAAGTACTGTTTTACTCATAAAGGTATTCAATCTACCCGATTCAAATTAATTATAATATAGCTATAAATATACACAGTTAATAATTCAGATTTAATAATGTCTATAATAATATTGTGCATACTCAAGTACCCAATTTCAAGTTGGTTTACTATATCTATATCCAGCAATTCACACATCAATTAAAAACAAGCTCAACAATAAACAAGTGACTTAAGTGCAAAATGCTTAGATTAAGTATTGCATTCACAAGTAATACTCCCAGTAAACATTATGGCATGTTCCGGTTCCCCCTCACTCCCAACCCATTGCTACTGCTGCTGCTGTTGCTCATTAGCCAGACCGCGTTGTGTCTGGTGTGGCAGACTCTGAATGTGGCAACACATGTGCCTGATATCTGATATCTGGCTGCTGTCTGACATTTTGGGATACGCCGTACAACAGTTGCAGTTGTTGTTGTTGTTGTTGTTGTTGTTGTTGTTGTTGTTGTTGTTGGCTGCAGCCTCTGCGCTTTGGCTAATTGTTATGCGCACATCACAAACACTGAACATCAACGCTGACAGCAGCAAAGGACACATTCATAAATGATTGCCATAAAAAGGCCATATTTTTTTTATAATAATATTCAAGGCTTAAAACCTGATAAATTCTGCTATTAGCGGCTGCCTTTTGGCTATTTTGGTCATTTTTGAAAACTTAATTTTAATTTTTTTGTCTATTTTTAAAGGATTTGTGCTTTGGAATTTAAGTTAAGTTGGCTGATATTTATATTCGTGTATATATATCATATTTACTCAGCTATTTTAAATTATAATAATACTTATGTCTATATATTTATATATTTTAAGATATTTCTACCAAATTTATTAAACAATAACTTGTATTTTTGCATATAATTCACATGTTTGAATTTAACAGCAACGATTAATGTTTATGCAAGACTAAATCGATTTATATCTAAACCCTGGTCACACTTGTGTTGTATTCTTTCTCTCAATTCTTCAACAAGCTAAGACGCACTCGCTCTTAATAAATGTTACCCATAAAACTTCGTTTCATTGCTTCTACTTAGAATTTACAACATAAAATTATGTGCTTATATTAATTTTTAACAGAAGAAATTACTTTACTTAAATTTTGTATTAATTTTTACATTTAAGCTTCGTTCTTCGGCTTAGTTTGCAGCCCTGGTCTGTTGTAATGAGGTCTGATTTAAGTTTATGGCTGCTTAATTAATAGACTTACAGCCGTAACTTTGGCGTGATTGGTGAATCCCCCCGCAACCCCTTTCACAGCTGCTGCTGCCTTCTGCAATCCCTGCTGAATGGAAGAGGTGCCTTAAATCACCGTTTCGATTTCCAGACAAACTGTGTGAGACTTAAAATGGCCAATTTCATAAGCTCTTCTTGTTGTTGCTGTTGCATTGTAGCCAATTAAAAGCAGTCCAACGGAAAGTAGCTAAATAATATATATTGTATATTTTGAGCAAATTCCACTAATTACTTTTATGACCCAATTTGCTGCTGGCTGCCCTTTTTTCTTATGAATGTGTCGAGTATTTTTACCTTGGCTGCAAAGTCTGCAGCCAATTCCCAATTCGTTTCCCATTCGCCATTTGCCGTTCCACATTCAACCCATTCCAATCAGATAATCGAAAACGGTGGCCAAATTTATTGCTGTCTTTTACCGAACCCGATAGATGGAGCGAGTGGTTTGGAACGGAGCGCGCGCGGTCAGCGGTGTTGTCTCGTCTGCTCCTTTGACCTGTCTTCTTCAGGCGCACCCGCACCCGCCGCAAGCGTGACTGTGCATTTGTTGTTGTTGGTCTTGTAGATTTCGGGTCTTGCTCGTTGCTCCGGGCGCAGCAAACAAGTTTCTTGTTTTCCGTTTTCCGTTTTTCTCTGCATGTCTTACAACTAAAAGAGTGAGAGCGAGAAATAAGGAGACAAAGCAGAGAGAAAAAACTCTTAGCCGTCAGCTGCTTAGCTGTTGTAGAACTCGCTGGGGCTGCGCTTGTTGCTCGCTTCCCTCGTAAACTTACTAAAAGCATCGAAAAGAAATGCAAAAAAAATAGACTTAAGACAAAAACAAATTTTGTGGCCTTTGATGTTAAGCCGTTTTAATAAGCCGATACCAGTTTCAAAATTTGCTTTGATTATTTTAATTTTTGGGGTTTTTTAATATTCTTATTACCAGATCCATTTTAATAAACTCCTTAGGCAACTAAAAAAAAAAAAGGAAAAAAAATACCCAAATCATTCTTGAAAAATAACCCACAACTTATACACCCAACATCTTATACAAGGGCAATATAAGTACATCCATCCATATGAGAGATGCTCATTTTTATCCACACCACAAGCAACAACAAGAATTAAAAGCGCTTCAAGAACGGAAATATGGAACTGTGAAAATTGATTGCAATGCATGCAAGTGCAAGCGAGCTAACACCACAGACGCCAACAAAGTTGTGTGGCGCCATTTCACACTGCCTTATCCAATTGGCTTTTTTTGAGCGAATTCGCCGCACACACTAAAAGCAAAACAAGCTACTCTCCGCCGCACTGAGCAAACCACAGCGAATGTTTACGACTGCTGCACGACTTGTGGGTGGTTGAAGCGAGAGAGAAGCAGTTGTGTGAGCAGTGGCTTTACAATGGACGCCACCACATGGGGATCCCAATAACGATTCTCACTCGCTCGTTCGATTGCAGAGAGAGCGAGAACGAGAGAGAGAGAGAGAGAGCGACTTTGATAGAGCGCTCTTGTTTTGGTTTTTATGCTGGCCGCCAGAAATCATATGTACGTGTATGTATTGCGTCGGAGAGCAGCATGTCGGTTGTCAAGCGAATTGAATGCCATACTTTTTGGCGATGCCAGCAGTTGTGTCAGTGTGGTTGCGACCGTTACAGCGTCAAGTTTAACGTGCGGATAATTTTGTGCGTCGTCGTTGTCACCTCTCGCCTACGTCGATTTCAATTGTTACTCTGTGTCTGCATTGTCGTCTTTATCGTCGATTTCTTTGTGGCCAGAGCCTCTCTCTCGTCTCATAAAGTTCTTCAAATTGGAGCTAAAGCGCCGTTAAAGGCTCAGAGGCGGCAAATTAAAAACAAACAAAATTATATTTTGTTTGCATTTTTCAGCGCAATATAAAAGTAAATTTTTGAGTATAGTTTAAAGTGAATTTTAACAAAACAACAATTGCAAAAAATCGTTCCCAATTTGTTTAAATCTTAATATTGAAAAAAGTAAAAAAAAATAGTAGATAAAAATGTGATTTTAATTTAAATTTGATAACGTTTGGCGTTTTGCATGAGCGAAATGAAATTACGTGTTAAATTGCAAGACAACAATAACAACTACGACCACAACTGCTACAAAAATAGTAATAACAGCTGCGTCCCAGTGTAATGCATGCAAATTAATTAAAAATAAATATACATATATACATGTATATATGCGCACACATATAAGAAAAATATACATTTTGATTTTTGTTCATTCTATAGTAAAAGAAAACTATAACAAAAAAAAGCAAATAAAATATTTTTACATCAAATATATAATTACAAATTAAATAAATTTACTCTCGATTAGCAATTATATATAATTTGTGACTAATGAGCTAAACACAAAAATTAAAGTAAAGTTAACGAAAGAAGCTTGAAAAAGTTTCAAATTAAGCCATTAGATAAGACACAATTTAATTATATATCCAAACTGAAAATATAGCTATTAAATTAATAAGGAACAGGAAGTTTTTCTGATGAAAATGCTTGGGTATTGAGATGTGAAACTCTATTTAATGTTTGTTTGAAAATTGTAAGCTATATAAACATTCAGTTTGAAATTTTTTTGCGGTTTCTTGTTTTATCAGTTTCTGCGATAAGAAACAGTCGAGAATAAGAACAATGAAGCATAAACATTCAAGTAAGATTCTTAGAAACTTCGTGTTTCTATGTTGTAATTGAATATATGGGGCTGCGGCGTGCCAGGCACTGAAATTCGTCGAATAAAAAAAGAAAACGAACACCCAAAACTAAAGCAAAGCCAAACATGTGATCAATCATACCAGAACCCAAGGAATGTGCTGCATAAGTGCTGTAGCTGTGGCTTGTACAAATAACGGTTTTATAAGCTGAGCTCTCAAAAGTTTACTGATTGATAGCTTCAAAAAAAAAAGTAGACTAATTTCAAGTTCAGCTTGCAGAAGCGAAAATTAAATTAAGCTAAAAAAAACAAACAAAGAATTAAAAAAAAGTCAAGAGCACGCTGCCGCTGCTTCAATGCGTTTATCTTAAGCAATAATTCACAGAAATCAGCGAGACGACGGTTCGAGGCTTGTGTGTTTGTGTGTGAAACGCATTAATAAATTAAACAATTATTTTGCGCTGCTTTTTAAAGTCAACGAAGGCGTTCGCCTAACTGAAGCTGAGCTTTAAAAGAAATACGATAAACAAAGAAAGCTTAATGCGAGAACAAAGCTATATAAAAGACGCGGGCGGTCGCTGGCTCCGCCTGCCCGCTTATCCGCTTAGCCACAGAGTCTGCCTATTGTTTTTGTAGCAGTGCACAGAACTGCACACGTCGGAAATGATTATGTTGTGTATAGGGAAGGGGTAAGAGAAGTGGTTTGGTACCACGACATCTGTGGTATCTTCGTCATCGACTCATGTTGCACATGGCCGCATGTGTTGCATACAGCAGCCATCGTCGTCTGAGACGTTACTCAAATTACCCCAAGCATCAAGTCAAGTCTCCAAGCGGCGAGTGTGCTCTCTTTATCGTTTTCTCTCGCTCTCTGAGTGCTCCACGCGCTTGTCCTGCCATTTAAGAGTGTGAGAGAGAAAGAGCACGAGATGTACGGCGAGCTTGATTGCATATGACGCTCATCGCTTTGGCCGTCACTGAAGCGCTCCTTTAGTTTCAGTTGACAAAAGTTCCTTGCACTGTGCGGACCTCTCTAAGTATTGGCGTTTGTCGTAATATCTGTTGTCATAGCGTCACGCGTCATTTCCTTAGCCGAACATTTGTGCGCGCTTGCATGTATATGTGTGTGTGAGTGAGTAATTCAAATATAAGAACAGAAGTTGTAAGAGGGGGAGACCAAGAGGTGCGTAAGCCCTTTTTCTTTTTATTTTGGGTAGTTTTTAGCATACACACGAGCACTCACTACCACATCGAAATGGCCGCGTGCGGCGAATTCAGTGACGTCGCAAAAATATTGCTGTGCGTCTTTTCTGCCTTGCTTCTGCTAGTGTGTGTGTGTGTATGTCAATAAGTGTGTGTGAGTGTGTATTTTCCTTTTGTGTTTTTATGCACACAAATCGATTTAATTAATGAAAATAACACATCTATAAACTGCTGCTGCTCTTGCACGCATGCCATAAAGATGAAACATACATACATATGTATTTCAAAGTGTGGATGTTTGTATATTTATCAAAACGCAATAAGAGCAATAGCCGAAGTCTACTTTTTATCATCACGCACACAAACACACCTATACACACATAAATACAATCGCAATTCGCCGCTATATGCGTCAAAAAAGCCGGCAATGTCAAGCGAATGTGATACGCAAAGAGCAACGTCAGAATCAGAAGCCAGCCAGCCAGCCAGCCACAGTAACAAACATGCTGCGAATGAAAGTAAAAGCATAATCGGCAGCAGCCCAGCCAGCAGCGTAGCGAATACAAAAAACGAAAGAAACAAACAGCAAATGGAAAGCAGTAGAGCGAGCAGCATAGCAGCAACAACAAACTAAAATATTAAAACAAAACTAGTTAATGATGCTTTTAACGGCAGAGGCTTGACAACGTCAACCAATTGTGAAAGAGTTGGGGGAGAACGATTGTAGAAAAGAAGAAGAAGAAGAAAAGAAACACGCAAGAAACATGTGCAGATTTTTGCAAGGTTATGGGGAAATTCGGCATAATGGGGGAAAATGAATAAGTGAACATAGCGGGATAAAATTATTAATTAAATTTATTTTTAAAAATGTATGTTTTTTGTAAATGTTCAGAGTGTGCAACGAGCAATTGAAGCTAACCATTTCGGGTTAATAAAAATGTGCCCAACTTAAATTAAACCAGTGCGAAAATAAAATACTACAAAAACCTTAAAAAATAAAGAGGAAGGTGAAAGTAATTAACACGCAAAAATCAAAAGAATTCGTTTTTTTTGTTCACCGGAAGTAAATAAAAAGCCAGCAAAATTTACTACAATATCAGCTTGAACAACACCAACTCCAACACCGGAAACCACCCCATCAACCTCCCCATCATCATCAACAACAACAACAGCAGCCAAGCAAACAACGGCATTAGAATGCTATTCGAGAATCCAGCCGTTGCGGCCAAGTTGCCGTTTCCATACAATGTGCCGCCGCCTCTGCAAGCAGCGGCTGCTGCTGCCGCAGCTGTGCCAAATTTAAGGTAAGATCAACCAAAAGCTCTTCCCAAAGATTTAAAAAAATGACCAGCAACAACAGCAACAATGCTGATAGGAAGACAAAGAAGATGAGGAGATTGCTAGCCTGGTCTCAGGGCCATTTAAGCGTTAATGCGTTTTGTGGATTGCCGTTGAACGTTTGTTTTTCTGTTGGTTTGATTTATGCTCTTGCAGCAGCGGGCATTTGAATTTTGTTATAAAGTGTGAATCTTGAAGAGCATTTCACAAACAGAGTTTGTTTGTCTTCTGCTATGCAAACTATTGCCTCAGTTTTTGAGCTTTATTAAAGCAAATTAGAGTTGATCACTTGGATTAAAGTGCGCAAAGGGAATGCCATATTCGGATACCCCTGGATTTTTGTTTTCTTCTTGGTTTGTTTGGTCCCTTGAGTTCCTTTAGTGACATTTTATGAGAATTGTTTTGCTTGCCGCGCTCGCCTTTGAATTTTTCATCAGGCACTCAACAGCACAGCAGAGCAAAATGCCTTGACGATATTAAACCTATAATTCTAACAAGTTACTTTCGCAAATTGCAATCATTTGTTAGCCATTTTGGGCGATATTTGTTATTTATTTTCTCAGATATTCTATTAATAATAATTTGATAGCGGGAATAACATTTTTAATCACAAAAAAAGCATTAAATTTTTACTATGCTGTCACTTCAAGGACAATTCTTAATTTTATTGCTTACTTACATATTTTTGTTTTGCTTAAAATTATGGAGATTTTTAAATCACTGTACTAATGGGGCGGGATTTGGGAGGATTGTGGCAAAGAGCTCTGCTTGCGGATTTGCCTGGATTATCCTTGGGGCAGCACTTGCCGCAAGTGGCATTCATAATGGCCATTTAGGTTAGATCCAAGTTAGAGTGCTGGCTTGAAGCTGGCATATAAATATTTATTTATAAATATATTTATGGGTATATCGTTTGTCGAATAATGACCGTCTGGCGCCAGCCAATTAAATGTTTAAAGTCTTAGCTTTTGTTTGCCAATTAGTCTATTTTTTTCGACTGCGAAATTTTACACTAAGTGATTGCGAATGCGATGTGTCACAGTGATATATATATAAATAAAAACTATTATATTAACAAACATTGTAATAAAAGGCCCATTTCAATCGTTTACTCAAGTCACATGTGTATTTTGGTCGCCCACCTGGTTGTGCCATATACAAGATAATTAAAATCATAATTTAACTCATTACGCTGGCATTTAAATGCCATCGAGACACAATTAAGCACTTGGGTCCCCAGTGAAACAGAGGCATAAGCAGCCTCAAGAATTGAACATGCCACAAAAAGACACACCTAAAAATAAGTGTGTACCTACATTTTCCATTATTATACCCTATACTCATTAAATGGTTCAGCAGAAGAGCATGCAAATCACTTTTGAACAATTTAAATATTATTTAGCTTTTTTTTCATTTAATAATTATTAAAAATTCTGAAATTGCTATATATGCAAGATTTTATGATTTATATTATTTTAAACAATAACTTTCTACTAAGGAGTATCTGAAAGTTAGGCACTTGCAATTGTGTCCATATTACAGCAAGCACTGCATAATACTGACACTGACATAATGAAGAAAATGAGAAAAATTAAAAGAACGAAAAACAACCATAAACAAAAAAAATAAAATACAATATTTGCCTGCTGCGTAAGCAAAATGTACAAAAAAAAAAACACATTAAACTCGAACGATGAATGGTTCTCAGCCCCGCTCTCTTACCCCCTCCGGCGCCCTTTGCCAGTAGAACCGCTTTCCCTGCAATTTGTTTGGCCTGTCAGTGTCAGCGCTGAAATGTGGCGACGATGTCTGTTTACTTGGCTTTCAGTCCAGTCTCCTCGAATTTTGGTTAATTTGTATAGTGCAAGTTCACCCAGTTCTCGGCACAATATATACCAGATGAATATATATATATCCAATATTCCGAACATTCTATTGCATATGCTTTTCCATATTTATAAATGAAACACGCCTTTCTCGTCATTTATTACTGTCACTTTAAATCCAATCAGCGCTTTGTCTATGTTCGGCAGCGTCTGCTGAGAGCTTATTTTTTTTCTATTTCATTTTTCCGTTGTCTGGCAGCTTGTTTTTTTTTCTTCTAATTTCTTTTCTGTCGTTTCTAGCGAGAGAAACACAATAATACATAACACTTCATATCCGCAGCCAAGTGTCGTGCTGATAATGTTCATTGAAATAAGAAAAACAATGGTGTGGTAAAAATAAATTGATATTTATTCAAGGCAAGTTCCAGAGCATATTATTGGAGAGCCGTCTTATGACACTAGATTAACTATGTCGATTTTTCCAAGGCGTAATTTTGTATGTTCGTTGTCGATACCCAATTTTGGTATGCAATTATTCATTGAGGAAAATTTGATTTTTAGCCAAGAACATTTGAAAATTATTTGTATAAACATAATGTAATTTATCGAACTTTTTTATGAAAAACATTGTGTAAAATAGAAGGAGCATTTTTATAGTCACGATAAAGGCGCATTTTTATATTTAAATTTATCTATGCTAATATATTAAGTAAGTACATATATATGTATTGTAAATACGAAAGAATAAAAACCTTGAACTTGAAACGTGCTTAAAATGATTTTCATTAATATGCAACTAAAGTGCATTTACAACTAATTAAACTTTCAATCACGCCTCCCAAAGGAGTGCAACAAATCAAATAGAAACTTCCGCATAAATTAGCATCGAGATTCATCCATTTAAATGTTTCAATCGTCATTATTTATGCGCTTGGCCAAGTCTACTGTGCTTTATTTTAGTGAGGGGAATGAGGGGTCAGATGACAATAATAATATATGGTCAGCACGCATATTAATCAAGGAGTGCCGCACGCCCCCCTCCCTAAATGTGTATATATATGCATAATGAATGCTCGTATGTGTGTATGCATTACAAATTAACGCACGTTCTTGAATTTACTATATTCTTGGCCCATCCAGCCAATTGTGTAAACTTAGCTAATAAATCTTTTTGAAAATTTGCATTGTAAGCTATTTTAATTAAATTGATTAGTTTCTTTTACATCCCATTAAAATTGGGTTAAAAGGGTACAATGGTTTTAGACAAATTTATCTATATATTCTTGCTCAAGATCAACAGTCAATTTTCAAACAAACTCAAAAAAACATTTCATCGATGACTGCCTCCTTTTCGCAAATATCGATTTAGAAACATTTATTACAGTTCTACAAGCCACGTTTTTAGGTGCACAAACATACAATAGTAATTTAATATAATATATTTTTGATACATTTTTAGTTCATTAAGATAGG
The DNA here is from genome assembly GCA_035042365.1 of Drosophila dives. Classification (NCBI taxonomy): domain Eukaryota; kingdom Metazoa; phylum Arthropoda; class Insecta; order Diptera; family Drosophilidae; genus Drosophila; species Drosophila dives. The sequence goes on from JAWNLJ010000439.1 coordinate 2,559,774, forward strand.
AAACATCCAAATTATAGTGGAAAATGTATTCGAAAATGTATTCTTATTATTTTGTACTTGTTATTGAGCCAACTAAATTTAGATGCCAAATTTGTACAGGAAAAATAAGCGAAAGTTTTGCCAGGTTGTCAGTTAATGAATTGAAATTTTTAATTATAATAATTTACGATGGGATTAGAGAGGAGCGAAGGTGAGGGCAAATCAAGCTACCGATATTCTCTGCCTTTTGTTAATTAAGTAACTAGCCATAAATTTTGTGCACTTCCAATTTTATTTCGTTGATTTCTTTATTTGTGTTCATTTGGTGATTCCCGCATTTTTTGGTCAGATTGTGAGATTTATTTTATATATATATATATATATAAACAAATATATTTATATATATATATATAAATGCCTAGAGGGCGTTTGAGTGACAGGTACGGGGGCAACTGCTGAGAAAAGGTAGCTGAGACACCTACTCGGCAAGTCTTAGAAAACTTATGCCGACATACAAATTTATTTACGCATTTTTTATTTCTTGTGTGTTTTATTCTTGAGAAGTTTGCTGCTGATTCTTATTGTGTTATTATTGGGATTATTTGTTTTTGTGTGTTTTTTCATTCGATTGTACTTACAAGTTATTTACTTAAATTTTAAAGGTGTCATTGAGCTTTTAGAATTATTTTAGCTTCTTTTCGCTTAAGCAAAGATTTGCGTTAAAGTTTTTTATATTTATTTTTGGAGGAGCGTTGTACGATTTTAAGCTGTCGTATTTATTCATAAACTCAATGTGGAACGAGATAAAATGATTAAGTTTTAATGAACATAAGCTGTATAATTCAGCCCTTAATCTCTTATGGTTTATTCGTTTTTTCAAAGGTTCTTCGAGCTACAGAAATATTTGCTTAACGTTTTTTCTTTTTGTTTTGCTTGGAGCAATTAAATTCGTTTAAATTGTTGTATTTACATATTATATTTTACGCGGAACCTACAGCAATTGTTTTAAACATTAATTCTATATTTCTTTACGGGCATATTTACTCTCGTTAACCTTATTCTCGGCTAGAGCTAAGCACCGTAAAAATGTATGTTTATATATATATATTGTTAGAATTCAATATGTTTCGTTCATTTAGTTTTATATACTTTTTTTTTTACTGCCCACAGCGGTTTTCTTTTCAGTTCCCTTAACTGTAATTCTTCACACATTGTGCTTCGTTTTGGCCGGCATTTTTTCAATGTTTTTTTTTTTTTCTTTAAAAAGCCGAAACTAATTGACCAGCCACAAAATTGTTTTTCGCTGGCCATCTCATCTTTCATATAGCATGACATGCAATTTTTTTTTTGTGATACAAGTTGCCTTAAAGCAGCTTGAAAGTTTCTTGACTTCAATGCCAATGTGCCGATATATAATACTATATATATATATATATATCAATATATATAGAGAACATGCGTTCCATTACGTGCCACAAGTGTTTGTTTTTTTTTTTGGGTTTATTTTTTCGATATTTTTGTTTACAAAGAACTGAGTCATTTGAGCGGACAGCAGTTGGCAGCAGCGTATAATAAACTCTTTAACCTATTCTCATTTCTGGTCACATATGCAACACATTACTCTCAACTTATCTCTGTCTTTAAACCTCCTCCATCTCTTTTGCTCCTTATTTGGTTGGAAGTGTGTGGGTTTTGTCGTGATATTCCATTGAGTTACGATTTCAAGTGACTGCCGGCCACCTCAGACGAGCTTTTAGTACACAAACTGGTACATGAAAATGTATTCACTTCATCTTGAATGCATTCACATATTTTCCGAGATAAGAATTGTAAAAGTTTTCGCTGTCAAAGCTACAATTCATCATGTGGGCGTATTTCAATTATTTACATGAAATGCAACAGTCACCAACTTGAAAGAGAAGTTTCTGGCAGCTGTTAGCGTATATTGTAAGCACTTTAATTGAAATACCACACAGCGAACTGAAGTCAAAGCCACAACTATCGAAAAGAGCGTAAAAGCAACATAGGCAGAGTATTACAGATTAAGTGCATTTAATGTGGTGTGGAATCTATTTGGATAGACTTTAGCAGGGGAGGGCAATATACCTCGATAAAAATGGTTGGACAATTGTGGAACCAATGTTATCAATATTGTATTATCTAATGAGCTGCATGTGATTTAATTTGATTTTGTAAATTGCTTTTTTGTTTATCGTGATACATACTGCATATCTGTAATGAATGTAATGTAATGTAATGAAGTTCTGCTTAAAACTGTGAGGCAAAAATGGTGTTAATACCATAAACATTGTTTTCTAATTTTCTTAAGAAACTACATGTTTTTATTACTAATCTTGCTTAAATAGTTTTTTTTTTTAGTAAGTTGATATTTGTTATTCTTAATAAACCTAAAGAAATTTATAGACTTCTAAAGGAAATTCATTTCATCAACTAATAAACCATTTCTGCAAGTCATATTTTTGCTGCCATTGCACCTGATAAGCTCCTCAATTGAAAAATACCCGCATATAATTCAATCAATTTGAGTACCATAAATATTTACAAAAAAAATATTCGATATTTTACCCCATTCAGTTAATCAAAATTCTGTTTATTTGATTAGCATAAGCAAAAGCATAAACAGTAATTGAAAGCCGCATATAGAACAAAATAATCAATTTGTGTTTGTTTACTCAATTTCAATTCAATATCAAAGATTATTAGCTTCTCGATTTAGCAGTTTTATCATTTGAGTTCGCGCGCTTTAAAATTGTTTGTTTTATTTATGCGGTAATCTACATTTGATACTCTGCTCAGAGTTGCATCATTATAAAGATATATATTTCTATATAGTCATTCACTCAGTTCAATGCAAAACGTAGCTAAAAGTTCCTGTTGCTCTTAAGTGCATTAAAAATAAAGAGGCATCCGTTTGATTTACGCACTCGTCTCGCATGCAAATCACAACAAAAAGGTTGGGCAAATATAAAAATATGTTAAAAAATGCTGCAAAATGCCAAACGGAAATGTGCAAATACACCGAGCATGACAATTTTCAAGAATTTTACAGCCAAGCAAATGCAAGCCAATAAATATAAAAATGAAATTAAAAAGCAATTACAAGTCCACGCCAATGTAGCATAACACTTTACACTATGAATTGGTGTCTTTAATTTTAAAATAACTAGTGAGAGAAAATACATTGAGTTTCTTTTTAACATCGACTACTTAATGCACTGAAATGAACGAACATAGAGAATAAAACAGTTCACAAAATAGAGCAATTAAAATGCTGAAATAAATTATATAATTATTTGTCATCAATTAATTAAATACTATTTTGGGATATTTTTTGGTTTTAAAAGTTACATTAACACTGTCGTTTATTATGGTCATCATATTTTGGCCAAAAGATTTTGGGGTACTTAAAGTGGGTCGCATAATATATGTATATTTATATATATTTATGGGCCGCATGTCGTTGTCAATTTTGTTAAATGTTTTGAGCAATATTAGCAAAGATCTAGCGAGAAATATCTTTTATGTGCCAAAGCAAATTTGCAAGAATTTTTATGTATGAAATGTTTTTATTTATGTACATTTTTTTGTTGTCGCCCCTTTCGCTCGCAAAAACATGTGTAAATTAATCAAATTCAATTTTGGCTGGTCAACAAAATATGTTGGTGCAAAAATTAATTGCTAAAAGTAGACCAAATTTTTTGAACATGCTTTATAAATTAAATTGATTGATTGCTGATCATAATGGGAGGGCAATTGTAAAGCTTAAAAATTAAGAAATACTTAAATGTCTGCCAGCAATTGGGGAGGCCCACGCAAAGCTGGCCACCATGCCAAATGAAGCCATTGGGGGCATTTTTGTAACTGCTTCTCGCCCTCTCTCTCATCTTCCAACCGATAAAAACTTCTCAAGAAAGTAGCGCGTAATGAGCGTCTCATTAATTGTAGTCATGCGGTATATATATATATATATATATATATATATACATATTTGTATTTATATTTTTTTTGTTAGGTCTAAACTTTGGTCTTACTGGCGTTTATGTTTCGCTTGTAAATAAGTTTGGCCCATTGCGCATTTAGTTCATTAACCTCTCAACTACAATTGTTGTAAATTTTCGTGATGCTATTGTGCCTATTGTTGTTGCTGCTGTTGTTGTGACTGTTTGCTTTTATTAATGTTGGCTCCCTCGTTTCGCTTATTGTTGGCGCTAGAAAGCTGCCCGCCTTCTCCAGTGTTGGCCTAGCAAACTAATATAAAAAAAAGAGTAGATAGAAAAAATTGCTGCTGCTGCTGCTGCCACGGTCTGATATGCCAATTAAAGTGCGACCAGCAGCTACTCGTGGAGGAGTAGCTGTTGTAGCAGCAGTGGCAGCAACTTTACTCACTTGGGGCGTGCTTTCTTTTGTAAAGTTGATTCCTCCAGCTGAATTGCGGGATAATAGCGGCAATTATTTAAAATTAGTTATAAGAGCAGCTCCTAATGTCACGGTAAAGTTGAAACAGAATCGCTGTTATTAAGCAATTTGTTATCAAATAACCTCTTAAGTGAGGACAAGAAGCAAATAACAAAATTTTACTTTAAAACTCAATAAAAATATAAATATATTTTATTGTATTTCAAAAATAGAAATAGACTGTTCTAGAGATAATTTATTAGGTTTTTATTGATTTATCTATGTTTCTTGTACAATTTTAATGCAACACTCGCAGTTGATAAATATGGGCGTTTTATATATTTATTGGAAGAATAAACCTTTAATATTCTATTTCTTATAGCAATCGAAAATCGATAAAATTGAACTATTTACTGTTATTATCTTTGAGATGGGCTTTTTCATACAGAAGCAGAAACACACTTACTAAAAACGACTCGGATGATGAAGCTATAATAATATATATTCTTTATTACGGCTCAGATGTTTTTTTGTTGCTGCCTCCTCTTTATGATTGCAACACCTCCTTTTAAACACTTTTAATGGTCTCGGGGCATACAAATTGCAATAAAAAGAACCTTTTTCGCATTATTAAGTTAAGAAACTAAATACTTTTCACTTTTCAATTAACATTGTTATATTGTTTATTTGGTCGCGCAAATGAAACTGTGACAAAACAATCTCATTTCATTAATGTCAAGTGCAAAGCGGTGTTCGTAAACAAATACAAATTTACACATATATTTAATGCATTTGTAACTGTATATAATATATTATATATGGCTGCCAACTGTGATATGTGTATGTGGCATCCAACCCAGTTACACACACACAAATACAATTAACTATTTATCATAACTCTTGGCGGGCCGCGGTTCTTTTCTCTCGCTCTCTCTCTGGAGAGTGCTGTGAGCAGAGCGATTGTCAGGAATTTATATTATCGATAGGTTATAAATTGAAGACAATGAAATCAATTGATTGGCATTTGTGAGTCGCTGTCTCTGGCTTCACTTTCCCCACCCGCCCACTCCCATTTAATATCCCCCCGAATTGACGGAGCATCTGTGTTTGTGTGTCGCGTGTATCGAATATGCAATACTTTGACCCCATTCGCTGTCGCTTACATAAAACCCGCCTTATACGTCGCACATTTAAGAACAGATAATTACGCGTTAAATATCTTAATTTTCCACCAGCCACCACAGGCCAGACCGGTTTTCCAGCAACAATTATAATCGCAATGTGCTTAAAAAATCATTCAAAGCTGCAATATTGTTACAATATAATTCTAAGACTTTGTAAACTTAGCGTATTAATATTCAAAATTGTCGAATTTTTTGTTTTGTATATTTGTTTATTTACAGATTTGGTTTATTATTATTTATAAATATATATTTTTATTTATAATAATTTTATATTGTATTTTTACATTACCCTCAAGTCATTATATATATTTTTGGGCGTATTTTTAATTTCAAAAGTTTGAAATGTATTCATATTTTCTGCTGCCTATTTGCTAATGCTGCAATATGTCAGCTACACCATTTGAATGTTGCTTTCCTTTTCCTATTTTTTTTTTTGCTAAGGTTAGTTCTAAAAGTTTTGCAAAATGCTTGCCAAATGCAAAATTTTATGGCTTTTAATTTTCTTATAGGCGTAAATAGTGTATATGTGTGTGTTCGTACGTGTGTCTATCTATAAATCTGTATCTAAAAATGTAACTCGCTTGAAGGCTGCCTGCGCCCAGGTTTTGACATCTTTGATGCCAGATGACTGATATATAGATGCAATTATTTTGATGACAAATTCTCAAAATGAAATAAGCTATTTGCATTTTAATTGACAAATGTGATTTAACCTATTACAACGCACAAAATTCAATCGAATACAATAAAACACGTTATAAATCGGAACTAAGATTTTTTTTAATATTTTTTTTTTATATTTAGACACATATTGACTTTCTTTGCACTGATTACATATTCGAGTATCCTTGCTGTTCAATGATCATTGAATACAATTTGTGTTCCCATCTCTGACAGTCATTTTGCTCATTGTGTGACATTCTCAAATAGTCAATTACACTGCTGTCAAAATCTCATTTGCAGACACATAGCTTATCCATTGTCATTCATCTGAATATTATTGTACACATACAGAAAAAAAAATATAGGAGGAGAAACACACATTTTGTGGGATTGTCAGTTTCTGACATGTAAGTTTTTAATGTTCACATTGCTATTGCCATCTAAAATATTGCCCTATTGCAAACACGTGGTTCTCCCATTGTCACTTCCCACGTGGTCAGCAGTCGAGCAGCCGGGAAGTCGAGCAATCGAGTATCGAGTATTTTGTGACACACAATGGTGTTTGCTAGCCAAGCCAGCTAGAGAAATATTGAGTGGCCGAGCAGTTGAGACAACTAGACTACTACAACACAACAAAATACTAGATAACAAAAATTGTCTATCAATGGCAGGCAAAGCGAAGATAAATTGACTTTTCTAGTTATATTTGTAGGCCACAGAAAAACAGCTTCGGTTGATTGGCTCGGTGGCATGTCAAATGCAATGAACTGAGCAAGCAGCTCCTCCTTCTCTGTGCACATTTCACATTTCACATTTTTCATAGATGGAGCTAAGTCCGTAATCAAGTAGTTTGTATCACGAAGTTGGGCGGTCGCAAGAAGGCGACCCAAAGTCGCCACGTTTCATATCCCGCCAACCTTCACGTTTTCCATTGTCTGACATAATATACAAATTGAGTATCTAAACAGCCGTAAAAATGCTCAAAACATGCAAAGCAACTTAGGACAGGGGGTCGACCGACCGACCACAAGAAGTTGTTGGTTGGTTTGCCAACTAATATGATATGCTAAATAAATATCTATAGAAATGTATCTCGTGGATAAATAAACTTTAACAGCCAACTGTCAGTTGCATGCCAAACGACATGCGGTATATGAATATATATATATATACACATATACACCAGATATAAATGCGCATTCATTTTATATTTATATACACACCCATTGATATCCGTGTTTTGTTTTGCCTTTTGGTCTGAGTTGATTGTGGTTTTTACATTAAGCATTTACAATTAGTAGCTTTTAACTACTAATTCTTGTTTTAGATGTGTGAAATATATGATAACTCAACACGTTCTAGTTAGGCAGTAGCAAGCGTAATGCATAACTAATTTGTCAGTGTGATTCATTCATAAGCCAAATATATTGAAAAATTCTTCAAAAATCTTACAAGTTTTAACGCTTAAAAGTTTTACACGCTGCTGCTGACCGACAAAATGGCAAAAGCGACAAACAGTTAAGTGAATTTCTGTAAACAAAAACCAATATCTTTTTGTTGATCGGACGTTTCCCTTATAGTTTTTGGCTCGCAGTTGAGCCATATTATCTGTATTTAGTATTATCTGGTGTATTTCATTTACATACTCAATGCATGTGTTTGGCTTCTATATATGTTTCTCGTGGCGTGCAACTGCCGGATGCATAAATAAGTGACAACTGGCCACTGGCTGGCAACGTAGCCTTTTTTTGGTGTGTGAATTTCCGTCGTTAGTCAAAAAAAATTAAATGAAATATATAAATAAGAAAAAACTCGTTCAACTTTCCGTTCGATTTTTGTTGTGGTTTCTTTATAAATTTTGCTGTTTTATATTTGTATATATTTTATTACGAAGGTCTTATGTAAATCAGAGAATTGACCCTGAACTTGTTTGGGCTAGTGTATGAGGGTAAGCGATTTATATATATATATGTGAACTAAGGTCATGTCGAGAAAATTGCAGAGAAGGGCATTCCGCTTTATAAGATTAACTGGAAATTCAGAGCAATTCTTAAATAAAGCATTTCTGCGCAACTATATTATTTATACAAGGGAAAAAAAATATATTTAAATTCTCAGAGACCGACGATAGAACTGTGCCAATAGAATTTATATAAGAGCTACGAATATTCTGTGAAATGCTGTTAATTTTGGCCATATGATATTTACCTTATAACCAAGACTTGACTTGGCCTCTCTGTTTATAGAAAATCCATAAACTATAAAAAGCTTGTACTTTGTCAGAGAGGCTTGGCTCGTTTCTAATCATAATTGAAATCTTCTTGGAGCATTATGCAATAATACAGTTGCGCTCTGGCTAAAAAAAGCTCTGTAAGTCGAAGCATAACAGAAATTTTTCGGTTTCAAGTATCCCCACTTGAAGCCACCCGCTCCAAGGGGCCACTGGCCCCGAGACACCATACCCTCTTCACCTCTCCTCTCTGCAATGTTCCATAAAACATAGCGAGCACACAATGCACACACACACACAAAGAGCTCTTGTAAAAACCAGTTTTTCTTTGTTTTTTGGTTTTTCAGTTTTTGGCTAACGTATAAGACAATAGAATCTGGTTGATTGTCTTTTGCGGTTTAAGCTTTATTTTGCTTATACCAATTTCATTCTGTGTGTGTTTGTAATTCAGAAATAAATAGAATTGCAGGCGGTTTGTGGTTTTTTTTTTGTATATTCTGAGTGTAAATCGTATTCATGTGAAATGCTTCATTGGCACAACGCAATAATTTGTTCGCTGCGAATCATTGATAAATACGGCATAAATCAAATTGATTTGCGCCACAAGTATTTTACGGCAAGCAAATGTTGCATTAATACTGAAATGCAATTAGTTCGGCTCCAATTCATAAAATTGCACAAATATTTGACAATTTTACAACAGCTGCTTTTGACCATCATTTCACACATTCACCTCAGTCAGGCAGCCAGTCTCCATCAGTTGCACCTCCGCCTATCGCTAATGGGCAGACGCTTAAGATTTCACTCACTTAACATTAGACAGAAATATTTGAGCCAGCATCCAATTAAAAACAACAAGCAGTTAGGCAGGCAGCTCAGCCAGCCACTGAGCCACTCAACAAGTTTCACTTTCACATAATTGCTAAATAATTAGCCCCAGCACCCAATTGCAGCAGTGCCACAGTTTTGCTGTGTAGTGTTACCCAGCTGCTGCTGTCAGTTGCCAGTTGCCAGTTGCCAGCTGCCAGTTGCCATCGCGTCCAGGATTATTATGCTGCAAACAAGTTTGCCAGCTCTCAATGCTCTGGGAGTGTGTTTGTGTGTTTGTGTGTGTGCTGGTGTGTGAAAGTGAAAAATGCATTTGGGTCCACACGACATTTAACAATGCTGCACACAAAAAGCGCAAAACACGCAAGCCACGCTAAATGCTTAGCTTATTGGGCCAAAAATACTCGAATTGAGGCAAAAAAAAAAACACCAACAAAAACTAACTGATTTCCAGTGAGTTTGAGTAAATTTTATCATTTGATATGATTGACTTAAACATATGCTATTATATAAACCCATTTGTTGCGTAAGCCGAGCTTTCAATTCCCGGTATCATGTTGTGATTCTTTAAATGATAGTCTATAGGGTATTATTAACACGAAAATGGAATATTCAGAAATTCAATAGAAAAAATACGTCAGCAATAAAGTAAGCTATAATCACGACTTACTTTAAGGAAGTCAATTTATTAAGGTTGCAGCAGATACTGAAGTATTTGAAGTAATTGTAATTATCATTTTAATACGTAAAAATTAAATAAGGAAAAGATTGCGTAGTTTAAGTTAATTTTTTCGTATTAGCTGGTTCCCCTAAATGCCATTTCACTCAGTGGATAAACTTGGATAAACCTTTATTAATTTAAGTTTATTTTATGGCTACAATTGGGAATCCAGGCAAATACTTCAGCAGTATTTGCATAAAATAAACTACTTAAATTTTCACAAGACTTTCTTAACTCCGGCTTAGTTGTACCTCCAGCTGTTTCTTCAACAATAGACATTTTCTTAATTCTGTTTACGCTCGCAATTACTTTTCCTACTTGGAGGCCATCAAATTTGATGGGTCCGCAATGGGAGCCTAGGGAATTGTCTGTTGCCAACATTTATATCTTGGTCAGCTGCCCTCCTCTTATTGTGCTGACTTTAATTAGAGCTGCTTCGCCACTTGAGCAGACTCTTCTCCTCTCTCTCTCTCTCTCTCTCTCTCTCTCTCTTGCGCTCTATCTCTTTTTCTCGCTCAGGTCATTATCATTTCATTAACATAGTCATAAAACGCCTTCGTCGCTTCTCCCCGCCGCCTCCTTTTTGTGCACTGTGTGTGTGTGTGTGTGTATTTAAATGAAAACACGTGTTGCGGCTATAAACAAAGAAATTGGTAATTTTCGGTCGAAAAACACGCCAAAAACTCACCCAGCGTGCAAAACACCATCCCAAACAAAAGCCAACAATTTTCATGATTTTTCCCACTTTTTTTTTGTGCTGGCCAAACCAAAGTTTGAAATCGAGTATGCTTGACGCATAAATCATGTCGTTTTTTTATGCACTGAAATATTTAATTTGATTTTTAAGGCGAATTCATTGAGATATATAATATTTAAGGATTATTTAATCAAGAATTCAAGAATGTTCAACCTAAGTTGAAGTTAATAATTTATAAATAATAAGTACTTACATATCTTTTAATTTGTCTACCTGCTCAGTGAACTCAAATCAAAGTTCAAATCAACTTAATTTTTCGAATTGCTGGCTTTTTGTGTATTTACGCAAACCTGCTCCAAAATTACGGAATTAAAAATGTAGCTACGATTGTATATTTGAATATATTTAAATTTTTTAATACACAATATCAATTTTGAATGTGCTAAAAACTTAAATATTTATTGCTTACATATAAAGAGTTATGTAAAGAGCATTCAGTCATCGAATTTGTTTCCTTATATCTTTTTTTTAAAGCCTGTCTCTGTGCTGTGTTCAAGCCTAAAAAAAAAAAACATTTTATGTCAAAGTTGCCAACGTGGCAAGCAGCAGTTTGCTTGACAATTTCCGACTTATCGACAGTTGCAGCAGCAGCCGCAGCATCAGCTTCAGTGGCAGCAACAGTGACTCTATCTATGCAATTCCCAGTCAGTTGCATCCAATCCTAGTCGTGCACTGCTGTTAGGTAAACCCCCCAAAAAACCTCAGCCTGCGTCTTGACATGCTCTGAAAGTGTGAATAAAATGTAATCCGCCAACTGCGTGCGGTTTGTGGGATAGGGAAAAAAATATAAACAACAAATAGCGCAAAAAAAAAGTTAACTGTCTGTTGCGAACTGAGCTCTTACAACAACAATAGAAACAAGAACAACAGCTGTGTGTGAGTGTGTGTGTGTGTGTGTGTGTTGTGGAATTGTGTTGATTTTCAGTTTCAGCACACTAGGCGTCGGCACGCCCACTGCGAGTGCAGCTCTACTCTGGTTTTTCGCATTGATTGCGTTACAATTTCAGGTTTTTCAGTTCTCTCTTTCAGTTAGTTCAACTTCTACTTATATTTCTTATTCTTCTTGTTTTTTATTTTTATTTTTTTTTGTATTTAATTTTTTTACCGGCTGGTGGTGGCGGGCTGCCACAAAACGTGTCCGTTGGGTTTGTTGATGTTATAGTTGCTGTTGTTGTTGCTGCTGCTTTTGCTGTTGTTGTTGCTGTCTGCCGCCACAGCATTGAAGTTGATTTTTATCTATATCTCCGGTCGTTGGTTCAGCAGTATATACGATAATAGTTGGCTCTGGTTTAGCTTTGGTTTTTGTCTCGCTTTTGGCCTGACTTAAATGCTGTTGCTGCCTGTCTGTCTGTCTGTCTGTCTGCCTGCTTGCCTGCCTGCCTGCCTACCTGGTTGGGGCGTCTTTCAACCGGTTTCTTTTCGTTTCGTTTTCATTTCGATTTACGAGCGCAAAATTAAAAGCCCAAATGTGAATAGAGCGCAGACAAAATGCTCTCATTTGCTGTTGCTTGTTGTTTGTTTGTCAGATATCTAGAAATGTTTGACTTTAGCTTTGCTCTGATTGAAAGATATTTGCCTTCTAAATCCAATAGGCATTTTTTTTACATAAGTTGCATATACGTTTTTTTTTGTTTTCATTGCTTTTACGCTTTCCACAACTTTTCATTGTTTAGATGAAGAGCAGCTTTTGGGTTTTTTTTTCACAAACATTTGCTGAATTTTCATGCATTGTATAAAAAAAAAGCATACAAAAATATTTATATAATATAATATATGAAAAAATGGCACATAAACTCGTTCGCTGTAAATGGCTTTTGTTTATTTGTCATGCATTGTCTTTATTTGGCTGAATATAATGCTGAATTAAATAAATTATTGCTATGGTCAGAAACAGACTTTCATTTCCGGTTTAAAAAAATAAAGTTGAGCGCACTTAATGTGGGAGTCTTTTGATTTCAGCGGTAACTCATGGGCTGCCTGTAGCTCTTTAATATAACCCAGAAACGACATATATATGTGGTCCATTTTGGCTTAAATACGATATTCATGAACACGTTTTTATCGGGTTTTAGAAAAAATCAAATTAAAAAAATCAAATAAATCAAATTAACAAAAAAAGTAGAATTTTCAATACAAATCATTCGCTTTATTTTAAATAATATAAAGCTTATTTGTTAATAATCAGTAAGTTTCAAAAGTAACGATGAATTAAGAGAACTGTATTGTTGTCAGTAAAGTCTTTATAAATATAAAATAAATTGGAAAATAAACAGATTAATAAAATCATCAAAAAAGGGGGAGCATAAATAAGATCATAAATATATAATTACAACATTTTAAAAGTTTATTTCTTCCTTTTACCTTGTTCAAACGACTCCTGCTTCCTCCTACAAATTCACTATTTGAAGAAAATTTTTGACCTTTTTATTTATTTGTTGTGCACTTAATTTGTGTTGTATGTTTTTTAGCTGAAACAAAAGGCCTTCACATACGAGTGTGTATGTGTGACACACCCACAACAACAAATACACGAAATTCAACCTTCATCAATAAATTTCTGCTAATGTCAATATTATTTTGAAAATTATATGAACTAAAACAAGCAGCTAAATGTTTTTAAAATGTTATCTGCTGTTTTTGCTATAAAATATTTATTTTAAATTCATGTTGTATTGCTGTGTGTTTCTGTTTTGACTTTGCATGATTTTTGGTCATTTTATGTGTTGATTATTGATTCATTATTAATAGGTCAACATTATTTTTATTTGCTTGGCCTGTGCAGTCAGCTTAGTTAATTGATTGCAGATTACAGTCATTTATGGGCTAATAGATTGGGTTTTTACATTTGGCTAAAATGAGTTAATTGCGATCTTGGCCAAACACACACACATAACCAACTACCTTAATCAGGTTCACTCACTTGACCCTGCTGCAAATGAAAACCTTTCATAATTAATAATAGAAAACGTTTCGAGTGGAAAAATCACAAGTCGTAAATTCACTGAAATGCGCAAAAGAGCAAACAAATTGCTATTTTTGTGCGTGCCTTCTATATGAAAGGCTAACCCAACCCAATATAGCCTTCAAGAGCAAAAACCAAAAAATAAGGGTGAAGCCTGCTTTCGACAGCAGCATGAAAATTGATTTTCCCGCAGAGCCAACAACAAACGTGAGCACTGCAAATGTCAAAGGCGATATGGGGGCGTATACGTTACATTTTACATGTGAGAAAGTTGAATAATAAAAACTCAATTGCGAATTTAGAATTTGCTTTTAGGCTTTCAGACTGAGACTTCTGAACGCTATATTCCATCGATATGTAAAGCAACTTTGACGTCAGGTCTTACATAGAATATATACATATATTTGCTCAGTATTATTTTTTTCCTTGGGCCGCCGAGGTCAACGAAGCCAAAATGAACAAATCTCACCTCAGTTGCCATAAAATTGTTGCTGTGTGCACCTGTAGTCAAATTAGAAAACCGTGCCACAGCCCACAAAAATTATGAGGCACATTGGAATACACGGCCACAGCCGCCACACAGCATGAAATTAAAAACAGACTTTTTGGCGACTTGGTCTTTTTGTTGTTGTTATTTGTGTTATGGCCTGCCTTTTGCATAACGCAAAATCAATTACAATTTTAATTAAATATGCAAGACTCATCAAAGTAAAGACCAAGACAACGACGCGGAGGCAAAGGGCAAATTGACAGAGTTCAATCAGCTAAATGTCCCAGGCGAATGACTCTGCGGCATTAGTAACAGCAGCAGTTACAATAAAAAATGAGGCAAAAAGACGGCCGGATTTGGTGCGGAAATAGGCCATAAAATACAAATTCTGAAGCTGCAACTAAAACAGACACTTTGTTGCTGCCGCTAAAAGCCGTCAAAAGTAAAATAGACGCAGAAATTACATAACAAAAATAAGATATGTTTGCAGATATAGGACAAGATAAAAGAAGTGTTATCCTTAAAGGATACATAAAAATAAATAACCAGACATTTGGAATATGTGAAAAGGCTCTAAAAGATTAAAAAATCAATCTTGTACATTAAATATTTACAAACCAGGTCCCAAATTACCAATAAAAGCAGGTAACAATTCGCATAGGCTTTTATACTAATCAATTATTTTCACTGCATTTACACACCTTGTGAGCAGATTGTTTTATCCGATAAATAGTTGTGTAAATGATTAATGAGGCTTTTAGACGCAAAATTTCTAATTAAATTGTCGGTGTCAGCATTGGCAGTCTGAGAGAGAGATATGTGTCGTACATCATCAATTACAGTTTGCTTACTTAGACACTTGACCTAATCTCGGCCAGAAGATCGTTGAATCTTTGATGAGGTAGCAGCAGTAGAAACCAAACCAAAATGGAAATGCGGTTCGGAATTCAGTTGAGAAATACAGCAGCTGCTTGCTTGCATTCCTGTCTGTTTCCTGCTGCGTTTTGGTAAATTTACATTTGCATAACGTTTGATTGGTATCCACATTTTTGAGCACTTAGCCGGGCCTGGCTTGGCTTTGCCATTTTGACAGTTGGCAGCTTGACACTGGCAACTGGCACAAGAGTCAAGCGAACTGAGTGAACCAAGTCAATTCTATTCATTTCTCGTTAGATACCCGGACAGTTAATTTAGCAAGTGCGTCACACTCTGTTGTACTAACTTAAGTGTCTTCCTAACTTCGAAACAAAACGCTTAATTAATTTTTGTATTTATTTTCTGTTTCATTGCAGGTATGTTGTACACCATAAACCAACAGGCAAATGTTGTCAATATCAATTGAGGTCATACAGTGACAATGTCGTAAAAGAAATAAGTAATAAAAAACGCCGTCTTATTCAAACACGTTTGCTCAACAATTTATGATATATTTGAGATCATATCTGTATTTAAAAAAAACTGTGATTTTTTGACAGTCCATTTAGATGAACAAGACAGCTCGCAAATGTTCATTAATCTCATATCCAAAATTGTGTTGAACATTGCAAAACAAGCCTAAAACTTGATAAACCCTAAGATCAAAGTTATCCGCCACTGGGGAATGCAAAGAATTCAAATAGTTTGAGCCTCAGACAAAAAACCTTTTTAAAAGCAAACAGTAAGCACTATTTTTAATTTATTATTATTTTATGTGTGCTGCTTTCAACTGTAGCATAATAAATTACGATAAAATTTCCAATCTTGACTCAGAGTGAAGCCATTAACAAACTCGCCTTATTTTGTGTTATGTAGGTCAATTCATTAACTAAAACCGAAAGCTAACAAAAAATCACTTAAAATTTAGTTTTTCTCAACAAGTATTTGAAATTTAAGATTTTTTGTTTGTTTTATACACCCACAAAGATGTTTGTTGCTCTTGTTGCAATGCCACTGGGGTAAATGTTGCAGGCAAAGTGTAAAGTTTTGTAAGCGTAGGCGATAGCAATAGTTTTCAAGTATGGGGCTACGCTGTGTAAGTGGAGTCATGGGTCGACCAGCAGTGTAGAGTGCTGTAAGCTGAACTCTAAATAAAATTTAATCTAACAAAATATTTTTTATAATAACCAACGTATTAGGAACATAATATTACTAGGAATTTTCAGACGGTGGAGTGTGTAAAGTGTCAAAGTTGCCTAAATTGTGGTTTCATTGGTGGCGGCAGAGCTTTAAAATTCCCTAAAAAGGCAGTTTTGCTTGCTTTTCCAAGTTGACCTTTTCGGGTGGACCCCAGAAAAATCACATTTTAACGATTTGGCAAACACAAAACACCTACGCCAAAAATAGGGGAAAAAAGACATTAGCAAAACTCGCAAAACAGCAATTTTTCATTGTTGTAAAGTGCTTTGAAATGGATTTGTACTTAGTTGAGCGAACTCAAGAGCTAAGTTGGGTTGTTTTTGTTGTTGTTGTTGTTGTTGTTTTTGTTGCTGATGTTGGTGTTCGTAATGGGTCTGTGGTCTGGTTTGGTTGGATTTGCTTGATTCTCGAGGTCGTCTTGACGCCCACATCATGCCACAACTCGCTCTACTTGCTGCGCACTAACTTTAGTTTAATGAGTTTTTCTGATATGTATAAAAATATATATCCATTTTTCTATCTGCGTTGCAGTTTGCAAAAAATGAAAAAAAATAAAAAATAAAAAAAAAAGTTTGCTTTCACTTTGAGTCTCGCGTGTGGGTCGCTCGACGCCTTTCAATTTCGTAACAAGGACACTTCCCATTGGTGTAACCTAGAAACCTGTGAAAGCGCCTGGCAAGGCAAAGAAATCAAAATGGAAAATCAACCAAAAATATGTAAACATGTGTGCGTGTCTGCTGAGTGTGTGTGGCACAGTAAAAACAACAGTACACGAACATTGCGCCTGTCATAAAGAATCAACAAAAGGTCATAAAAGCCAACAAATAACTATTGTATGTTGATTTAACACAGTTAATGCGCATAAATACGCTGCCGAGAACCACACACAAAAAGTATCCTGTCTATAAATAATAGTGTGTATCAAACCCAACAATAAAAAAGCCATAAAATGCTTGTGATGTACACTCGACCATTCCTGAGGGTAGCCATTTGCTCCTTATGTCAAATAAATAACAAGGCATATCAAAATGCTAATGCACAGAGTCCATAAGTGGATCAAATACTCTATGATATATTTGAGATCATATCTGTATTTAAAAAAAACTGTGATTTTTTGACAGTCCATTTAGATGAACAAGACAGCTCGCAAATGTTCATTAATCTCATATCCAAAATTGTGTTGAACATTGCAAAACAAGCCTAAAACTTGATAAACCCTAAGATCAAAGTTATCCGCCACTGGGGAATGCAAAGAATTCAAATAGTTTGAGCCTCAGACAAAAAACCTTTTTAAAAGCAAACAGTAAGCACTATTTTTAATTTATTATTATTTTATGTGTGCTGCTTTCAACTGTAGCATAATAAATTACGATAAAATTTCCAATCTTGACTCAGAGTGAAGCCATTAACAAACTCGCCTTATTTTGTGTTATGTAGGTCAATTCATTAACTAAAACCGAAAGCTAACAAAAAATCACTTAAAATTTAGTTTTTCTCAACAAGTATTTGAAATTTAAGATTTTTTGTTTGTTTTATACACCCACAAAGATGTTTGTTGCTCTTGTTGCAATGCCACTGGGGTAAATGTTGCAGGCAAAGTGTAAAGTTTTGTAAGCGTAGGCGATAGCAATAGTTTTCAAGTATGGGGCTACGCTGTGTAAGTGGAGTCATGGGTCGACCAGCAGTGTAGAGTGCTGTAAGCTGAACTCTAAATAAAATTTAATCTAACAAAATATTTTTTATAATAACCAACGTATTAGGAACATAATATTACTAGGAATTTTCAGACGGTGGAGTGTGTAAAGTGTCAAAGTTGCCTAAATTGTGGTTTCATTGGTGGCGGCAGAGCTTTAAAATTCCCTAAAAAGGCAGTTTTGCTTGCTTTTCCAAGTTGACCTTTTCGGGTGGACCCCAGAAAAATCACATTTTAACGATTTGGCAAACACAAAACACCTACGCCAAAAATAGGGGAAAAAAGACATTAGCAGCAACAAAGGCGGCTCATTAAGACGGTTGACTACCTTTCCAAGCGGGCAAATGTTTGCTTTATGAATATGTTTAATATTTTATTTGTTTAGTTTTTGTTTTTTTTTCTTTTTTGGGATGTAATTTTGTTTTTATTTTTTGGGTTAGTTGCAATAGCGCAGCCAGCAAATATTTACACAGATGACAGATCCATTGACAGCTGATGGCCATCGTCGCCATCAGCACCATCATCATCATCAGTGCCTCTTTACAATTTACAGAAATAAATATAAAAATATAATTTTAAGCCGTCTGGCAAACAATTTAAGGTGTAAACTGTTGAGGCTTCAACACGCTCAGCAGCGATAATTATTGCTTGATAAACTAGCCGACTTGGCCGAGAAAAAGTCAAAATAAGAAAAAAGCAGACACCTAGTTGGTATTTATGTTTGACAAACTCAAATGCTCCATCAGAGTGTTAATAATTCATACTGACGGGCCTGGGAATAAATAGAGAAAAAAAACCATTTAATCCATGAATATTCATGATAAAACAGAAGTGATAATTAATTTCAAGCAGCAAATAGTTGATGAGACTTTTTTGTTTTATAAAATTAATGAGTTGACAATAGTCTTAAAAAAATATTGATTGATTTTATTTTAATTTAATATGCATAAAATTCCAATTAGTGAATGACTATAGTAAGTTGAGTGTTAAAAAAATTGGTCTAGAGTTGACAGTTCATAACGAAATGATTAATCCATTGATATTTATCATTTTTAGTGCAAGATATTAAATGAGTTCGAGTTCAATGAGTTTTAAGAGATTTTCTTTGTTTCTTTAATATTATGTGAAAGCACTTATTTAACTCACACGAGTCCTTTCGTAACTTCCATGACCATATGAACTTTACAGACAGGCAGCAGATGTTTGAGTTATTTCCCACGTTGCATGCAAGATACACATATATTATATATATATATGTATGTATATATATATGAATCTGTGCCACGACAAAATTGTTGCTTCCAAAATGCAGCAATACTTGAGCGAGCTGTGTGCAGCACATGCAACAAACTCAAGTAGTAGCTGGCGGCGGCAGACACCGCCTATAAGATTGCATTTTGGGTGAGGCAACTCGACGAACTCGCAAAACAGCAATTTTTCATTGTTGTAAAGTGCTTTGAAATGGATTTGTACTTAGTTGAGCGAACTCAAGAGCTAAGTTGGGTTGTTTTTGTTGTTGTTGTTGTTGTTGTTTTTGTTGCTGATGTTGGTGTTCGTAATGGGTCTGTGGTCTGGTTTGGTTGGATTTGCTTGATTCTCGAGGTCGTCTTGACGCCCACATCATGCCACAACTCGCTCTACTTGCTGCGCACTAACTTTAGTTTAATGAGTTTTTCTGATATGTATAAAAATATATATCCATTTTTCTATCTGCGTTGCAGTTTGCAAAAAATGAAAAAAAATAAAAAATAAAAAAAAAAGTTTGCTTTCACTTTGAGTCTCGCGTGTGGGTCGCTCGACGCCTTTCAATTTCGTAACAAGGACACTTCCCATTGGTGTAACCTAGAAACCTGTGAAAGCGCCTGGCAAGGCAAAGAAATCAAAATGGAAAATCAACCAAAAATATGTAAACATGTGTGCGTGTCTGCTGAGTGTGTGTGGCACAGTAAAAACAACAGTACACGAACATTGCGCCTGTCATAAAGAATCAACAAAAGGTCATAAAAGCCAACAAATAACTATTGTATGTTGATTTAACACAGTTAATGCGCATAAATACGCTGCCGAGAACCACACACAAAAAGTATCCTGTCTATAAATAATAGTGTGTATCAAACCCAACAATAAAAAAGCCATAAAATGCTTGTGATGTACACTCGACCATTCCTGAGGGTAGCCATTTGCTCCTTATGTCAAATAAATAACAAGGCATATCAAAATGCTAATGCACAGAGTCCATAAGTGGATCAAATACTCTACATAATAATGCAAGCATTTTGTAAGCATATATTTATAATAATCTATATGCTGCATAAATTCTACCTGTACAGCTTTTTGTCTCAATTCTCAGGCAGTAAAAGTTGGCTTCGATTTCTTTGAGTTTCGTTTGTAAGTGTTTTGCTGCCAAAAATCACATTTTATATATAATGTTTTATTGACATTAATTATATTAGAATCTTTCAAATCTATAAATATAAATAATAAATATTTATTTGAGTCTCCTTTGCTTAATATATTATCTACACTTTTTTATTCACTAAATCACATTCAATTACGTTTTAAAGCATTAAAATATTTGAATCTTGCAATTCTTCAATTATATATTTTTATTTTTTATTTATTTTGACACTAGCTAAAGACATTTATTAATTTATTAGTTTTTCATTTGTAATCGTTTGGTTGGCACTTTTATTAAATAAATGAATGAAAAATATATGTTTGCTTTTTGTGGACTTCAAATACAATAATTAATTGCCTAATTCATTCATTCATAATTGCCTATGCCGTATGCGTTTCTATCTAAATTACACAAATTGCAAATTCTTCAGAGTATCAAATGCTTCATAAGTCAACCAACCGTTAAATGACAACGTTAAAGGGAATCAGGTAGTTTGCCGTTGTTAAAGCTATAAATTCACGATAAAGTAGGGTTTCCAGCTGCAAGTATAGGAAAGGATTGATGTGCAGAGTATTTCAACTATTTTTGAGTAGGCGCCTGAGGTGTTTTTAACCGTTTGGACGTGCTGTGACCGTTGAGCAGAAGGACACATAAAAGGAGTTAGCAGCTAAGAAAGTTTGTTGGGAATTGATTGATTTGACCGGCTTGGGACCTTGCCTCGACTTCATACTTTTCCTACTATACTTTTGTACGTGATTTTCTTGTGTGAACTTATGTTTACAAAGGCACCAACGAGATTTGACGAAAGTTTCTTAGCGTCTGGGGACTTACAGCACATAGCAATTAATGTGATTGTTGGCTAAATGGGTCGGGCATTTAACCTTCAAACTGCTGACAGTAGCGAATCCATCTACTCACTACTTATCTATGCCAATAACTTAACATAAAAGTCAAGCGTCCTTTCCGCCCATAAAATTCAAGCAGACAAAAAAGGCCAACAAATTTCAGAAGGAGAGAAAAGCAAACTAAAATCAACGTCAAACGCAGACGAGCACATTAATTTTTATTGCTTACGAAAATGCCAAGAGCCTACAGAAAAAAATTATATATATATATATATATAAATTTGAATAAAAATTAGCAGGCATACATTTAGGCGCGGCTCGGTCATAAATCCCATAAATATACCAAGCGGCAACTGTTACGAATAAACGGGCAAAAGCAAACGAAAGACGAGCGATTCATAGAAACAGAAGCACCCTGTTTATATAATTGTACGTATGTATGTGTGTGTGCGTTATGTACAAGGATTGGGAGTGGGTGGTGTTAACTGTCATCGCCAAAGGAGGGCGTCTCCCCTGCTTTCTCTCTGCTGTTTGTTGTTCCACTTCTGCTTCTTTTTTTTGCCTTATGAATTTCCTGGGGTATCATACAATTTTCGTGTGACTGGTGAAATGTTTGGTTCCCTTCGAACTTGTTATTAATAACCAAAATTACTGTTAAACCATATTTACAAGAGACATTGTGATTAGATCGATTTCATGTCAAATGAGTTAGAGCCTCCCATTAATATTGATTTCTTCTTTTTATAGCTGAAACTTTATGCATTGCGAGTTAAATTCAATTTGCTAGTAAAAATAACCCTTTAAGCAATATTTATTTTTAGATTTTTTAGGCATTACAAATAATTAATTTATCATAAGAATTAATTGAAAAGTGTTTCTAAGAGTATTTGCGGCCGGTTGTAGCTTGCTTTGGAGCTTGTCTCGAGGGTTTTGTCAGCTTTTGGGGTCGCTTTTGCAGACAAACAAATAAATTTGCGACTATTTTTGCGAGACAGGTCCAGACTTATTGGCGTCAGCACTTGCTCGTTTTGTCCGTATTTAAATCCAAACATAGTACAAAAGTCAAAATCATAAAACGAAACTTTCGTTTTTATCTTCGTAGTTTTTAGATTTTTCACTAATGGGGTTGTTTTTTTTTTTGGCTTACTCGCTTTTATGTTTATGGCTTTATGTTGTTGGTGGCAAAAGTTTTGTCTAAGCCTATGCTGAGAATTTGGCTTTTGTATTTAATTTTGACGTCAGCTGCTCGAGGCTGATCGGATACAGATGCTGGCAGATGAATTTCTTGGGTGGAGGGAGGCAGTTAGGGTATATTTGAGGAACCTCAGGTATTTACCACTTGAGCCAGCGTCTTTGGAGACATACCAAAAACAAAAGCCGTGGGAATCTGTCTGGGCTATAAGCAGCAGCTACCTGCGTGCTTTAAGTACATTGGGTATTATGTGATACTTATTTAGGCTGCTTAAGGGGGATTTGACTAGTCTGCTTTCTCACTGCTTAATTAAAACTTATGGCTCCGGCGTGTGTATAAGCATATTTGCGAATTGCCACCGTATATTTTTGGGCCCATAAGCGTCAATAACATTTTCTTGAAGGTTTTTTTTATGCCAATTTACCTGAAGGTTTACCCATAATACTTATTGAAAGAGCTCGTTGCTTGCTGATGTTGCCATTTTCCTTGGAAATGGTCATTTCCACTTGATTGATTCTGTTATAAAATTTCAAAATAAATACAAATGGGCATATAAATTTTATTTGGTAAATTTTTTCCATTTGCATTTGGCTCAAAAATGATGGGCATTCGTTTTTTGGGTTCAGATTACATTACTTGTACGCTCGTTGCCGCTTACCTGTTTGCATAAACTAAATAAAAAAAGGGTGCCTGCACAAGGAGAAATCTTGGAAAACTTACTGACAAAATTGAATATATTTATATATATGCTGTTTACTTTAAAACTGTATATATTTTTGTCCGTGTTGACTTACGTAGAAATCCAAATTGATACGCTCAAATTTTAAAATATTTTATCTGCTTTTAAATTCGATTTTTTTTTTTTATCATTTTATCTGTTTTCTTTGCTGTGTATGTTATTCATTTACATTTTAAATTTTATAATATTTGATCTGTTTTTAACTGCAAAAGAACTTTCTGTTTTTTTATCCAGCCTATGCGTCATGCCTCAATGGTCTGCTCACTGACTTCCTGTGTGAGTGTGTGCCAAACGCTTCCTGCGTACATGTGCTTACTTATTTCGTATACAGACGTATATGTATATATTTATATATATATGTATATATTTATATTTATGTACGTGTATCTGTGTTTATTTCTTTTCCATTTTTGGTAAGCTACGCGTTGTGCATTTAAATTTCAATGCCTGGCGGCTTTCTGCCACAGTCCCAGAGCAGTGCCTCAAAGCCCTCTCCCATTTTTTGTGTATTGGCTTCGAAGGTATCCTGAAAGCCTCGTATCACCTAACAGTTTTTTTTTTTTGTGGCATTATTCTTTTACAACACCCACTGCATTTTATTGCGTTAAATGGGTGTTCTGTGTGTGAGTGTGTGTTTGTTTTGTGGCATATGTTGTGGCATGTCACATTTTATTTTATATGATTAAATTTGCCAGTTTTGTTTGGCGGCTTGTCAAGCGTTTTGATTATGCAAATGCTGTAAGCATTTAAATGAATTCTATGTCTAGGCGACATTTAGCCTGCGGCGTGTGAAGCTATTTAATATTTATAATAGTATTAGGTGTACATTTAAAAAGCATTTTTTAACATTTTACGTCACTTTCAAAACATTTTGAAATGTCTTTCGCCACATAACCTATTATACAATATTTCTAGCTACTGTTCAAGATAGTGTTTCAGCCATGACCCCATAAAATAATTGATTTGCCTCGTTTCGTTTTTTATAGTTCATTTTTATAGTGCCTAACCCCAAAAGAGCACAACAATCAATTAGTGCAATACAACTTTTGTTTTATCTATTGCGTTTTTTGTGTGTTTCTTTTCTTTTTGCCGTATTTTTTATGAATATGGATTTGTTTCTGTACCAAACAACTAACACAAAACCACTTGAAAACTTGGATGCTGTGTGCACAATTTGTGTGTTGTCGGCATTTCTCTAACATATTCGCCAACACTTGTTGTTGCTTTTAGTTAGCGAATAGTTGTTTTGCTACCTTCTACCCGACAAAAATAAAACATAACACAAAAAAAACTTGTTTGAAATTTCAAAGTTGTTTTTCAGTTTTATGTTGCGACCAGCAGCATTTCATGTTAATTATTTTGCGTTGTCTTTTTCGCTGGTCTGCCAATATAAATATCGTTTTTCAATATCAAGTTCAGCTCTCAATTTTTGTTTTACTTTAAATACGCTGTCCATTTTTCATATAAATTACAATAAAAACTCCGAAAACGTGTGTTGAGACCATCCATCAGCTAATTAAGAGAGCTTCATTTGTTAGCTTTGTCATGTTAATTTTTCGCACAGCTTTTTATTTTCAATTCAGAGGCGCCAGCAATTAAACAAATCAATCTTTTTGTTAATAACTGTTATTTGTAAAAACATTGACACGAATTCTGAGCATTGCTTTTTATTCTTTTTATTTTTTACATGTAGCAAAATATATTTAATTTAAATAAACATTTTTTTTGACATTTATGCCATGGTTCGGTTTGAAGACTTGCTTGATTATTTCAAATCATGTGATTGTTCTCCGACAACTCGACACGTTTGTTGTTGACAATTTCGAAGTTGCTTTTCGGCTGATTGGCAGCCGTCAAAGTGAATGCTGTAATCGAAATGAATTTTATGCTGTGGCTTGGCACCTTGGCATTTACGGCAATCGAATGAGAAATGTGCAAATGTACATGTTAATGGTTTTGGCCGCATCTTTGGCCATTTTTCATGCAGCTGGCAGCTAAATTGTCTTAGACGCGGGCGTTGCCCAAGTAGCAATTTTTGAAACTAGCAATTTATGCATTTAAATCTGCAATCTGCAATGCATAATCTCAAATGTTGCTAAGCCGCTTTTGATTGTCGCCTGACTGTCAGGGTCTGTCTGGATAAAAAGCCAACTTACTGGCAGCTGGAATTCAACACTGATGATTTCTTCTGCTCCTCCCAGACACCTTCACAATTTAATCCGCTGCACATTGCATTGCAATTGTAATTCGAGTGGAAATTCTCTCATTGCGTCTCAACTTGGCAGATTTCGCCAGAGTTTTGGTGCGGTTTCCAAGTATCTCTCAAGTGCCGCAAGCTCTGAATTGTTTTAGTTGCTTCAAAATACTTTTTTTTTGTGTGTTTGTCAAATTGTAGCGTGTAATCTAAGGCATGAATTAAATTTCACTTTTTGTTGTTGTTGTTGCATTTCAGCAGCAGCAGCTGTCGCAGATTTACTGGGAAAAACTTGAAAGCTTTTGTTTTTATTTGAGTCTCTGCTGATTTATGAGTTTTCGCATCTTTACATTGTGTTGAATCTAAGCGGAATGCGATTGAAATGGATGTGGTCCAACTTGTATAGGGAAACTAGCTATGCAGTTAGATAATTTAAAATGTAGAAATATTAAGAGAAGTGTGATGATTGTCAGTTATTATACAACTGATTTATATATTTATTTCAATACACTAAGATTTAAAGTAATGTATTGACTCAAATTTGTATGTTATAAAAAATATGCATCTTTCTTGTTATAATAAATATGCAACTTTCTTGTTACTAAATTATTTATTATGCCATTCCTTAAAAGATTTTGATATCCTTTGTGATTAACTTAAGTAATTGATTTTTGATTGTTGCAAGTTATGCCCCATCTTTAAACATTTGTATTTCTGCTGAATGTGGCTGGCAACCATTGATTCACCTTTGTGAAAATATTCAATTATCTAACCTCAACACCCAAATATCGTACAGTCTGTGGTCAGTTTTCCTACAAGGCAATTATACATTCCCCGCACGCAAACTAATCAAAGCGACATGTTTGCGGGTAAGGTGGTAATCCCCTCCCAAGAAACCAAAAAAAAAATGCCAGAGAACAGACAACTGACAATCGGTAGTACCATAAATACTGGCGATTTCTGATTCGAGAGCCGCGATAAATGCCACGAAATGTGACACGCGCCCACGTAATTAGAACATTACCAACATTTAGCCCAAAGCGTAATTATAAATTATGTCTGACGCTTTTGGGCGAATTTTTTTTTAAAGGTATACGTTATGCATACCGTGTAGTTGAAATGTTGTGTGAAAAGGGTAGACTGTTTCAGAAAGAAAACGTTAGCTTTAAGACTTAAATGTATATATTTAATCACAACTGATTGTCGCGCTTTTTAAGAAAGTATATTAAATAGTGGCATTCATATATTAAAAATTAGACAATCAGTTTGCAGAGTACCTGTGAGTCAAGTTAGATCTTGTTAAATGTTATATTTTCGACTAGTTTTTTGTTGTTGTTTTATTGCGTTACTCAAAATACATTTTGACATCCGATTTGACAGCTCTCAATCTGAGTTGCGTGCCAGTCGTGGATCCGGCCAAAGACAGCAATTGAAACTGGCAACTTTACCTATTTGGACTTCAATTATGCATTTGAAATAATTATTATTTATTGTTTACACTTAAATATTTGAAACCTTTCAAAATTTCAAAGTCTGATGTTTGAGTTGATCTGTGGTGGGCAGCTTATCGAAAATTTATAGGCGGAAGGTTAATCCCATTGAGATACTGAGATTAGAGTGTGCTGTGCAAATGAGTGGGATTTCACTTCACTGGGATTTGGGCCCAACTATTGTTCGATTGCCTAATTAAATGTTTGTTTAAGACAAGCATTTTACTATAACAAACACATTTCGATGCTTTGCAGCCAATTTGATTGCATTGAAAACAACAAGAATTGCAACTATTGCATTTGAATTTCTCTCGTTATAATGCACTTTGCACATTTCCATGCTAATGGCTCTTTTGTATAATATCAAAGCTATAAGTCGACTGCAATGCATCTCAACATGTTATGAATAAATAAAACAATGATTTGAAGCCAGAACTTTGAACTGAGATATATTGTGGAAATGCTAAAATAAATGTAGATATAAAATAGTTTTGTTGAGTAGAATAACAGCTTCAGCTACTGCAAATTGTTGGCAGCTCAGAATTTTGTGATTTATTGCTTAAATTGTTCTCTTTAAATGTAAAATGAAAACATTTCTTCTGTTTATTGTGTAAAATTTACAGCAACTTTAAGCGTACTTTGAATACAGTAAAATTAAATATATATTTTAAAATGTACATGTGAAATAAAACCCCAAACAAACACTTAACTATTTTTATATATATTTCTTTATTGGCTGCGATAATTTAACATTTTTATAATCCCATTGACAGATGATCGCCCACACATAAAATATATTTATATGTGCAATCGTGTTTTCACTTCATCGACATTTATAATTTAATTGAAATGCGGTCAATCAATTAAAACATGAAATAATTCTGTTCTTTTGTTAATAAAATGCCATTTAAAACGTAATTTCATTTTACTATTTTAAGTGATGTATAAAAAACTTTATTGATCCAATTTAATTATATAAAATTAACGTAAACTTTTTAGCAGTCATAAGTTAACCTAGTTTTTATTGTGATCTCATATTAGAAATTGTTTTGTATTTTTTAATGAAAATTAGTTGAATTAAGTACTTAAATTCTATTTAATAGCTTTATTCATAATCAGTTAGTTAGGGTTGGGCTAATTTATAAAAAATCAATTAAAAACAACTTTTGGTATATTTACTTATTTGTTAATAAATCATTAACTATATCTATACAAAATAAGTTAAGCAGGGCTAAACAAAGGTTTTAAGTGTCAACCATTATGTTGATTTTATTTATAACCTGTTTGGAAATATTATTCCAAAGTGGTTTGCCAACTCTCTGTCAAAAATAGTAATTCACTTTGAAGTTAATATGCAGTTTTACCGGCGCGTTAATTGATTTCGAAAGCTACTGTTGTTCACGCCCACAATTTTGCCAGCTGTGCTAATGGTCAATAGGCAATAACACAAACACACACACACACACATACACACACATACTCGCACACACTCGAATAGTTGCAAATACACAAACTTATGCATATACACTCCCCCATAAACATTGACATTGAGTTATGTCCGCAAAATGCGCAGTCGTTTAGTTAATTCGACTATATCGTTTGGATTTACTAACGAGAATGGGATATGGTTTGGTCTGGGCTTGGTTTGGCATTAAATAAATGACCAAATTTGCGCCAAATGTGCAACTAATGATCTATTCTAATAGTTGACATTTTAATTGCATTACCGCACGTGCAATTTTACATAATTTATTGATATGCAAGTGGGACAATATTGCCCCAAAATTTATGTGACCAACCAAAATAATTATGTAAAACCGGTAATTAAATATTAGTATAAATATCAGATTACTTTTTTTGTTTTCCACTTATTTTTATCTTGATTTAATTAAACATCATTTATTTTTGCTATCGATTAAGTTTAACCATCTCAGGCCAGATATTTTGCAGGTTTTTTTTTAAATATATGCTTATATTTATCTTACTTTATCAAATAATTTGTGTATAAAACAAAATTCAAAGATCTACAAGAAAGATATACTAATAAGATTTTATGTTCTTGTGATTCAGCTTTTGAGTTAACTTTTTTTATGTGATAATGCCAGAAAATGTTAATAAATTCTTTGATATAATACTCCAGCAATTAGCCAGATTTGCGATCTTATGTTAAATAGCATAATCGGTATATTTTCTGCGCAGTAAATTCATTCTTTTTAATTTTTAGTACCCATAATTCTGTATTGATTGTTTTCCTAATTGACTTATTAAATAAATTCTTGTTTTCTAATTTCAGGTAAGATACTCATAAAAACTAAATAAAACCATAAAACGAGGCAAGTAAGAATAATGATTATAAATGCTTGATGGAGAGATACCCTGTACATTACAATTTTAAAAATGATCTATTATCTAAAAGGATTGAGAAAAGAGAAAATCAATTTATCGGCATATTGGATAATCATTTTATAGTTTTTTGAAAAATTTATCTACTCAGTTTAGAGCATAAAATACTCGAATTTCATCTTATTAACAAACTCCCATTTAATAGCTAACTCAGGAATTTCATTCACATGAGCCGCCGGCATAAATACGTGCATAAATTAATCTGCTGAGCGTATTTGCCGAACTTCAAAATCAAAGTCAATCAATCAGGTTTAGAATACCCCAAAATGGTGTGCACTTGAAAAGTAAAAGTGTCAAAAATTTGAAACGTATAAACCCAAAAACATAGCTAAAGTCATTTTGATTCCCGTCTGTCTGTGCGTCACAAGGTTAGCCGGTTTCAATTGGCTAAGATACGAGCAGCGCTACTTTTGCCGATTTTTATGGCCCAATATGGCGGTCTCTTGCATATTCATAAGACCATAAAATAGTTGTTCACTCGGCGCTCTCTTCTTTCCCTCTAATTTATAATCGATTGTGTCGTGTTTTTTTTTTCAAATGCCATTTTGTGTTGTCTTTGATACCAATTTAAAGCTAACGAGCAAATCACTATTCAGTGGCAATCGTCGCTCTATTTAATTAACATAAAGTGATTTTCAATCAAATCAACTTCAACTTCATAAAACCTATATTATTTTTGGGGATGTCGCTTTTTAACAACAATATGTCAAATTAGGAGAAAAAAAACTCCTTAAATTACTAAGCTATGCTATGCATTTGTTAAACGCATTTTAATTAATTAAAAGTCGGTCAAAGCACGTGAAATTTATGAAATGAAAAATATGAAATCATTTATCAAACTTTAGAAGTGACTTGGGGAACGTTTTTCTTCATTTCTTGCCGCCATTCCTTTCTGACATTTTCTGACAGCTGCAGCTGCCCAGCACTCGAAAGTGTTCCGTAATATGGTATGAATGGAATATTTATAAACATTAATTGCATTGATCTGAAGTATGATGTGTGTGTGTGTGTGTGCGGCTGTCTCATCACTTCTAAAGCCCATAACCATCATTAATAATGTTTTTTTTTTTTCATATTAATTGGAACGCATTGCGTTTCCCGGAAGAAAAATGTGAGCAACAATTTGATTTAGCGTGAGATCAGAGCAACAGCAGCGGCACATCATCATCGTTATTATTTTTATTGGTATTATCATCGGTCAGCTACAACTACATTTTCAATGATTTTGTTGTGGTAAATTTTTTTGGATTTTTGCTTTCAATTCACAATCCATTTGCTGTATATCTTTTCCATCTTTCTCTGTGGGTCCATCTCTCATTCACTCTTACTGAATGCCCGACTTTTGTATTGGATGCGCTTTCGATTCCAATTCCAATTCAATTCAATTGCTCTTGTCTGGCATTGCTCTGGGTGGTCGCTTCGGACTCCGGAGCCAAGTTGCAGCATTGCAACTGAAATGCCTTAATTATTAATTTCTCCAGCATTTTTTGAATATTTTCTTGCGGTCATCACATATGATGATGATGATGGCGTTGATTATTATTATATAAGCATGCGGAAGCATTTCGATATTTAATCGACCGCATCAATGCTGCGCGTCTGTGGTAGAGGCTGATGCAGTGCAGACTCCATTTTAATATTATTTACTTAGAGTGAAAATGTTGAGATGGAATAAATGAGTATCTAAGGCATGCAAGTTTGGGGAATGTTGATTTCAGCAGATAATACTACTTACCGAATATTTTCCTAGATTATTTGTTCTATTTTACTTGGCTTAGTTTTCCTAGTATCTAGTTTCTTAGGATGGTAAATGCGGCTTTGTTCTAAAAGGTTCTCTGCTTTCACAGCAAACTAATTTGTGTATCATCAAAATCGCAACTCCCACGTTTTGGGCCACAAATAAAATGCACGGGCCTCTCTGGCTTATTCCATATGCATTCAAATCAGTTGAGCTGGGTAATTTGCCATGCAGACACACATTTAAACAGAGCTGGATTCAATTGCATGCACTCTGACTTTTGCATTTAATTTATTCCCATTTGCAGGTGCTAACCACGCTCAGATGCCTCTTTCAAATATTGTACATTTGTGTGTGTGTAAAAGAGTTCTTTAGGTTTGCATTCCTATAGCAGTTTGTAAGCAGCTTAATTGCTTAATTATAGAAACAGGATGATTCCAATTGATGGGAAATCCTTGACGTATTTATAGACTTTATTCATCCAAGTGAGATTGCTTAAATATGAAACAGCATTCCGCTGCTAAATGAAGAATTGCAAAACACATGCAAAAATAAAAACTTGCATTTTTTGTTGCCTGTATATGTCCTTCAAAAATTGTGAATTTATTTATATTATGTCTAAAACTGTATTTATATAACTGATATTGATTTAGAGCAAAATAATATTTAGTTTTTAAAAGAAATAACAGTTCTTATTTAAATACACTAAAAATTAAATGAACATCGGGAATAAATTTAATAATGATATGTATACAAATAATAATTTAACATGTAGCCAGGATAAACTTAAACTTAATTTTTCTGTAAACTAATTGCAACAATTTTGAAATATTATAAAATTTTTAAGAGTATTTCAAATTCAATGTGTTTAAAATCGATGTTTTGCCGTTGATTTATTAAGAGCTAAAAGTTTAAACACATTGCAGACCTCCTCGTGGCAACTTAGAGACATGCGGTGGGGGTGAGGGATAGTTGTCGCTGACATTTGACAGCTCTTCGGACAACAATGAACTAATTTAAGCAGCGCATTGTCATACATCAAGAAGATGTTCTTGTGTTATTCTTGTTGACGCTCTTGAGAAAAGTGTGTGCCACTTTTTAGTTACCCTCACTCGCCCCAATCACGTTGCTTTGACACGTTAAGCTGCCTGTGCGCGCAAATCCATAATGAAAACCAAAGAAAACTTAAACACGCACAACAACGCACCCGGCAAAACATGAAAAAAAATTGTCAAAAAAATAATGAAAGGCTAAAAAAAAACCAGAAATGCTATTCTGAGGCGAAAGAAAAAGGGAATCGTTTCAGCTGCTGCACGCCATCAATTTTCATGGTTAACCCGCAGATCTTAAGAGTGCGGGAACTCTCTAAACTAAATGACATGTGTGTATAAATCTTGCGGAAAGTGAACGTAAAAATCTAGTTTCATTTGTATTTATTTTTTTTTCGAAAAATGTCGCCAACGCAAAATATGAAAAACACGCACGAATTTTAATTTGTTGGCAGCACTTTGTTTAACACATAATTAGAGATTGCGTTCAACAATTCGCATATATCAAGAAAATGTGCATAGATCTTTTGGCAAAATAATTACATGAAATTGCAGGTTATGCAACCTTGGCCCTTAAGCCCTTCAGCGACTGCTATTACGTCTCTCCCCGCATTGTTGTTTATGGCTTGCGAAAAAAAATAGAGGCGGCTCGTATTCAGTGAAGCACATTGCCAAATGCAGTTAGTGGTTGCCCCAACATATGCCATAAAAATAAAAGTCATCTGCAATTGGCGCCAAATGTTGCAGGCTACGGTTTTTTTTTTGTGGCTATTCATTTCCGCCTGCCCTTCCACATCTGCAACTGCCACCACAACACAGGTACATCAGTCTCTGTGGAAGCATTTGTCATCAGTTTGTGTTGCGCGGAGGCGCTTAAAAAAAATGCACGCATAACTTGACTTTTAACTGAGCTGTACACAAAAATTCCTATAACATTTTAGATTTTTTTTAATTTTATTTTTTCTGTGTTGCTGCTGTGAAAACTGCCGAGAATTTTTTGCAGTCTTGCATTTTTGCTATACATGCAGCCAAGTGAGAGCAATAAAATGCATTGCCAACGTGCCCCGTGTTGGCAACTTCATCATGAGGTGCTTATAACGCGAACCTGAGTTACGAGCTGCAACTGACCAAACTGACCTGAACCTTGGCCTGGCCCTTATCATAACAATTTCTAGATAAACTTCAATTTAGTAGCCTCTGGGCTACTTCTAACAGAGTTGTAAGGAAAATGACAAGTTGAACCAGTTGGAGCTGGTAGATAAAACCTTTGTGCAGATGAAAGTTAACTGATTTGATAAATGCGTGTAACTTGAGACAAGTACAACTTAATTATGTGTTTTTTACTTGTAATCTGCTTTTAAAAGGTATAAATTTCATAAAATTAACTTTTCTTTAGTTTTTATTTGAAAAAAGTGTTGTTGTGATCCATCCAAAGTATCGAAAGCTTAAGGAGACAATCTTGACTTGCAGAATGTGGCATGTCAAGCGTAATTAAGCCAACAATTGTGGGTTTTACGCAACAGTTTAAAGCACGGCTAATGCAATGTAGCATTGACAATGACCGACAGATATCTTAATCAGTCCTTACGTCAACTGGTTCGGTACGCATCAATTGAGCCCATTGTTCTGGGCTAGGAATGTCCATCAAGCTGCTTGCCCAAGTAATACATACATATTTACACACACACACACACACATAGAATAGCTGGGTGCCATGGCAATTAACCAGTGCATTCATATTTACATATCTCTACAGACATTTATGCAACCAGTAACAATATGCCAGGCTAATGAGACTTTGGCTTCTAATTTGAGCCAAAGCTAATTAACTGCTTTTGACGATTCACTTGTGGGGCAACACAAATTGCACCAATGTTGACCAACAAGTTGTGTGTTTTAATTCGGATTTTCCGGCTTGCTTTGATTTGGGTAATCTTTCAATCACTCTATATATCCAACGTTATTTGTTAGATCTCAAAATTGACGCCCCTCGCCCGACCACCACCAACAACAACAACTACAAGAAGAGCAATAAAAACAACAAAGGTCACACGCACCTGTCATGAGCAAAATCGAAGCATAATTTATGTTAATTTAATGTGAACAGACTCCAAAAATATTTATGTACAACGACTGGGCTGGAAAATCTATCGACAAAAACGAATTGAATTAAATATGCATGCTATGCATATATATCAAGTTAATTGGGTTAATTGCGACCATTCGTAGCAGCCGCCAAATCACAAAATATTTTTCGGTTTGTCAGAAGGTGGCATTTTGATTGTTCATATTTCAATCGGTTTTTAATGTCATTATTCAAATTACCTCATTCGAACATAATTAAACTCATAAATATGTAAATGCTTCTATTTAATAAATTAGATGTAATCCGTGTAAGCCGTTGTTTATTTATCTTGGCGTCGGAACAGTAGTTAAAGCAAGCGAATGAATTAGATTGAAATTCGGGTCAAAAAACACACAAAGTAAATTCAAATGAACATATTTTCTTTATCGATCCAGCTTGAGTTTTAGCTAGTTTCACTTTCGAATTACTCAACTCTATCTTACAATTTAATCTTTCATAAAATAACTCAACTGTAAATTACAATTGTGCCAAAATACTCATTAATATAACGCGAATACAACTTGAGATACATCTTTTCCCGCTTCAAACGGTTTTTTTTCAGATGAGTGTAATATTAATAATAGATCCGGTGTAAGTCTTGGTTTGGAAGTGAGGCACAGTTACAACTATATAATAAATGTTATAACCATTATTATAGACAGCTGTAAAGAAGACGAGAAAAAGTAAAGTCATTCAAATGTTGTAGTTGAGCATTAATGATATTACCTGGAAATGCTGTCAGTAATCTTGAGATAATCAACTCAGAAATCGCAAGCGGAAGCCAGCCAGGTCGATTGCAAAAAGAAAAAGAAAGTGCACTAAACAGAAATGGATCGGTTATTTGTATAAAGTCAACGGCCACAAACAAATTATTCATAATTAACAGAAATAGCCAACTGAATGGATCTCGTTTTTATAAATGATGATAAACTGTGTGAATAAACTGAGTGAAACAATGCTGATTTCAAGTGGGGGTCCATTTAGTGGAATTTGTCATTTGAGTACGTTTTGGATGTTAACTTGTTGATCCGAATTATCGTCAAAATATAACCAGCTAATAACCGTGCTTAAGTCCATTGTTAGGCAAATTAGTTGCACAAGAAATGTGTGGCATAAATTGGAATTGCTTTATTTTTAATACCCAATATCACCAGCTACTATATGTTATATGTTCGCAGCCACACGCTTTGCCTGAACTCGAAAATAAATGTTTAAATTATGTAAATTATGCATTCAGATCTGTTGACTTAAAAATTGTGTTTTTTTCTTTTAATTTTCATCGATTTGTTTAAATCAAAATGTGCGAGTGTGTCTATTTAGAGAGAAAGGCATTTTTGGTATGAGTAATGAGCGGTTGTCAAATATTCATGAAGTCAATTGATAAATTAGTTTAATTTGTGTGTCTTTTAATTTAATGGAGTAAGTTATGTACACGAGTTTGAAAAGATTTGACATTGAATTTTATCAACTCAATATTTTGTATTAATCGTCATTTGATTAATTTTAGTACCTGTTTTTAATAGAAACTGTAAATATTAGCGAATTCTAATAACCGGTCAAATAAGTGTGACTTTTATGTAGACTTTTATTCTGATCAAGTTTCGTGTAAAATTTAAGTCATATTTTTTTCTCTCTTTCATTTAGTCTTAGTCATGCTCTAAACATTGCCAAAAAAACACAAAAAAATTGTATTGATTAAAGTCAAAGCTTTTTATTTACGATGCACAAATAAAAAAAAAAATTTTATTTTTTGGTACATGACATGACGATGCGCTGAGAAGACGATGACGTTTTGTCAATTTTTGTGTCATTTCAAATAAATAAGTTGACAATCGTAAAATATGGCTTAAACCGGCTGTAACTGGTCGGTTTAACTTTTTGTCATATTGTTGTTTGTTTTGGATTCTTTAATTCGAGCATGCCAAAAATTATAAGTATTGATGGCATCATACTCCGCATACTTTTGCAGCATCATAAATTACAGGGAACAAAAAGAGTTAAAATATTAATGGATGATTGAGCGAAAAGGTATATATATTATTGTGTATAGGAATGTTAGGCACTATCGTGTGAATGAATCATATATTGCGAAATTCGCATTTATTTTGCTGCATTTGTTTTGACTTTGGTATTCCGCTCGAACTGGGGGAAGGTTAATGCACTTACGATATACGTAACTGTAAGCCGAGTTATGTGATTGTTATATTTATTGTTTTTTCGTATTGTATATTGCTTTTGGATTATGTGGGTTAATTATTATTTTGAACTCGACTGCGCTTTGAAATTATTTCTTTCATATTTTATTCGAGCTCTAAAAGCTCTTCTCAGCTCTTCCGCATTAGTTGTATTAGGTTTGTATGGCAGAGAGCCATTATCCAAATTGACGTCGGGCTTACTGACTGCAATATATGTGTGTATATGCATAAGTATGTATATATATATATTATATCCTGTGCAATTTGCTGCCGTCTGCTGAAGCAATATTGAAACGTTTTCCATAATTAATGGCTGCAAATAGTTGGGAGAGCACCAAACAATGACAGCTGCACTCGCCTGTGAAATGTAGACGGAAATATTTAAAGCGCCATGTTGGCTGACAACAACAATAGCAACAACAGCAGCAACAACAACAACAACAACAACAACTACTACTACTGCGACAGGAAAGAAAGACCAAAGAAAGCCAGCCGCTTTTGCCCGACTTAAGTCAGCTCCCTGTTTGTTTGTTTTTTATTATTTTTTTTTTTTGTTTTTTCTTGAGCTAAATAAGATAACTACTTGCACAGCTAAGCAGGAAGTACAAAAGAGAACAAAAAATCGTAAACAAAAGCCAAATGCCAAACTGACGAAAACACATACTGAAAATATTATTTCTTAAGTATTTGGGTTTATATATTTTTAGTAGATGTGATTGCCTTCTCACTCTCACTCTTAGTCTCCCTCCATATTTTTCTTTCTCTCTCTCTCTCTCTCTGTTGAACTTCTCCTCCTGGCCATTTAATTTAAGATGTATTTTCATCCTTTTTTAGAAAACAAATATAAATATTTGTTCGAAATTTAATTATGTTAAACAAAAAGTATTTTTATTCTATATTCTTCTTTAATATTTGTACAATATCAAGAAGAAAAAAATGCCATTTGCTAAATTAATCGTGTAATACAAATCTTCTACAACTTTTATTTATGTGTGTCTATAGAATATTTGCAGCATATCAATTCATTTGGAAAATACAAATTTTTAGTCATGCAAAATTATCCTTCTTTTTTTTTGGGACACAAATAGCACATGCAAATGGATGTCAGGTCAACAAAATAATTTATAAATATATTGCATAAATCAATTTTTGTATCACATATTCGCCGACAGCTAAATGCATCAGTGAATGCAGTGGTTTGCCCACATTAATGTGTGGAGCATTTTAGCCAATGGCATCCGTTAAACATTTATGAGCTACAACCAGATGCATTATTTATGAAAACCATAGACAAAAAATCAAAAACATTGCAATATTTTGACCATCAGTTTTGCAGTTTTCATAAATTATAGCTTACAAAACCCATTTGGTCAATCTAAAAAAAAAAAACTGAAATGAAATACTGTAAAATGCAGAAAACGTAGATTACATAATGTGGCAAGTACGAGTCTCGATTTGATTGTTGTTATTGCTGTTGTGGCAGTTGCAGTTTCTCTTGCATGCTCACCATATTAAGCGAGTCTGTGGCTTTGGTTGCAACAACAACAACAAAAACAGCAGCAGTTTCAAGCAGCGTTTTAATGTGCGATTTGGTCGCATCTGTTCCGCATTTACCAAGAGATTGACAATTTTTACTTCTTCAACAAAACAAGCTGCTTGCTGTCTGGCAAATCGTTTTTATGCTTTTAAGGAAATTGCTAACAAAAAAAAAACCGTTTTGCCATTTCAGTGGATATTATAAATTTGTCACGAAATGTGCAACGCATTCAAGCTAAACCCATAAAGAAATGTACTTATGGGAGTAGAGAACAAATGAACTTTGTTAATTTTTATTTTATAAAAATAATATTTCTAAAATAATGTTTTTTATTCTGCACAGATTAATTCAATTTGTATGCATTTTAAGGGTATTTAATAATCGGCAGATTGCATTTTTAATTTGTCTCTTGTTATTTATATTCCTTTTCGAAAATTTGTTATTTGTGCTTTTATCTGTCTGTTGAGTGACACACATATATGCTTTTGTCGTTTTTATTCTTTTTTGTTGCATTGCTAATAAGCTTTAGTGCAATATTAGCTGTGGCAACAAATTGCGCTCGTCGCATTTATGCCGTACCCTCCCACTCCTTAATCCCTCCGCAACAAACATGTGGAACCTTGTTCCTACCACTTTTGTACTATGTGTTGCATGATAATAAAAATGTTTGCCAAATGGCGCGCGTAGCATTTATACAATGGCTATAAGAGGCCTTTTGCGTTTGGGGGTTCTGTTTTGTTGGCTATTTGGCTTTAGAGCGATAAGTTGGGAAAGGGGAAGTGAAGAATGTGTGGTGTATGGTGGTCGGGGGGGATGGTTACGGGTAACGCCATTGTTGCTGTTGTTGCCAATGGCACTGACTTGGCATTGTTTGCTTTGCAATCATCTACGATCCACCCCCAACCCAGCAAGCTGCTTCTTTTGCGTACAATAGGGAATATGCATGTTTCCAATTATGGCGCTCAAAAGCCAGCCAACAGTAACAGCAACTGCAATTGCAACAACAACAGCAACAGCATCAAACATGGAACAATAGAAGTCGATGATGATGTTTGTAATGATTGCAATGATGACGCAGAATGGTGACTACAAAGCAGCAGTTCGTACAGCTACTTCTTAATGCAAATGCATATTTAAACACATCGAAAATGAAAATATATTTACATATAAAGCAAAAACTTAACAAAACAAAAACAAACAAAAAAATGTACTTTTAGTTTTCTGCCTAATGCATTTTTCCACTTGCAAAATATTCAAATGTATGTATTTGTTTTACGCATTTTTAAAAAATGCGTTCTTATTTTTAGTGCTTGACATACAAAACTGCAATTTTTCTGCAGAATCACGAATCGACATTTATATAAAAGCCTCTGTAAAGTATGCTACGCAAGATGACTGCAAATATAAATGCATAATATAAATATTTAAATGTATATTGGAAGAAGTACATAACGAGAATTTGAGTAAAAATGTAATACTTAAAAAGAATCAAAAATTTTTATTTTACGTTACCTGTTTGTCAGCTGCTCTTAAATAAATCTTGTTTATTGACATTTCGTATTATTTAACCATGACAGTTTTGTCTGTTTTTTTAGCAGTTTACTTTGTAAAAGTCAAATTAATCCACTCAAACCGAAGGTAAAACACGATTGCCGTAAACGCTTAACGAGTCCATTCATCATGATTCAGACTGTGGAGTATAAACAAACAGCGAACTTCCATTGAATTGCATTGCATTTAAATAAACATGCACTCATACATATTGTGGGTTATTCAACTTCAAGTTCGATTTACTTAGCGCTCGCATTGCCTTGATGAATGTCAAACGTGCGAATTTATTCAGATATTCAGATTCGCCTCCATAAATCCTACTATATCATAATTCCGTATGTAAATAGCGAGTGCATGGCCTTGCCGCAATCAAAATAATGTATTTATATATATATATATATATGTAGGGCATACAACGAAATTGTCAATAAAGTACATAAATTTTATTTAACACTGTCAGTTCAATGACTTTTATGCGTTTTCTGCATAACAGCTGCTGCAAATTGGTCGAAGACCCCCAACTAGATGACTCTTCACAAAATGCCACAAAGTATCTCAGATTGTTATATATATATATATATATATATACATATATTTATTTTTGTTTTATTTGTTGCTGTCGCCTGAAATTGTATTTTACGTATGCATTGCACGTTTTCGATTCGACTAAAACCCTTTTTGGCATGCATTAAGGCAAACCGTTTTATGGCAAATTAAATGCAATTAAGTGCATACACGCACACACACAATCACACCTAAATTCACACCCACACCCACTCCAAGAAATTAGAGTAGAATTGATGAAGCCATAAACATTTAAGTGCATTAAAATCCAACTGCCGAGTTGACTTCAAAACCCGTTTGAACGTTTGTCAATTTGCAGCGCAATTAATTTTACTGTCGGCAAAATGCTGTCTTTTAGGACCTCATTTAACACCTGATTTGAGACATATGCCAATGTGTTGAAATAAACGCATTGTTTGAATAAATGAGCATATAAATGCAGACATCACATTCTTTATCATATAAATAAAATTGATTGTTTTTGAGTTATTTTGTGAAAGTCTTTACTTTTCTTGTTTATTTGGGTTGTTAGTTTATATAAAACAAAAGATTTTAATCAATTTATATCCTAGAAATTATGTAAAAAAAAATTTTAATTAATAAAAAAGAATACAATAAACAAAATTATAGATTTTATTACACAATTTCATATAGAATTTTATTAATCTTCTAATGGACTGATTAACAGAAATGTAGCCCTCATATTTTTTTTATTATAATTTCTTATAATTTTTCTTCTGCTAAGGCCTAGTGTTGGCCAAATGGCAAGTGGTGTGCCATAAATATTAAGTTTATAAACAAGAAAATTCAATTCGTCATGCGATGTCGTTTGAAGGTTGTTTCTTTCGCCGGCCTTTAACTGGGTCGGGATCGAGACGCCTGCTGTTTGCTACGCCACTTCAACCTTGACAAGTGAAATCTACAAGCGCACACAATTTCCGCAAGTAGCTTTTTGCCAACTTTAAATGAAAACCTGTTAAAGACCTGTACAGACCACATATGAAATAAAATACGCTGGCTAAAAAGGAAGAACTACGCACAAACTTTGTTTTTTTTTTTATTTTTAGTTCTGCTTTTCTCTTTTTGTTGCGCTGCACAAAAAAAAATGCTAAAAGGAAACAGCTCGAACAAGTTGTGGTGAGCGGGTGCTGAGGCGGGGTTGGCGGACGGAAACGGGAACGTGAGGCATGCAAAGCAAACGTGTGCAGTTGCTGCTGCTGCTGCTGCTGCTGCCTCTGCCGCTTACCTGTTTTTGGTTCCTCGATGACGTTCACACAACTTAAACTCCGCTGTTGTACTTCAGTCCAGTCACGGCAACTAAGTTCACTTGCTGAGTTCAAGGTGAAGCAGCGACCACAGCATATGTACATATATATATATATATAAATATATATATATTCCTCTGCATTCCCCCATTACACTGAGGAGATCTGCCCGGGGTCTGGTCTTGGCTTACGTCTTGGCACAGTGTCATTTACTTTTGCCACTGCTTCTTCGTCGTCATCGTCATCGTCTGCTTGGCTTCCTTTTTGACTGAATGTGTGTGTGTCTGTTTGTGTGTAAGTGTGTGTATTTGTTTGTTTTTTTTTTTTTTTTGTTCTCTTTTGTGCTTGCTCCCATTTGCTTTAGCGCAGTTTTTAGTGCCAGTTCTTGGGACACATAATTACATACGGCCAACATTCTGGCATAGCCCAATGCAAATGCCTGGGCAGTGAAAGATTGCTTAAAGAGTCTGCAAAAAATATAAATGGAAAAAATAAATAAAAATTACACGTTAAAAAGAAAATTGTTAGACTCTATGTCGCACTCGGCAGACCCTAAGTCAGTTAAAATTTAATTCTTAGCATAGAAGTATAAAACTGTCAACTTTTTGTTAATTTAGGTAAACCTTAAATGTTTACTCCATCATCTGCAAAAAGCTGTAGTGCTCAAAAGCACTTTTAAACTTACAAACTTAACATTTTTAGTTAAAATTTTACAACTACTAATTATTTTGAATATGATTTTCATTAAATATTACATACAACTGAGTTAATCGCTTGCTTTAATTTCAATTTTAAGTTACTTCGTGTTATTTCCCCAGCTGTCGTTACGACCCTTAATATTTGTATATATAAATTTGTCATTCTCAATGAGGACACGGTTTTGGCCACTTTAATGTCAAATGCTTTGCAGCTGTGCTGTTATTCGCTTGAAATCAAAATTTGGTGAACTGTCATCGTCTCGAGCAACTCATTCAATTCAACTGAATTTAGGAATGAAATATTGCTCAGAAAATGGGAGTAGGAGAGGAACCCAAACCCAGGAGAGAGAGAGAGAGAGTAACTTGGGTTTGGGTTCAATGTGATATGAGATGATGCAACAATTGCCCCCGAAATGTTTTGTGAGGGTATCAGCAGGCTCGCATTATATATATGTGTACCATAAATCACACACACACACACACACACAGACTATTCGGCTCTCTTTACGCCGAGTTGGCTCTTGGGTGCGCGGTGCCAATTGTTAAGCAGGTAAATTATATATATAAAAAAAAAATAAGACAAGGCCGGAAAGCTGCGTCAGCGAAGCGCTGCTATGCGCATCAAAGCGTATAAAAAATAGCTATGCAAATAGGCACATGGGAAGTAAAGAGGGGGAAAAGAAGGAAGGGGGAAGCGTGTTGCCGTGGCAAGAGTTCACTTGAAGTTGTCAACCGTGTTGAAATATCTTGCTGAACTTTTAAATCAACCTATCGAGGCTATGCAATAAATGTATGGACTTGTCTTTATCTTTTATATAGGCCAGCTCTCAACCCATATTCGTAACCACTCTGAAATTGCTCAATAATCAAACAATGTCTCGTTTATAGACAACTTTCAGACGGGGCATGGTCTTGCCTGGCACAAGTCTAATTAAATTTCAATTAATGCTCTCAACGGGCCATTTCTCAGTGTGTGTGTGTGCCTGTTTTGTAATTGTGCATGTTTGTGTGTAACGTTATCAATTAAAAGTGTTAAAAACTTATTAAATTATAAAGTGTTGCACCCAGTAACAACAATAACCGCAAATCGTTTATTAAAACGACAAACGGTTTTTTTTTTGTTGCAGTTGTGCTTTTAAATTAATAGTGTGGCAACAACAATAGCAACACAGTTGCCACCACGCTTAAAACAGCGTTACGACTTGAAAATGGAGCAGGTGCTTGTGTTTCCCAACACTTTATTGTTATATCTGTTGTCACTTGTGATGTGAATTGTACACAAAAGTTGTTCACATGGATGCCGATGAAAATGAAAGTTGCATTTTGCGCAAATATATCTATGAAACTGAAATAAAGTGGAAAAGTCTTTGAACAGAATTCAGCTCAAAATTTAATACTCGCAAAAACATCATAATAAATGGCAGATTTTAAGCTGTTTGAATTGCATATGCTAAAAGAAAAATCATATTTGAATATATTTCTTTGCATACGTTCAAAGGGGGCACCCAAATGGAACATTGAACATCAGAATTCAACTTTTGAAGTTGGAAATCTCACTCAACTCAACCACCTCACAAATACACAAGGCTAGTTATTGACGAGTCACCTGCAGTCATATTATACACAGATCCAAGTTAAATCTGTCATCAAAACTACAACTGTTAAGTATCTTAAGTTGAGTCTAATAGAAATACATTTGCCAAAATCAAAAATGTTCATAGGAAACTCTTCAATAGTAACGAACATTTTCACATAAAATCTCTCATTGATATAATTAAATTTCAAGCAAACACCTTAATTATCTTCAACTCTTCTTCTAGAAATATTGCAAATATTCTTGCTGCTTCACTAAAGCCCTCAATTTACCTGAAACTTTCTGGTATCAACTTAAAATTAAACATATAATAAAAACCTGTATTAAATTCATTTTCTGTAGGTAATAGTAAATTTGATTTTTTACATGTACATGTACATGTTTTACATGTAAGCAGCTGCAAAGAAAACGAAATTTAAGAGACTTATAAACTCTTAATGAACTATTATAAATTGTATTGTGTTCGTTACATTTAAAAAAAAAATCGAACTCTATTTTTATAATAATCTGATTTAGTTCACTCTTCAATGTCAAACATTAATTCCAACTATTCAACACATTTTTTTCCGGAGTATTTTTTGTTAGTACTTGATTTCAAAATTTCAATAAATCGATCAATTTAACAGCGTCGAAAATAAATTTGTTTCAACAATTTTTCTTAGCATCTAATCTACCATACATATATATGTATATGTATGTCTGTTTTTGAATATGATTTTGGCATTCTATAAATCGCAACGAATGCCTTTTTGGCATGTATGCAAATATTTACAAATTTCAACACGTTTTGTTTACGCCCCAAATTTGACACGCGTAGCTCGCGGCAAAAACTGGATGTTGACCCGAATTGTGTGTATTGGAAGTCAGTAATCAGGAAGAGTAGTTAAATAAATAAATCTGAAAACTGTACATGTTTATATCTGTTATATATTCAAATTATTTTTGCTGTATGCATTCCAGCTTATGCAATTTCGCAGAGATTTCCAATCAAATATTTTAAATACATATTTTTTTGTTTGCTTAAAATAATATTGATCTAGTTCGTTTTCATTAATTAGCATCTGTGGCGCCGCCACACATTACACATTAAATGTAGGGTTTCGCCGCAACATATTTTTGGCTTCCTTCCAGCTCAATTTTCTCGACCAGATTTTATGCATTGTCATATTTCTCATTACGATTAACATAGGGCAATGCTATGTTTGTTCTCAAGGAAAAAAAAACACATTTTCATTAAATACGC
Organism: Drosophila dives; assembly: GCA_035042365.1. Taxonomy (NCBI): domain Eukaryota; kingdom Metazoa; phylum Arthropoda; class Insecta; order Diptera; family Drosophilidae; genus Drosophila; species Drosophila dives. Next base: position 2,604,632 of record JAWNLJ010000439.1, read on the forward strand.
TAACAAAGGGTATAGCGATTCCGCCAAGAGATATGTAAATAAAATTCTTAGCACAGCAAATATAATTTTTGTGAAATTAATTACTATAAAATATAGGCACAATATTCCGTCGGAAAAATTAGTTAAAAGTTAATAATACGTTTTAATGTTTCCACTGTATTAAATAAGTTTAAGAAGTGTATAGTTAATATAAGATTACAGAAATTATGTAGCTGGTATGAAATTTAATTACTTTTCAGTCTGTGCTGTAAATGTAATAGTTATGAAATGTTTTTTCCATAAACACATATCTAACCATTAACATGGACACATGCCCACGAATAGCTAACGAAGACTGCGCCTAAAAAGTAACAGCAACCAACCCAACCATAATATTAATGATAAGAACCATTTTGGCCCCTACATAAGCCCAGTGATGTGTGAGTGTGCACATCTCGCTGAGTGTGTGTTTGGGTGTTTGTGTGTGCGTCTGTGTGTGTCTGTGAGTTTTGGGGCTCCTTTTGTGCCATCATGAAAAGCAATTTCATGTTATGAATCCGTTTTTCTGGCCAAGGCGAAGTGGCTCGCCATTTTTGTATTTATTGTACAATAAAATATTATATTTACAGTAAACGAAAATGCGGCCCCCATTTTGAGTAACCCTTTCCACCCCCTCCCCCCTCGACACTGTGTGAGAGTGTGTGCCACAGACACTAACAGCTAAAAAGTTCCTCACCACCTTGCCACCCATTCTCAGTTCCTTTGGCTTCACTTGTTCCATGCTGTTCTTGTCCTTCGAGCCCCCCGTGTGTCACCACCCGCCACCCTTCACGCTCCACACACCCCTTTCATTTCCATTGCTGCGGTTAAGTCTTACCAACTTTTTGTACTTAAGCTGGCATTTCGCCGATTCTCGAGCCGAAACAAGCAGCAATAACAACTGCAAGGGGCACAGTGGGAGTTTTTTTTTTCGTCTCGCATATCGCACACCCGCAAAAACACACCCTTACACACATATCGTAACACACACACACACACACGCAAACACAAACTGATACAACACCCATTTCCGTTTTCTTTGAACTAAAAATTGAAATAGCAGTTTTGGCAAACCAACAACGAATCAGAGATTCCCTGTTAAAAGCATTCAAGTAAATAAAAGCAATTTTTTTTTGCATAGTATTTTTTTTTTTTGTGTAAATGCAGATTTTCATTGAACATTTCCACATCTATTTCATGGCTTAAATCTTACTTTGATCTAGTTTTTATCACCAATAGTGGATATAACTTTTTTCTATAAAGCTATTTGCAACTTTTAATGCTTGCTAAAAAGTTTTATAAGCTGTTTTGGGTTTGGGGTTAAATCTATATGTAATTTTACAGGTTGTTGTGTAAAATATACCTTTTTCATTATATTTATAGAGTATTAAAAGTTTCTCTTTGGCACTTGTCAAAACATATATATATGCATAAGGATATGTATATATATGTGAAATTTGAAACTGTTTTCGTATTTCGGAATTGGATAAAGTTTCTGCACATAAGAAGTCAGCGTAAAAGCGTGGCCCAAAAGTAGACTACAAATACACACAAAAAGAAACACACTATCTAAGATACACCTACTTTTACGTGTGTGGGTGTCTGTGTGTGTGTATGTGTGATACGCCCAATTTCTATTACGATTTCGATTATTTGTTATTTGTCATTGTGTGTTGTGTATTGTGTGCCAGCAACTGTTGTCGTTGTTACAGTACCAACTCTATTGTATTTGTATCTGTGTGTCTCAGTATGCTTTGCCATTTTGTTGTGTTTTGTAACTGACAACATTTGTACTGCCTGTTTCTAACTGCTGCCAACTGTTCGATATTTTATTTGCTTGCCAGAAAATGAGAAGGTGGTATTTGTGTTGTTTTTAAAGCTGATTTGTCTGACAACGGTTATGCGATTTTTCAACAAAACACAAAAACCAATTCGATTTTCTCTGCTGCGCAACAACTTCGTAAATGGAAATATAAATTTGCGTTTAGAAGATGGTATATATTAAATCTATCAATGATTGTTGCAAAAACTCTTTTTTATACTTTTTAAAATATACGTTTATAACGAACTGTTTATGCGTCTTAAGTAAATATTCTTTTTCTATATATTTTCCAACACAGCCATTGTCCAATATTCGATATCAGTTGACTTCGATTATTGAACTTTTAAGATATTCGTTTCTGACAGTTTTAGCACATCTATTAAAATCAAACTTTTTATAAATTTACATACAAATTGAACCACTTTTATATAAATTTTCTTTTTCTTAATAAAAGAATTGGTAACTTTCGTTGTCACAACAATTTTAAACTTTTTTGCTCAAAATGTAGTTTGTATTGTTTTTTATTGTGTTGTGAAGAGTTTCGTCCACTTTCTGTGTGCTATTTTGTAGCTATTGTGTGGGAAATTAATAGTCTTACACCTGACACTTTCTCACTGTCAGTTCTTGTTCGACTTATTGACGTTGACTATGTCAACATGAGGTTGTTGACTCTGTCAGTAGTTGTCTGTCATCGATAATTTCACTGGGAATTGGCTGCAAAATGTAAAGGGTCCGTTTTAATATCCATATGTCATATGTCGCACAAAATCCACAGCATTTAAAAATTGATGAGACACTATAATGACAGCAATTTAACGCACATGCCTCGAATGCGAATTGGTTTGGCAGACCATAAATGGCATAATTAACGCATTTTAAACGATATCCATTAAGCTGTTAACGGTTATGTGTGTCCTGGTTTAAAACCATTAAATCAGCGAAAAGTTGCTAAGAAATTGTTAAATGCATACGCCACACTATTAACTCTTTCCAACCATTATTAATAACTACCCATTGAATTCAATTACAATGAGTGATTTAAGAAATGAAAGAATTCGTTAAATTTATTATTATTAAATTTTTCGCAGTGCAGGAACTGCAGAATCAACCAAACATGACCTAAAATGAAAACCAACCCAAAAAAAAAAATAGTTTATAAACGCTTTTTGCTTTTCGAACGCAATTGTAAATAATTCATTTGCATTTTTGTCGACAAAAGGAAAAACACTATATATATAGATATATACCATATATATACATATATATATATATATATGCAAATCTGCAAACTTTATGAGATTAACAGCAAACGCAGATATCTTTCAACTCGACGATTTATGTGTGGCTGGCGTTTCCCTCAAGGTTAACGGCAACAAGCAAATCTAAATGCAAGCAAATACAATTTACAAAGCGAATGCATGCAATTAAAATGCTGTTTATGGTAACCATAATAATAACAATAATAACAACAATAATAACAGAAACAACAACAACAACAACAAGAACAAGAATCGCGCACCCAGACAACCTCAGAAGCAGACAGCAAAGGAAACAACAATGCAAAAGCCGTAGGCTAAAGCCCCACAAGTACGACTGCTGTCAGTAACAATTCGTCATAACGTCAAGCATTCGCAAGTTTAATCAATTGTACATATATATATTTACATTGATATATATATATATATATATTTATAAATATATATATGTATATATATAGTTCTCTCTGCTCAACTTTGTGTCAGATTTGTGCGTTAAGCTCATTGAAACGCAACGCAAACTGACAATGAAAAAATAAAAAAGTTGCCATGGTTCATATACCAATTCCTGACAGAATTGTCAAATAGCGCATTGGGAAACAAAAAAAAAAAGAACTATCAAATATAAAAAAATAGTTTGGAACGATACTTTAATCTGCTCAATGCTATAAGAACATTTGGAACAAAGCCTTCAATTTATGCGAAATCGCATTTTGGCCATGGAATTTTCTCTAGATTGTTTTGTTATATAAATTGGGTCAATTTAAAGACTTTAAAAGAAATAAATATTATTGTGCAACATTTTTAAGACTTTGAAAATGCACATGTAAAAGTATTTTATACTGGATATCATTTTAGTTGCGATTTGATTTGTTTAGTAGAATTTTGAGTATAAAAATATATTTTTGTTGATAATTAAATTAGTATGCTTTATATAAATACTTGGGCTGTGTTTTTCTATGTGGGGACCCTAACCAAAAGTTTTGCTCGCTATTTATACATATATACCCCCTTATCCTCTAACCATGGAATGGAATCAACACATTTTTTTCAATATATTCTGCGTACAATTTGAATGGAAATTGTCGAACTGACCGCAAAAACTGCGATTAAAATACAAGCCAGTTTTAATTGGAGAGTGAGATAATAAAAAACAATGCAAATAAAACATTATTTTATTATTTATATATAAACTTTTTCAATTTATAATAAATATGCGCTGATGGGATTTATAAGCTAATTTAAATGTAAATGTATACATATATATTTTTTGTTATCAGCACTTATCAATAAATTAATCACAAATATATACAAATTTTTTTCGTTGCAGGTAAGCAAAATACTTTGGCCAAAAGTCAAATATGCAAATGGCTGCAACTGAAAGTCGTAAATAGTAAACAGTAGATCTACTTAAATTATACCATCCAATTTTGAATAACAATAAATATTTATGCATTTTTAACCTTAATCATATTTAAAATTTCAAAATTCTATTTAAATAACAAAAACTTCCTCATTCACCCGCAGCATTTGTAATTATATATTGTATACTGTAGTTTTTTTGTATACCGACACACTTAACTCGACTTTCAATCAAAACATTAACCATATGTATACCCTAACAGTGCAACCAAAACAACAAACAACCGCCCCCGCAACCCTACCATACCTCTCCCACCAACTCAACGTTTGCTTTTATCTAATGCCACAAATCGTGGCAGCTGGTAGGAGAAAGAGAGGCACATTTCTATTATAGTGTATTGTATTTGCATATACAATTTCAGGCAGGAAATTAAAAATGCTTTTTGTTTGACAATTTGCCAAACATTTTATATCCGCATTTGGACAGCACAAGATTCGCCACATTTGGGCCAAATTGAAATGCCAATGCCAAAACAGTTGTTGAAATCTATTCATTTAATCTTTTATCAAGTGTGCATTTGCATTAGTAAGAATAATTTAATTTCGAATAAAAAAAAAATATATATATATATATATTTATTAGACTAATTATATTTTTCTTATAATTAGCTGAGCATAAAAAATTCGCAGTAAGCCATTTCTCAGATGAATACCATATGAATAATATTTTTCACTCGCCTGATTTTCATAATGTGCAAATTCATGAGTGCAATTTATGCTCCTAATTACGAGTTTGCCACTGGCATTTCCGCTTCATGCCCATCTCCATACCTCCCTACCCCCCACCACCATACTCATTAGCCTTTTCTGTAAATGGGGCTCGAGTGCTGTTTGCTTGCTTGTTGACATTTTGGTGTCACGGATTTGTTTGCCTGTCGAGCTAACGGGGTTTTTAGCCTACGACGCAAGTGTAATTAGGGTAGAAGATGCATGACTGTCAACTGAAAAGGTTTCAAATTGTGTGCTGCTGCTGCTGCCACTGCCACTGCTGCTGCTTTAAAGACCTGACAGTTGCAAGTGCTGCAAAAAGTAGCTAAGCAACTGCTTAATATGTGTGTCATTTGATAAGGATGAGAAACGAGTTGGGAGAGTTAAATGCATTTAATAACCTGTATTGCAAATTAAAACTTGTCAAATTTAGATTAAACTTTTCTAAACTTAGCGTGTGGCTAAATTTATGATTTACAGCATTACTCCTCAGACTTCCATTCATTTTTTAAGCAGTTGAAAGTTTTGAGATTATAGCTGAACTCAGTTTCACTACCGAACATGGCCTAATACTATTAATTTAGATTATAAAGTTTACTTTTGACACTTTTGATAACAGAGACAAGACCTGCTCATTAACAAACACAATTCAAGCCAAGACATGGGTATACATTTCATTACCAGTTTTCAGCCATTGCTTTGTAAACGATAACAATACTTAACATAACTGGATTTCTATAAATATCTATATATATATATTAAGTATTTATTTAGCTAACAGTTTTTGTGTATTTTATCAGCTATGAAAAATTGGCAATAAATTATGCTAAAAATAAGCCTATGCGCTAATGCATATAAACATATCACGCATACGCTCCATATGACATTGGGTTTTTCATTATTTTGTCTAATTATCACAGCAAATCGTATTACCTCTATAAATAATTTAATAAATGGACACAAACTAATACACAATTTATATGTCTATTTATAACATTTACTATTGTTGTTGTTGTTTTTTCTAGCTATTGAATTTATTATGACTGTTGGTGTTGTTGTTGTTGTCTATAAATGTTAATTGTAAGCAGCTCATTTTAATAATAAATGGCATTATTTGTTTTTAAGGGAAATATGTAGCTAATATTGTAGTCGTATATAATACCTCTGTAGTTAAATTTTAGCTGTTGGTTTTACCCCCTTTGCCACGTCTTGTGAGTGTTCACCCCTTCTTTCCCTCCAAGTAAGCGAGCATAAATTACAACAACAACAAAAAAATGTATTTATGCATGTAAATTATGCAAAATTTGTAGCATAAATTATGTGAGTTACAAATAAAAACACAAAAAATCATTTAAATATGCGTGGCTTACATTTATTAATGATCAAAAAAATATAATAATTTATATATAAATAAATATATAGTTTTGTGCTTGATCAGCGCAAAATACTGTGTGTGTGTGCTTCATATATAATTTAACTAAAATGTAAATGGTTTGGTTTGTAATTAATTAATTAAATTTAATTGCTTTTCTGCTAGCCACAAACATGTTTGCATTTTTAACAATTCGAATTGTTGTCATTTTTTCACACCATTTATGTATATTTATATAGCTAACATGTAAATCTCTGTCGTTGTCGTTGTGTGTACACAGTACAGGTTGCCCTTTTTATAGTCTGGTAGAACTTATATCATTTTTAAATGGGCTTTTGAGTGCGCTCTAAAGAGTTTTGGTATTGGATTGGTTTTTGTCACTGGTCTAAGTGGACTTATGAATTATTTGTTTTTATTTCGAAACCATTGAAGAATGTTTGAAATATGTTACAATTTAAGATAAAATATATTTATTATTTCATTAAAACACAAACTTGAAAAACTTTTTCTTCAGTGTTTGTCTTAACCAAATTGTACATACGAATAACAAAATCCCACAAATCCCCAACAAATTTAATTATTTGTGCATTTTGTAAATATGTATTACTCTCCTTTTTCCAAAATGCAATAAGTGCTAAGCAATAACACATCAATCTCTTACAATTAATTTGAAAAGCATCTATAACAAGTGGTTGGCCATACTTTTTGATATTGTTCTCGTATACACACATACATATATACATATTTATATATATATACTCTTTACAATATACACATACACTCTTACATACCTTTGCATTTTACTATGCATATCAAATGTGCATCCAAATGTAGTATTTCGCATATATAGAGAGAAATAACATGTGCTCCTCCTCACCCATAACAAAAAAGTAAATTGCAAAAATGTTTGCCAAATCAATATGAAAACCAAATATCAAATATCTTCCCAAAAAATATAAAAAAACAAAACTTTAATACCACCAAAACCGAAAATAAAACAAAAAAAAATAAAATAAAAAATACACAGAGAGCAAATGAAATTTTTTTATACCAGTGGCGACATTTTCTTTTCTGGTTTTTTTTGTATATTGCAGGTTTCAGACACCAATAAAAGCGTTTGCCTGCCTGACAGCCACAAGGTAAGCTCTAAAGCTGGTCACCGAAAACAATTATCGAATACCTTTTACTTATATACATAACCTACATTTATCCACATCAATCCACCAATCTGAATAGTTTTCTTCCTCTTTTTTTTCTAGCTAGTTGAATTTCTATGTCGTTTTGTATTTGTCTTGAAATCTCCATTTAATTGGCGAGTGTTTACAATATAATGGTCAAATTACAATAAAAATATGCCTAGAAACAAAAATATATTTATTCAATTTTGTAACTAGTCGAAGTAGTTTGTTTTTATTGGAGTTTTGTTCGAGTTAAATTTGAACTAACAAATTTGCATACCAATTTGGTTTTATTTATATTTTTAATTGACTGAAATGGATTGGCAAAAGTTAGCGTAGAGTTTGCTTAATAATTTTCATAAAATGATAAATTTTCTTTAAAATGTTGCCTACTTTTGGGTTTCTTTTTTTCTGTAATATTATGTTTAAAAATATATTTTATTGTTATGAATATATATTCTGTAGGTTCATTTGGAACAATATTTAACTTCTTTAGCATACTGAAATATTTAAATTATTTGCTGTCGCTACTACATATAAAAATATTCAATTTATGAATTTCAAACTCTTAAAAATGCAATTTTATGAAGGCTTTCATAAATAATAAATGAAGGAACATATTCTTAATTTAGGTCTTGCATTAATAAAAAAGCTTTACAAAAACGTTTTCACTACAAGTTTTAACTGTTTTCTAGCAAGGTAATTTTTCGTTTTTTAAAAAGAAAAATTATAATATTTTTGTCCGGTTACATTTAGCGCTTTTAATTCTGGACTTTCCGCCAAAGATTTGCACTGACTTTTGCTTTGAGCTAAGACATTTGAAATGATTTTAACGCATCACTGACAATAAGAGTTGTGTGCGATTAAGCCAACAATTAGATGAAATAACAACTAAATGCGTTTGGCAATATAAACCCTAATTTTATTCATCCACCTTCTTGGCCACAATGGGACATCCTGCTGAGCCAAAATTGCAATTATTGAGAGTAGTTATAATTTTATTGCCACACACGCAATTTGTTAAACATACTGAGAACAGCAAGCACAACATGCAACAGATAAAAGTCTTGGCCAAGGGGGGAGCGGGCATTAGACGCGGTTTGTGGACGACTATTTCTTAATCTGAAAAGCCGTTTTAATGTTTCATAAATGTGATGTACGTGCTTATGGACGGTGCGTGTGCGTGTATAGGATTATGTGTTGTATGTGTGTGTGTTTGTGGGTGTGTCCTAACCAAATTGTTAACTATTTGCGGTTATTTGTTATAATTGCACGTCTCAGCCTTTAATTTGCCGAAGGTGTTTTTCAAAGCAATTGAAATACAATTAATTCCTTTGCCTTAAGTCTCATAAGTAACAAATATCATATGCAAATTATAGCATTAATATTAATTCTGTTTACGAGCTGAGCCAGTTTAAGTCAAATAGTATATTTTTAAGCGCTAAATGTTCTTGTAACCCAGTTCTGGGGTCTGTGTCTGTCAAGTCTGCAACATGGCTAAGTGAGGCATAAACGAAGCAATTAACTCGCTGCTACAAGTCAAAGTTAAAAATCGATTTTCTTTTCCATTCGTTTAATTGGGTGTTTCCGATTTTAAGGGCAAGCCTTCAATTGCAATTGAGCTAAGAACATTTCCAAAGAACCGACATTGACAAATTGAGTGGGCTACAAAGAGTTGTGGTACTTAACAGTTGAGCTAAGATATTGAAAATTGCTCGCAAATCCATTTATATTAGTTGGCGTGTATTTTAAGTATTTCCAGAGGAAATTGCTTAAAGAAAGTAGATTATTTCTAAATTAATAAATTCTGAGAAGAACAAAGTAAATCAAACGCGTGCAAAGTCAGAAATTTAATTCTCTGTGAAATATTCAAGCTGTTACAAGTCCTTATTGCCTCTAAAAAAAAATAAAGTCAATTTGTAACCAGGCAACTAACTATTCACAAATTGGTAAATACCCATAGCGCCGCATATATAATTGAATAATTGCAATAGTAATCGGCGATAATGTCAACGCTTTAGCACACATCATAAAAACGGGAGGGCAAAATAACTACATTAATAACAAAAGGCGTTAGACATGCACACAAAGGACTACAAGATATGCAGTGGGCAATGTCTACACACACACACAACCCACAACAAGCACACACACCCACACACACCCACACTTATGTACATTGTGTTGCATGCGCAACATATTTTATCCGCTAATGTGTAATTATAAACAAATTTAGTTGTAGGTTATATAAAAAACTGCGAGTAACAGAAACAAAACGAATTAATTCTTGTTTTATTGTTGTTATTATTTTTGTGGGTGTGCGTTTTAAAATGTACACATTTTGTCATGCAATGTATTATATATATATATATATATTCGAATAGTTATATTCGCTGCGCAGGATGCGTGCAGCTGCCCCATTTGGCGCTTCTCCAACGACAACTAACAAAACAGCCAAGAAATGCCAGCGATCAGTTTTTGTTGCTGTTTTTTTAGAGGTGCTAAAATGTCATGCTTAGTAAAATGTTTTTAAAACACGCAAGAAGCAGCCGCAGTTGCTGAAAAGCAATCCATTGTTGGCTGACAACAACAATTGTGCAATTTAATTGCTTTGCAATTTATATAAACTTTGTATTGTTGCAGTTGTTGGTTGCCCTTGTTGTGGTGTGCAGCAGCAGCTGCACCAAAAGGTAGGCAACATGAAAATTCTGCGATTTTATGGCAACAACAAAAACAGGTAACAAGTGCTGGCTGGTTATTGGAGGCTAGAATAACAGTTCCAAAGAACACAAACGGATAAATATTTAAAATAAAACTGTAAATTAATATTTACTTTAATCGTTATGCAAAATGTGTTATTTCCGAATAAAAAACTAATTTATTCATATCAATTATATTTTAAACAGGCGAAATTGGAATCAAAGCGATTTACATTAAAACATTTTCGAACTTCAAAGTTAAGTTTTAATTGAAAAAGTGATGAAAGCAATTTCATTTTTATGTGTTGTTAATTGCTCCAATTATTGCGCTACCCTTTTGCACCTGAAGTGCAACACTTCACTTTAAGGTGAAATGATTGCGACCGAGTTTCCAATTTCCCCAATGCGTGGCAGCTGCAACAATAGTTGACACGTATTGCAAAAGCCAACGCATGTTTGGGCAACTGTTCCAATTATTGTCACCCCTTTGGTTCAGCAATTTGCAGCCTATTTTTTCCTCCATTTGTTGTTGTTTTTTGGATTTTTCGACTACTGACCTGCTCCGAATTGACCAACAAAAAAGCGTATAGAGAGCACTCGACGCGTCGGTCGGGCCTAAAGGATGTGTGTATTGTTACTGAAAAGGTTGCCGCATTCTTTTTTTGTTTTCTTTTTTTTTTTAACAACTTCCGGCGCTGACTGAATTTCAGTTTGCCAACAGCTTTAATTACGCGCCAGGCCAACAGAAGAGAGTCGCAGAACTCGTTTTGATTTTATTTCTGTTGTTGTTTAAGTTCCTCTTTTGGGGTTTTTGTTTACAAAACCGACCATTCTGCAAGCTCTTCAGTTGTATTCAGTTGTTTTCACGCATTTGACTGCATTTTGGGTTTAAAACGATTTTCGTTTTGTTTTCTCAATAGCCTCACTTTTGGCTCACAAAGGGAATTTGTGATGAGTCATTGTGTTTGCAATGTCTAACAAAAAAAACCAATTTATTTCTAAGTTTGCGAAATTAAGTAATTTATTCTTGACTCATTTTCAATTTAACGCTTCAACTTAATTAGTAATGTGTACAAAATCTACAATAATATGCAAAAGCGTATAAAGTTTTGGTCTTGCTAATATTTCGCTCTCATGGCAAATGGCAATTAAAGTCAGCAACTGGAAAATTACAAATACAAAATGCGCTTTTCGGTTTTGCAGCTACTTTCGGCTACTTTCGATCCCAAAGGATAAAAACTATTTTCTTAGTGGTTTCTTTTAATTTAAAGAGTTATTTTCCCTTATGTTGCTTTAAGTTTGTAAATCTTAATTTTGCCAAAAAGCGCAATTCAGCCAAAATCTATTAATCAAAATAAGCAACAGTCCATTAAGTAGTCCCCTTTTTGCCCCTTTACAATTGGTATTAGCCACTTAATTTCCTACAAAACACACAATGCCAATGGGAAAATGAATGTGTTAACTTAATTTCCTTGCACGACACAAAACAAAATTTATAAGTTGGACGCAACACACACATACAAATCCAACGTCCATTTTTGCCAATTACAAACACATTGCATTTTCAATTTTGACGCTAAACATGATTTTCGAAATTTCACAACAACAACAACACGCGAATTTCTGATTTGAAATGAAGAAATTTCCGCAGAGCCCAATGCGTTGTCAAATTTGACATATGTGACGCATACGCAGTGTCTGCCACCGCTGCCACTAGAGATGCGCACTTAGAGTGTTTCGCACACGTTGCAGTTACAAGTTTTCTTAATGTACAAAGTTTCAATTAAATATTTCGTATTTATAATGGATATGGTTTATATATGAAATATTAACTGCTGTGTGCTGAATTTAAGCCAAATCGCACAGCTTCTTTTTTGTGTTTTGAAGGTGTTTTGGCAACACGCACTCAACACATTATCAAAATAAATACGACACGCGTGCAGGACTCGTGCCGAAATGATTGACTGACTCCAACTAAAATGCCACGAGGCTGTTGTTGATGACAACAATGGGGATGAGAATGAGGATGAGGACAAGGATGATGACGATGAGGATGTGGATGATTTATACATGTTTAGAGCCCCTGACGAAAAGCGTTTTATGCAAATTTATATAACGTGCTTTCCTTGTTGTTGTTGGGTCTTTTGTAAATTTATGCAAATGTGCCTCTCGTCCTGCGCGCCTTAGAAAATATTAAAACTGAACTGATATTCTATATAACTAACACCTTTACTGTCATCGAGCCTCGCAGAGAGCGTGGCCAAAAACTTTTCGTTTCCAAACTTTTGGTGCAAAAGTTTGAAGCACTGCAACGGTTATAAAAAAAAATATAATAGCAAATAAAAAAAACCAACTTCAGTTTGAACAAAGCTTAGTAGTGCGGTCACATGACCCATTAATAAGGAGCATGCAACTTGCTGCAACTGCACTGAGTTTCTGTTGCTTAACGTTTTTGGTCATTTCATTCTTTGACCCATCCTCCCATCCACCCACTAACCGCCTCCCCATCGCCATCCTTCCTAAATCCTTTTACTGGCGTTTTGCCCAACACGCATTGTCAACATAAATTTTGGTCATGATTTTATTGGTGCCGCTGCTGCTGCTTGCTGGCTGGTGGCAAACTTTACACTTTCTACCAATTTAAATGCGTTTATCTATTTGAAAATGCTCACCCAGACACATAACTCTTGGCGCTCAGTGTACGGGCTGAGTTTGAGGACAGCTGTCAAAAGACCGCAGCCAACTTCAGTTAACTTCAGCTACTGCGACTATAGATTTAAAAGTTACTTTTAATTTATGCGCCTAATAAAAATCAATACTTCTTTAAGCACATTTTATTCAAAAATTGCACTTTAATTTTTGTAGATTTCTGCTAAACAGCAAGTGAAAGATGTATTTTTAATTAGTCATATTAAGGCAGCTTTATTCAAGGACCTAATTAAATTTTCCACACGACTGCAGAGCACTTGAACTTAATGCATCCAAATGGAAAACTCAGCTCAAGATCAACTGAAGATTAATCTCTTAAAGCGCGAACCCTTTTAAAAGCTTTGCGAATTCATTTTTTAGTATCTAATCGATAGAATTAGTATCTAACAGATACTTCCGATTGATAAACTCAAATATGCAAATGGTTTCACGTGAATGATAATGAGTCAAATAGCGGATATTGTAAATTCATTTGCATTTCGCGCACACTTGCCTCACTTAATATGCACGCAACGCAACGATGTGGCAGCCACAATTTGTACAGCTAGGTCAAATGTGTGTGGCTTAAAGCCATCGCCGTTCCTTGTGTGTGTGGTCGAAGGATGTGGCAGCGTAGACAATTGCTTACGCATCGCTGTAATACGCAAGCCATGCAAATTGTAGCTTCAACTGATGTGCTGCCCCAGTTGTGTTGCAATACATTCATAACAAAACTTATATAACATTTATTTTTAGTCAGCGCCTTTTGCCAGGTGGCAGAAACTCATTTAAACTGTTTTTGAACTCCTGTCCAAATACACCCTTCCTTTCTTGTATAACATGGCATTCATTGGGATTTCAGTTAACGTGTTCTCTGTGCCACATTTTCCTGACAGGGGGTGGGGGGTAGTTCCGCGCTACACAAATAGCCAGTCACGTTAAATCATTAGGAATATTCCATGACTCCGTTTTTGTTGCGTGACCACTTTTTCTATTATTTTGTTCACTGTTAGCTAATTTAAATAAATATTTAATGTGTTTTAATTGGATAATCTACAAACTGCAATTGTTAAACACTTTTTAATATTAATTATTGCATACTCTACTAATAAAAAAAATAAAAAAAATAATTTATGAAATTAATTTCACGTACCAGCAAAAAATTTAATGAATTTTATTTCCAATTGGAAATAGCAGAAAATACTGTTCGCTAACAATATCAAACAGTGAGCGAAATTAAATATATTTTTGTTCAATTAATTTTAGCCCACTTAATTAAGGCTAATAGGAAAAAAATGGATCCAGCTCTTAAAGTTAATTAAGTTTTAAAAATTAACATTGTTTCGAGGACTGAACTCAATTTAAGCGCTCAGCGACTAAGTGCGGCGGGCTTTGAAGTGCTTCAAACGGTTTAGTGTTATGGGTCAGTTTATATGGTTGGAAAGAGATACACCACTAAATTTTTAATTTTAGCTAATTAAAATAATGCACAAACAAATTTGAAACTGCTGCAAAATGAAAAGTTCAAATGGCAAAGAGACGGTAAAAAAGACCAGCAGCTGTCACGAGCTGAAAACTGCGAGGAAATGCATAGCAAATAAAAAATACCCTATTTAAAAATAAGGATATCAAATGCTTTTTTAATAGGTTTTCAAAAGACATTTATAATTAGTAAAAGGAGACTCTAATTTTTAGTTAAGAGTATTAAAAATAGTATTCTTAAAATATGTAAAGGATATTAATAAGATTGAATTATGGGAATTAATAAGCAGCTGTGTGTATATTTTTGAAGGGTATAAATTGTGTAGCATTGATACACTAATAAACGCACTCACTTAACGGATATATACACACACGTACAAACACACAGACATACACAAACAAAAGCATATGATCAAAATACTGCAAGCTATACAAACAAAAAGAGAAAACAACAAAAAATACAAAACGTAATAAAGTTTTTTTTCATTCAGAATGCTTCTTCTTTTAAAGAGATGCACACAAATGGATAACCATTTATATGTATTTTTAGCTATGCTTTACAAAATGGTATCGGTTTGAGCTTTTGTGTTTGGTTGAACAATGTCAGACAGCATGTCAAAAAAGATACCCTTAACCGAAAAGTAAGATGTGCCTCACTAAATGATGAGGTGAATTAAAAATAATGTTTTTGCGAATTCGTCAAATATAAATGTTGGTCACTGCCTTCACCAGACTGAGTAATACATCTAATCTTCAAATATTTTTTATGAACTGAGAATACCATATTTAAATAAAAAGTTACAGGGTAATTCAGACATTTGCCATCATTGTGCAACAATAAAGAGCAGCAAAAGTCTGTCAGTGTTGCAATTGTTGTTACGTCTGCTATGTCGGCTGCTTATCAGAGCCAGTCCTACCAACTCCACCTCTTTCATTTGCATACATTTAGGCGTAAAATTTGCAAACATGTTCGCAAAAGTTTTTCTTGTATTCAGCTCTTTTTTTTCGTGGCGGTTCATTGCACCCAGCGATGCCCCAACGTCGAAATGCGAATTGCGAAATGCACCAGACTTTTATTGCTCGGAAATGACTTTGGCGTGGATTTGCGTGGGTTTTGTTTTAGATTTTTTTTTAGAGGCTAAAGTTTTGGAGTTGGCGGTGCAACGACTAGACGGGACCAAGTTTCCACGGACATAGTTCCAGACATAGAAATGGAAATAGAAAAATGTGGTTTTACGTATGTATTTTATGGGCGCGCTGCAATTGTCGCATGTTGAAAGGTAATAAAGCGATTTTCTGCGTTTTGCAAATCCGATAACCGAAAACTTCGATTAAAGCAGCTCATAAAAATGTGGGTCTAGGTATTTTTTTTTTTATTTTTTATTACAATTCATATTGTTGTTGTCTTACTTTGGCCCGAGTAAGTCATAAAAATTCAATTGTGCGCTCGAGGCGTGACAGCGGTGAAAACAAAATAAGATGCCTCATAAAAACATAAATAATGTATAAATTATAAAGGGAAGGGGAGTGAGGAGATGGTGGGGACGCATAAGTATGCCAGCATTTTATATATGTCACATCCTTTTGGCTTTGACACACATGCAAATTACGTGTGCAAATGCTCGACACAGGAAAGCATGCATAAATGCCTGAAATAGGATATAAACATGTCTTACCCCAAAAGCAGGAAACATTTTTTTTTTTTTAAATATGTCTATGTTATAATAGAGCTGGAAAAACAAAACAACAAAAGAAGAAGGGAAAATGTTGCGAAATAAATATGAATAAAATACACAAGAATTACAATGAAGGATACTTTGAAACGGGCTAAGATGCATGCAACTGCTTAAGTTATGCTTAACGAAAGGAATTGTGGCACAAATTCAAAAAGGGAATAATACACATAAAATAGTCGTTCTATGCTTTGACAATTTTTTAATGGAATTTACATAGTTCTATTAAGACCACAAATCCTTTACGAAGGATGCGTTGCAACAGAAAAAGATGGAATAAAATATGTAATTAAACAAACAAGTTGTAAACTTACACATAATAGTAAAAAAAAAAAAATATGAAGATTAAATCAAATCGAATGTTTAATTTTCTTATCTGCAGACTTAAAAGTAGCCTTTGGTTTGCTTAAGATTCTAATTTTATAATTAAACAACAAACTTATTTTATTATTGAGCATTGAAATCAATTCTTGCCCTTTTTTTATTATTACGTATTGGATATGTTTATAAAAAAAACAACATTGTTGGGAATCTAGTCCCTGGCAACCAACTCAACTGAGAGTGCAGAGTTATATAAATGAGGAGAATCAAACCAACCACAACCAAGGCGCACAGCTTAAGGCACACCTTGATTTTCTGGTAGACCGAACAAAATGGGGAGTGCAATTTTGAAGTTTCAGTTTTGCCTGGTTAATTTCAAGCTTCGCTTGGCAGTGTCTGCAGTTATTAACCTCTTTTGAGCACTCACTCGTTCACTTGATGAACTATAAGCCTTATGCAGCTTATGACTGGGTGTGTGTGTGTGTGTGCAAAGAGCATAGCATACTTTTATGCACAGTCTTAAGCTGAGGCTGACGAGTGCCTCCTGGCAGTGCCTTAAGAGCTAAGCCAAGCTAAAGTCCGCACTTGTTTGCATTTCTATGGCTTTTAAGGCAACACATAATTGACTAAAGCTGGTTTTGCATTACAAATCATACACACGCACATACGTACACACATTATACACACTTAAAAAGCTGCTCAAACTGATTGACAAGCCGGTAAGATTTTGACATGGCCCAGAATTTGTGGTTGATGCTTAGCTGTGGCAACAACAAAGCAAACGAAACATTGATGCCAAATCGGAACTACAAACCACTCAGTTCGAGACAGCAGTCAATTTAGCCAACTTCCTGACTATCTGCGTACCATGGGCCACATTTAACGTTTTTTTTGTTATAAATACTAAATATTTCTTATATTTTTATAGGTTCATATTTATGCCAAGAGAGGTAATGACTTTGAAAATCTTGAGTAGAAATTTGATTGACAACCTTACAAATATTCTTGTTCTTATTAAGATCTCAATGTGCTGATTAAAATACTTAATTTTTTGGGATTTTTTTAAGAGAGAATCTTTATCGAAATTCTTTAATAAAGTTATGGATCTGATTTATTTTTTTGTTTGTTTTTTTTTTATCTATATTTATTTACATTTGGCAGCACTGCTTAAATTTGTGAAGTTCCTAAATTATATTTTTGACTTTGTTTATCATTATTTTGCTATTGTTTTTCCTTTTACGTTACGGAAATGCTTTAAATTGCCCATAGTCCTGCCGCCTTACTTCAAATGTCACTTCCGAATTGGGTAGTCACTCTAGTTCTGGTGTGCTCACATTTCTATTTTGTCAATCGATGATCAGTGCCACATGCCTCCAAGTGCTGCTGCTGCTGCTGCCAAATGACATGTTTGATAAATTGCTTGATTAATGGACGCGTTGTGCGGTGCGTAAATACTGTTTAAGGACTTTTGTAGTCAACTTTTGGGCAGGCGCTTACAATATCAATAAGTAAACAGCGCCGGCAGGCGGCAGGATGGCGTGATGGGGCGGGTCTGGCACCGGATGCAAGAATACTTTATATATTTTGCGAAACATTAAAAATAATTTTGTACCCGCCGTCGACGTCACTCTGCAAATATCAAAACCAATGTCCTGTCACCAACCAACACCCGCATCAAGCCAGCCAAACGCGAAATGTCAGTTGTCTTCCGCTGTTCATATTTCAAAGAGAGACACCCCCTCCCACCCCTTACAAACACACTCACATTTCCGGGGCGTTCATTAAAAAATGAGCGCCATTTGCCGAAGGAACTAAAATTGCATATCCTCGCTTAAACATGCATAAGCATGTGCAGGCGGCCGCTTTGTATGTGTGAATATGTTGCAAGTGCTATGAAAACTCCACTTGAAAAGAAAAGAAAAAAAAATGAAGGGAAATCTTGCACAAGTATCCTTAAGCGTTCTTTTTGCCACAAAAACTCATCAGCGGCAAAATTAAGAAATATAATCTCTACAGCTAGCCGAAGCTTAAATGCCTTAACTAACTTAAATAAAAATGATTAAAATTTGCAAAATGTGCAAAATAAAGATATTATGTAAATATTATTAAAAAGGCAATCAATCATAAAAAATGTTATCAAGTTAAATTCAAATTCTGTATAAAAAACAGATTAGTTTAAGGAAAACTTTAAAATTCTCTGAATTTTCATTTTTTTGTAATTATATATTCCTGAATAAACAGTTTGGGCGAACATACATAAATATGCAATATTATGTTTTTTCTGTTTACTCAACTCTTTTTACGTTGTGAGACATGCATGCAACAGAGAAATATGTTGCTCGCGTGAACGAAACGCGTGCTACGTGATGCCCTTCAGGGTGTGTGTGTGTGTGTGTGTGTGTGTGTGTGTGTGTGTGTGTGTGTGTGTGTGTGTGTGTGTGTGTGTGTGTGTGTGTGTGGGGCAAGTTTCCACCAATTGTGCAGCTGCTGTTGCCTTGTTGAAGTTTTTTTTTTGTGTTGGCATTGGAAATCAAGTTTTGTGAGCGCAACTAAAAGCAAATGAGATAAAAGTAAAAAAATAAAATAAAAAAATGACACGTGCCACTCTGTCCTTGTCCATATGTTGCTTTGACGAAAACTTGCGACTCGAGTGTGTTATTGATGGTGTGTGCTGAAAATGTAAAAATACTTGTACAGTATTTACTTACAGAGAGCTCTTGGCTCAGCTGTAACTTAAACTTAACTTACTTTTCCCATGCTAAGCTACAGACAAACATGTAATCAGCAGCAGAGCAACAGTTGCAACAGCATGCAACTAGTTCAAAAGTCCATTTTAACTTTGAAATTAGTTGCACAGAGCCCAAAAACGTGAAAGTGTTGGAATATTATTAAACATGTAACTAGCAAATGAATAAAGATGAATATTTAAAATTGCACGTTTTCAATTTAAGGCTTGTTTCTTTAAGCAGAGATCTAACAACCTCTCAACTAGCAAATCCAACTTGTTAACTATGTTAACCCCCTCTGCGTTCCTTTCTGTCTGTCTCTCTCTTTCTCTCGCTGATGATACTTAAACTTCCGCTATTAATTTGCTGTTGATGTTGATGCTGCTGCTGCTGCTTCTGCTGCTGCTGCTGCTGCTTTTGCTGCTGCTACTGCTGCTACTGCTGCTGCTTCTGCTGCTGCTGCTCTTTCTGCTGCTGCTGATTTCGTTGCGCAGTTTTTTTTTATAGTCGCTCGTCGGCAGCTCTGAATTATCCTGATCTCCGTTTTGCTTCCCGTTAAACCTGGTGTTTATTTTATTCGCAGCAACTACAACAACAACAATAACAATAACAACAACAGCATTGCAAATGCAATTTTCTGCATAATAAAGTAAACTTCGCCCGTAAACTGTTTATTCAAATTCTATAGAAAATAGAATAGAATCTCTAGTTTCTTGACGTGTAGTAGTCAATGTTGTAGATATTTATAGATTGCATTTATTTTCTGTCTCATTAGATAGTTATCTCCATTATATATATATATGTATCAATATATGTTTGTATATATTTCTTTTAACCCTCATTATAATCGCATTTTTCTCTTGTGCTCTCTTTTGTCTTTTTGCAGGTTAGTATCTATTGATAGGCTAAATCCGACTGCTTTCTATATGGGGTAAGCACTTCAAATCCTTTTTAATGAACCATTACCTAAGCGCGCTATGCGAATAAAGGAAACACCCTCATTTGAAATTGTATAAGCACATTTAGCAGTAACATCTGCAAAAACAAAAATTATACTTTCATATGCCCTCGTTATAATCTCTTCAGCATTTTTACTCCGTTTTTTTTATTTAATGTTCATACATCATACATTTAAGGATTTACGGGGGAAAAGAAATGAGAGAAAAAAGTTGCAAGTGCTGCCAAAGTCTGGCGGCGGCACATGCGGCGCATAACACACGGCTTTGGCAACGTGTCGTATACGTTATGTATTTAAGATTATTTTTCATTTAATTTTCATAATGCTCTGTGGCAAAAGTTGCGACTGTGCCAACATTTCTTTTTGTTTTGTTTTTTTTTTCTCGGTTTTCTTTTTCTTTCGCTGTTTCAACGAATGCATTAAAATTGATCAAATTCACAGGAAAAAAGGGTTTGTTTGTTTCCTCTCGTTTTCAAAAACAAACAACAAATTGTTTATTTGAACTTTGACTGATTTAAGAAAATAATACGAATGTGATTTTAAAATTTAAGAAGCTTACATTACAAATTTCTAACGCGAGCTACTTGAATTTTTGTATGCAGACTTTAATATTTTTGGCAACTTTTGCGATTTTGTAATTGGCAGCTAAACGAATTCTGCGCCAAGTGTTGAAAGACAAAATGGCCTACTGAGTTGGACATTAGTTCAAGTGGGTTGTAATATATTTGAGTATTGTTTATATTACTCATTGAGGGTCCAGGAATTTATAGCGAAATATGTAATCAGTTATAAAACGCTGAAATTATGCTAATATCTGTGCAAATCAATAAACTGGCATTAATAAATTTGGTAAGCGGATTCTTATTATTAGTTAATTGTGAAACTATATTCAATAGATTAAACACCTAAATGATTGAACGAATCGATTAAATGCATAATTCATTTGTCCCAACAATTGAATAACCATTGGCAATTAAGATTAAACCAATACTGTGAATCAAACACAAACGAATAAAATCCACTTTGCTGAAATTGCTTAATTTTCGTCCTCCATGTGTGTCTTGTATGTGCTGCGTGCACATGAAATAAAATGCACACTCACTCCACACACACACTCAAACACACACGCAGTTTAAGTAAATAAAAGCAAACCCACTGACGGGGAGAACAAACAAATAAATAATAATAAAAAAAAAATGCGATGTGACTGAAATGCCAACAAACGGCAAAAAAAAAAATGCTGTGGCAGCAACAACAACTGACTCAAAATAAAACTCGTAGATGGAACTCAGTAACTGAAACTGCTGCTGACTTGGACACATGGCATATGTGCAACATGCAGTTGCACAGTGCTGTTCGGTGGACAAGGGTTAAAATGCTAACGACTGGCGGGTTTTTGGCTGGTCAAAAGTGAATGTCATTGTTAAAAATTGTTGCCTCCTCGCAGCTCAGCTTCAGCTGCAGCCTCGGCTTCGGCTTCAGCTTCAACTCTGGCGATTACAGCAGGGAACTGCAAAAATCATATTGCCTGTGCAATGAATTATAATGTAGAGCACTTCAATTTGTATTGTGGCATGTGATTCACATTCCTTTGCTCGCTTCCCATCTCTTTTTTATTTCTTTTTTTTTTAATTTTTTGTCAGTTTCCCTTGTGCATTTGCATACGACTCGCACTGAATATGGAAAAGACTTCAGAGTACAGAGTACATTGAGTATGCGAGTGTGTGTATGTGTGTGTGTGTGTGTGTGTCATATTTGAGGTTCCGCATGAGGGCGGAAGCTAAACGATATTCTGTTAGCACTGTCACATTGCATTTTTATAGTATCTGCTTCCAGTTTGTTCAACCGAAATGAATTTATAATTTAATATTTCCCTTAGCAATTTACAATTACCTCTTCAGTTGAGCAAATAATTGATAAATTTGAATTCAAATTGATTTTATTGCAATTTATATGCAGATAAATAATAAAAAAAATAGAAATAGAAGTGAATAATTTAAACCAATTATCTGCTCAACAGTTTTGCTGCATCTTCTTAATTTGTACAAGTTAAGACAAGATATTTTAAAATTGACTATCTAAATTAGATTTGACTTGTTTATTCAATTTATTTTCAATCAAGAAGCAATTAAGTGCAACTCATTCTTAAAATTTCTAAATTAATAACATTAAAAATACTTTCATAAATATTTAATATATATTGTTAAACTTAGCTTTTTGCCTCTCAACCCACAAGTTGATGCTTATTTAGCAGTCATAAATAGCAGCTGCTTTGAAACTCGCCGAGTTGCACATTATTTGAATAACCTCATTAAAATATATACTCACACACACACATACACAGAATACAAGGACAAACAAAAGGGGAGCATAAACTTTAATTAAATTACGTATACGCAAGGCGCATTGCAGTGCTGATTGGCCAAATAGCTAAGCGAATGCCTGATGCCTAACTTTAAGGCGTTGCCAAATTGGCTTAAAGTCAACTTTTTAATGGCGTTCACTTGAAGCAGCCAGCGATGCCAATTAAAATGCCAAGAAAACAGGGGGGAAACTTGATTTCTCCTGCTGACTTTGTTGTTGCCCCAAAAACTTAAGAATCGAGTTTTTCAATCAACTTTTGCGCACACTAAAAAGCACACACACACACACACATGCTTACAAATTTATTTAGCAATTGGCACGTAAAGGGTTAATTGTCTGCCAGTCAGCAAAAACTCTTGCATACTTTTGCTCTAAGTGTCTATCGATTGTGCATAACTGGCACATGTTTAACGTTTTCTGACCTTATCAAAGCCATGTACCCCTAATAACACCCCAAAGACCCCATCCCCAACCCTTTTAAGTCCCCATTTTCGTCTCCTTTGCTTCACACTTAACTTTAACGCCTTGTTTGTTTGCCTATTTATTTTGGTCTGTTTCACTTTTGTCGCCTGTGCTGCGGGCGGGCTGTCCACAGCTCATTAGGACTGGCCACAAGTTGAAGTCAACCCCAAAAAAAAAAAAAAACATAATAAATAAAAAATACGATTTTGTGGCAAACAAATATCGAGTTAGGGGTTTGGCAAATTTGTTCGATGACCTTTGGATTATTTAAATATACATTAAAAATCACTCAAACGCACCATTGCCACAAAGGGGCAGCAACAGCTGCACTTGTCAACTTTGGGCAAGTAAATTTAATAAATGAAAAGCAGCTGCAACGTATGCCACACAAATATCGACACAGCTATATATAAATATATATATATATATAAATATAACATGTACAAAATAAATCAATTAAAAAGCAAACACTGAGAAACCATCCACCTGCAGCCCGAAAAACCACGAACAATTTCCTAACCAGCTTGAAACAATAAATTTTATATCTCTGCATGCCACATTGTTGCATGTGTGCGCTTGCACCATATATTGACTTTTAATTTGTCTGTGTAAAAGGTAACTGATGGCCACAGCTGCCACAAGGTAACTTATGGCTGTTGTTCCTCCAACGGGTTCTCTAATTTTATTACGATCACTTTGCAACAACATATGTTGCCAGTGCCCGAAGGATGCGTCAATATATCCTTTGACAATTGACTCAAGCAGTCAATTAGCAAGCAATAAAAATTGATTTTCTGTGGCTTCTGCCAAACTTACTTTTATAGACTGCATCCAATCAATCTCGAATTGGATAACTTTTTAAGCTGTATATTTAAGCTGTGAAGTCAAATTCTATAAACTGTTAATTTTGTGTTCATTTGCATAAAGTTGCCAAAGATATTAAAGTTAATTGGCCAAATGAACTGCCTGCCAGATTTTAACCTAGTTTTGACCTATTTTCATTGATGGTTGGCCATCTTTCTGTCTGGCTAACTTCATTAGCTTAATTTGTAACTTCTTGGGAAGTTAATTTGGGATTTGCTCAAAAATAGAGTCGACCTTCAACTTTAAGAGTAGTTTTTTTTTATGAAATGTACGTTTTGAAATCCTTATTTTTTGATGCTACTCTTTTGCATCTCCCTTAAGCTCAGTTTTGAAACATTTTTCATCTGTCAAACCTCAAAATCCACATAAGTCAGATTGAAAGACAAAGGAAGCGATTTTTTTTTTTTTTTGGAATTTAACATGAAAAACCCCTGCAGCTAACTGAAACTCGCCCGTACAACTTGTTCTGTTGGCCGCTTTACAAAATTTGCCAGCGTAATTGGCTCACTCTACGGAATCACCCAATCTCTCCCCTCTGTCTCTATCTCTTGCCACACCCGCAACTTACCACTACCACCCCCGCTTTTGTTTACCTGCCTCGCTCTGCTGCAAGCACGTAATCGAATAATCCAATTTGTTTGCACAAAAACTAAAAGTTTTTGGTAAGGCTTCAGTTGACGTCGCTTCAGCTAGCCTTCGTCCTTGCTGCAATGCCCTTCCCCTTCTCCTCGTTCCCTGCCTAATTGCTTGAGTGTTTGCGTGGGTTTGCCGATTTTTACATTTCTTATTAAATTTGATATTCTGTTGTACAAATGATGTAATTTGCCAGTCAATAAAATGTTGCTGCAAAATATGCTAAAAAAAAAAATTACTTAATTATTTCTTAGTGCAGTTGTTCTACACTGTTCCACAGCTATAGAATTAAATTGTAGTCATTTAGGCCTGGTAGCAGCAACAACATCCAACCACCTGCAGCGACACCTTGCAACGCCTTTGGTATTGCCACTGCAGTTGGCAACAGTTTCGGTTACCACATGCAGCTAGCTAGTTTTTGCCTGTTTGCCAAGCATTCACACATGCGACGTGATGCATCAGTACACACATACACATATACACACACACACACACACTCTTGCACACCTTTGTGTAACTTGTGTCGCACAGTGTTTCATTGGTTTCTATGCCGTGTAACCAACAAAAGTGTACAAAGGGTTTACTATTACCTTTGGTACAACTAACAGATACAGTTGACACTTTTTTACACTGTACAAAATATTTATAATTTAAAAATAATATTTAAATTCAATATTTATCATACATACATTAAAAACTTTGAAGAACTTTGTTGCTTTTTTGTTTTATGTATTGTAAATAATTCATGGAAATTGTTTTACTTAAATGCACAAAAGTTGTTCAAGAATCGCAAGGAGCAGTGAGCTTGGAGCACAGTTTGGGGAGTGGTTTCCTTATGTGTATTGTACAACTTTTTAAACTTTAGAACTTTTGACAGGATATGTTCCAGTTGAGCATACTTTGTCATTTCTTCGTACTTTTTTGTTTTTTGTATATTTGCTGCTGGTCAACAAATAAACTGCTGGTTTTATTTCTCGTTTCTTTGCGCATCTCTCATTGCTGCATTTTTTGTTTTATTTTTTGTTTTTTTGTCCCGATGGCATTGGCAGCATTGCACTTTGAGCTTGTGTTTACTAGGCTCAACGCAGCACTTAAAGCCTGTTGAGAAATGTAATTTCTGTGCTCATTACAAGAGCAGGGGATGAGGAGACAAGGGTATTGCTAGAGCTTGCAAGGAAAGCTAGTTGAAGTGCAACCAAAGCCGACAAAACCGTTTCAAGCAATGTGCACATTTTGTGAAACTAAAATGTGACAGTAGTGCGTGAGCCGGAAGCCATTGTGGGTTAAGCACGCACAGCGCTACGCACCACGCACCACGCGCCAACACACCCCAAAGAGCGGGCCCGGAAATGCTACTGACAGGCTGACGAAGGAACCAAAACGGTGGACATCAGAGACGTGTGGAGGGGGGCGGGTCAGGTGTCTGGTGAAGGAAGCGCGCGACGCGACACTTTATGACAGGTTGTGTGTGTGTGTGTCTGACTGCGTTGGCAAACCAAAAAGACAACGCCAGCCACTTGAGATTGAGAGTGGGGTTAAGGTTTAGCTGGCTTTGGATGTTAGACTGCCTGTGAGGAATTAGGAATGCATTGTCGTCCATGTCTATGTAGTAGTTGTAGTAGTCGTAGTTGTTGTTCAGTTTGTTCAGTTCATTTTTCCATTCTGTTCAGTTTAGTAGCTAAATCAACTCTTTGGGGTTTTGAGGGCGGCACAGCGATCCGACACCACATTTGCGGGGCTTCCAAGTGACGACTGTGTTTTTTTTTTTTTGTTACCTTGTATCTTCTGTTCTATGCATTTCTTTTGTATTTTGCAACCCCTTATTTTTTAGCAACAACAATAAAAACAAAAAAAAAAAACGGCATACAAATTAGCGCACGTACTTTATTGTTGTCTGCCTGATTCAGTTTGGCTTGCAGCGCACAACTGACAACAGTGACGAAAGTCTACCACGGGGCTCTGCAACAATTGTGTTCCTGCAACACAATACAAAACTGCTCAACTCGGTGCATCCAGTAAAGATTTTGTTGCTAAAACTTGAACGCAATTCAAGTTTGTTTCACAACTAATTTTGTCTGAACGTGTTGTGCCTTTTGAGTGTGTGTGTGTGTGTGTGTCAGTGTCAAAAGTTGAAAATCCAAGAAGAAAAATGAACTACTTAGAATCGATGCTGTGGTAAGAAAATTAAATAACTCAGAATTGTCCAATTACACAATTCAATTTAATTCTCGCTCCAGATTCAAAATTTATGAGCTAATTTTGTAAACTGCTTTTAATTTTATATATTATATAACTTTTAATTAAAGTTGCAGAATTGTTTAAGCAGCTTAAAATATATAAATCAAAATAAAATCAATATAAATAATTAAAAAAAAAACCTTGCTACTTCATAAATGGGAAAAGCGTTCAACTTTTATTAAACACTTAATTCTCGCAACTGTACAAAAGTTTTCCCATTAATAAAACCGAGAAAGGACCCTTTTCCACTAGGAGCACTCACTTTGGAGCTTAGTGAAACTCGATTATGACAATTTTGGAGTGCCTAACTCAGCTTCGGGCAGAGCACCTCAAACAAAAATATAAACGAAAGTTGTTTGTTACTTTATAAACAACAATTTATATGCAATTTGTTGCATGCCACGCTCACTGACGCTGACCTCAAAAATTACGCAATTTGGGACAGCGTTTTCTACTCGTTTTTGGTTTTGTTGAAAAATATTTTAAATAAATATTTTATTACCATGCTCCAGGGAGAAATTGTGAGAAAGTAGAGAAATTGTCATTTCTTTGGCCAAATAAAAATACGTTGCCTACATTTCTGAGTAGCCAAAGAATTTTCTCCTATTTTGCCAAATATTTGTGCAAGTCATTCCCATTTGGGACTGTTCTCCAATTGGCTGCCGGGTTTACTCAAATGATGTGGAAAGAAATCACATTAATGGCAGCCGTGCGCCAATTTTGGGGCCCCACAATCCATATCCCCAAAAATATTACCAACATTTTGGCAGACACCTACACACTGGGGCAATTAAAGCATAATGCGTGGCAGTGCCAAGTCGTTAACTTGGCCAACATGCAACGTGCAACACCGCCATCTTTAATTTATGCTCTATGCGCCTACGAATCTGCAGCATGCAATATGCAAGCACCAAAGTATAACAGACACTGAGTGCACCCAGGGGAGAGTGAAGGGGTTGCGGTTGTAGCGGAGGGGCTCTTTTTTGTTACCCTTTAAAAATTTTAAGTTGTGTGTAATAAAAGAGTTGCATAAAGCAACAATTGTTAAATATATAAAATAAATATTGTTATTATTATTATTAGAATTATTTTTATTTTTTTTACGAATTTTAATATTATTATTAATAGTATTATTTTTATTATTAATACTTTATTATTATTATGATTATTATTACATTAGATTTTTTATAAAAATAATGAATTGCAAAGATTCTTATTATTTTTATTTTGCCCTTGGAACAGGGTAACTCCAAGACGGGCCTCCAATGTAACTTCTCGCACTTGTTGGCATTAGACCAGAGCAGAGCAGAGCAGAGCAGCGCAGCGTCTTTTGTCTCATTCTATTAAATGTGTTACATTTTGTGTCGCGTGTTCTTGTGTGTAATTTATGTAGGTCTCGGGCCAAAAAGCAGGCTACAAATTACACGGAACCTCATAATTTTCCTCCGGCTGACGTCTACGCCGGGTGTCCGCTGTGTTATACGCTCTGCTCCAGCAACTACGGGCAATACCATACCTTAAACATAAAGTCTCTCTTTTAATCATTTCAAAGGCTTGCAACTGTTTTTTTTTTCGGTTTGTTATTCATCCAAAAGACCTGACAAACAATTGTTCACTTTGAATATTGCTTGTAGACAGAAAATATAAATTTATATGTCATCAAATATGAAGCTAGGCAATTTTAGATTGTTCAAGACAATCTGACAAATACATCGATATAAAAATGTTCCTTCTTTCAATAAATACTAAAAGAATGTGCAATAGATTTTAAGAATATTCATTTAAATTTAAATACATAACATTCAGTAACTTCTAAAGACTGTGTCATGTTTTTAGGAATTCTGTAATTTTCATAATTTTCTTCTTTTTTTTGTATTTTTTTTTTTTTTTGTTGAAATGGCAGCACAAACTACTTTTTGCCAAGGCTTCCGCTTTTTATTTCTCACATGCTCTCGGTGCTTTCTGTTAGGTGGTTTATTTTCCGCCAGTGACTGGCATGAAAAGCTTTTTACACATGGCAGCATATTTTAATTTTGCAGCGCAGCTTTTAGAAATGCACAAATGCACTTACTAATTAGAAATAAAAATGCGCGCTTCACATTTGCTCATTACACTGCTGCTCCTCTTGTTGCAGTTGTTGCCACAATTTGTTCCCCCTGCCATTTTTCCCCACATAGTTTTTTCCTTTTGCCTTCGGACACTCGAAAAAATGATTGCCTTTTTGTACACATTCAAAGGAAACGTGTGATATTTGTTTTTTAATGTCATATTTGAAATGGACATTGTCAACCATCATTCGCAAATCTAATGGTATTCATTTTAAGCAGAAATTTACTTTATCAAATCGAAGATTTTTTATCTTTTTTTAAATAGCAAATTATATTAATAGAAAGTTCTTCCAAAAAGTAAAATTGATTTGTAGAATTGTCTTTTTCAAAGCAGGCATTTTTATTTTGTGAAATGTATACATATAGATTTTGTAGAAAAGGTATTAATAAAAGAAAGCAAGCACATTCATGTCATGAAGATTCTATGGAATTGTAGTCCATTTTTACCTTTTTTTGAGTGTATTGTAAGGCGGTGTTGCTAGAGTGTCAAAATAATAGACGCCTTCGCGTTGCGCCAACTGTTTCATTGATAATTCACCCAAATCGCCGCCCATATGAAGACGCTGTTCCGTTGGTTGCGTGCAACGCTTGTGGCGTGTCAACTCCTGCCAGTCACTGGGCAGGCAACCCTTGGCCTCGAAGGCAGCGCCCAGCTCCTCCAGGCTCTCCTTGAAGAGCACAAAGGCACGCCAGTGGCTGCACTCGTGCCAGAAGCAGCCCGGCTGCTGGCTGCCCCAATTGGCATAGAAATCCACATGGCCCAGCGGGCGATCGAAGCCGTAGCTGCCGACGCTGGTGTGCAGCACCTCTACATAGTCCGCATCCCCCTTATCCAATCGCTCCCTCTCCTGTGCGTAACGAAAGAAGGGCAGTGCCGGATCTAGGGCACGAATCACACGCACCCGACCCGTCTGCACGTGCTTCGAGGCAAGACCAGCCACATGAGCGCCCATGCTGAAGCCAATCAGCTGCAGATCCTCAAAACGCATGCCCGCCTCCTCGTGCAGAAAGTCCAGAAACTTGGCCAGAACTTGACCCACTGGCTTCACCCTATAACTGGCTGTTATATAATCAGCAATGGCACCTCGTCCCCAGTCCACGGTGAATACATTGTAATCGCCATCGTCCAGGCTCAAATAAGCCGGCACCAAAGAACTATAAACATTCGCATGTCCATTTCCCAGCCAGCCATGTATGATGATGCTGCGAAAGGATAAAAATGGTTATTATTATTATGCAAATTAAACACAGACTTTATAAAAATATAGGAAAAGATTTGAAAACATTACATTCATAGTTGACCTAAGAAAAATATGTTAAAATCATTTGGTAACAATTAAAAAAGCTGTAGTCGAGTGATCTCGTCTACGATATACCCTGAATCCAGTATTATAATTTTATAGGCAAATTTTCTTTTTAAAAGTTTTGAGCAAGTCATTTCTTATAACAAGCTGAAGAGTAAAAAAAACGAATGCAGCGCATATTTTTATTCACCAGACCGAACTGATCCCTAATTGGCTGGCTAGAAACACGTGCATACACATATATACATACATACACGCATTTGTATTTAACGGTGCAGAATACACACAAAAGCATATTAAAGCTCGCATCGTTTTATCATGCCATCTCTTTCTCACACATGTGCTCGCATTTTTGAGCATACAAAAAAAGCTTGCGGCTGCTGTTAGAAATGAGATCAATATGGGAATTTATTTTCGACCATAATTTGGGTGTTTCTTATTCGATCTTGATGAGTTTTTGGGTAGTTGATCAATATGCATATGCTTAATAAGTGTTAAATAGAAAATGCTGCTTTTCAAATTGTGGCTTTTATTGCTATCCGAAATTGAAATTATAGATATTGTATTATAGATCGAAATAATAGATAATCGAGAAATGGAGCCAGTTGTCGATAAAATAAAGCAAACTTGTTCTACGCTGAACATACGATTATTATTATTATTATTATTCGTATTATTCAGACTCTGGCTCATATTTTAAAGATCCGTGTGTTCATACAGACGCATAGACGGACGATTCTACTGTCCAGATCAAGATATATAAATGTATACTTTATGAGTTCGGAGATGCTTCCTTATGCAAGTTAAATACATTTGCACAAAATCATTAAACAATTATTACCCATTTTCAAAGGATTAAAGGTATAAAATAAATAAGCTTCAAGAATAATACTACAAAATATTGGAAGTTATTTATATCTAAAATAATGCTATAAAAAATGAGAAATATATTTTAGTTTTTGATAAAAACTAAAAACACAAAGATACCACCAACTTGTATAATTGAATTGAGTCAAGAAATCCGAGCTGTCAGTATGAGATATTTTCGTTACGTAATTCATTCATAACTCACCGCGTGGGATTGAAGGGATTGAAACGGGATTGTCGCAGCGAGATGGCATCATAGAGCGGCACTGTTTGTGTGGTCATCTGTGGCAACATGGCTGTGGGCCTCACCTCGTTCGCATTGAGGCCAAATGCGGCACTCAGCGTATTGCCAACGACCTGCTGCAACAGTCGATTACCACTCGACAAGGATGGCCCATTCGTCGAAGGATGATGGTGGTCATTGGAGGAGGAGGAATGCAGTTGAAAGTATGTCTGCCGTTCGGCATTGTACAGTAAATTGTAGTCCTGCAATCGCAATAGTTGCTCATCGCCAACCATTTGGCTGCTGTTGGCGGCGCTGCTGTTGTTATTATATTCCTTGTTGTTGGCGTTGTTGTTGTTGTCGTTGTTGTTGTTGTCGTCAAAATTATGCCTTTCCGATATTGGCAGCGCATTGGGGCTCATTAGGCCAACGCCCATGCTCACGCCCTCGTCGTTGTCGTCGTCGTCCATTACATTATGTATATCGGATATGTCCTTGTCGTCGTCGTCATCGTGCCGATTGCCATTTGGTTGCAGTTGTTTCCAATGCTCTTGCTCATCTTCTGTGTCCCTCATCATCATCATCCTCATCGTGGCACTTTCCACTTCATTTGTCACTTTTACTTCCACTGCGGGCATCTGCTTTACACTTGCCCCTATCTCTTGCATCCCCTCCTCCTCCTCCTCCACCGCCCGCAATTGATTGTTGTCTGCATCAACAATCTGGTGCGCTCTGTAATCAGCATAGGAGTGGTTTGATCCATCATCCGCCACCTCCTGCATGGTTTCATGTTGCAATCCGCCTCTAGGTTTGGCCTCTTGCAATTTCGCTGCAGTGTTCCACAAACAAACTGGCAAAGTGGAATAGTGCATTTAGACGAAACTGGAGCAATTTCAGTAAATCCCCAATAGCTGCTGATCGAGATAATCACCTGACTGGCAAATGAACAGCAGCCAAAGCAGTCGCATTGTTATTTCCATCTCAATCTTGCGTCTGCTTTTTTTTAATTATTCAACTTGCCACCAACCAACCAGCTCAGTCGAACTCTGTTTAAGAAATGAACTTTAATCATTTTGTGGCACTTTTTGGCTCTCTTTTTTACCAAAAAAAAAGAAGAAAAACTTAATAATATGCAGAAATGGAATTCACACACACATTTTTTTTACTTGAATTACCGACATAATTCCCATTTGATTATCTGCTTAACAAGCAATATTTTGTTGACGACTTAACAAATAAACCGTCCACTGCTATTGACCAGCTCATTAGCCGCTAATCGCTTGGGTCAACAAAAGTACGTTTCTTGTAAATCGTGCAGACTTCAGCATGCAATGCTACATGCCACATCCACTGCCACTGCCACTGAATAAGTTTTTAAGGTTATTTTTACTTTTATTTGATAATGTTTTCTTTTTTTTTGGCCCACTACTTAACACATTTTGAGCACCGTTTTTGGGATAGGTCAATGTCTACAACAATTGTCTACAACTTGTCAGCTGCCAAAGCTTTCTAGTTTGATGCGGCAGCGAAATTTACAGAATAAATAATATAAAATTATATATATATATATATTTATGTATAAATATATAACGTAGTAAAAAATGTAAATCATGAAAATAAAATACGAACTGTTGACTTATTATTATTATTTATTTTTTTTAATATGTATGCGTTCCACATTTTTATATCACTCGTCAAAACGAGGGATTATCTCAAAATATGCACACATTCATTTGCCATGTTCTTGTTTAACCAAACCATTTAAAATTGAACGCCCTTTTCCGAAATGAATTCTAATCAATCTTAATATATTCTCTGATTATGTTACAGGTAAGTTCACACAAATCCGACGACATGCGATGCGGAACAAAACAATATTAAAAGCCAAAACAAGTCGACATTTTCATACTTTTTAACGAGATCCGAAGCGATTGCATTTCCTGCGGCTGAATTTTGTGGAGGGTTGGAAAAACAACTCACAAGAAGGAAACGACGGAAAAACAATGTGCATTTTTTACTATCGCTGATCGCATAAAAAAAAAATAATAAAAAAACACAAATCGTG
Source organism: Drosophila dives (assembly GCA_035042365.1). NCBI lineage: Eukaryota > Metazoa > Arthropoda > Insecta > Diptera > Drosophilidae > Drosophila > Drosophila dives. The sequence goes on from JAWNLJ010000439.1 coordinate 2,638,143, forward strand.
ACGAAAACAAAAAGGAAAAAATCGTGTTAAAACAAGCGCACAACCCCCAAGGTAACAAAACATATAAAAAAAAATATATATATATAAAAAATCGCGTATAGGTGAAAAACCCTTCGGTATCCTTGCATCGGCTGCCTTATCTCGGCAAGTAGCGAACGCAATCCTTGAAAAATGAGCTTCTCAAGTGCACACTTGACAATTTTGCTGCATAGATAACACATTTTATTGAATATGTTGCGCAATATATACTTGCTTGCCCCCTGCCTCTGCCCCTGCCACACTGCATATTATAATTTTTGAAAAGGGCGACTTCCTTTCAACTCAATCTGGATGAGTTGCTTGCTGATGGCTCAGCAGAATGTGCGATAGGCGGCAAGTTCAATGCACAAGGATTGTGCGAGGATTTTGAGCTGGAGATGAAAGTGTCCATTCTACAAATTGTATAGAAATATAGAATGCTAAATTTAACTATTAGTTAGCAAGAAATTAATTATAAAATAGATACCCTTTTCAACAGAGTTTATTATTAAATTTTGCCAGACTTTGATTCGGAGTGAAGTATATATTTTCTTGGATCGTGTCACGACACGTGCTCAACTCCAAACAGATTATTATTGTTTTGTGCTGTTGCAGCATGCAACGCTGCAAGCTGTTGTTGTTGTTTTTTTTATTTTGCTGTAATGCAACACTCAGACAGGATTTGCCGCAAACAATGCGCGTTGCTATAATCGATTAAAAAGCGCCTGAAAATGAACAGGAGATTCAGGAGTCGGAGAGTCAGGGAGACACGAGACAGTGGCCCGCAGGCAGGCTTTAAAACTGTGTGTGTATGTGATTGTATGTGTGTGTGATTGTGTGTGTGTGTGTGTGTGTGTGTGTGTGTGTGTAAAGCTGTAGCTGGAGGTCAGCGTTCGCTTTGTTTGCTATCTGCTTATACTCGGCAATAGCTACAAGCTCAAAAATGTCACTCGAGTGACTTTTATTACATTGCTGCGCCCCTTCCCCCCCTTCATAGCAGCTGCACAAAGCCAGGCAAGCCTATGAGTATGCCGCTGATTGTTCCACACCCCCGGCACACCAAGAGGCAAGTGGCAAGAGGCAAGAGCTGGACTATTTGCCCGCAAAATACTTGAGCCGAGGCTTGGTGTCAGCATTTACCAGACAAGTGCCACCCGTACCAGAGAGACCAGAGAGGCGGTGTGCCAGCAGGGTCTCGGGATTCTTCGGGTATTCCACTATGCGACTGAAGCATTTCTCAAGCGCCACTTCACTTTTGCATCCTGCATCTTTGAGCAGGATGCGTTTATGCTCCTACTGCGACCACTTGCCTTAGCGCTAAGCGCTGACTCAGCTATTGCGGCATCGTTGTAGTTGTTCTTATTGTTGTTGTTGTTGCTCTTAGTGAAAGCTTGTAAACAATAAGCACACATAACTGAATTGGGTACATCAGCTTGGCAAAATCTGCGACAGAATCTGCACTATTTGCATTAAGCTAACTGCACTTGACTTCAATTCAGCTAGTTGGCAAGATATTGCCATACATCAGATATGTAAATATCTTATCTCTCTTTTTCTCTCAGTACCTCCCTCTCTCTTCCTCTCTCTTTATCTCTCTCTCTCTCTCTCTCTCCCTCTGTCTAAACTTTACTTTCGCTTAGACTAGCAAATAATTAAGTGTTGTCTGTCTTAATAAAGTTGATGTACTCAATTGCTATTCAAATAATACTTGATGATACTTGATAATTATAGCTAAAAATTCCACACCTCCATTAAATGTTTGTCTATTATATTTTTTTCCGTAATCACTTCCAATTTAATCTAATTTCACATTCCCTCAAAATGCGCATTTAAATGCTTATTTTCAATTTCAAATGCTGCTCATAAAAATCCCAATAGAAAATCCCTTTTGCACTGCTTTATAGCAAGCAAACTGCTTGTGTGACGCAGTGGAACAGCTTACTTTTAATAGCAACTAAAACTGCTTGCCAAGGATCAAGCAGTTGCAAGCTTAGCGAAATATAAAATGCACAGGACAATGTTACAGCCAGCGACAGAGCTTTAAGCGCGCACTTGAGCTTTTTTGGCTGCTATTGTTCAATTTGTTGAATTTTCAGAAGCTTTTAGAAAACATTTTTGTCGCTCGACTGACCCACTTCGACCAAAATCATATATTTCTGTCAGTTTACCCCATGAACCTTAACTTCCTTTCTCTCTTTTATTTTTCTAACGACACCAAACAACCCCTTTGCAGAGTCCTGACTCTGGCCATATTAAATTCAATTACGCGTTGAAAAAAGGATCAGGCTCGAGTAATCAACCCAATCCCCCAAAATAAAAAAAGTTTGAAATTAGTTGCCAAAAGTTGCTGGCAATAGGCTTGTCAAAATGGCACCCAGCTTTCTATTTATGAATAAATTATCAGTTAACTTGGCAGTCAACTTTTAAACAGTGTATCCTATTTTTGTTAGGCAAAATCCTGCAGCTGCCAGCAGCTTCTTGCGTTCTTTCTGTCTGCTTCCAACAGGCTTAGGACACAATACATCTAAACGTCGATTTGCATGTCAATGAGCTGCTGCTACTCAAATGTCCTTGCTAAGGACGTGCACACACGTGTCACACAACTTATCTGCTTATTTGCTTGTGAAATTTGAGCATCAACTTTGTCAAAACCTTTTTAATTAACGGAATTACATGCAGCCCTGAATCCAACTGATGCTTTCTCTGCGCCATTTTAAGGATAAGCCCCCAAGTGTGTGCGTGTGTGTGTATGTGTGTGTGTGTGTGCAGCAGCTGCCATTTGCTCCATTTGAATGCTGTCATTTTGGACACACGCCGCTCATTTCCGAGTGCAGTCCTTGCCACTTGCCTGAACTCATCCTGTTTTTTGTTGTTGTCCTTTTTATGCACTTTCAAGCACTTAATAAGCTTACAAAACCACCGACAATTTGCATAAGGACTACGGGTGTGACTGATGCGGACACACCTGCACTTACCTTAACCCTTGAGTTTTACACCTATTTAAAGCCGTTACACACAGACACACACAGACAGAGACAAAGACATTTACACACCCACAAACATTTACGTCATGTCTGTCGTCCTTTTGCCTAGGCCATCCACATGTGTCATATGTGCATTAGCATATATATATATATAAACATTTATATATATATAATATATAAATATCTTTGAGACTGTGTGGGTGTGTGCGAGACTATGTGTGTGTGCCACACCGTTTAGCCTTCTTCCTTTTTTACTATTTGCTATTTTTAGGTCAACGCAATTTCCACACTTCTTTCTTCTTTTTTCTTCTCATATTATTAACACCTAACAATTTCCGCACATTAATTGACTTTCTTGATGACGCTTTAATTAATTAATTAGCAAATTGTTAAAGGAGCCAACCAGAAAATCAGTTTACTAACTGATAATTTTCAGTAAGCAAAGAAAGTTTTATAGTTAAGATGTGTGTAAAAGTTTTTTATTGGAATAGCTTAATTATGGAGTTATAAAGATTATAGCAGATGTTAAATATATATTCATAAATGTGTAATTTCAACTTAATTAAATTTTCTTAATTAAATTTTCTGTTAGTCTCAAAGATAGTGTTAAAAGTTATTCTTAATTCATGTGTTTATAACATTATTTTTAATGAAAAATCAGATTCTTTAAAACATTTACAAATATATTTATATAGATTAGTTGACAAGTATAGTTGTGTTAATAATGAATTTAAAAATTATCCACTTGCATAGAAAAATATGTTAAATTTGTTTTTAATGAATTTGTGCATTAATCCGAATTAATTTAGAAATTAGATTTTTAATGAAGAATTTGCTTATATTTAATTTGCAGCGACACTTGAGTAGATTCTGACTTAATTCACATCTGATTAGCATTTCTTATTACTTTATTTTAGTTGTTTAGGGTTTCTGGTTCTTTTTATCTTAACGCAAAAACCGCAAAGCTGCATAAAATAAAATCCACTTGAATTGAATGCATATTAAATTGCAGTCGCCACACATCACAAAGCAATAACTGAGGCTGAGTGCAACAACCCACTCAACTCAACTAGACATGCAACCACATAACGACACCACCCGTCGACACACCCACAAACACACTCACACACACACACAAATACACACAGCATGGCAGAACCCGGCGGGAAGCTTGTTGAAACAATTAGGCTACCTCAAGCATAGTTAAGCGTTGTCAATTCGATAAGCACAACAAACGCTTAACCAATTTAGAAGTATTTAGTACCGGTACTCGACATACACACACTTGCACACACACACTTACACACACTCACACACACGCATCACATAACTTTGATCCTTTTGTGCATTACCCAAATCTCGACTAGGACAATCAGCTTGTAAATTATAATCAACATCATCAACTTTGGCAACATAATCACCACCAAGTCCAAGTCGAATATAGGGGAAGCAACCCCTAAGCAGATGATACAAAAGTCCAAAAACTGATGCTGCTGTTGCAATGCTCTGCATTCAGACTCATTTTTCAGCTGGATACAAATTCATCTGTGCTGCCAAAAAAATCTCTTTGTCATGCTGCTCTTGGAATATGTTATATATATGTATATATATATACAAATTTATATATATATATGCGCTAGTCCTCTTTTTTTTGGGTTATATGCGCCTTGCCCTCACGCCCTTAATGCGCTGCGTCGCATTTATATATATTTTTAGGGGTTGCTTTTTTCTTTCATTTCGTCCTGTTTCTTTATTTCCCTTGTTTTTTTCTTTTTTTTGGGCACTGCACTCGCAGCAGCCCAGGACTCTGATGCCGGACACACAGCTACATATACATACATATATATATATATAGATGGATATACATTTGTGTGTACCGCGAACCCGGCATTTTTCGCCTGGTAACATTTTGGCAGTTTAAACACCCCAAACACCCCCAATCCTCCCCCTTTGGCTCGCTTGTGGGTGTGGTCGCGCCCAAAAATTTCTGAATTGCAGTCAAAGCATGTGCACAGATTTCATTTTGCTTATTATATATATATTTATATACATATTTACACGCAGTATTCTTGGCTTGAAAGTTTGCATAATTTAAATTTGTTAGAGAAATTTAATTAAAATTTTTTTGCTAGCTTGTTTCAATTTCCAAAACGTTTCCCGCACAACTTTTGTCTATACTTTAGCACCTTGGCACGCGCTCTCTCTCTCTCTTTCAAACTCTCTCTTTTGCCCCCACTATCTCATTTTGGGACTCTCTTTCTCTCTCACTCTCTCTCTCTCTCTGATCTGCTCTCTGTTGCTATCCCTGTCGCTGTGTTTGAGTGTGTTTGTCTCTCAGGCCTAGCTGCTGATTTGCAGCATCCTGCTTATCCATTTGGGCTTGCTAACAAATACACACACAGACACACACACACACACATAGAACTCGCTCTGAGTGTGCGTGCGTGTTGGCGTGTGTGTGTGTGTGTATAGAGTTTTGCCTTCGCTTTTAGCTTTGAATTAAAAATGGAAAATTGATTTTTCCGGTCTCTTCGCATATGCATACACACACACACACATAGACGCACACACACCTACACACACACACATAGACGCACACACACGCATGCTTGCATATTTGATGTGTGTGTTTTGTATGCCGCATAGCTTTTTTTGACACGATGATTTTCCTGTATTTGAATAACTTTTTTGGGACTCTGCTGCTGCTCGCGTAGAATTTGCTTCTCGCTTCTCGATTCTCGTTTCTCCTTTCTCAGTTGGTAGCAACGCTCAACAATGTTAATGCCCCGGCTCAGCAGTACCAATTGCTTAATTAACAATACTGCTGTGACAGGACAATATCACTGGCAAGCGCAAACATATTTTTTATATATATATAAATCGAAGTATCCAAATCTGTATACATATCCTGATGACCTTTCACTTTATGGCCAACAGACACACACACACCACACACACACACAGCATACACATCTATCCCTGCTTAATTTTATCCTTTGCATGGCATTTTAATTAGATGCTGGGTTTTTCCTTTCTCTATTTTTCTATTTCATATATTTTTTTTTTTGTTGCTTTTAATGTGTGTCGTTGTGCCTGCTCTGGAGGAGAACGAACGGTCCGCCATCGAGCCGGAGAAGAAATTGCACGTACGAAAACCCAAAGTTGACTGAAAGGCAGTTAAGGAAGCGACCGCTTTAGCTGTCGTCACCACGCACCAAATCTTTTCGAGGGTTGCGCGCGCATTCCAATTGCGAAAAACTCTCCCCCAATCTTTGCTCTTGTTGTTGTTTCTGTTGTTGTTGTTGTTGATGACGACAGGGGTTGTTGCGTTGCTTGTTGGTTGTTGCTTGTTGGTTGTTCGTTCCACGTTCTTTGCTTCTTCGTTTAGTTTTGTTAGCCGGGCTAAGCTTAGCGCTCTCTTTGCATGTGTCTCTCTCTGTCTCTCTCTCTCTCTCTCGCTCTCTATCTCCCTCTCTTTCTCTCTTTAGTTGTTATATATTAATAGTCGCACTTGTGAATTTTTCCACATTGCATAGTCGATTTTTTCTCGCTGTGTATTGTGTGTGCGCTCGGCTTTTTGGGGGTGGTTTTCCAACGGTTTAACAACGTTCGTCATTTCCAGTCTATACCCGCCTCCTCCACACACACACAGGCACACACGCACACCACCCACTCTCTATATGATATATAGACACTTCCAAGCGACTTCGTCGTTGTCGTCTTTCTTGTTGTTGTTCGAATTTATGCGTTGTTGTTCGACGTGCACTTTGCGAGCATTGCAAGTGCTAGGCAGCAGCAACCCCCTCCTCTTCCCTCACCCTATACACACACCCCCATCAACCCATCTACCACCCCCACACTATGCTCTGCCTCTGCCTCTGCCTCACCCTTTGTCTCTTGGCAGCATGAAAATCAAATGTAAAAACAATAAAGTTGTTCCATATGCTGCTTTTAGGGCAAGGAGAGAGGCAGAGAGAGAGACAAATAGAGTAAGGGTAGCTGCCACCCTACCTCCTCTCTCTCTCTTTTCATATACATTTTGATGGCGGTTTACTGAATGAAATTGCAGGCCCCTCACTTTTGTATCTACATAACTTTTAGCGCCGCATTTTCGCCTCTTTTAATGCGCATTGTGGCTCAAAGGAGACTACGATTATGATTGCAATTGAAGGAGGAGCACAGTGTGGGGTGTGGAAGGGGAGGGGAGGGAGCAGCCAGGCAGGCAGGTGGATGGGTGGGTGTAAATGCTGTAGATTCAAGCAATTTGCTTACAGGCACTTCAAGAATGCAATCGTTGCTGTTCGGCGCCGACTTAGTTGTCATTTAAAATGCAGTTGCAATTTGTCGGCTTAACTGATTATGCATCCCACAAATGTGGGCTGTTTTTTGAAGGGTTGATGGGTGTGGAGGGGGTGGTAGGTAATGCGTATTCTGACGGGGTAATCACAGTTGGGATTCCAACTGTCAGCACAGGGGTAAGTGCAGATCAAAGACCACAGTAATAGGAATGTTTATCATAAATATGAGGATTTTTAATTTTAATATGCGACTGATTTGCGCACAAAATGGAAATTTGGGAAATTGTTAATTAATTATCAGACGAAAAGAAATTGCTAAGCTTATTCAAGACAAAAACTGAAAACTTGAATGTATTTCATTAATGTTTATTAAGTAATCGGTTATTGAAATATTTAATATATTAGTTTCCATCCCTGCTCTGTAGATGAGTGATCGAAATTAAATTTCTCTAACTATTCTGATAAATTAGTGCTTAATTTAATAAGTTCGCTGTTGATTTAAATAAGATTTGTAATTAATTTTAATGCAATCATCAGAAAAGTCTTTGCAATTTGCAGCGAACTTTTTCTATAAATTAACGACTAAAATTCGCAACTCATTCTTAAATCAAATTGTAAAACTGTTTAATCTGTTGGCCATTTACTGCCTGTTTTGCCTCTCTTTCTCTCCCCCTTCATCTTGCACTCTTTCTCTCTCTCTCTTTAACAGAAAGAGAGCGATTTCTGTCATTCATCAAATTCTGTCAGCTCGCAACAAAATAACTTTTGATAAAGCTATTGCATCGTTTGTTTGTGTGTGTGTGTGTGTGTGTGTGTATGTGTGTGTGTGTTTTTGTTTTGGTCTGCGTAGTTTTTGCACACATATTTTTGTGGCAAAAGTACAAAAATATATATAAAGAATAACATAGCATAACAAAAACACATCAGAGAACATCACACATACGCAGCGTTCACCCGCAGGCAACAGCTTGTCATTTCCATTGCTGGTCCTTCTGCTCCCGCTGCTCCTGCTGCTGTCGTCCATCTGCGAATACACCTTTTGTGTGTGTGTATTTTGGCTTGCCGGCAAAAATGAAAATATGTATTTCCGCTCAACCGCAGTTCTCCTCTCTTTTTCACTCTTTTCTCTGAGCGAATTTTAACTTTCTACTTCAGTTTTTTTGTTGCTTTTTTTCATATGTTTATTTGACGCAATTAGTTGGGCTTGTCAAGCGTGTGTGTGTGAGTGGGGGGGGGAGGAGGGCTTGCTGCTGTGACTGAGACACTTGTATTTAGTGGGCCTAATCGAATTAGAATTTAAGGCGCCGCCGCCGCCGCTGGTTGCTGCTGATGTCATCAGGCGCCTATTTGTAGAAACCATCATATAGGTTCGGTCACCTGATCCATCCGCCTTTAGTGCCATTTGCGCACGTCATCTACTCTACCACCCTCCCCCCTTGTGCCACACTAACGAACGCGTCCTATATATATAAATATTTTAGTACAAAACACTTTCTGGGTCAGTAGCAGCGGCCATAGAAATGTCAGCCTGCCTGCCCCTCTGCCCGTCTGAAGACACGCCCATTTTACCAAAAACCCAAGGGAAAAAAAAGGAAAAAATAAAACTTGGCCAAGTTCAATAACCGAATAGAATAAAGGACACACCACTATGAATGGTTTGCAGCTAGTTTTGTGCGTTTGGCACTTTATTGAATTATTTGGCAATCAATATTAATAAAAGGAATATTCTTATTTATCCTTATTGGCCCTTTCCTGCCTGTCTGCGACGCGCCGTCTTCAAAAATCAATAACGCATTAGTTTCTGCGCTGTCAGCTTCGCTGTCTCGATTTGTTTTTGATTAAAACACACACACACACACACACACACACATACAGCCATGCACACCCTCAGCTCAGCAGAAGCAAATCTGTCCAAATTTTGAGTCGCCCGCTTAGAGAACAGGACATTTGAAAATTACCCTGTGGCGCCCTAAGATTTTTGTGGGATATTTTTGATGTTCATTCGTTTTGTTTTGTAATTTATTTGGCACTCTCGTGCAGGCTCGTGTGCACTGCGCAGCTGCATTGGAAGCAGGTGCCGACAGTTGACAGCAGCCTCAGATTCAGCCTCAGCAGCAGCAGAAGTAGGCATTAAAAGTGTAGCCGTTTTCAGAAATGCGTCCTTTGAGCTGTTCGGGCCCCAAAAAAATGTCATCTTTAATTTAAATTTTCAAATAAGCACTGCTTGCAGTGGTTGCGCTGCTTACAAGCGTGCTCCTCTCTTACTATGATACTGCTTTTCAACTGCTTACGTGCACTGCTTGTTGATGTGCTTCGCAGTGCTTCTCAAACCCCAATAAATACACACAGTTTTAGTAGCTTGACCGCACTTTCAGATTTATGTTTTGTTTTATTTTTCTATATGTGTTTGCTACCTGTAAAAGAGGAAATCTCAAATTACAGTTGACACAGTTGACACATCCTGTTGACATTCTTTAGCTTGCATTTAAATTTTGTAATTTTGTATATTCTGAAATATAAATTTGTATATTCTGAAATCGAAAATAACACTTCATTTCCATTATCATTTGTAATCTGCCAATATTGCTAGATCTTCCACCGTGACTACTTTTTGTTCTTTTTCTTCCCATCTGCCGGATCGTAAGCTGCAATTAGTGTATCCACAGAAAGTAGATTTAAGTTTTATGAAAAGTTGATAGTCAAAGGTTTTATGAATTTGATGCTTCTCTCCCGCTAAATGAAATATGGCTAAGCTGATAAAATAGCGCCAAGAAAACCAAGACCCATTGCACAATGAAAAGCGAGTACTTTTCCGTTGAATTCCATGTCTTTTTTTTCTTTTTTTGTACTTGTTTCGACCACTGGAAACAAATTTTGCATTTGTATTTAAGTGATTTAAATTTAGAATGCGAAATTTTCAACGCCTTCAGGTGGACATAGTTAAAGAAAATTTAGCTGATAATATATAAATGCAGTTCATATCGGCAGAGAAGCATTAAATTCTTAATTTATGTTGGAAGCGCTGAAAATTCGCAACATCTTCAATTTTATACTTACTCGGTCCATTAACATCTCCCTGCATTGCTTCTACTAGCCCCGGTGGATTCTCATATTTTTGATTAATCACCAGGAACTGTAAATATATACAATTATATATACATATATAAAGAGTTTGATATTTAACAAGATCTGCTAATGCTTACCTTTCGTTGTGGAACCTTGTATCCTGGCCGAGTCTCAACAAAATCACAGGCTGCCGTGTTCTTCGTGTAGTAAACATCATCGCGAGTCACCGCCAAGCGTATTGTTGCCAGAATATCTAAAGTAAAACCGATTCCACAAATAATGATAACTGGCACAGCCTGAAAATGAGATAATATATTTTTTATACCAATATTAAAAAATTAATACAGAACGGTATAAAATATAATTTGGATTCAGCCAAATCAATTAAATGTTTTTATATTTTAATTGCTTTAAAATATTCGTAATAGTAGTAATAGAAGCATTTTTTTCATCGCTAGCAGTTATTTTGAACAAGTGTTTCGCACTTTAAAGTACCACTTGAAACCCTCTTTCAAGAGCTGCCCACTTAGGAAATCTTTAGTTGATGTAATTAACACATGCGCTTAACAACACTGCGACATACTTTGCAACACTACGTCGCCTTTGCAAGCCAAATCCTGTATTGCTACCGGACAACCCTCTGCTGTGCCTGAAACACGGCAACCCCAGGCACATCAATACATGTTCATGTGTGTCCGTGTGTGTGAGTTGGCATATGTGACAGCTGTCTTTGCTTAGTTTGCTGCTCCTCTCTTTCTCTTTTTCTGTGTGTGCCGCTGCGCACGCTCATTCGTTGAAAATTAATTTTTTATTTTATCTGGTGAGCTCTTTTGCACACATCCTGCAGCGACGCATTCCGAATTCAACAGTCGAGCCGCGCAGAGTAAGAAGTGAACAAACGCTTGTCAAATATATTTCGTGAATATTATACTAAATTGCTATTTTTGCAGTCATTAAATTGTTTGGCGTATTCCGTGCTGTGCAGACATTTGCATTAATTTATGTGCTTCTTAAACACAAATAATCAAAACAAACAACTAAGCCCTATTGCCATTGGCAACAAAAACAAGTCGCGCAACGAGACAAGAAGTTAGAAAAACCTAACAAAAAAAATACACAAAACGTCAAAACGAAAAACATTAAATTGAGGCTAATTAAAAAAAAACGTCGCTTGAAAATAAAATTTTAAATAAAAATAAAAACTTTAACAAGGCCTTCAAAATTCAGCTAAAACAGGAAATGCACGCGCTTAAGGAGGGCGCCACAATGTTGCAATCGCAATCGCAGCCGCCGCACGAGGATTTAGTACTAAGCGCCGCTGATAAATATTTTTTTAATGCCCATCACAGCAATCCGATTGATAATGCTGCCGCTGCCGCAGCCGCCGCTGGTCTAATTGATCCCCATCACAATCGTGAGCTGCACAACGCACTCGTCGCCTCCATAGCCAACAGCAATGTGGCGGCCATTAACGGTACATTGACCACAGCGGCGGTGCTAAAAAGTGCCGCAGCTGCTCAGGCACAGGCACAAGCTCAGGCTCAGGTGCAGCAACAGCAGCAGCAGCAGACACAACAGCAAACTGCTGCCGGACAAACTCCCCCAACAGCAGCTGTACAGCAGGATCAAGACCAACAGCAGCAGCAGCAACAACAACAACAGCAGCAAGCAGCACAACAACAACAGGCAGCCGCACAGCAAGCTGCTTTGGCGCTGCTCAAGGTGGAGAATGTGAATGCTGTCGCTCAGAATGGAAACGCTGCCAATTTGAGCATTAAAAGCAGCTCGTCGGGACGCTCGACGCCCAGCAACAGTGGCGGCAGTATGTCAGACCCGGCACCGGGCAAACTCTTTGTTGGCGGTCTCAGCTGGCAGACATCGTCGGAGAAGCTTAAGGAATACTTCAATATGTTTGGCACCGTCACCGATGTGCTCATTATGAAGGATCCGGTTACACAGGTAAGTCGAATGTAGTCTAGTCTATGCCTAATATTTTTGCCATCTACTACTCCTCTTGTGTTATCTCTTTTGCCATTTCCAATTTCTTCACCTTTCTCTCTATCTGTTCGTTCGGGATTATTACTACTCTTTTCTGTTGTTTGTTTGCGTTTCTCTGTTTTGGGTTTTGCTGATTTTTCAGATTTTTACAGCTACACTTGAGCACCGCTCAGATTGTGTGTTTGCTTGCTCAATCTTTCTCTCTCTATCTCTCATCACTCATTTTCTCACCTTTTTTCGGCGCAGCTGCAGCTGCCCTGCCGAATGCAGCTCTGACAACAACAGAAAAAAAACAACTACAGCAACAGACTGATAATGTGATTTACTACTGTTGTTGGCCCTCTTTTGTCTGCCTGTGCTGTGCCCCCGTCCGTCGTCCACCACTTCCTTTATTTTTGCATCTTTCACATTATTTATTGGTTTCTGTCTGGTTTAGAATTACAGTTTTCGCTACGTGCCAAACAAAAGACTTAAAGACGACCACCAGCCAACAATAAAAAAGAAAAAAAAAACGAAAAACAAGAAGTTGCCGAAAGAAATCCAGGCAACAGGGCATATTATATTATTGGTAAATCAGGTTTCAGACTTTCGCATAATTAATATATATATAATGTCATGAAGAGTAAAGGGATGGAAAATTTATATCAAGTGTACTTTTGCAATATGAGCAATATGTTATCATATAATTTTAACTATTCTGATAGCTGAGATAAGCTATTACCTCGTCTTGAGATTAGACAAATATTATTACTAATTCAAATTCTAAATAATATGCTCTCACGAGATTGTTAAATTACAGTTATGGACTTAGCTTAAAGTAGATTTGACTACTGTTTTAATTTACAATCGCGTCTTGGTATATTGATAACATATGCACATGCGCAGCGGATATTGCATTTTAAGCATGCGTATTAAACAATTTGTCCGCTTAATAAACGCACAATCAACCAACTCCAATGCATACAAACATTTACTGTTGTTGTTGTTGTTGTTGTTTCTGTCGAACAGTTGCAGAGGAAGCCGCTCGTGCTGTGCTCTTTGCTCTGTGCTCCGTTGTTGGGCTTAGGCCATTAAAAATAGCAGCTGCCGTTTACGAGTCCTGTGCGCGCAGCTGTTTGTTGGCTCCCCTCAAATGGTTTTGCTTTGGCACAGGACAATGGCAACCAACCTGGCCATACGACTGAGCCCCGAGTCCTTAGGGTAGTTTTTCGCTGCTGTGCGCAATTGCGCAATTACCGGCAAAAACAACTACAGTCGACGAAGGTAGAAGGAATTCGAACGAACTGGAAATTAAAATGGAACTGTTTTTATTCGCAAGCAACCGATCCTAACGGGGGTTGTCTCCTTGTCCTTCCACAGCAGATAGTCAGACAAACGCAAGCAAACGTTGTGCCCTTTTTATATCAACTATTTTTTTTTTGGTGACTACACACACACACAATGCACACCTTTTGTTGTGCTCCAAGAAACAACGAAGCCAACACAAGAAAAACAAAAAAAAAAACGACAAAAAACTGGTTTACCAACTGCTGCGCCACTCGCACACCTCTATGAGGAGTGTATGTGTGTGTGTGTGTATGCTAGTGGTGTTGTTGTGTTCTGCTCTATGGGTGAAGAACATCCCAGTACAACTAGTTTTAAGCATAGGATCCACAGTCTTAGCTATGTAGTTGAATTACAAAAAAAAAAATATATATATATAACACAAAATGGAACAATTTTATGTATGCAATACTAAATATAATTCATATGAACAAAAGAAAAAAATATATATATATATTTATATATAAAAGTGACTAAATGCGGAGAACCAACAACTGGCGCCATAACAAATTGGAACTGGCAATGGGAACATGGACGCGTGCGCAGTACCAGCTGTTGTCGCAGGATCCAAAGGAATTGAAGATATAATCTCGTGATGAAAGTCTTAGGTACATGTCAAATAAATAAAAGAACGCCAAAAAATAAAAAAACCTATTTAATTGTATAAAAACACGTTTAGCGTAAATAATCAGCTGGCGCATCGTAATTTCTATCTCGTAACTCTCGTAAAACTCTGAGCAAAACTAAATATTAAAACATAATTATCGTATAATCGTAATCTAATTGAATGTACTCGTACTCCTACTCGTACTCGTACTCGTATTGTGTACTTGATTATCTTAGAGTTTCTTACCCAAAAACAGCAAACAAATCCTAAACGCATTCTTATAAAGACTTACTACTCACAATTTATACATATTTTATATATATTTTCGATAGGCAAAAAAAAAAAAAAACCGAATTAAAAAGTGTCGCCTTAACACTAAGTACGAGTAACTTTTAACTATATAACTAGAGAAAATATTTATAGAACAAATTTGAAGCAAATCTGTTTTACGAACCCTTAACTTACGTACCCAAAAAGAAATAAGAAACCAATTACGAAAATCCCCCCTAGCAGTAAGCTGTGATTTTGTTTCTTATCATAAAAATAAAAATAAATAAATATAATAAATATAGCATTAGCATAGCATTTATACCACGTATTCTGGAATATCTCCTTAAGTTAATATTTTATTGTTTGTTTTTAGTTATTGCTTTATTATTTTCTTGGCATATATCTGTTTAACAACATATTTACATATTTTATTTCCGGCGTTAGTTCTGTAGTTAATTAAAATCCTACTATCCACATACAAAAATATATACCGAGTATATCTATTATTTAGTTTTTTTTTTTATTGTTAGATTTTGTTGTACGATTTCTTTAAAGCGCAGCTACAACAAATGAAAAATTAATTGAATAAATTTAGTTAGTCAACTTGTAAAGATAGTGGGATCATTAATTTTAATCATAGAAATATTATGGTTTATGATTCAAAGTTTTAATATCGCCCCAGAGTTTTCAATCCCTAGGTCTCTTTCTGGTATACCTGCATAGATAAATGTTTTTCCCCAAATCCCCTAAAAATCTTGTCAATTATAAAGTGGTAAATAAAAAATCTTATAAATATGCCAACATAAAGCATTACATTTTCGATTGAGCTACATCAAAAATTATATCATCTCTGAATTATTGTATAATGCCAAACATCCTCGGCAAGTCGAGGCGAATATATCCTTGCAGATGAATTAGTATCAAATATTTATTTAAATTTTAAAGGTTTATGTCGTTATTTATCCTGGTTGTAGTTACATAAAATAGAAAATCGTTAGTACTAGCTTGAAAAACTATAGTATTTATAGTTTAAATATGATATAATATTCTTCAGATATGATCCAAAAGTTAACCTTCTCTGCCATTTATATATATATATAAATATATTAAATTGATTTTAGATAATGCTCTGCAAGGTTATAAAAAACAAATAACGCCATAGGCTTAAGTTATATGTTGTATTCCAAATTGTAAAAAACTGTAAACTGTAAAGAAACCTATTTTTAAGCAACTCTAAACACATCCAAACTCTCATGTTTTGTAAAGAAAATAATGTAAAGTAATTTTAATATTAAGTACATATGTTTGTTTGTAAACTAACCACCAGCAATTGTATGGGATGAGCCCAAATGCTATTCGTTAATATCCGTACTTAGGAGTATTATTACTATATATTATATAATGATTCATCACACACATAAGTATATCGATATATGTATTTGTACTGGCATAGTAACTGCGTTTGCTCCGTTTCTACACACTCTTTCTCTCTCTCTCTATTTCTCTATCTCTCTATCTCTCTCTCTATATATATATATATATTTATATATATATAACTGAATATTTATATATTACGATTTGACTATCGCATATAGACACACATATATATATATAAAATAAGCCTCATAAGTATCTTTGTGTTATCGTTAAATATTATTTAAAAGAGGTGCAAAAGCTGATGTTGATATTCAAAATATTTGTGTATATATATACCTTAGATGGGGATTATCTCTCATTGATGGACAAATTGAATAATTCTATTGATTAATCTATTTGGTATCGATCCATCGCAAAAAGTATTTAGTTAAAAGTTTTAGTTATATTAGCTGAGCATATATATTTTTTTAAACTATTTATGTGTAATTACTTCGTCAACATAAACATATTTTTTATCTTACACATCAAATGCGTAAAAAGTGGCCATATTTTTCCATAGGTATTAAATGTTGTTAGATAACTGCAATGGGTATTTGTGATTATAAATAGTACTCAAAAGTATTCATTGCATATATATATCTAATAAACAAAGTACACACAAATTGGACAATTAATCTAAAAAAAAAAATACTTTTGATTTTGTTAAATAATAATAATATTTGGTGACATCAATTTTTTGAGCTGTTGATGGATTGATTCTTACTTTGTTGAACTTTTGCTAACGTTTCGTAGGAACATTTACAAATTATATTAACTTGCAATTAGCTGATCACTTTGCAAACTTAGATCTAAATAAACCTTATATATATATATATTATTACTATTAAAATATACGTATTTGTAAAAGATGCCTCTAACCTTTAAGATTTTGCGAATACTAACTTAACTAAACTTTGTCTCTGTTTTGTCTTCCGTCTCTCTCTTTCTCCCGCGCGCGTTCGCTTTTTCTCTCTATCTTTCTCTCTCACTCCGACAATGATGTCACAACTTGCAGCGCAGTCGCGGCTTTGGCTTCATCACATTCCAAGAACCCTGCACCGTGGACAAGGTCCTCAAAGTGCCCATTCACACGCTCGATGGCAAGAAGATCGATCCGAAGCATGCCACGCCCAAGAATCGCCCACGTCAGGCCAATAAGACCAAAAAGATATTTGTTGGCGGCGTCTCGCAGGACACCTCCGCCGAGGAGGTGAAAGCCTATTTCAGTCAATTTGGCGCCGTCGAGGAAACCGTTATGCTGATGGACCAGCAGACGAAACGCCATCGCGGCTTTGGTTTCGTCACCTTCGAGAACGAGGATGTGGTGGATCGCGTCTGCGAGATTCACTTCCACACCATCAAGAACAAGAAGGTCGAGTGCAAGAAGGCACAACCCAAAGAGGCCGTCACACCCGCTGCCCAGCTGCTCCAGAAGCGCATCATGCTGGGCACCCTCGGCGTACAGCTGCCGACGGCACCAGGTCAACTGATTGGAGCACGCGGTGGCGGAGTCACTGCCATGAATCCGCTGGCCATGCTGCAGACACCCACACAGCTGCTGCAGTCGCCAGCGGCCGCAGCTGCCGCACAGCAGGCGGCACTCATATCACAGAATCCATTTCAAGTACAAAACGCTGCCGCTGCTGCCACAATGGCCGCCAATCAGAGCAACTTCAGCAAGCTGCTCGCCTCATATCCGCAGACAGCGCTGCACAGCGTCAGGTGAGCAAAGCCAAATTCGCAACGGGAAAAACAACATTTGCGACATTTGCGGGGAATTCAAATTACAATTTAAATTGAATGCTAAAAATATATATAATTATAAATAAATATAATTATATATATTTTTAATATATATATTAAACACTTGACTCATTTTGGTGTCTCCTTTTAGATATGCCCCATATACTATACCCGCCAGCGCTGCCACTGCCAATGCCGCATTGATGCAGGCGCATCAGTCGGCACAGAATGCGGCCGCTGTGGCCGCCCATCAGCAACAGCAGTCGCATAATGCGGCACACGCTCACGCCGCTGCCGCCGCGGGACTGCAGCACTCACATCATCAGCAGCAGCAGCATCAGCATCAGCAGCATCAACAGCATCACAATGCCGCAGCCGCTGTTGCAGCCGCTGCCTCCAATTCGGCAGCTGCCTCCCAGGCGCACTCAGCCGCCGCCGCAGCTGCGCTCTCTGCCAATGCGGCGAACGGTGCGGGCGCCAATGCACATTCCCTGGCGGCTGCCCAACAGGCAGCACTTGTCGCTGGCAATCCCCTAAATGCGGCCGCTGCGGCTGCAGCAGCAGCCGGATTGCCATCAGCTGCATATCAAAACTATGCCCTGGCTAATGTGGACATGTCCAGTTTCCAGGGTGTCGACTGGAGCAGCATGTATGGCATGGGCATGTATGTCTAAGCGGTGCCACACTTCCTCCTCCCCATCTCTCTGCCCTACCCCAACTCTAATTGTACTTCTATCTACTCCCCTCTCGCTATCCATCTTTATCTTTGTAATTTGCATCCATATAGATCATACAAACCACACAACAAAACACACACAAAAAACACAAAATTGACTCAACGAAATTTGTTTTACCCAATGGGTTAACTTAGTTCACACACACACACAACAACACACATACATATACACATGATATGAGTGCATATTAAGTATTATATTTAAGGCTCTCCCCACCACCCGCTAGCCCCACACGCGTTAAATAATACTACCAACAAGAAATGATAAGCAATATAAGAAACAACAACAACATAAAGAGCAGCCGGCGAGGCAACGCATGCAAAAAGAAAACAAAACAAAAAAAAAACAAAAATCATATAAATTTACTGAACAAAATATAAATTAAACCAAAAAACAAAAATTAATGAAAAAAAAACTAAAAAGAGAAACGAAAAAAAAAACAATTTAAAAAACCACCGATTGTGATTGCGTTTAATTGTAGCAGTTTATATAATTTTTAGTGCATAATAATTATAATAATATACCTAATGCATAAAAAAACCTATTATATAACATAAAAACATATTTATAAAAAGCATAACAAAATTAAAAGCTCATTGAACAAAGAACAAAAAATAAGCACGGCAAAAGCGAGAAAAGGAAAAGAACTAAAAACCATTTTGCTCAAGCCTCTCGTATTATAATAATAATAATAAAAATAATATATAAATATGTATAATAATCATTTAAAAAACCCCCACAAAACAAAATAAAACAAAAATTTAACTATAAACATAATGAATATTAAAAAACAGAGAAAAAAAAGCGGAAGAAAGAGAAAAATCTTAAAAACAAATCATTTAGTTATTTAATTTTTTTGAGCTCGAATTTAATTCACCCAGCATAGCAGTTAAACAGACACAGAGACAAGAGACCCAAACAAACACATCACACATACTATCACACACTATCTTCACACACACACACACACACACTTGTGCAACCTAAACTCTCTTCTTTGTGCTTTATAATAAAACTGGCAACTGTTAAATAGAGCTGCTGTATTTTTCCTTAATTTTACTGTACTTTGTGAACTTAACAGAAACTCCACCTCTCCCCCCTCATCATGTATTGTATTTTATCATTGCGATCCACATATAATTATATTATATATATATATATATTAAGCGCCGAAATAATCTTAGTCGCTTTGTTGTCTTTTATCAGACATATTGTTTCAAGATCCTAAGCATCGTACCAAGCCTGATTTGAAGCTGAAAAAGAATAATTTCCATTTTTTTGTTTCAGGCTTAACACTGTGCACTAAATTTTGTTTTTAATATCATTTTGTGACGCCAGCAAGTAATTCTACTCTTTATTAAAATATTTCATTTATTTGTAACTTGCTTAAACTTTATATATTTTTTTTAGGTATTTTTTCCACACATGCGTTTAGCTTAACACTCAGTTAATAGTTTAACTTGTAGTTATGGCATTAATGAACACACACTCACATACAGACACACACACACATACACAATTCCCCCTCTACCCTCTCTTAGATTTAGTTATAATTTGTAATTGTTTAGCTGTAGCATTTGCATTTGAGTTTTACATAACAAAACAAAATACATACACTACACTACATAATACATACTACATACTACACTGAACTACACTAAATACACTTGAAAATAAAATGATACAAAATAATACATAGAAATAAAAACAAGAGAAGAAGAAGAAGCAGCCAGAGCGCCGTTGTATACTCTATAAACATTTGAATCGCTTGCATGTTTAAACTTTAATTTAATTAATTAATTTACTTAGTTATCATTTGAAAGTAATCATTTGCGTATGTATATATAGATAATATGTATGTGTACACACACAACAATTATAAAAACAAAACAAAAAACAATTTGAAGTAATTTTTGTGTTTAATAAAACTGGTTTACAAAAACAAAAATGTTGCTAATGAATCGAGCAAAAAAAAAAATATTTTAATTTGTGTTTTTTTTATTATCATTTACTCGACCCGTATTTATTTAGTTTATTCATTTATAAATTTATATATATTTATATTTATATTTATATTGTTTATGAATATAATTTTTAAATTGTATTACTTATTTTGTTGTACTTTCGTAAACGTTGTGCTCTTCTCCTCTACTCCACCTCTACTTATCATCAACAATTGTGTAACTGTTGTTTGTCGCATTTGCCACCAGGTGACGATTGTTTTGTGTTCTTGTTTCTTAGTACTTGTTTGTAATTGTATTTGTGTCTGGTTGCATTTTGGAGGTGAGTATGTATGTTCTATGTATACCTGGGTACATCTAGTTCTCTCTCTCTTTAAGATGTTTGTACAGCCAACTGCATATCAAAAACTCTTCCCCATCCCCCCATACACAAAAAAGAAAAGAAAATAAAATAATACAAATTAATTTCGTCTCATATATATTTCGCATACCAAAGATATTTATATACATCATGCAAGATTATAACACATATTGCTGGGCTGAACTTTAGATGCGTAATGTTCAATATTTCTATTTAGCTAAAAAAAAAACACATACAAATATACAAAAACTAATTTAGTAATTTATTCCCTTAATTTATTTATTTGTTAATTATGCTTAAGAACTTTAACACACATTCCACAAAGATATTCGGTGCCATTCAAAACAAGTACTTATAAATATTATTTCACAATATCCTCCCATACAAACAAAAAAAAAAAACACCATAATTTATCGCTTAGATCTCAGAATTTTATATATATACAGCATAAGTTTGAATTTAGTCCCGATAATTTGTATGCTTTTTTCATAGCCTACATTTTGTTAATCTACCATCGTATTATTTTACGCAAAAGTCATTGTTAAATATATATAAATTTATCTAAATATACGTAATATATACCAATTTTTTTATATTTAATTTGAATAAATATTTGATATTTTTATGATTCCATTTCTCATTTTGACGCAAGAAGTCAAAAAATATGCTTTTTATTACTTGCACTCCACTCGAACTCGTAGTCAAAAATTTTGGAAACGTTTTCAACTGTTGATTTGTTTTCTAGATTTTTATACAGTTATCGAGTTGTATGCTCCCAAAATATTTTCAATTTTCTACTTTGTACTTAATTTCTTTTTTAACATCTTATTCAAAGTGATAAAAGTCGCCAAAAATATAAAATTAGTTTTGTATTTGGTAAACCGTTGCAACAGTCTGAAAACTCAATTTGAACAAAGTAAAAAAAAATATAAAAAATTCAAATTTGTGTAATGAAATGTTTTGATACCCTTAAAAAAGAATACTATGTAATCCCAAGTAGTAGCTTGCGAATTTTGATATATATACTTAGTAACAGAACATATATAGCGCTCTTTATATATATCGGTAAATATATACATATAATTTTTGATAAGAAATAAAAACAACTATAGATATCTAATTGAATTGTTCAGTTTTTCGATTATATATTATCTCTTATTAATTTTGTGGTAGCGACATTTTTAAAAAAAAAAAACTCATTACTAATACGACAAACAAAACAAAACCAACAATATCGTCGATTATACGACCAAATTTGCTGTAATATAAAACCATTATAACCAGCCACACACACAGACACACACACACATACAATATGAATAATTAGTTGTGTTCTTTTCGTACTTGTAGGTTAAACTTATATAGTACTACATACATATTTAAAAAGCATGATGGAACATGTTCAAGTAGTCAATTGCATACAATTCTATATACATACAAACTATACTCTATATACAACAACAAGTTTAAGAGAATGCAATAATCTCAAATTGCAATCCATATCATCTTCTCACAGTATACTACTACAAAAAAACTAAACAAACTCCCCCATTATATAGCATTATATATACATACATGCATACATCATATGACAATAAGATCAACTGTGTTTCAGCATTCAAGTGTCAGTATTCGTAAACCAAATTACCTAAAACAAAAACCAAGAAAATAAAACACAAAAAAAGGAACTCTTTACGATAGTCAATGTCAGACTTGGCAATCGATAGCTATTGTAATCTATATATATATATACTATATAGGTATATTGTCTAGTTGGATAACGTTGATGTTCTCTCATTTACTCGGTATACAACAACAAATACAAAATGAAGCAAATATACATAAAACATATAGAACTAAAGTCAAGTGACAACTTTATAGATATTTACATGCATACAGCGATATTTAGCAAGACCGTGATATATTCAATTAGAGAAACAAAAAAAAAACAACAAAAGAAAAAGAAAAAAAAACAACAAAAAAACACATACCTTTAAATATATTATATGTATATATCTATCTATTATATATGTAAGACAGCGTCTCAAAATGTGGCAAAATACTTACTAAGAAGTATGTAGAAGTAACAAAAAACACAAAAAAAAAAACATTTCATAACCCGAGGGTGCATCATGAACTGTTGTTGTGAAGCTACAAAACGCATATCACTTTGAAAGATTGACGACACCAGTAAATTTTTTGGACGAAAAATCATTCGTATTAAATTGAAAAGTGTCTTGTTCTTTGAGCAAATATTTCTCGATCGTTTCACAAAATAGATACCCAAAGTCAAACGATTTTTGATATGCTTTTGAGAAGATTACGGTTAAAAAAAAAACAAGCGTAGTTGATTTGAGTGACTAATGAGGACCAACAGATTTTAGCCAAATTTGATCAGAAATTCGGTGATTTACATTTAAAATATACCCAAAGTGAAACATTTAATTATGACTCTCTTAACTCTAGATTTTAGTTAACAATTTGTTTTTTTTTTAATGCTTCTTGCGTATTATTTTTGGCCTTTTCATTATGATTTTGTGAATTTTATACACACACACACACACACATGCAGACGTACACAGAAATACTCTTAACAAGCTAGTCAATTTATGTGCATAGCCACAAATGAATACTCTATCTACTCAAGCAACCATAAGTATAAACAAAACAAAACAAAAAAAACCCTTAAACCAAAATTTACCAAACTTTAAAAAAAAAACGTAAACAATAAAGAATAAAAGCAATTATTTTCTTCGGAAAATATAAAATCTACAATTAAACAATTATTAAATATACAACTTATATAAAAACCTTCAAAATGCTACAACAAAAATAATTTAATTTATGATAATGCAAAAATGGTATAAGAAAAAATTTAGGTTTAAGCTTAAAATTTAAGTAAACAAAACAAAACGTGTTGGATTATTTAAAAGCAATGCAGATGAGTAAATAATTTCTTATATACAGTTTACAAACAAAATGTATGTACAACAAATTATATTTATTTATTAATTGCTAAATATTAAAATTATATATTATATTTAAAGCTCGAAATAAAACGCTTCTTATGCTTATTTCACAAAGTAACACGAAATCAAAGACAAAAAGCGAATAAATAATAATTTATATGATATAAAAGAAAAACGTAAATTATAACTACTTTAAGTGTTAAGCGAAATCAATATACCTAAAAACAAAAAACAAATTAATTATATAAACAAAATGTATATTTAAAAAAGAAGAAGGAAAAACATTTTCTTAAATAACAACAAAAAGGAACATAATTTTTAACAGCTCGTCACATATCAATTATAATGAGCTATATTTTGGCATGTATAAGAACATACTTAAAGGTCTATAACTTATATATATATGAAACGTAACGAACGAATTCAACATCAAGTTCAATTTTATGATGAATTTTACTAAAAAAAAAACAGCAGAGGATTTCTTTTAACGTGGAAGCTGCTTAGCCAGCAAACCCAAACTATTAAAGAGGTGAGTAAAGCCACAAATATTCTTCTTAGCTTGGTTAACAAAAAAAACCATATTGAAAAACTTAACTTAGACTTGTCTTCCAGCAACTAATTGACATGACATCAAGAAAAAAGAACTTAAAAATGCAACAAAAAAAAAAACTATAATTCATTAAAACTTTGATTAAAAAAAAAGCTTCAGTTGTGGAACCATCAGTTTTTCACTACCCATATATACAATTATAGTTTATATGTTATACATATATAAATATATATATATAAAGATGTGTATTTCGTAACTATTTTGGCTTTACTTCTAATGCTCGGAATCTATATATTGATGAAAAGTAAAGTATGTCAGGCTCATAGAGCAAAGTACAGCTGATGGTAGATATTTATTAATTTGGAAAACTTGTTAGACGTAATGATCAGTACAACTTTTGCAACGAGGAATTTTAAATGAACTAAAACAAAAAAGAAAGAAAATTTAAAGCGTGTTGGATTAAGATTTGTTAACTAAATCACAATTTGAACTCATTATAAACATCCTTTGTACCCATAGTTTGCCCATAGTTTATGTACAATACTATTTATTTTTGGTATGTAATTAGTTTTGCGACCTCTGATTAATGAAATGAAAAAGAAACAGAAAAAATATCTTCTAACTGTTGTAAATTTGTTTCTGAAAAAGAACTTAATACTAATAAACGATAAGCAAGTGCATTATATTGAAAGAAAACCAAAAAAAAAAAAAAAGTAAAAAGCAAATGATGATAACTATATAAAAGTGGTAAAGAATTAAAGTTCTAGTGCTAAGTTGTCACGTATATCTTATAGGCCATAAGCAAAAACCCAATATAAAAAACCAGTTGAATTGAATTAGTTTGTACCAAGGCATATAGACGTATATGGTATATGCTCTTATATATTGGAAACACGTACATATGAATACACACATATGTATTTAATGTAACAATTTGCAGCCAACTTATATTAAATTTGGTAATGTTTAAACAATTTTTATTATTATTATTATTTATTTAGTATATAGCGTGTAACAGGATTAATGATCGATTTATATACAACAATGAACAAAAAATCCTGTCGCTCTGTATTATCTCGCTCTATATTTGTAGCGAATGTTTAGACAACCCAATATATAACTCTTTCTATATACAAAATGAAATGTAAACTCTGTATTTACTCTTAGCTACAACAAAAAACGAAAAACCCCTCAAAATGCTGAACAACAATTTTCTCAACATTTAAAAAGCGAAATAAATGAAAATGTGAAAGCAAAAAACTGAAATTTCAAAAATAAACAAAATTTGCATTTGATCAAAAAAACAGAAAAAAAAACCGGAAAATTAAAAGTAATTAAAGTAATGTAATTTGTCGTAATTATTTTGCACGCATTTTTTGCTGTACAATGCACACAATTAATTAATGTATCAATATATTATAAATATTATCTATATAAAAACCAAACTCAAGAAGTGCGTAGTACATAAGTTTAGTAATAACTGCATAATAATAATAATAATAATATAATAGTTACTCAATTAGTTGATAGTTGAATTAGAAACCACCGTCATATTAGACTTTGTATAATACAGTGTACTATCCGTATAATGTACGCTAATTTCTCGTCATGTATTGTACTTCAAATGATTGCCACATCCAATCTCAACATACATCTAATAACTTATTTTCCTATTTATTTATTTTTTTTGTAGCACAACATGTATCTTGGTAATATTTGGTTTAGTTTTCCTCTCTTTCGGCTCTGCGATTAACATTTCTAAACTTAACACGCTTTATAGTATTTTATTTATTTTACTTCTTTTTACGTACAACTTGTAATTTTTGTTAAGAATTATTTTGATTTGTATATGTAACACTTAGCACAGTTAACACTATTTACATTATCACAGCAAAGTGCATGTCGCCAGCCAAAATGGTTCAAAAATATTATTATAAAATTAATTTGAATTTGGAGTTTATTTTGGAAGATATCTAACTGAAACGCGAAGCAATCTATTGCAAAATATTTCATTCTATATGGAACAGATATGTAAGCAACTATTTATGTGGACAATACACATTTTGGAGTGCATATGCTCCAGATGAAAGTCAAGTTCATCTCAAACCAAAAAACCAAAATAATTAAGCAACATAAATGCTTACAAAAATAGTAGTATATAACTTTGATACTGAGAAACACTTTAAAAAAAAAATTATATGCGGCATACGCATAATACATACACACACATATACCCATATACACATACAAACATATATATATATATATTTTAAAAGTCGAGATGTATGCATATAAAGCAAATACCCAAACTGAAGATAACACTAGTTCTTAAGTGCAGTGTTGGATAATGAACCAATTAAATGCTAACGTGCGAAAATGATCACAATTATATTGGTATATATACATATACATTATATATATATATATATATATACATATATATATATATATATAATACACATATGTATATATATTACATAATATATGTATAGAGCATATGGCATACAAATTTTTGTGTGTGTGTAGTTAATTTGAAAAATAACAACAAAAAACCAAAATGCGTAGAATTTGTGTTGCAAGTTGTACTTAAAAATCAAATATAATTAATATTTATATTCTATTTATATTGTGCAGTAAAAAAATAGAGACAACTGTTATATAATAATTACTGAATATTAAGTACAGAAGTTCTTTAAATGCTGTTTCTAAAGTTGTTTAACTTTTAGCTTCTTATGCAATAAACATACATACATGCATATATTAAATTATTATCAAATATATATATAACTTATATACTTAGCTATAGTGTTGATTAGCGCCTAAATAGTATACACACACACACACACATGAAATACACATAAGTTGGTATTTAGTTTAGTTGCAAACAAAAAACACAATAACCCAAATACTCATCTAATTGTCGCTGCGTAACAGTTAATATATAAATAAATAATATTCTGTATATATATATATGTATACATATATATATATATACATATACATACATATATATAACTCAATAAATGTTTCACATAAAATATACATATTTATACATATATTATTGTAGTCTTATCAAAGTATTTTCTTACATGCATTTGCTCCAATACACAATATAACGTATCAGCTAGTAAATTTTTTATAATTTTCTATCGAATTTCGTACTTGTATCTGTAAATTACGCATAAATAGTTTTGTATAGAGAAACAGTAATACGTATATAATTTAATTTCTTAGTAAACAAAAACAAAAATCACACATTAGCAAGACCTCTTTTTCTAGCACACGTAATACTTTTTAATAATACTCGTGTCTAAATGTGTAAATTATATATTTGTTTTTTTTTTAGATAAGCGCTTTGAAATGTTACTTAGAACTCGGTTTATAGGCGTAGATATCGATGCGATATATAGAAACCCATATAGAACGTGTAAACCACACATATTTCCAAAAGAATTAGACTGTACATTGCTTATCTTAACTTTTAACCATTTAAAGGGAAATTTTGGGTAAAAGTGGTATAATTTCTAGGCTATCAATAGATTTCCAATTATCAATTCTCGGACTTACCCCCCAGTCATGCTTAAGAGCGTTGCACGAAAACACAGGACTTGGTTTCTCCAGCCATGGTACCGAAGGTTCTATAAAAAGTCCATTCGTTAATCGAATTCCAAAATAATTCCAATATATTCTATAATTGTAGCACAACTTACCGGCAAATACACTGCCATGCCTCACCGTTCCGGTTTTATTTAAATTTGCCTATACATTAAATTCGTATGTTAAAACATATTAAACGTATTCCTTCTAATAAATGTTTTACCTTTGGAATTAATTTGAAAAGTCCACGAATTTGATAACCTGCATTCAATAAGCGATGCGCCATTCTTTCAATCCAACAACAATAATTTAATTGCCTATCTGCAAATTACTTTAAATTTGTATAAAAAATAAACGTCTGACTTCTGAACAATAACTGATGTGAATACATATATCTGAAAAGTCTTAGTTTCGAAAGTTTTATACACAGGTTGCTATTTGTGTTCAAAATCTTTGAACATTGAAAAAATGAAATTATTTAGTTTTTGATATTAGTCCTATGTTGAATAGAAAGAATAGAATAATTATTGTCATAAGTGGGAGAATTCTTTGATTCCTATTTATAAATACATACTCATTCATATTTATTGACTTAAACACTATATTTTCATATTCATCGTTAACTTTTATTAAATATTCTTTTATTTGGACAAAAATTAAGTATAATCAGGTATTAGAAGAACATTTAAAAAAAACGGCGCAGATCTGCTCAGATCCTAGAGATTCCAAAGCTTTTGCTTTTCACAACACAGGAAATACGACAGAGAAAAAGATGTGCGGATAACTGGGCCTTATGGGTCTATATGAAAAGGAGCTCTCAATTCATTTGTAAGATTTATGAATTATGTTAATCACGGCGGTCTTCAATGAGAATTTCAAGTGTAAATGAAGGATGAAGGATGAACTGAAGTCCGAAAGAATATAATAAACATAATAAATATAATTTTTATTTATAGAATACAGAATTGAAAAACAAGATGCGAAAAAAGTTATATGACAAATAAAAAACTTTTACTAAATTCGAAAAAAGTAATTGAAATTGTTTTTATTGGGTTAAATGTACAGTCAATTTAATTGAAAACTTTTCATTGAAATTATAATAATTAATTGTGATCACCGAAAGTGCAAGGACGATTTAGATTATAGCCCTGTTAATTTGAATTGTATTACACAGAACTCATCAGGATCCGCTAGGAGTTATTTCTGTTTGGAAATATGTCATTTTATTAAATATGCTTAATTCGCATTTACATTTTTTTTTGTTAAATCATCGAATTCCTATCTATAGTTAAATAATTGCGAGTACACAATCTGTTTCATTTTAAAATCCGATGGCCAATCTATTTATAGCTTAAAGACGATTGTCCTGGACAAATCGCTGTTGTTGTTTAAAGGACGTAGTGCGATGGAATCTCATTATGAACATGCACTTAAATTATTTTGATTTAGATGAATCCCAATTGCTGCAGGAAAAAAAACAGATTACATGTTGTAGTACACTCAACAATTTAAATTTATTTAAAAATAAATTAAATTTTTATAAAATTCTTATACAATATTATATTTATAGAGAACGCGCGTGGCATGCGACATGTTTGTGTTGCTACACTCCAAATTTCTGCCATTCTGCATCCTGTCCTCCTGCTATAGTAAGTGTGATTGAATCTTTAGTTTCATTTGACCACCAGAATTTCGTCGCGCTAAGCTGACGCCTGGTGCTCACTGAGGAAATAGCTGATCTTGCTTATCTGGGCAGCGAGCATATTTCGCAGGAGGTCAGTTCGCCGCGATTAATGAATGTGCAGTGATTGCAAGTCCAGGTGTTTGCATCCAGATCCATTGGTTCAGAACCCGCAGCGCCAGAGCTACTCGCTCCACCACTCGGATAGCTAGTGGTGCCACTGCAAAAGGAAATTGTTAGTACAAAATACAAGAGAGGAATTGTTGTTATCTATGCTCGTAGCTTACCCGCTGCCACTTGAGCTGGCCTGGACAAGGGATTCGAGAAGTTTCCAGACTTCTTCGCCTTTGAAAACGGCCGCCTTATTGGGATTCCTTGAGCGCACCGCCTCAAGCAGCGGACCCATGTGCTGGCGCAGCGGCAGCATGTCCATTTTGTACAAATAAACGAGCAAATGAAAGTCAGAGATGGCTTCGAGAAACTCCTCATCAGCCCAAGCCGAAAGATAACTGCTCAACGCGTTGAAGTCCTGCAGATGGCCATCAATATAGCGATTCTCAATGGGGAATGCCTGGCGCTTATCATACTCTGTGAAAGTGTATTGCGGCTGCAGCGGCGTGGAGGCGGGCACATCCACCAGCAGATACTCCACGGGCAGTGGACGAGCCAAACGCTGCACCTCGTTTCCATATTGATCCTTTTCCTGCAAATGCAAAACAATAAATACAAGAAGATTATAAAATAAAATAAAAGTTGCACCTAATAAATGGCATTTAAATTATTTTGATATATGGGAGCTTTTTGCTCAACGTGTTACTTCGCTGACCCAGTGACCCACAAGCCAAAAGTTCCGGCTGGGGCCGCCGCTCAGGAAGCTTTCGCAACCTGTTTGCTTGGCCCAGAAACTAGCAAGGCGACAAGACAACAATGCTAACCACCAGGTACTCAAGACAGCCACAACTCACCCAGTGCAAAAACAGCAGAAGTTTGCAGCGCTCGATTTCAGGGTTATCATATCGCAACGCGAGCGCCATTAATAATCGCCTGACAACACGAGCACACACACATACCGACACACACACACATGCAGACCTGACCTGACCTCAAACTCTTACTGCATGTGAGTCGTTGCAAATTGTATCAGATTCAACAGCTTAAACACAGACACGCACAGAAACATAGAGAGAGAGAGTGACGCTGCAAGAGCAACAGAGTGTGAGAGAGAGAGAAAGAGGGCTTGCTCAATCGTCAAGAGCGACATTCAAATATAAGCGCACTCTTTATTTTGCATTTAAGTGCAAGCTGACCACATCCTGTAAATACCAGAAAAAAAATATACAATTTATGTGCTGATGTCACAAATAAGTTTGAAAGTTTTAGATTAAAAATGTTTTAATGCTAATTGTTTTAAATAACGAGGAAACAATTTTAAATGCAACAAAGTTCAAATTATTTTCAAATTATTTTGGAATAAGTTAAATTTGTTTTATTTGGCATTTTTGCTTCACTAAGGAAACCGAACCCGGCTGGATTAGAGCACTTTATTATTTAGCTGCCAAATAAACAATTGGCTGAAAGATAAGTTCTAAATTTATAAGTTAATTTTATGTACTAATAATGAACAGAAATATATATGAGATTATACTATTTGGTACAATTGCACTGATAATGCGTTAGGTATTAGAATTAATTTCTTATCGAGCGCTGGAATACTTTCTATATTTTTCTCTAACATTATAGGTAATGTGTATCAGGGAATTAGATTTTCCATTTAATTGTGCCACCTATTAATATCTTATTGAGAATTGATTGACTTTCTTAAGTCTATCGCGTGCCACATTTTGAATACTTGATAAGCTTTTCAAAGGAATCCGGAAGTAATGAAATTTAATTGCTTAAATACGCAGAAAATAAAAATAGAACGACAAACATGTTCCTCGAAGGACGATGACCTAGAAATGTTGGAAAACTAGTGATGCCCTTTCCTTAATCCATTTTAAATCAAAAGACAATCGAAATTATATCAGTTTTGGCTGCTGTTACTCTTGGTTTGTATAAAAAATGTATATAAATAAAATATATAAATAAAATAAATAAATAAATTATATAAATAAAATAAATAAATAAAATATATAAATTTATAAATAAAAGTTTTTGAAAACAGGGCCAAAATGGTTATTGGTAACAACTCTTAGTTGCGCCTAAAAGATGCAAATAAAACATATGTTGCCAGTTGTATACAAAATTTACCTCGCATTCAAAATCGAATTTAAGAATAGAAATAATTTCAAAATTTGTAGAAAATTTTCAATGGATTTAGGGAATAATTCAACTTTTAAAGTACATGGAAAAAACAACTTTCGATTATAAAACTTCTTATCAGATAGCTTACAAAATCTAGATACAATGTAAAGCAAAAGTTAAGTTAAAAGTGATTGCATAATATTACCAGTAAATGCACACGCATTCAATATTTGAACCCAGAAAAACTGCACGGAAAATGCCAAAACTCCAACTCCAACCAAAGCCCAAATCCGTTTGCAGAATTGTAAAATGAAAAAAAGGAGGCCCAGTTTCAGAACAGATTGCAGATTGGCATTGACATTGAGCGCATCCCAGTAAATGCGATTGTAACGTAAAATATTGGTGTTACTAAAGAGAGCGATGGCTGCAAAAAATTGCTCCTGCGCTCTTCGCTCTTCGCATTGCCAGCTGCCAGCTGCCTGTTGTATATAAGAGAGCGAGTTCTGTTTAACTAGGATTGCACTTGCACACGAAACGTTAATGGATGTGGACGGCCGACAGGAAGCGACGCACAGCCAGCTGTAAGAAGACCAGTAACCAGTGACCAATAACCACAATACAAGACTGGAAGTCCTTTTTAGTAAATTTAAACGTGGGTCTCACGCCTAATAAAATGCACAGCAATGCAGAAAAAACTCTTTTGAATCAACT
The DNA here is from genome assembly GCA_035042365.1 of Drosophila dives. NCBI lineage: Eukaryota > Metazoa > Arthropoda > Insecta > Diptera > Drosophilidae > Drosophila > Drosophila dives. The sequence goes on from JAWNLJ010000439.1 coordinate 2,670,677, forward strand.
CAAAAATTATCAGTGCATAATAAGCATAAAAATGTTTTGGACGGCAGTTGCCTCCACAACGGTTACATTAGAGAATTCAGAGCCATCGTCCAGCTTGGCCAGCGCAGCGCCAACCTATCAGCAACACCATTCGAAGCCGCCCCGCGTATTTCCCAGCAGCTGGGAGATTAGCAATGCTGCATTCAAGGTGCGACGCCACGCACAGAAGCAGCAAAGCCTAGAGAAGCAACAAAAAGAACTCGAGAAAATGCAGATGTTGCAACAGCAGCAGCAGAAAGTGCAGCCAGTGGAAAAGCGGGAGTCAAACAAAAAGAAAGTCAATCCAAAAAGTGAGAGTAAAATATTGAAAGCGTTTACATCCTGCAAGTGCACACAAAACGAGCAAAACGAATAAAACTAACAACTCAATATTACAACAAGAAGCCTACCGATAAAGTGATTCGCATACAAAATAAAAATAGAACAAAAATTAAAATAAAATTTGAATGTAAGAAAAGTGGGACATGCAAATTCTAGGAAATATGAAAAGGCTATTCGAAAGCTCAACAGGAAAAGGTAAGCTTATATTAAGAGAACTAATAAGAGACGAGAGAGCTCGACTGCGAGATACCCTGAACTATTCAAACATCTAATTTTACAGTTCATAAATATTATGTCTATATTTATGCCGAAATAGAAAGATATTTCTTTGAAATTATGTATAGCTTTAAAATAACCATATAATAAATACATAATAGGGAAAACAAGGACTCACATTTCAAATTCTGAGAACCCGTCAAACAGATTTGCGGGCAGACAGAAAGTGTGGCAAATTTAAATAACTTAAGTTTCCAGTTACATCATTTTGCACAATGGGTTCAATTAGAGGACTGGCTGTGCGCCGATTTCCAACAAAGTCAATTATGAGTGCATTATTCTAAGAAAAGAAAACAAATAACAACAAATTTTCAACTAGTAAATGGCATTAATTTTTAAAGCTAATTTCACAGTAGAACCAAAATTGAAGAGGATTGGAACATTACTTGGCGTTAATGAATGGAATTTGGTATTTAAAACAAACTTCAACTTTAATTTTTTAATTTTTTTCAAAAGCACATTCCTTGCATGCTAATTAATTATCACATGGCTCAAGATAAAACAATATAAAATAAAGTGTTAACAAAAATAAAAAAAACTGTTAACTGTAATATAACCCGACCTGAATTCCATAGATAAAATGTGGGAAAACCTGTGCCGTCGAGTTTACGCAGGTATTCGACAATTTTAGACAAATGAGCAACTACGAGAATCTGTCGATAAGGAATGACTTCCAAAAAAGCAGTCGAACCGATGTTTAATTAATTTTTTAAATATATATTACCAAATCTGGACAAAGAACATATTAGTTGATTGTCAATCAAAATACATATTAAAAAAGGGTATATTGCAGACGAGCATTCTCATTTAACCATCCTCTATCAAGTAAAGATATTTTGGTTTCGTGAAACTTTTATATTTCGTTGGGGAGCTTTCTGTTTGTTTTGCCGCAAATTGCAAAAATATAAGCACACATGCTAATTATTCAAAAAGCCATTTGCAAGCGCTTAAAGTGACCTTAAAGTGAGTTAAGTAACCAGTTATCATCATATATGCAAATTAAACAACGGTTTGATAAAGAATACATAAGTTTACCAGGCAAATAATCTGGTAAATTTAAGGGCATTTATCAGAAACAATCCCCAAAAACCTAAATACCTTTTTAAATATTAAAAGGCAAATGCTCTTTGAAGAAACACAGACATTTTTGTTCAAATAAAAGTTGCAACTGCTTCCTTCTGGCTGTGTTAAATGCGATAAAAATATCTTTTTCTAAGAACACTTAAGAAAATAATACTCAGCATAAAAGTTTTCTAGAGAGATTGGTGAAAAAAATACATACACTCAGCGAAATGCAAATCGAAATAATCGAGCAAACAAAGCGCTGATGTTTATTTAAACAATATTATCTAATGGTAGGTAGGCAAAAACATTTATTGTGAACTCTGATCAAACAAGTAAGAAAATCCTTTTAAACAGTGAAAGTGACACTGATTATCGCCTCTCTTTATCCGATTTTCTCTACCTCTGTCCCTCTCCCAATGTAGTCAAAAAATATATATTAGGAGCACATATTTCTTAAGATTTTAAATATGCATTTTATTTGACTGTCGTCGATTTGTTAAAATGCATAAATATTAAAGCGGCAAAACACTGCAGAAGAGATGTAAAAATGCAAAAAGTAGAGGCAACATTGCTTAAATGTTGCGTATACTTAATATACAAATTAATATTAATAATATGAAATTAGCATTGCATAAAATACCAATGTGCTCAACAGAAAAATATAATATATAAAAAATACAAATAATAAATTTAATTTATTGACAACAAATATTTAATATCAATTTATTGATTGACCTAAGAACAAACGAATTTTCAGGCAGACATAATCCACACTTTAATTTCCCATTTAAATTTCAATTTATGTCCTCTTATTCTTTATCAATTTAATATACATATATAAATATATATATGTTTGCATATAGATAACTCTGCAAATATGTTGAAGCATTTAATGTGGGCAGCAACAAAAAAACCCAGCAAGCCTACGTGTGCAATTTTGGGCTTGATTTGATTTGGGTCAATCAATCAAAAATTGGTTTAATTGGAATATTTCCTGCTTAATTTGTTTGCCATTTGAAATGCAATGCAACATTGTAAATATTTTTTAACGCAATTTACTATTTGAAACCTGATAAATTTTTCTTCGTTGATTGTCAACATTGTGGCAACAAAGTAATATTGAAAAATACTGAAAGTTCACTGCGTGGGTGAGATTTTTTTATTTTTAAGCATAGCATTTATTTGCACACAACAAAAGTTATCCTCGGAAAAAAGAAATGTAGTTTAAGGAAAAAAAAAAAAGCTTGGTATCATTAAAATATTTTCTATTTTCTTTGATTGGGCTTTGCCCACTCAATCTCAGTCCAAGGTATATTTAGCTACAATTAGCTATTTGTGTGTGATATCATTTTATGTGGAGGCTGTGGGTGTAAGTGGGTGCTTTTGAGTGGATGTGGCCAACTGATTGGACAACTGATTGTTGTCATTAACTTGTAAATGAAATGTCAAAGCGCTACAAATGGACAACAAATTATAGTTAAAATTATAATTGGAGGTATGACAATCCTCTGCTTAGGGTATTTCAAATGTATTTTCATATTCTTCATGAACATCAATAAACGAGTCACATTTAAAGCGAACGAACCAAAATATTTATTATATAGATGCTATATGACCATTTGCTCACGAAAGTAAATTTGTATTCTTATCATGAATAGTTAATAATTAATCATGGTTCAATAAAAAATAATTTGTTATTATTAATTATTTAATATTTTTTTTACTACTGATTTATAATTGTTACACTCTAGCTAGCAGCAATTGGGCACCACAGGCGCTGCTGTTGACCAATTACTGCATGTATCCCCCTTCAACGAAATGGACCAGAAGATGCAACAACCTTTGTACAAAAGTCGTGATGGCGATTTATATGGCTCCAAGCGAGGACGTCGACTACATAAAGTAGCTGCGACAACAACAATAGTAGCAATGACAGAACTACAATTGTAACACAATAGCATTGACAGAGAGCTGCTTTACTTTTGATTTTAATTGATTTGAGGAGAGTATCACCGTGGCAGTTTCTTTAAGAAATGGAGTTTCTATATCGAACCCACTAATTGTTCACTAAGGTAAAAGGCATTATATTGTAATTTTTTCTGTGTTTACCAACAGATAACTAAAGCTAAGCTACATTTTTATTATATATTATTATATAATTCAAATAATGTATTTATGCCAATTTTAAACTTTGATACTCATTTTACAAAAAATAATAATAATAATAATAAAAATTTATCTTATTTAGATGCATAAAAATCTTAACATTTTGGAGGCAATTTTTTTTTAAGAATTTTAACAATCTATATTGTAAAACAAGAAACTTTGTCGGCTCAAAGTCGACTATAAAACTCCCTGTAATGTAACCCATGGAGCATGGCGAAAAATAAAAATAAATTTCAGACTTATAAGTCATCGATAAGATCGAAAGATCCATGCTGAAACAAATATAAAACTACATTTTTTCATAACTACAGCTCAAAGCTTTGCTTCTTTTGACTACAGGGCAAACAATCCTCTTAATAAGAGCTAAAAAAAAATTTTGACGTAACTTTCTATTTATATATTGTTAAAGAAAGAATATAAAATAGGTTAATTAAACAATTTAATTTAAAAAATCACTTTGGTGATTGGCGCTACAAAGTTACCTGCGCAGAATAAAAGCTTGCAACCAAGTTGAAGTGAAACTAATTATAAGATGTCGAAGAATTGATCGACAAATGCAAATCAAAAATGACCATAATATTTTAAAACAATTGTTTCTTTGACACAACAGTATACATTTATTTATATTCTGGATGTTATAATAACATGAAGAAATAAATATTATTAACGTTAAAGAAAATAAATAAACCACGTTGGCTGTCTAAAATAATCCATACACTTTAATCTAAAAGAAATTAGGTTATATAAACCCATTTCAATGGTACTTAAAAATATAAACCAAACAAAGGTTGTCAAAATATTTTATAGCAGTTTAAGCATCTATGCAAAAAATTTAAAACAATAATACTATCAAAGAATTCATGTACTCATATCCAATGCTCATAATTTATTGAGATAATTCCCAGATCCTTGGATGGCCCACTAACTTTCTATTTGTTAAGATTATTAAAACAATGGATCAAAATTGAATTTACAAATAGTTTGTATATATTCGATTACAAACCAAATATTAGAAATCTTAATTAAATTGATGGATAGTTAGAATGAATATAAATAATTTTGAATATTCCAAGGGCAACAGAATTAAACACTTTGCGATACGATAAGTAAATGAAATATAGAATGTGATAAAAAATTGAAAATTCGTATCAGTTTGAAATTTAAAAATGTACTTTAAACTTATTTAAGTGATTTCATTCATTTTTGCCTATAAGTCAGTTGCTATTATGAAACTATGTAAGTCTTAAGAAATTTATTCAAGTTGCAATTTGTATTTGTGAATTGGCTGTATGTATTAAATGTATATGTGTCTATAAAAGTATGCAAAAGGTGGCAAGATCGATAGATTACCCATTTTATTGGGAATCAGAGCAATGATAAGCAGTACAAAGTAAATATGTAAAAAAAAGAAGCACGAGCAAAAAGCTGATTATAATAAATTGTAAAAATTATTAATCAGCATGAAGGAAAGTGCCAAAAATCAGTATGTTATTGATGTCTATATATATAAAAGTTTAAATGTTTATGTGGAGTAGTGAACGAGATGTCATTTAAATTCTTTATGTGCAAAATGTAATTCCGATACTTTCATTAAATGTTGTTCCTGAAACTATTTGTTGAGAAAATTATTCGATATTATGTTGTGAGGTGGGTCTATTAAGATACATATTTTATTTTGGCATTATAGACATATACAAATATGAATATAGTCAACAATTACGGAATTGATCAGGAGTTCAACTTATGTGAAGGAAATCTAACACAATCTGTTTCAAACGACATTTTAAAGGTGCTTAGTGATTATATTCAAACGAATACCAAAGAAAGTATTTTATGTTTAGCAAGCGATACAATTATTTCATAAATGTATATTAATCTATTATTAAATACCTTGTAAAAAACATCCGGCACATATTGTTTGTCGGTCGATTCACGGACATAGCCCAATTCGGGGGCATCTTTAGTGGGTATCAGACAATTATCGCGCACCAGAGCCATGCATTGTGCAGACACAGCATAGCCTTCCATGTGCACCTGTTTGGTCTGATCACCTGTTAAGGGAAAAGCAGATGTAATAAGATACAACTCAAGCCATTGGTAGAATATAGTGAAGTACACTCACCAGTCACACAAATAGTTACAAATTTTGATCCAAAAGTGCCGTTTGTGGCATATTTACAATTGTTCGGATGACGATTCTGCAGCTCACCCGCCGATATGCACTCCTGAGCAGTCAGAAAATGGGTCTCAATGCCGCGTATTTGTTTCACAGTGCCTGCACTGGCATCTTCCGTAATCAGATCCGTAAAGATCCAACCAATCTGTGTAATGAAAATAATATAATTATTCAATTTAAACTGAAAATTAATGGAATCTTCACCTTTTTAAGTCCCAATGCAATGGCCACAGCCTCGACCTCATCGGCGCCTTCATCTGGACAGACGTTGATCGAATCACGTGATGATTCCTGGGGCGGCTCATAGATGGCCGCCACCTTGGCGCGTATGCCGAGTGGCACATCCGCATGCTGCTCGTAAGTACCATACAAGTAACCCATGCGCTGATGTCCGGTGGTGCGCCAGTAGTTCAAGAAGCGCTCCACTATTTTCGTATTCTCAAACATGACATTGTCCACATGCCGATATGTCTGACGATTGAGCGTTATGGCCGATGGCTGACACTTGGAACAGATGCCCTTGGGCCACGGCGGATGCTCCCGACAGCCGGGCTTAATGCGGCAATTGATATCATCGAACACAAAGTACTTGCCGTGGTCCATGCCCGAAGTTTGCTTGCGTAAGTACGAGTGAAACGACAAATGCTTGATATTGTGCTCCTTGAGATAGTTCTCATTGTATGGTTCCAACGGGGAGCAATGCACACAGCGGCCATTCGCATTGTGATGGCAACTGTGAAAGGGATTTAATTAGATACACGTAAATATTTTATTCAAATACAGTTAAAGCTGAGTTCAAGCTCAACTTACAGCTTCGGATCGCGCTCGCGATTGATGGTGCCATTTGATTTGAGAAGCAGCTGATCTACCGCATCCTCGATCACATCATTAGAGGAACGTGTGCTATTACTGTTCTTCTCAATTGACCCTTGCCCGGCGCTCTTAAACGTCAAATTCTCCAGAGCCGTGGTGCTCGTGCGCTAAAAGTTAAAAAAAAAGTTAATGTTAAAATGTGCGCCACATATACTCAAACTGAGAGACTTACGCGTGTTGAAGTTCCTGCTATTTGTTTCAAATATAACATATCGCCATGCTTGAGTATGGTGCTTACTAGCTGGGAGCCACTGGCCTGCAGCTCTGTTGCAAAATTGCGCTCCATGAATAGGCCAAAGCCATCGACTTTGAGTGCATTTTGTACGACATCGTAGAGTTGCTTCAGATTTGACTTTGGCGAGATCTCAACGCGCTTGATGCCATCTGCAGACTGCACACGTATAAGCTGCGATCAAACCAAAATTATTAAAAACGTCAATTAGTACATTTATATTTTATTTAAATTATTTAGAATAGCATAGTGATATATAGCACACCGATTGTTTACATAACACAAATAGACGATGGCGCACAAAGGCATAGACAAAATTGCGCTTCCTGTATATAAACTGTTCCAGCAGCAGCGGTACGTAGGCCATGTTGCAAGTTCTGTTCTTTTTGTTGTTGTCAATTGGTTTTTGTTGTTTATCTAAACGTAGCCTGAGCTACTTGTTTTAGCCTAAAAGGCTTTAATATTAACGAATTGAACTGAAGAACATGCTAGCGCACATTTGACTACTGCACAGGAAGTAAATACGAATTTCATTGGCAATATTTACAAAATGTAAATAAATGTGAAACTGGTGCCAAAATGAGAGAGAAACGATGCCAAACACAAAATGCCAACTTTTATACGCTTCCTCTCTGCCCGCAACCCTTTCACTAACAAATCTGTATCCGTTGCTTCTGCTGAAAAATCTACAAGTCATTGTACCTTTGTTTGTGAGTCTGTCCCGTGTCCGTGTCTGTCTCTGTCTATGCCTGTCTGGCTCTCCGGCGTCGCCGTGACAACAATTTGCACTTAAATGCATTATGCACTCGTCAATTGAGTCGCAAAAGTTTGGGCACCAGCTAATATATTTGTATTAAAAACTCAAATTCATTTTTTGCGGCAGCAACAACAGGAGATGACAATAAAATTTTACTTGCCGGCATTTTTAGCTGGCGCATTTGCAGCGGCTGAGGGCTAGGGCAAACCACTATATGCACACTGGGTCACACATAATATGCATTTGCACAACAGCAGTAGTGACACTCGACCAAAAGATATTAACAATTTACTTACAATTTTATCAGACATTGCTTCAACAAAAAAATTGTACTTGGAAGCAAATCAGCACTTGTGTAGTCAGTAGGGGACACAGTGTGACCATGCGCACAAATGCATAACTCTCTAAAGTTAAATGTGAAAAAAATACTAAATGATTTTACGTTAACTGTGGAGCAGCATCTGTTATTTTTAGCTTGGCGGTCTGGCGCTTTTTTGAGTGTTGGTAAGCAAACAAATAACAAAAACCTTTTTAAGTTAATATTGTAAAAAGTATTTAAAATATGAATAAAATATTTGTACACATATAGCCTTTTTTAAAGTTATAACAGATAAGTTGCTATTCTTGCGGAAACTGAAGTAAAATATATATATTTTTATTTAAACAATGACAGTTATTTTATTTTTTTGTGCACATAGTTATATATATTAAAAATTTGAGACCGCGTAAATTTACACAAGAAACAAGCATTTATCTAGTGGAAGACTGCAATTAAAGCTACATTTAGCGTGCGGCATTTGTAGGAATTTCAATCGTATTTGAGATTGCCCATGCAAATATATTTAATGTCCACATAGTCATCGACGCCATGATGGGAACCCTCGCGTCCCACGCCCGACTCCTTGACACCGCCGAACGGTGCCTCCGGTGCTGATATGATGCCTTCATTAACACCAACCATACCCACCTCCAGACGCTTGGCCACACGAAACACCTGTTGCAGATTTTCACTGTAGAAATAGCCGGCTAGTCCACGCTTTGTATCGTTGGCCTTCTTCACCGCCTCCGCCTCGTCCTTGAACTTGATGATGGAGGCGACTGGTCCGAAGACCTCATCGTTGTAGAGCTGCGCCGACTCGGGCACATCCGTAACTATTGTGGGTGCATAGAAGAGTGAGCCAAACTCTTGCAACGCCTTGCCACCCAAAACGATGTTGGCTTTCTTGGCGCGCGCGTCCTCCACAAAGCCGCTGACCTTGTCGAACTGCATTTGGTTGATGAGAGGTCCGATTTGAACATCACTCGATGTGCCGTCGCCAATCTTAAGGGCCTCGACGCGCTGCTTTAGCTGCGCCACAAACTTGTCGTAGACGCCCTCCTGCACAAAGAAGCGATTCGCCGAGACGCAGGTCTGGCCGCAATTGCGGAACTTGGATGCCATCGCACCATCGACGGCTTTATCCACATTGGCCGAGTCAAAGACAATGAATGGCGCATTGCCACCTAGCTCCAGGCAGACGCGCTTAATTCCATCCGCACAGTTTCGGAACAACAGTTTGCCCACCTGCGTGGAGCCGGTGAAGGAGATGCCTCGCACATCTGGACTCTTGCAGAACAGCTCGCCAATGGGAGCCGCCTTATTGGTGGTGACCACATTGATGACACCACGGGGTATGCCCGCCTCCTCGGCCAGCTTGGCCACGGCAAGCGCCGTCAAGGGAGTATCCTCCGACGGTTTAACAACCACTGTGCAGCCGGCGGCCAAAGCAGCGCCTGCCTTACGCGTTATCATCGCCAGTGGGAAGTTCCACGGCGTAATTAGTGCTGCAACTCCAATCGGCTGCTTCATTACAATCACTTCGCGATTTGCTGTGCCACTGGGCACAACTTCACCATAAATGCGACGAGCCTCCTCCGCAAACCACTCCACAAATGCATTGCCATATAGCACCTCGCCCTTGGACTCGTTAATCGGTTTGCCCGATTCTGCCGTCATAATTTCAGCTATTTCCTGGGAGTGCTGCTCGATTAGTTTGTGCCATTTCTGCAAAAGATTGTCTCTGATTAATACAGGATTAAGTTTACCCCATTTCTGCTTATTTATGATAATTAGTTATTTAAATTTATATTCAAACTAATTTAAGCAACCATGTTCTCTGTCTCTGGCGCTCATTCTTTCCCACGCACCTTTAGCATATTGGAACGATCCTTGGCGGTCAGGGAACGCCACTCCTTTGACTCGAAGGCCTGTTTGGCGGCATCGATGGCCTGCTGGGCATCCTCCACCGTCATGTTGGGCACATTTCCAATGACCACGCCACTTGCGGGATTGCGCACCTCGAATGTTTCCCGGCTACAGGAATCAACCCAATTTCCGTTGACGAGCGCCTTGCTTTGCACTAGAGCTGAGAAACCGCGCATTCTGCTGACCTTTAACGAACTGAGCCTTCGAAGCATTTTGCTATCAACTGTCGTCTGTTGGCTTTAACCTGTTTTTGGCAAGAAATCGATTCTCTTATTGTTATTGTTGTTCTTACCGGCAAGTGCTTGCCGCTTATCTGCAGTGAATGTTATCTGGCTTACCAATCTATTACTGGAGAAGTAATGGCCCAACTTTTCTCTGATATCTGACAGCGCCGTCCACTGCTCGGTTGAATCGAGTGTGGCTTTTAACTTGGCGCTTATTTGATTGGATTCAATTGATTTTGATTACATCGAGAGGATTGAGGTAAATGCAGAGGTCACTACTCAAAGCGAAAAGCTACTGGTTGGTTCTCTGCGAGTGACGTCACATTCTCAAGTGCGACATACAAGTGCAGCAAGCGAAATCTGAATTAAATCGAAAATCTACGAAAACTAGACAATTCGGGGCAGTATTGAAGTGCCAATTACAATAATATAAAATGTAAAATAGTGATATTATTTACAAATTTCTATAATCTACATTAATATATTTTATTTTCATTGTATAGCTCTTATGTGCAACATAAGAAAACTTATGAACGTTTTGCTATTATCGGGCGTGACGTCAAGCTTATTTGTTATTTAGCATCTCATTTAAAGATTAGCAGACCTGCGCATATTCAAATCTCTATTAATAAAACCATGACAAATACCGATCTATCGATAACTCAGATAAATGAAGACCATGATAACAGTCAACATTTTCTGTTAACCTACTAAACTTAAGCGACTCATAGCACTCAGCTTGAGTCTGTCAAACAAAAACGTTATTTTGCAATTTGAAAAGAAAGTTGCTAGTTGATCGTTGTTTATTTGCTTGTTTTGGTCTTGTTTGTTGTTCTTGCAGAGAGCGCCACTTGTTATGGCCAGATGCCATCGCCATGCATGCGCAGCTATTCATAAAAAAATACTTTTCCAAGCTTTGGCGGTGCATCAGACGACAGACAGCTATTTGCCTGGCTGCCTTTGGGTTTTCGCAAACCTTTTTTTTTGTGTGCCATTTACCTGTCGCTTTGCTTGCAACGCCGCCGTTGCAGACGCTATTGCAAAAGTGCTCCATTTATTATGCACAGCTATGGTCATAGATTTCGCATATGCCGATGGCCAGTTCTGGACTACCGTTTATCTTACCTGGTTACCTACGCTGACCGGCTACTGGTCATGCAGCTTCCGCTTCTGCCTCAGCTTCAGTTTCATACGCCTCATGTCTCCTATGCAATCTCGCTTGCAAGTTTTGTCAATAAATTTTGGCGCAGAATGCCAAAACATGCCAGAGCACCCGACCACATCATAACTGTTAAGATAAGATTGCCTGCGTTGCGATGCGAATAGAATTCAATTAGTTCTGATTTTAAACTAATTGAAAATGCGACAACTAATCGAAGGCGTTCGACTCCACTGCTCACACTTGGAGCTTATTTATGTGTTCTTCTCATTCTAGAGTTGAGCACGTGTCGTGTCTTTTATTCTCTTTAATGATATCGTTGATATATAAAAATTTTCTTGATATTTTAGTTATAGTTTTTGTAAGCATTTAAATCAAATTTAATGTAGCTGGAGGATAAAGTTTATACATTATTCTTTTCCATTCGTTTTCTAAAGTAATTTTAAATATTCTCTTAGCTTAATGTATTTATATTTAGCAAACCACTTATAATTTATTTAAAGATAAATTTTTTCCAAAAGTTATGTGTAAACAACAACTCCAAAAAATGAATAAATATGAATAAAAAGTTGATTCTGTTTTGTATTAGCTTTATTAAAATATATCTTTAAGTTACATATTTTAAATCAACTGCATATTTATAAGCACATTCTGCACAAGTTTATATCTCAACTTTACAAGCTAAAAGTTAAAAACAATATGATGGACTTTATTGCACGCGTAGATGCATCGTGTTGCATAATCGCCGCGAACTGCAGGCACGCGACCATCTCAAGTGGTTGCCACCGGGTTGCAGTTGTGTTGTCGATAGGTGTGCAAGCTATTTGTCATAAGTGCAACCGGGAGGCGTCAATACTCAACGATGGCAGCGATGCAGCCTGCATTTCATGTTCGCATGACTCTTTTGATTATGGCCAAGTAGCGATGGGCAGCCAGATAAAATATATCGAGAGCTAATGAAGTGCTCTCACTGGTTTTGGGTTTTTAATGTCTACTTAAACTGCACAATTGTGACAAGTTTAATGTGCTGCAGTGAAATTTATAAGGGTCGGCAGAACAGTGACAATGAAACAAGAAATAGGCAACATGCCTTTTGTATAGCTAATTGTAAATCGAAATCATAACACGCCATAAAAACGAGACACAAAAGCAGGCACCAATGAGATATGAGACCGGTTTGCAAACATCTCTGAGATGCTGTTGGGGTCAGGCCAAAAACAGCCCAAGCCAAGCAGCTGGTCAATGTGTGGCAAACAATGCGCTAGGCAACTCTAACAAGAAGTAGCAACAAGCAGCAAGCAACAGCAACAGCAGCAGTGGCAGTGGCAGCAACAGCGAGCAGAAGATCAGCCATAAATCATGTTTGGAAACACGTTCCTAAGGCACAAAACAAAAAAAAAAACCATCTGTTGTTATTGCCTGGCAGCTTTCTTAAAGGACAAAGCAGCCGGCAGGACTTGTTGGAAGCTTAGGGCGCAACAACTGGTTGCCACTGGAGAGCTGTACAGAGAGAGTGAGTAGGGCGACATGCATATCGTGATCGTGGAGCAGCTGCCTCTGTCAAGTTAAGCGCCGCACAAAATGGCCGTCCCGCAGGATAATAGCTTTGCCTCCTGCTGCCGATGTTGCTGCTCCTTCAGCTGAGTCACCTTGGCACGTGGAGTTGCTCCTTGACAGCGTCAGTTGCCTGCAGCTGCCGTTCCAGATATCGCTGGTGGCAGCTGTAGGCAATTTTCGACAGCGCCCTGATATCCCGTTTCGAGCAACACGTGTGTGTGTCGGTGTGTGTGTGTGTGTGTATCGAGCTTAATTATTATTTACCTTTGACTCAAGGTTATGCCATTATTATTAATATAGGCCCAACTTGGTTATTATTAAATCATAAACCAACCCCTCTCCCCATAAGGTTCTCATTATTTGTGATCTACTTTCACTAGGGCCAACATGTCCTGGCATGCAGCCGTCGCAGTTGCTGCTTCTCCTTCTTCTTCTTCTTTTTATTATTATTATTCCCGTTGTCCTTGAGCCCAACCCTCTAACGATACGTTTGGGTTTTTTTGAAAACCGCGCAACCCCAATTCTAAAATAATAATTACGCACTCTCACACACACAAACACACACACAAAGGACTCAATACGTATAAGTTTCCTTTGCGATTGTCATCTTCGTTTTTTGTTACGCATAATCTTTGCCATTGAAATGCCGAATGAGAACTGCGCATTCCTTTCATCCGGCCAAAGTCGAAATTCGGTACAATTATTGTGCCATGTTCGCATTGTTTACTTAATGCGTAACTCATCTCTAAACTGGGTTCCTGCTTAGCCTACCCATTCTCGTTGTGGGGTTGGTTTTATTGCCAAACAATTGATATGCTGCACCGTAGAAAATTATTATTTAGCAATTGAAAATTTTACAAGTAGATGATTTTTTCTTGGCATATGTTCAATTTTATTCAAAGAAAACAAATCTTTAAGACTATGTTTTAGTTGAGACTAAATTAGTTCTTAGCTTATCAATCGAATCCTCAGCTAACCTGAAACTAGTCTTTAAAAAAATGTTATATTTCGAGGAGATTGAATAAGGTAACTTTAGCAAAAGTAAAAGACAACTAAATACAATTTTAAATTAAGCTAAAAATTATTTGTGTGTTTTAGTATTCGAAAGCATAAGAAATTAGGTATTGAAAATCTTCTATAATTAATAGTTATTTGTGTTACTAATCTTTATATTTATTGTGAATTGGGTAGTAAGTTATATGTAGAACAATTTTTAGGCAACTACCTTTTTTCAGATTAGTTGAACTTAAATTTATAAGATGCAAATGTGCTAAATAAACAAATAAAATATTTAGTTCGCTTTAAATAATATGTTTTAACATAACAATTGATTTTATCATATAAATATGACTTGAATACTTCTTGCTTATTGAAGTATAAAAAATTATTAAATAAACGTAAATATTTTTTTTATCCCCACAAAAGATAACTTTTAAGCAGCAATATTAATTAAATTAGTTCTTAAGCATTTCCACTTCAAGCCCTTCAGCATAATACAACTGTGATTCCAACATCCTCCCCTCAAAAATCCCAGTTAAAAACTGTACCAAAATGAATTGCTCAAAAACGCGTAAAACTTGTTGAAAATCAATCAAAGCAGAGTCAAAACTACGCATTAAATTTGAAATGATGTACATACAAATGTATAATTTATATGTATAATTTATGCAACCCCAAGATGAAAATGTTGCGCAGTGGCACAACTAGGACAATGCTGAGGACATTGGGGTGGATCTGTCAGTGTGCTTGGGGGGTGCAAAGGATGCTGCCAATGGATAACACAATTTTAGTTAGTCGCGCAATACTTTCTTATTAAGATTTGGAATTGCGTCGTGGGTAACGAGCGATTCTCACGGTTTTTTATTTTTATTTATTTTTTTTTGATTTGTTTGCCATTTTGTGCGCAGCTTCAAATTTGCCCCTTGTCCTTATTCTCATTCCCATTCGCATCCTTGTTGTCCTTGTCCTTGTGCTCGTTGTTGTTGTTGTTGTTGCCGTCTTTGATTTGGGTAGGCCTTTTGCATTGCATTTGCGCCTTTGTGTCTCGCGGGTTTCCTGAGACGAGCTAACAGGCCATTGCTTCATAATTATACACCTCTACACACACACACACACAGGCACACACGTTTGTGTTTGTTGTGTTTGCCCTAGGCAAAAATGCATTCATATTTAAATTTGGCATGTTTTGTTGTTGGCAATTGCAACAAACAAGAGCCAATTTTAGCCTGTGACATTTCCGTTTAATTGTTTGCCTCGTTTTACTGATTTGATTATTTTTGTCCTGTTTGCCTCGCTGATGCGTAACGGTTACACGTGTAATTGCTGAGGTCTGTCATAAGTTTTCTTATTCCTTTTTTGGACTTATCGTTTGGAGGAGCAACCAGGGAACAGCTGCCGTTTCGAGTCTTAATTTTGCGAACTTTATGTGAAATTCTTAACGCATAAACAGATCAAATTACGATCACAAAGCAGACAATAACCAAAACCGGAAGTTTTTAAATCAAAAACAAAAGCTGCATTTATTTTTGGACTGCGCTGTGCATTTTATATATATTTCAATCATTTTATTAAAATTCGCATAAATTCCTTTTTGCCGTTTACCCTTGCCTAAGGATGCTGCTCCCAGTGTGAACTTGAAAACGCAATCTTGCCGCACGCTTGATGTGCTTTGAGGCACTCAAAAGTAAACACAATTTCAGTTACATTTTCGCACAGCGTTTTGTTTTTGTTGACCAAACACAACACTCGCACTGAAAACTGCAAACTGCAAACAGCAAACAAAAAAAGCGATTCGATGGCGATCATCGATCGCTCATCTGCCCCGCAACAGTCTGTGCAGATCTTGAGTCGTAAACAGTGTAGAAACCGACAAGTTCATTGACGCCTCAAGTGTTGCAGATATATATGCATAAGTTGCAACCGATTAATAAGCTGAAGCGAAGCTCATTTTGACTTGAAATAAAAGCAGCTGCAAATATATTGCTAAAGCAGAGAAATAAAAGTTGAAGCTTGAATTTATTTTGGCATATTTTGTAATTGACAAAAATTAGTTATACAAATAAAGTTTTATATAATACATTTAAGCCATAAACTAAAAAGCATAAAAGCAATTGTAAGACAATTAGATATCCCACGAATTATGAACAGTTTTTACTTTAGGATAATAATTTTGTCTACTTATCTAGCAGATAATGATTTCTCTAAAATTGCTCATATTTAACTCGACTCAATTAAATTTGTTAGCAAACTCTTCGGCATTTGATGACATCTTATTCACAATTGTAAAATTTATGCTTGATCGCGTTTACAGCTCCTAAATAGCTCTAAAGCAAAGATTATAACAAATTGCACCCCGGAAAATCTAACAAATTGCCACGACAGCTGAAGCGATCGATCGAACGATGGATCAATCTTTTGCCAAAGGTAAATTCGCTTGGGCAAGATTACATGAAGGTGATAATTGGAATTTCAGATACAAATAATACTGTTATCTACTTTTTTTTGGCAGACTGCAATTTCTTAGGTTGTTTTGCTAAGCCGTAAACAAATTTCAGTAGAGATGAAGCACAGTGGAGAGCGACGAAGAGAATGGGAGTACAATCAAAATAATAAATCAACGGAAACGTTTTGTGCCATGTAATCGCAGGAGGACATTCAGCTAACATGGCATGTCCTGGCTGCACCAGGATGCCTTTTGTGTGTATCTGTACAATGACAGATCCTTTTGTGTTTGCCAAAAATGTTGTTGTCCGTTTCATTTGGTTTCGCTGCGTTGTTTGCATTTCGAAATGCAAAATATGAAGGAGACCAGCTGCAGGTCCAGTGATAAGTCCAGCCCGGCCAGACAAATACTCAAACGAGCATTTGCTTTTAAAAGAATTGTGCGGCGATCTTCAATACGATATGCAAACATCTGCCTGCCTCGACTGACTACCCGACTGCCTGACTGGCTGACTGCCAAGCGGATCGCGACTGTACCCAAAGCTGTATCGGCTTACAGGTGGACTGTCGAGTGGAAGGCAGGCAGGGCGGGAGTGGAGAGTGCTAGTGGAGAGTCGATCATCAGTCATCAATTTGATACGTGCTGCGGGGTATATGTATATGTAATGACGATCTGGCGAACGCGCCATTGAAACTAATCAGTCAACACCTGTTATTTTGGACAATATTAGCCAGAACCAGAACCAGAAACAGAGCCCAAGCCAAAGCCAAAGCCAAAGCCAAGCCAAGCCAGAGTTAGAGCTACGTGCGTTTGCCAGTCTCAAAATTTATAACCCTACAATGTGATCCATGGCCGTGATCGTTGCGCCTCTCTGTTTTGGGTTTTTCTACTAAAAACTAACAACAAAATAAGAACAGAACAAAAAGGATGTCTGAAACCTGTTGGCTGCTAATGCGGCACATTAATTCAATAGGACTCGCAGACACGCCAACTGAACACCCGCAAGCGGATCGAGAGCACAGCCAGCCAGCCAGCGAGCAGGTAGAAAACTGATCCGGCTTTTGCTCTGCAGGATTAGCATTAGAAAAGAGCTGAACGCAAAACAACAACATGAAGCAAAAAAAAAAGAAGAAGAAGAATAAGAACAAGGATCAAGAAGAGCCATGAGCTGTGAGTCTAAGTAGCCAGCTTATTGTAAGCCATCAGTGCAACAACGTTCAATGCACAACCCTAAAACCTAATCGAACCTCTACTTTCAGATCGAAACACATTCAGGCGGAAGTAACAGCTGCGTCTTGTAAACGCACTCAGAGAGAGACCAGAGACGAGAGCCCAGCAATGTTGGCAATTATGCGCAGCTGTAAGATCGAACCAGATCGAATAAGGATCGAAAGCTTCGCTCCCACACAAATGCGAATGCAGCCAAAGCTCTGCTTGCATCCCAAAGCAGATTCTGTGGTTAAGTTTTGTTTTCTTTTCTGTTGCGTATTTTTAAAGTTTTTTTTTTCTTTTTCGGTCCAGTTGTCGACATCGTCGCACCTGTCGCACAATTTATTTTACGCCAAGAAGTGAAAAGCCCAAAAGCAAAAATCACCAAAAAAAATACAAAAAATAAAGAGAAGAAGACAAAAAAAACAGTTGCTTGATGTGCAGCGCATATCCGTTTGTCTTTAGCTTCCTTTTCGTAATGACGACAAACCAAAAAGAAGCAGCTGCCATCAGCAGCCCAAAAAAATAAATACGAAAAACAAAAACAAGTCAGTTGAAAGTAGTTGCCAAAAGCAGCAGCAGATTTAATGCTCTTGGAGGACAACTATTCAAAACATTCCTTCTTATGTATACTGATTGTGTGTAATTAAAATTTTAATTATTTAAAAATATATATAAACAAACTCAGTTTGCCAACGTTTATTTATATTGCGAGCAATGTGATTTTATATATAATTATTTATTCTGATAAGCACTCAAGTCAACTGAAATCATTTTGATCCGCAATGCATTACAAATTTCATAACACATTTACAAAACTCAATGGCAGGGTATAGGAAAGAAAAAGAAACCTGGTCCATTGCGTCCACCAGATCACCAGATATTAACAGACCAACCAGCCAACAGACGGACACAGACCGACTAACTGACGGAGGGACAGACTTTGGTCGGGGATCTTTGCTTGTAATTTGCAATCGTTCACATGTTGTTCTTGTCTGATTTTATTTGCTTTGATATGCTTTTTTGTGATCATAAAGTTTGCCTGGGATTCACTTTAAGTAGCTCTTGCTTTTATGAAATTGCCGAAATTTACGCAAACTGTCTCAAAGTACTGAAAGAACACTTCCTTCTGTATTCGCCAGTGGACAGTGACTGTGGACTGTGAGAAACAAAAGATCTCATCTGGTCGATCGTTTGTGATTCACCCAATGGCTGTAGATCAATGTCACGTTTATGTTTTGATCAAATTTATATCTTTATTAAAAATATGTATATATATACATATGTATGTATACCCTACGTTGATACACCGCTGAGTAATGTGGATGCTGTGATCGCAACACGTTCACATTGATCAAACCAGATATCATTATGCGAGTGAATGTAAATTTAAAGTGTTGTAAGATCTCTAAATATGAATGAAAGATTGGATTATTATGTTAAATATGCTATGCTTGCTCGAAATGAGATATTGTTGTTAAAGATATGATGCACTGATATCTAGATCACATTAAATGCCTGCCAGGTGTTATTTAAATATAAATATGTTTCTCGTAATAAGCTCAGTTAATTGTAAGATTAGGCAAAAAACACGAGGAGAAAGTCGTAACAATTTCTTAGAGAAATCAAAAAATAAAATAAAGCAAAATGTAAAAAAAAAAACCGAACATATATTATTTTATTCGTATCACTTTTAAGGTTAAGATAAAAAATAACAGAGAGCATTTAAAATATAATATTAATTTTTTCATATAATAACACTTTTAAGAATCGTGTTTCACTGTGATTAAATTATTCACAGATTCTAATATTTGTGTTTGTTTTCTTTATTTTCTTCCTTTCTTTTTAACACTCTTTTCCTCTCTACATATGTTTAAATTGAGAAAGTAGAAAAATTATAAAAATACATATTTAATTAAATAAATAAATTAAATAATTGTTAAGATAAGGGTGTGAGAGTCTCCATGACGGACCATTGCAGTGGATCATTAATAACGAGAACCTTCAACAAGTTTAAAATGTGTTTGTCTATAATTTATCATTTTTTATCACACGAATAACTGCTGTAAAACTGCTATATAAAATTTTGCAGTAGGCAACTCAATACGCACCCTTGTTAGAGAAATTAAATTGCTTAGAAAATATAAACAAATTACAAACAATTAATAAAACAGTTCGAATGGGTGTGTGTACTTTTCTGCGGGATGTAATGGCCCATTTGGCGGGTTAGAGGGCAGGATCGGGTATACGTAAGCAGTTATTTTATGGGGTGTCCTGTAAAGGACAATGTTATACAGAATAGAGACCAAAAAAGCATAACCCATCAAGCAACGACGCGTCAAAGGTTTGAGGACAGTTGGCAGATTAGACAATTTGCTATGGTTCGTTAGGGAGCTGCCTGTTTGGTATGGAAAATCAAATCATCATTTTCAATGCTTCAATGAAATTTTTTTTTTATTATTTTTTTTTTGTTTTACGGCAGCGAAACCTTGGCTATGGGTGCAAAACTGTTACCGGTTTTCAAAGGCGATGGCAAACTAGTTTTCAAGCTGGCACCCAAGATCTATTCATGTGTGTGTGTTTTTGTGTTGTGCTTTCTTTGAGCAAGACAATGAGGTTCATTAGAAATGCACAGGCTCATGCTCAGGCACAGGGAGTCTCAGGATCACTTCAGTAGCACAACTGGCCCAATTGTACAGCTGCCTCAGCTGCCGCAACTGCTCTGAGCTTTGCGTCAGGCAAATCAATTGGCATTTCGTGCTGCGGCTGCGCCCATTGCTGCCGCAGCTGTTATCCTGTGGCGCATCCTTTCGTAATTACCACCAAGCACAGGGGAGCTGGGGACTGGCAGCAAGCCACAGCCCGAGAGCCGAACAGACGGCTTGGACAGGCTGTCAATCGCCGCAGGCACGGGTTAAACTCATTAAAGCCAGCGCTGCACAGTGCAGCAAAAGTTTGTAATCACTGTCTAAAAATCATATCTCTATTTATACTTTCGAAAATCTCCTTTTATTGTTGATTTTTTATATTTAAATGCGAAAAGAAAGTCCATTGAAAATATATATCTTTTAATTTATAAATCATGTAAAAATAAAAGTAAAGTAAAATTATATTTTGTATTGATTTTAAAATGATATATAAGAGAAATTAAATGTTTTAAATAATTTTAAACAAAAGTATTGATATTATTTATTTAGTATTAATATATATATATATTATTTATAGAAAAGTGAAACAAATATATATTTCTAAATATTACTTATATATTGATAATAGTAAAGATTAATTTATAACACTTTTTATTTATTTGGAAAACAATAATTAAGTTTATAAAATTATTTTTATTTGTTGCAATCTACTGTGCAGCGACTGCGTACAGTTTAGTACAAGCTGAGGGCACGGCTCAGTCGTTTAGTCGATCAGTCAGTTCGTCAGTCATTCATTCAAGCTGCAGCAACTGTTTGTCGGCCTCTTGGCCATCACCTGCCATCGACATGGCTTGCAGCTCTTTGCCATGTGTCTGTGCCTGTTAATGTGTTTAATGATGCCTGCGCCATTCGCGCAGTTATGTTAAATTGCTGTTGCTGCATGTGCTGCTTTTGTTGTTGCTCTTTCGCCAGTCCCACCAGAAAAGCACAAGGCGGCACATGCCTCGTGCGACGCGTCATCGATTGTCCTGCAAGCGGGTC
Organism: Drosophila dives; assembly: GCA_035042365.1. NCBI lineage: Eukaryota > Metazoa > Arthropoda > Insecta > Diptera > Drosophilidae > Drosophila > Drosophila dives. Next base: position 2,692,107 of record JAWNLJ010000439.1, read on the forward strand.
TGGGTCGCAGTCTCTATATCTAGCCACGCGCCCATGCAACAACTCGTTGATCGTTGCATAAAACTTTCCTCATGATTTTTATTTTTTTTTTGTGTTGTCGTTTCTTTTATTATTTGTTTTTTTATTACTATTATTCGCGGCACCCTTCTTGCCACATCAAGTTGCAACTGCGCGTCGGGTAAGCACCTGCCAGGCGACGTAACTGCACAAAATGTGGGCCGCCCTAATGGAGTTGTCTCCGCGCGACTCGTCAATCCTGGTTGTTTGCCACGTTTTTTTTTTTTTGGGTCAGCTTTTGCTTATTCGTGTTTTATTTTTCTCTTTTTTTGTGCTTGCAACTGCTGCAGGCTTCACATTAATTAGGAATATTTTTAGCTAATTATTTTCGTATTTTATTTAAGCTCTAACATAATAATATATATTTGTTGGAAAATGGGCTGGTCTTTGTCATTCATTAGCCACGTCCCTGGGCAATCAATGCGTTATTACAGAGGATACTTTCTTGCAAGATTTTTTGCTTATAGACTCTATATGCCAAGAGGTATAACTGTCATCTGCTTGATATGGCTGTGTCGTTAAAAAAGATTTTTCCAGTATAAATAATTATAAGTTTCAACATGTTTATTTTTATATAACAAATTTTATTATTTTTTTAACAAAAAAAATTACATATCATAAGAAAGATAAGACTAAATATCGAATATTAACTTATCCGATATGCCACCAATTATAGGCAGTCTAGCTTAACGAACTTTCTGCTTAATAACTGATGTGTATGTCTACAGTTATAAAAGTACCAAACATACCTAAGAGTACATATACAATTTCTTTTCGCGACTCTTTTTTACCCTACTATTGTCGACATATATTTATAACACAAAAAATATATATATGTTATATAATCCTTGTTATCTAAATCTAAGGCAAAAAAACTCCATATCAGTTTTTGTACTTCAAGGACTTCCAGACAAAAGGCCTGTTCAGGGCATATTCAGTTCGGCGCATGCGCAAACAAAAACCCCTAGGGAAAGATCGATGGGCTCCTCTTTGTAGTTTGTAGAGAATGCTGCCGCTGTTGATTCTGCTGCCACTGCTCTGCCGCTGCTCTGCCGCTACTTTTTGTCGCTGTGCAAAGGCAAGTAACAAAAAAAATGTCCGTTATTATGCTTCGTAGTAGAGATGAGCGCGGGCATAAACACGACACAACTCGTGCTTTCCAGTTCAATTTCTTTCATAAGCGGCATTTGCTTCTTCTGAGCTGTCGTGCCTGGAAATATCGGCGTGCGCCATCGCTACTTTCGCAGCCGCATCATTGACTGGCAGGCTGCCTGCGTCGCTGCCTTCTCGAAGGCAGAGCCGAAGCAACAGCAGGAGTTCTTCTTCTTCTTCTACTACATGGCTTGTGTGGCTGACGCTTACGAGCGACGTTGTCGCTGAAGCAGGAATCAATTGCGCGCGCACCATCAGCGAGGACGGTCGTGGAAAAATATCTCTCGAGAAATGTTCCACTGAACGCGGTCAAATAATCTTTCGCGTCACTGTAAAAATATAATGTTCTTGGTGCTAAAGTGTTTATGTGTGAGTGTTATTTGTTTTTATTAACTGCATAACCGTTACTTTACGAAAGACAAATTGCTGAAGGTAACAAAAAGAAACTTATTCATTATGTGTTAAGTGCAGAGACATGCAAAAGATTTGGCAAAACAACATTGCGAATACTGCTGCCGCTTCTGCTCTTGCTTTTGCTGCTGGTGCGAAGTTAACAGCCTAATAGAAGCAGCAGCTAAGCGGATGCAGCTAAGCTTTACAGTTTGCGATTTGGTGGGAGCGGCTCTGGCTGATCTTGAACTCGAGTTCCCCAGCGTGGGTAACTAACGGTGCAGCAAGTGCAGCAGTGCAGCATCCCATTGCATTTCTTTTGATTGCTTGTGTATCATCTTCGGGGATCTCGCCTCGGAAGAGCCGTCTGCGTCTGCGCCCACATTCGGGGTACCGTCGTTTGCAAAAATTCGTCGTAGCCGAAATGAGTTTCGTTTAGTTCGTTCGGATTTTTTGCTTTTTCGGCGAAGAGGAACACACACAACAAGAGCTGACTAGCTGACTTAAAAGGTAATCTTATGCTAGAGTTATAAAAGTGCCGTTAGTTTTTATGTTTAACCGTTTGGCGTTTGGGTGCAGCAGCCATTTTTACAGCCTGCACAAAGTCCAAATTCCGTATTTATGTCCAAACATCAAATAACTGACGCTTGCAGTTTGACAGTAACACACAAACACACACAGCCAAACAGCTTTACAGTCTATGACGCAATAAATTAAACGACAACCAGCAGGAGGCTAGAGAGAGAGAGAGCGAGCTGCCTGCCTGCCCCTTTGAAGGCAAAAACTTAACGACGCAAAAGCCTATGGGTGCTGCGATTAATTTATTTGCATGTAGAAGCCTAAATCCAGTACAAAGAAGTAGTTCATTTTTTATTTTTCCTGTGTGTGTTTTGTGACTCATCCTTGCTGACACCCCCAACAACGGTATTTGCGCGCCAACTTAACAGAAGCGCAACAGTGCGGAAAAAAGGGCATCTCGGCAGACCGAGTGAGCGAAAATAAAGAAGTGAAGAAGGAGAGAGAGAGCGAGCATCAAATCTCCCATCACGTGTTGAGGTTAAATTTTTGTTCTTTTGCACGTTTGCTTTGCGCCGCGCTTCTGCCTCATGTCAGCGCCTTCATTATTATATGCATATTGCTTATGCATAAATCAAAGTACATATGTATATGAATACATAAAAATATATATACACACACATATTCTTTCTTTTGAAAGCACCTTTTGGCCGCATGCACTAATTTCGCAAAATGTGCTGCTGATCCTTTTTTTTAATGTGCGCGCATTTCCGTTACTCTTTTTTGGTGTTTCTTTTGTTTTTATGCCAAATCATTGCCATATAACATAAAACATGAAAAACTGTCTGCGGTTTGCATACAAATTCATTAGTGCTGCTGGCCTGTAAATGTTGATTGCAAAGTGGACTTCGCAGAGCAACTGAACTGAACTTGCTGACTGATTGACTGCTAACTGCCCTGTGTTGCCATCTGCACCTCCCACACATGCAGCAACCATGGGACCTTTGCTGGTTGTCTTTGGGGCTCGCATTTTCTGAGAATTCTGCAGTGCACACCTTTCTTTCAGGAGGTGGTCGGCACAGGAACTCACACGGCGTTACCAACTGTTTTTTTCCTTGCTTTTTTGCTTTCCACGTTTATTTTAATTTTCTGACAACGATCTGATAACTCTTTCATTCTTAAATTATTCCATAAAAAACATAAATTTTTTCTCTTATCTTGAATGAATCTTTATCTCTATTAGGCAGCACCCAACACGATCCAGATCATTGCTTCAACAGATCGTCCTATCTCTTTCGCACATAAATTAAGCGCGACTTCAACACTTTTCGATTGAGCTGCGCGAGATGTTTCAAAAAATTTTATGATGTTCAAATTATTTATTTGTGCTGCTCTTTTCTTTTCCGCTTACTGTATGTGTAACCAAAAATGTGACCCGAAACTCGTTCTGCACGACAATTTGGCCACTAATTTTGGGGCAGCAGCAGCAGCGCATACCCAAATACAGTGTTGTCGGTACAATTTTATTGATCTTCTGGGCAAAAATAAAAATTGTTTCATGGTCGTCGTCGGTAACGAAATCGAAATCGAAAACGAAACACACAACTTGGAATCGAATTCAAAACGCAAACTCCAAGATATTCCAGGGCGACTATAGGAGGAGGACAGAGACTGGAACTTGGAAGCTGGGCAGACGACGCGACGATAACAACAACAACAACAACAACAATAAATACTCTGGTTTAGGAGCCACTGTTCGTAGGCTAGTTGGGCAGCTGCAAAACTGCTGAAAAAGGGCAGCCGAAAAATATTTTTATCTTGATATTTTTGTTGTTTTTTCGTGAAGTTTGTTATTTTTTGTATTATTTTTCTTTTTTTTTTGTCTGACTGTTCTAAATACGCCAAGCGCTGCTTGCGGAGCATAAATATATGTCTTTAGTGTGGCATGTCTGGTTGCGTTTTGGAACTTGGTAAATGGGCCAGACCCAGAGGAGATGCGAGTTAAAGTTGGAGTTGGAGTTTGTTGTCGATCGCCGAGTGCCAGCCGTCTGCCAAAATTCATGGAATTAGTTAACGATTAATGATTGGATATTGATTTCGCTTTATGTGCTCAAAAGACACAAAATATTTGTTTGCTTTTTGCAAGTTGCTGAACTGCAGTTATGTGTAAATATCTGTATAAAATTTATACATATGTAGACACATCTCTGTTTGACTTTCTACCACTAATTAACAGCTGTATTTTTATTGTCTCCTCATCTTCTGTAAATTTTGTGCAATTCCTTAAGTGCTGCATACTTTTATTAGCATGACGGACTTTCTTTCTTTTTTGTTGATTTTACTTAACTGCTGCTTCAACTTTTCCATCCTCGCTCACACAAAAAAGTACATCCTAAATGAGAGAGGGACGCACAAAAGCAGAACCAACAAGTGTGAAAGAAACAAAATATGAGTGTGCTTGACTAGTAGGAACACTTGCATCAATACTTCAAATATTATATACATTGTGATAGTTTCAAATATGATTTAATAGATAGGCCAACTAATAAATTATGCATTAATATTTATATTAAATATTATAAATTCTGTTTCCCTCTGTTGCTTACTTACAGTTGCATAAGTTCATAAAACCCATTCAAACCAAATGAGCACAGGGTATAATATGCTATCCAGGTAGCTTTTTTTTTCTTTTATTTTCTGTGCCGCTTCCTATGAAACTTAATTTGTGTGCTCCTCCTCAGCGGCATATCAAATTGGCGCTATCGAATACCTACACAAAAACACACACACTTATACGATTATATGCCCCATATTACTATGGGGCAGTCTTTCTTAATAATAAGCGTTCACCAAATTGTGCTTAGCTCTTTGAAATTTGTGGCTTGCTACCGCGAAACTTGAGGTTTAAATTCTTCAAGATCTTTGCCAAAACATTGCTTCTACGAGTTATACACACACACACAAATGTATATATAAATCTATATATATATCTAAAATAATTGGTACACATTTAACGCCACGTTGCACAGCATCCGAGAATCGCCACAAAAAAAAGGAAAAGAATCTCGTATCTAAAATTTGTGTGAGAATTTTGTGAAATGTGAGCGCTGAAGACTTGGGATTATAACTGGGCGCGAATTTCGCCGCTAATGATTTGCTTACTGGCTTGGCAACAGGCTTCGGGAGTGTTTTAATGTGTGTGTGTGTTTCTGTGTGTATGTTGAGTTGAGGACTATTAATTGCATTTCAAGCCAAGCAACAGTTGACTTACAGCCGCTTGCTTCGAGGCTCCCAGCAGGCTCTTAATTGAGTTGTTAAGCTTTTGGCTATGTCGCACAGCTCTTCTCTTCTGGAATTCCCACGAACTCCTTTCGTGCGGAATGTTACTTTTATTTTTACAACGGATATGACCACTTCAAATTGCATCTTTTCCGTGCGTTATTTGCATTTAACTAAAGCTGTGTTAATTGCGCAATTAACCTAACGTTAATTGAATTGGGGTTGGGAGAAAAGCGAAACCTGTTGTTTAATTTGTAATCTCTGAGAGTTCTATTAATGTAATAGCAAGTTAAAAATTAGGCCACATTTCTAGTTTTACTAATTCTAGCTAGTAGATTTGCCACGTTTAGATTCTACATTATTTTCGCTTTGCGTATTCAACTTGTTCAACTTGCCATTATGGGGAAAACTAATCTCAGAAAAATAATATTAGGTAATTCATGAAATCTTTTTAATCTGATCGCAGCAAACGCAAACTAGAAGTTTAATAGTTGTAAAATATAATTGGGTGAGTTCATATTCAACCAAAGCTTATCTAATGTTGTTGTAATTTCTCGCCAGTTTCGCACAACCAACACACAACATTTAGCCGCCATATCAATTTGTGGCTCAATTTCAGAATTCTTCTGCACATTTGAATCTGACCGACGACGATTGCACCAATCATTTGCACTGATTGCCAAACTGCTGACTGCTGACACTGAATGCAGCTCAAACTGTAATGCCTACACATAAATTCATACATATATGTGTACATTTGTCCGTCTATCTGTCTCAATATAGCCAATAATCGTACGTAATTCCATAAGAATATCAGACAAATGACTATGTAACTATGAGTGAGTTACTTTATGTGTGTGTGGAGTGTGTGTGCGAATGTGTGGAATAGTTACTATTGTTTTTGTTGTTGCTGTTGTTGCTGTTGTTGTTGTTGCCGTGTGCAGCAACCAGGAGACTAGGAGACATACCTCCACTTATTTGCGCCAACTAATATTAAAAACCGTTATGCATATCAGCCGCACACATTTCACATGGCAACAACAAAAACAACAACAATAAAAAGAGCAACTGGCCAAATGGCTAACTGGTGGCTCTCCTCTACCGATTGGCATGTCTTGGCCATGGCCGTAACCCTTTAATTATGGCAAACAGACGCAATAGCCGAAGCAGCAACAACAACCACAACAAAAACAATAACAACAGTGAGTCCAGCTAACGTCAACGCCTTTCGAATGGCACTCGCCCAAAGTTGGACGCAATGTCGAAGTGGTTGACTATAGACTCCTTTCTAAAAACGAACCCATAATAAAAATGGCCTAAACCCGACACAGACAGCACACAATGCTGAGTGTTAGAGCCCCAAAACAAAACTAAAGAGCTGACAAACAAAAAAAAAAAAAACTGAATAAAGAGGAGAAAAAGGAGTTCTTAATTGCATTTCGATTACGTTGGCTTAGTGTAGAACCGAATATGCAAGCAAATCAAAGTGCGAGTAGCAGTTGGTTGGTTGGCAACACACAAGAGACACAGAGAAAGCACCTCGGCAACAAAGTAAATGTTGCACTGGGAACAGGCCCACAGCAACTGACAACAGCAGGAGGAGGCTGGCTGGTGCCACACCAAAATAGACAACAGATGAGACAGTCCAGGCACAGCCCAGGCCCGGGCAAGAAAAACGCCTTTTTTAGTGCCACAGCAGACTTTGCAAACTGGTTTCGGCAAGGCTAAAAAAAAAAAGAACAGAAGAAAATCGAATAAGAAAAACCAACACAAAAAAAAATTGTAACAGGCCGCGCAGAACCTTTCTAAGCCCCGGTTTACAGTCCTAGGCATATTGGCATTGGCATTGGCCATTTAATACAGTTATTTTTTGTAGCCAGCATCGCGCAGACGCAACTAGAGTGTTTGAGGGAGGGGGGAGGAGTGACGAGCGCACCACAACTCTTTTTAGCCAGCAGCCATTTGCCTGCTGTCCCCTTTGCTTTTCTCTCATCTCAACAACGACAACGTCTTTGGCATTTCGGCTCTTTGCAGTCATTAGATATGATTCTGCTCAAACTGGGACAGGCCAACACATCGGGCAACACATCAACCGGGCGAGCCATGCAACAACCAACAGGGAACAGGCAGCAGTCAACAGACAACAGCCAACAGACAAAAGGCCGTACGCAATCATAAACGTAAAAAGAGAAGCATACAAAAAAACACCGCTCTTTATAATACACTGCAATCGGTGATTTATCGCTGCATTATCTGTCTTTAATGGTTCACTTTATGATTTCATTGGTTTTAATTAATACCAACCTCGGCTCCTTCAAACACCATCGTTTGTTTACTGCGTTCCACACACTAGTTGCCCAAGAAAGCTTACGAGTCGGTATTAAAATGGACAAATTGTGAAAGATCGTTTTTATTTACCATTCAGCTAATGAAGAATTTTTTTCATTCCTTAGAATTTATATTTATATAAATTCCATCTTTTTCTTGCAATTATCAAATCAAGTATAATCAAATCCCAAAGGAAACATCACTTGAAATGGAAACATTATTACTTATGTTCCCGATAACAAATTAAAAAAAAAAGCAAAAGAATGTAAAAAATATCTGAATTTTTAAAGCTTTTCTACTTTTATTTATGGATCTATGGAAACTTTATGATTTTGAGAACATTCTTAAACTTGATTGTCTATAAATCCAATCCTATATGGACTAGGAATTGCTTCAACAAAAACTCGTTTTTTTTAGCTCACCACAAGAAAGATGATATTTATATTGTATGTATATTATTTTCACCGAGAGTAATTATTTTTTTTTACATACTCTGAATTTAAATATTTTACAGTTCAGATATTCCAATGATTATACTTGATCAGAATTACGTAATGAACATGTGAGCATATGTTATTATGTATAACGAAACTTATTAGATTTGCAAATTGAATAACGATTTAACAATCTGCACAAGATGCCACAGCAGGCGAGTTATGCTCTATATTATTATTTTTTTTTTTAGTTTTCCACATAAGCAAACTAGTTGCAGCCCGGTTTGATGAGGCAAAAGTCGTTCACACACTGCCCCTTTCTGCTGCTGCTGCCTGCCTGCTGCTGGTGCTGCCTGCTCTTCTCTTGCTGCTGCTGCAGGCTGATCTGGCTTGACTTGGCTTGACTTAGACTTAGACTGGGAATTGGTGGGTTGCCTGCCTCATGGCTGTTGTCGTTGCATGTTGCACATTGGGTGTTTGTGGTTCTTGAATGTGTTGTTCCCTGTTGTTTCAGTCGTGTCAGCTGTTTGCTTAAACAAATATTATTACATGATGAGTTGATAGTTGTGTGTTGTTGCTTGTGCTTGCTGCTTTTCAATGAATTATTAGTTATTTCAAATTTATGTGTCGTTCTTTACTCCCCATCTCTTTTCAACCCCTCTATCGTTTTTCTTTATTTTATCGCACGTCTATTTGCGTTTCCGCTTTCCGTTATTATTGATCGTTCTGGGCCGGCTGCTTTGCCACACTCAGTTCCTCAATGGCGAGCCAAGGTTTCAGCGCACGACTTGTGGCAGCCGCCGAGTTCTTGAAGCTGTTGTTGGGGGCGTATTTGCCTAACAAAAATAAATAAATATGAATTTATTGCAGCGTTTGTTCGTTTATTTATTATTTTTTTTTTTTGTGTATAATTTTTCATGTATGTGTGTCATTAAACTTAAAGCTAATGCTTCACTGCGATCGCATAAACAAATATGTATGCCCAGGCTCTTGGCTCCCCCTTTTATTGCGTCAAAGATAAGCAGCCGCATAGAAATACGCTTAGAGACAAAAAAAAAAAGAAGAAAAGTGAAGGGGAAAAAAACTGTCGCACAACAGCCCCAACTACAGAATCAGATCCAAAGTCTCAAAGTCTGAATGTAAGTGCGCGGAAACTTTGATTTTGTTTCTGCTACTCTAGCAAATTCGGTCTCTTCTGCTGCTCGGGATGAGGCTCTGGCTCGCTCTGCTTAGCTCACATAATACATAATTGCTACGGGGTTCAGAGAGTGGCTGCAGAGTTTCTTCTACGAATTTTGTCACGCTTTAAATTTCAAATTTTGACGATGTTAGCCAACTGTCAATGGACACACACACACAGACATAGTCTAGCATATATATATGGAGTATATATTTCCTTTGTGCATCTGAAATCTGAAATTCTCTGAGGCGTAAGTAAATGGCATTTAACGCTTGATCTGCAGCGTTTAATTTTACCTGCTGTGTTGTGTTGTATAGTTTTGTACTTTAGTTTCGCAGCCTGAGAAATTGCCTGGTCTCAGATCAGATCCTTTGGCCAAGCTATTGTTCTCTCGCCCGCACAAAAATGTTCCAAAAACAAGAGCGAGGGGCGAGTTTAGTGTTCAAGTAGGGGCGGAAATTTAATATGAAATGAATTTTTTATTTTTGTATGAAATATGAGATTTTTAGGCACTGATCTGCTGCTTTTGTCTACCTGGTTTAATTTGTTTTCTTTATTCAGTTTTTTTGTGGTAGCAAACATAATTATATTGTAATTCGTATCGCCTTTAGTTTTTAGTACTTGTGAAACTCTATACGAAAAAAATTTCAAAAATATGTATTTATATATATATACATATAAACATATATATATATTTATATAATAAAAAAATGTACCGCAAATTGCTTGCAGGACGGGAAGGTGTCAACGTTTTACATTTTTAATCAAACATTGCACTTGTCCCGGCCTATGAGCGGTTTGTGCATCTACAACATATTTAAAAGCTAAGCTTAAAATTAAATATGTATTTATTATTATCTGTTTTACCTTTAAATACGTTTTATTTTCAACCAATCCAAATACTTAATTTTATTTAACCTTTAAAAATATATTTCATTATTAGTTTGTTTTTTATCATTGCAGCACATGAAATTGGAAGAAAACAAATAATGTGTGTTTTAGGCATTCAATATAAGGTGAGTAAGCCTCTGAATATATGTATTAAAGTTAACAAAATTTTACTTACACAACTTTAAACTTTCATAATAATAAAGAAAATAATTTTTAAAATACAATTTTGAAATCACTTAAATAGAAGTTAAGTTATTATGCCAATAATATGTTTTATCTAAATGAAAGATTCAAATTTAACATGCGCTCACCTTTAAAATCAGCTGTTTGGTATTTTTCCTTATTTTGGTATTTTTGCACTATTTCTTTTGTGGTGGGCATTTGGTGCCTTTTTGGGACTGGCGTCGCGCTCGTCGCTGGTGAAAAAATTAAATAAAAAATAGAAAATCAACAACAACAACAACAATATCGAGCAATTGCCCGCCCGCCTGTTGTGTGTGCCTTCGTTTTTATTTATTTTATTGTTATTGCTGCTGCCGTGTTAAATATAAAAACAAATTGAGTTAAAGTAAAATATAACGCGTGCTGGTTGAAAGTAAGTTATGAGGCGAGAGCCAATAGCATCGCAACTGTAAATAGATAACTGTAAACACACACACATATATATACAAACGAATATAATTGTATATACCCCGCACAGCGCCGCCAAAAAATATTTTTTATTTATAATTTTTTTTCTTTGCTTTTTTTGTTCTTTTACTCTACTTTTGCTTTTGTATTGATCGCTTCACTGCTACGCGTAGCAGGCGGTGTATAATACATTTGCAGCAAATATTTTACGCTAGACAGATTTAAAAAAAAAAAAATAAAATTAAAAAAATTAAAAAAATATTTTTGAAGTGAATCAAATTAATATGGAATTCATTACAATGCAGCACCTACAAATAATTATCGATAAGAAAATGGAGCGTGCCTCGTCTCCACTGCTGCAGTCCAAACTCTCGCTGCCAATCCTTGTGCAGCAGCCCAAGGGTCGGGGTCGTCCACGCGCCTCCTACGCCCAAACCGGAGAATTCGATTTGGGTCTAATACAGGAATATCGGCAAAGACCAGCGCTTTATGATCGCTCCAATAAGCGCTTCAAGGACAAGGCGCATACTTTGCAGCTCTGGATACAAATCTCACACAAACTGGGCTATTCTGGTAAGGAAAAAAGCAGGACAGATGCTATATTTGAAAGGAGGCCACTATATATACATATATATATGTATATATTTTTATCAGTAGTTTAATTAAATTTATCACCTTTTACGTTTGCAATCGTATTTAATCTTTGTTAAAAACAAAGATAAGTGTTCAAATTTCTGGCGTTTTCTTTTATTTAGTGCCCATGCTACGGGATCGGTTTATTACGCTGCGTAATCGTTACAATATAGAAAAGCGACGAGTGGAAAACAATTGCAATGTGGGCAGCCAGTGGCCGTTGTATGAGAATCTCAGTTTCCTGTCGGAGCACATAAGGACGCGACGCTCCTATAAGAGACAAAGTAAATCTGTGGATGAACATCATCCGGATGATGGGGAGGATGATGACCACGTCGATGTGCAATTCGATATGAATAGCGATAGCAATGGACCGATTAAGACCATTAAGCATGAACTGGTTGACAATGATGACAATTCAGACTGTGTTTACGACGATGATCGACAGCTGCCCGTGACCACTGTACTCAGGTGAGTAGTGCTCAAAGCTATAGCTATTTATGGTACTAGTAAAAAAAAATCCTACTTTGCAGCATACCGCAAAGCACCGAAATAAATGGACAACACAACAACAACATTGTAAATGGGGGCAACTCATGTCTTCAGCCAGATCTCGTTGTGGCCGGAGTTAAACAGAGACGTCGACAGGGAGACCTTGAAGATGAGCCACAGGCAAAACGCAATTCTAATTCAATAGCTTTACCAACGGCATCCACCGCCTCAACAGCAGCAGCAACATCATCGGCATCAGCAACAGCAACAATAGGAGCAACAGCAACACAAACAATAACCACATATCCAAAATTTCGAGCCTTTGGCGAGTTTGTTTCGCATTCGCTAAACGAACTGCCACATTCTTTGTCCATGCGACTGATCGAAAAGTTTACCCGCGATATAGTCCAGGCAACGATTAAAACAACGGCGAATAAAAACCGCGAATCGGCTGAGCCCAGCAGCTTGGATGAAATGGACGATTAGAAAATTAGTTATAAGCAAACCAATCAAACAAAAACTAGAAACTGTAATTTATACATAATTTTTTTACCTAGACTGGAAGGTGGGCAGTGATCATCATCATCATTATCATTATCAATCAATGGGGTGGTAACTAGCAATATGCAATGTGCAACATGCAACATACAACACTCAACATACTATGATGTGAAACAAATAAAACAAACCCAGAAGCAGAAAACTATAGTTTGGGGCGTGTTTAGAATGTGCTTGCTGCTGCATACAAATGACATTTGTGAATTGATTGCAAAGGCAGCTGGGACTTGGACAAATGGTAATGAACGTGGCCTAGGCAACTTGCTTGCCAAACACTTGCTAGATGATAAAGGAAGAGGGAGAGAGTTGCACCACTGTTGGTGCTTCGAGCACATTTCCTGCACTCGATTATAAATGCGTCTATATTTTAATTAAATTACATCCACGCAATGGGCAGATGGTAATTACGGTGCTTAGGCCAAGTCGGCGACTTGGGCTTATTGATATTTCTATGGGTGTGTTTGTCCATTTACCTCTCTCTCTCTCTCTCTTTCTGTGTGTGCGTGTGTGTGAGTAAGTGATGTGGTGCAACATTAAAACGTCACCTGATGTAGGTCGTGCCTGGTGCTTATTTGTTGTTATGTGAAAATACAAATTGCACTAGTCCCGGCCTGCAGTTAGTGTCGCAAACAACAACAGCAAGAACCACATTTCTCGCTTTCCCTGCTGCAGCCCCAGTGGTGGTGCCACTTGGCTTATTCGTGTTACCGTCGGCATCTCATCTTCGCTAACCTATAATTATATAATTTAATCATTACTTGCAAATGTTGCCAAAAAAAAAAGAAGAAAAATAATAAACTAAAAGGAGCGAAGAAGAAGTCAAAGAATGGAGTCCGAAAACCGCAACAGACTGTGGCAACTTTAAGTGCTGCATTTTGACAGTGAAATGTGATTATGTGTGCCGTGTGCGTGGCCAAAACAAAGATATTTTGCGTATTTTAGCATTCATCATCATTACTCTTAAAACGGCTGTCGCTGGAATTTAAATTTTTGTAGGCGCACTTAAACTTGAAAGCGGTTTGACAGTTGCAAATTACGCCAACAGCAGCGGCACCAGTTGTGAGTGTTATAACGTTCAGCAAATGCCAACCTTCTGTCGTCGGGGCCAACTAGGCAGGCGAAAAGCTGACTGGTATGCACAAATGGGCGCGAGTTTTAAAAATTGTGCATTTAATTAAGAGTCAATGTTTTATTTGTATATGTATTATGTATATTTAAATTTAATTGGAGTTTGAATTGTTGTCATTTTTAAATTAATTAGCTAATTTTAAACACTTAAGTAAACACGCGTGCATTATGCATACTCATATTTATACATTTTCCATATAATCATTAATTTTAAATATTTATTAATATTACTCGTAAGTTCGAATTAAAATCACTCAAAAAATGTGCTGCTCTTTTTTGATTTGACGATCGATTTATAGCTAGAATCAACGACGTCGACGACGACGATTTACAGTACACGACATTTATAGCTAATAATTGTAATAAAAGTCTAATAAGGAGCTGAAGTTTTAGGAGTAGACCAACAACAAATACAACGGCGACAAAGAGATCAAAATGCTTTACGGATTTATGCAGCGGCCACCGTCACAACTCGTATGTAATATTATTCATATGATCGCGTGTCTTACGCGGCTTAAATGGCGCCGCAAAATGCTCATAATCATAGGCAGTCTCCGCATTGTACGACGAACAGCGACGCAAACGATGATGCTGAACGAAGGAGCTGCTGTACGGCGCCTGATTGCCGTGTCCGGCGCCAAAGCAACGCATCGCCGCACACAGCAACGTACACCAGCGCCACGAGGACGAGGAGAATGCATAGAAATTGCGAGCACTACTTCCGCCGCCTCCAGAGTTATTATTGCCCTTCTTGGCAAGCAAATGCTGGCGGCTGTGATGCAAATAGGGATTGTAATTGGAGCGAAAGCTGCTGTCGCTACTGTGTCCGCTGTCATCGCTGCTGCTGTCGTTACGACGCAGACCCTGCCGGAATAGATTGCCATTGTTGTGTGCTGCATTGGCAAAATCCTCGAAATCCAAATGTGATTCATACTCGAAGTCGCGATCAATGGAGACGGCGGGCGTGACGATCATAAATTGACTATATTTTCGAATGCGGCTCTGTGGCTGACGTTGTTGCTGTTGGTGGTGATGTTGTTGCTGCTGATTGCTGCTGCCGCGCTGATTGGCAATGGAGTTGAGTAGCGTTTGATTTGTGTCCACCGATGAGTAGCTGTTGCTATTCGATATGGGCGACATATCATTGTTGTTATTATTGCTGTTGTTGCTGTTGCTGCTGTTGTTGTTATTATTGCTATAACGATGGTTGGTGTTGTTGTTGTGCGTGGTGTGAAAGACACCCGCTAGCGTTGGCTGCGTCGTCGTCACTGGATGCGTCACCAGCTGCTGCGGCTGATAATGCTGATACTGCAACTGCAGCGGCAGTTGTGGTAATGTTGGCTGCTTGGCGTGCCGATGACGCCGCTTGGCAACTGGAGCTGTGGCTACAACTGTTACTGTCGCAACAACTGCTGTAGCTGGAGATGCAGCAGCAGTTATAGCTGCAACTGCTGCTGGTGCTGAGGTCGGTTGTGGTTGCTGTGGTTGCGGTGCCGGCGATGTTGTTGTGGGCGTCGAGCCAACCGAAGGCATCCATCATCTTGTTTCCTCCGTGCCGCTGTTATTATCATCGGGCTTGACGATTTGGTAGGTTATCAAGTACTCTGGATAAGACTGCAAGGAACAACCGTTAGCATAAATATAATCTACATAATAATAATCTGATTAGTTGACTCACCTGTTCACCCCGATAGACAACATATTCAGCAAAGTGCAGGCCACCCGCCGATGGACGTCCGATCACGGAGTGATGGCCAGGCGGGGCATGGGCCATCTTCATGGCGCTATACTGCAAAAAGGATTTGCCCAGCGCAACGCGGCACAGCAGCAATTGCCTGATTCAAATAGTTTAATTAGTATTATGTTATAACTGATAATATATATATTATTATATATTGTGTTATTTATTTATTTATATAAAGGAAACTGCGATTGTCTAATCATATTTTGTATTTGTTCAATTCATACCTGGGGCACACATAGCAGGATTTGTCCTTGTGAGATGGACAGCCAATGCCACCGCCAATCCCGTAGACATACTGATTGCTCTTTGAGCTGTGCTCCGCAAAATAAATGCCCGCACCGAACATGCCGCCAATGTAGGCGTGTCGCTCATCAAATCCACGCTGCACAATTGCATTGATGAAGGGGCTGCCGTGGAAAAGCATGCGCTCATTTGACTGCAAGAAGTTCTCCTCGGCAATCTCCTGGCGGCGATGCGCATAACGCTCCCACAATTTCCGATTCTGCACCTTTTGTACCTGCACAAAAGTCACATTATTAGTTATTGACAGCTGGACATGATTTAATTATTCAACACTCACCCGCACTACGTTGTAGCGTGTGAAGTAGCCACCCGACTGGCCATTATCGCGATGCTCGCGTATGGTGGCCTGCATCTCCTCCTCAACGGCGATGAATTCCTTGTCATCCTGCAGCAGATCCACCAGCAGTGTGCATAGATTCACATTGTTGCCAATGCCTGGAATTGCAAATAAAATTTATTTAGTTTTTATTTTTGCACTGTGTTGCACTTTGTTTCTGGATTCACCTGTTGTGGCTCTCAGCTGTGCAATGCCTTTGAGAATCTTGTGGCGAAAACCGTAGGCGGACACGCCCACCTGCTTGAGATCATCATGCCCCATCTCGGCGAGTATGTCGAGGGTGATTTGCTCGCGCTCAAATAGCTCGATCAGATGATGCAGCTGCTGACTGCTCAAGAAACCGGAGACATTTGTTATGGACTCCGCATCTTGCAGTAGTTCCTCACTGCCCGTATTCTCCACCCCATTTGCCTCAGCACCCTGTGCGGGACTCATGCGTGTGGGACAGCTATTAATGGGCAAAGCCACAGGCACGCTGAGCGTCATTGAAGCGCCCGATGGCAGCAGCACCGTCTCCGTGGTGGGCGACAACAGCGCAGCGGAAGCGGTTGACGCTGCTGCGGCGCCTGCTCCTCCTGCTGCTGCTGATGTTGATGCTTGTGCTGCTTGTGCGGCAGCTGCTCCACTGCAGGAAGCCTCCGGCGCTGGAGAGCATCCGGCTGCAGCTAGGGATTGCGTCGATGCACTTAGCGCATGCTGACTGAGTGACGTGGCCATGGCATCCTGCAGCAGGCACTTCACATCATCCGCTGTGGCCAGCTCGATGGGTGTCTGGATCTCCTGATTCTTCATATGGGCATCTGCACCATGGGCCAGTAGCAAAGAGCACAGTTGCGTCCGTCCCTTTTGGGCAGCCTCGTGCAGCGGCGTAAAGCCCCATTTATCTGTGGCATTCACCACCGTCTTGTGCTTGATCAACAGCGCAGCAATGTCCAGATGACCATACGAGCTGGCATTGTGCAGTGGAATGAGTCCGCCCTTGTCCTGGGCATTCACATCGGCGCCGTGCTCCAGCAGATACTCGGCACACTCGAAATTATTATAGCCAGCAGCGAGATGCAGCGGCGTCGAGTTGCGTCCGTTCAAGTCCCGGCAGTTAATCGTTTCCGGTGTCACCAGACGCTGCACTCTGGCAAGGTTGCCCTTTTTGGCGGCATCAAGCAGAGCCGATGGTCCGCGTAGCAGTTCGGCCACATCGTGATCCGAGTCCTTGACCAGATCGGCGGGCGTGGCGCCATCACGATTCTTTTTCATGGGATCAGCACCGTGCTTAAGCAGCAGCTTGCATATATCATATTTGCCTTTGGCGGCGGCCTCGTGCAGCGGCGTAAATTTCCACAGATCGGACACATTAACATTGGCGCCATGCTTGACGAGCAGCTCGGTGACCTCGTAGTGTCCATAGGAGCAGGCATTGTGCAACGGCACCAGTCCACCCTTGTCCGCTGCATAGACCTCGGCGCCATGCTCCAGCAGAAATTGCACGACAGGCACACGATTGAAACCGGCTGCGAAATGCAGCGGTGTCGAGTGGCGTCCATCCAAATCCCTACAGTTCACTGTATGCGGATTATTCAGCACAATGCGACGCACTGCATCCAAATCGCCAGCCTTGGCTGCCTCTAGCAGATGTGTCTCGCTATCTGGCGGATTTTTCAACAGCTTCAGCACACTATCCGAAGCGAGCTGTGCGGCAGTCAGACCCTCCAGCGACACAATGCTGCTGTCCACCGCATAGGAGAGAAGCAATCGCACGGCCTGCTCATCACGGGCACAACGATGCAACGCTGTCTGGCCGATGCTATCCAAGGCGTTCACCTTGGCGCCCTGCTTGAGCAGCACCTCCAACGCATCGTAGTGCAACAGTTCGGCAGCCAGATGCAGCGGCGTTAGGAACGCCTTGTTCTTCTCATTCAGCAGAGATCCTTTGCGTGTGAGCAGCTCCACCAGCTGCTTGCGTTTCGCATCCTGGTTGACCACAGCCAAATGCAGTGGCGTATCCCCCGTGTACGGATGCACAAAGTTCACAATTTCGGCACAGACGAGTTTCTTGACACGCGACAAATCGCACTTGCGGCAAGCGTCCATCAGGCAGTGTCCCTTGTACTCAACTGCAAAACGAATGGGATCGATTAGAAAATGAATATATTAAACGATAATGATGATGTGATCTTACAGGCAATGCGGTCGCGAAGCTCCCGCGTGGGTGCGGCATCGATAGCCGACTTACTGTGGCAGTTAAGGAGCGTTGGGTCGGCGCCACGACTCAGCAATAGGCTGCAAACCTCGACTCGACTCTTGGAGGCTGCCTCGTGGAGCGGCGTAAAGGCCCACAGATCATTGGCATTGACATTGGCGCCCGCCTGTATTAACAGTTTGGTCACATCGAAATGGCCATAGGAGCAGGCGTTGTGCAGCGGCACCAGGCCTCCCTTGTCCTTGGCATGCACATCGGCGCCGTTGGCCAGCAGGATCTCGACAATGCCAATGCGATTGTAGCCAGCAGCAAGATGCAGCGGCGTCGATCGACGTCCATCGCTCGCATGGCAATTAACAT
Organism: Drosophila dives; assembly: GCA_035042365.1. Lineage (NCBI taxonomy): Eukaryota > Metazoa > Arthropoda > Insecta > Diptera > Drosophilidae > Drosophila > Drosophila dives. The sequence continues at coordinate 2,710,716 of JAWNLJ010000439.1, forward strand.
TTAAGGGGGTGAGCAGCGCAAGCAGACGATCTTCAGCACCGGAACGGGCCGCCTCGAGTAGCTCATCCTTGCGATATTCGCCGGTCAGGACCGGACGCGTTGCATCATCCGCCAGTTCGAGCGGTGTCTTCTGCTCCGAGTTGCGTATGGTGTGATTGGCACCATGTTGCAAAAGCGCCAAACATACATCCACTTTGCCCTTGCTGGCCGCCTCGTGCAACGGCGTATAATTCCAGTTGTCCGTGGTGTTTGGACTGGCGCCGGCTTTGAGCAGCAGACGCACCACTTCCGCATGTCCAAACGAGCAGCAATTGTGCAGCGGATGCAGGCCACCCTCATCGCAGGCCTGAATGGAGGCGCCGCTGTTCAGCAGATATTCGACCACCTCACGGCGACCATAGCCTGCAAAAGAGGAAACAAGAAGAACAAAATAGAATATTAGACTCAATGCTAATCATGACATGACGGCAAGCCCTAAAAGTGGCTCACATGGTTAACTGTCGGTTTTTGGTATTCATTATTAGTTTTTATGCAATGGGGATTGCGGGAGACCTTCGAGCCCACCAATTTCCGGCAGTCGGCACTCTGCTACTGCTATTCTTCATTGGAATTGTAGATTCAAGCCAACCTTGGGGCCATCATAAATCTTGCTCTACGTTATTGTTTGTATAAAAGCAAGCTAATAACACAAATATAGAATCCAACAAACAAATAAAGAAAGCTGTCAACACACACAAGCACCCTGCTCCGGGCCATATCTATTATCACTTCCTATTTAAAACGGTTAACAACTCTAACATGATTGTGCCAGTGGCTCTTGAAAGGGCTGGCCACATTAGCTAAGATAATATTGAAGTTAGAATAAATACACTAGAGATATTTATGTAATTTGATTTATAAAAATAAAGATATGAAAACAGAAAGCTCCAGCGAATATATCTTGTTTATATTGCGTTAGATATTGTTGATTTATTGCTTCTTTTTGAATTGCTTTTCTAATCTTTAAATAATTTTTGTTAAATCTATAAACGAGCCTATAATTTCGATAAGAACTAACATGTATAAAATTCTTCGAAATGATAAAAAAATATAATTTTATACTTGAAAATTAAAAACAATAATGATTCACGCATGATAAATAAAGCATTAATTTCTTGTTTAAAATAGTATCGAAATTTTTTTTTGAAATACCAAATGTTGTTTTTCAATAATTGCTTTATAAACAGATCGATTTTAAATAGAAAAAAACGGTAAATTCAATCCGAATCCCCATGAAGTTAGCAGCATGGGTCTGCACCATAATAATACATTTAAATAAGGTGCCCACATTATATTTTGACGCAATAATTAAAGCAGTTTTCAGTCATTGTTGAAAGCACATTCGTAACAGTTGTGTTAACAACCAGGAAGACAATGTGAAATATATTAAGATAATTAATGATTATCTACTGAAATCTGTAACACAACAGTTTCTCTATTAAAATTTGATAGCAAGCTAAAATAAAAATATTTTATAAATAATCTCTGAGATATATTAATAATTAATAATAACAAACCAATTAATAATAGCACTGAGAAGTGCAACGAAACTGAGTTCAGGCCAAGCATTCCCATCAAAGTCTTTTCGAAATTTTCGTTAACCATTCACTTTTTTTTTTGTTTTGCTAAACTATTACGAAAGTTGTGTGGATAATTAATAGAATGGAAAATGATATTAATTATTTGTGTGTTGGGCAATTGAATGTGCAATGGATATCGCTATTGTTAACTTGGTTTATGCTTTATATTATTATTATTATTATTTGAATTTTAGTCATAAAGTAAGCTCCTTGAGTGCGCACAAATAGCTCAAAACTTGGTTAAACTTAAATGAATAACAACTTTGGAGGTTAGTTAGCTGAACGGTTGTTAGTTAAACAATATAAAAAAATGCTGTTAATCTTATTGTTTAAAGAGACACGGCTGGAAGCTCTAGTCAGTAACTTTTGCTACTTTGTCAGCAGTTACGTGTCATCAGTAAGAAATATCGAGTTTCTTATCAGCTGTTTTAATAAGAAAGCTGCTCCAAAGATAACACCAAATCGGATATAAGTAAATCAATGTACATTTTACGGCAAATTCATTGAGGGGTTCGTTGTTATTTATAGAAGCGTGTTGCAATTCGCAACAGGTGAAGAGCGGTGCAGGGTTGTGGTGCAAAGGGCCACCCCTAGGCAACTAGTTCGCTTAGACCTTAAACAATTCTCGCAACAAAGTGAAAACTCATCCAGTAGCAACAACAATAGCGACATAACTGGAGACCACATTGGAGATCTCACTTTTTTTCTTTCTTCAGAACGTGACAAAAGACGAGGCAGCCACAAAAAAAAATGGATGGCAAACCAGTTTAGAGAGACAGTCAAAACAGTTAACAGTTAAATATAAAATACCAACAAGACAAAAATAACACAAACGGCGCATGAATCATAGACAAAGAATTACCGTTAAATTCGGTGTGCTGAAGCTTAAATACTCTTTTAATAAAAAAAATATATGGAGACCAATAGTATGTAATATTTTGATATAATATTATTTATTATTATATTATAATATTGCATATGTTATTTATGTTTTTTGAAATCCATAATCAAAGTCTTGGGAAAACTGAAGTGCCTACAAGAAGAGTATTTCAAAAACAGAAATAAAATTGATATGCATAGGGCATGAAACACACAGGTACACCCCCGCCCTACACGCCCCATGTGCACAACCTCTCCCGTCTACCACTTTTAAGCTCCGCAGGCAGCCAAAATTAATTTTTTTTTTTTTAATTAGCCAAGGAGTTGGGGCAAGCTGCGTGCGCTTGGGCGTGACAGCAACCGTTTGCCAAGAAGCAGCCGAGCAAAAAGTGAAATTTGTAGTTTTAGCTTGTGAGTTGTGCTTTGTCGCAGAAACGCATTCTGTAGTCTTAGTGTAAACAAGGCCAACACAAAGCAAAACAGAGATTGTCATTTAAAACTAAAGTTCGCACGTGAATCCAGAAATTTCCATTGGTTTGCTTCAATGAATCCGAAATCAATTGCATTAATATTTAATAGTTGAATTATAAATTACTATTCAATCTAATATTTATGCCATAGAAATTATTATTCGTGCATAATTATTAATTTGCTTTTGTTTTAATGCAAGTTTCTGTTAAAATTATAATTATTTGGAATGCTTTGAATCGTCGCCCGTTTTGTGGGCCACAAAGACGTCAGCAGGATGCTGACCAGAAGGCTGACGTTTACAATTTTTTTAGCTTTTTTTTTTTTGCGAAAATAGAAAACATGTGTGTCGAAATGCAACACATAGCTAAAACTTTGGAGTGGGTTGCCGAGGATTCCGGAAACGAAACGAAACCAAGCAGAAAACTAGGTCAATTCTGAGCGCGGCTCGTGTCGGGTGTTTGTGTGTTGGGTGGTAGAGATAAGAGAGGGGAGGTAAGGCGAGCGACCGACCCTCGTGTCGTGGCGAGTGCCGACTTTTAGCCAGCCAACAATGACGCTCGACACAGCGCCAAAAGTGGATCAAGGCCAAAACAGCAGCAGCGATTGCATGCGTGCGCTCGTCTGTGCGTGTGTGTGTGAGTTGGGGTGTTTTTTTTTTCTTTTTGTGGGGTAGCTGTTGGCTGCATGCCAACGCGTGTCCTTCAACCTTTTGTGAGAGAGATTCAAGCGTCAGCGGAGGCTGTTGCCAGAAAAGGAATTGCTAATTATTTGTTTGTTACTCACCCGCTGCAAAATGCAATGGCGTCGATTTGCGTCCAGCTGTATCGCGAGCATTAACCGTTTGTGGCGTTATCAGCTTCTTTACTTTGGCTATTTCACCTGTTTTGCAGGCCTCGAACAGCTCACGCAACGGATCGTTGGCCATGACCGTATCGAGATTAACATTTAATATAGTCCGACTCCGACTGGCCATTCTGCTAAGTAGTTGTTGTTGCTGCTTTTGTTGTGGTTGTGGTTGTTAGTGCTCCACTTCTTGTCTATTGTTTTGTTTACACGCACAGCCAACACTCGAGCAGCAGCTGGGCGCCGCGCCCCGAAAAACAATACAAGATATAGATATATATGTTTTTTTTAACTATATATATAAGGGTGCAGCCGAAACAGATGCTAAATCTAGTTGGCCTAACTCGAGTTCATGTTTATGCAGCTGTAAAACATTCACTGGCCATTTTTTTGCTGCTGCTGCTCCACACACACACACACACACACACACACACGAGCAAGCAACCACAAGCGATGTGGAAACACTTGGCCCTGGGGAGCAACAATTGTTAATGTTAGCCCCGTACGCACAGCACAATTGCTTAGTATTTAATTATTTGTTAATGCACAAAAATCAATATATATTGTGCAGAACTAATTTTTATCGTATGTGCTGCGCTGCCTGCTGCGCTACTTGCAATTGTTTTCGTTCAACTCGCGAAGAGGATTGTTGATATTCTATCGATATTTTGCACAAGTCGACAACTGTTATTACCGATAGGCACGGTGGGTGGGAAAAGTGTGTACACAATGACTGTAAAAAATAATAATTAAGCGATATATCGATGGGATCATATAATTATTATAACATTTCACCTTTTCAATAGATTTTTCTGCAATTGACTATGCCAAAAAAGAGTTAAAGTAACTTCACTAAACATTGAGCGAATTGTTGCTTACAATGATGTTCCATGTACGTATTATATTTGATTTGGCGCCTATTGCTCAGGGCTGCACTTAACAATAACTCTATGTATCGAATTTAAGACAAGTGTAATTCGTGTTATTGATAGCAGTGCAGCCCCATCACGGGTATCGAGTACAAGTGCATGCCAACAACAATGCGCGCATTGTGCATTTATTTTTTGCTTTAAAAACACAAAAATAATACAATATGTGGGTGCAAAATACGAGAAAAATGCATAAAAAGTGTACGGGCAAATAGAGCACAACAATGCGTGCGATAGAATGCAGTGTTAATAAAGCGAAAACAAACAAAAAGTGAATCAGAACACACGCACACACACACACATATAAATGTATGCACAGAGTGGCGCACACGTACACCTGCAATCCGCTGCACCCGCTCGCTCCGAAACCAGAAATAAGTGCAAGTGAAGCAGCAGCAGCAACAGCGACGGCCACAAACAAACAGCTAGCAGAAGCAATTGGGGGAAAATAGCTGCAAACAACGCAAGAAAGAAAGGGAACTAACAAGCGACAACAACGAGAACGACAACGACAGCGAGAAGCAAAAGTGGAAGTGCAGCTCCACCCCCAATTTGGTGTTATAGTAGCAACAAAAACAACGACGAAAACGACAACAGCCAAATCAGTCTTGCCATGGCGCTGCACCAACAGCAACAATAACAAGTTGCACGCTTCGCTGCCCTCGCGACAGCATTTCAAGCTTGAAATCATTAGCCCCCATTTTAGTAGCAATTTACCAACAGCCGCAGCAGCAGCAACAGCAATATCAACAGCATCAAGAACAACGCACATAAATTGAAATCCCTATAATTAATTCATTTGGAACAACAACGACAACGAAAAAATGGAACTTAAAGTTTGGGTTGAGGGCATACAGCGGATTGTGTGTGGTGTAACGGTAAATACAACTTGTCAGGTGCGTAATAATATTCTATTGATTTTTGATAAGTAAATACAGTGACTCCTCGCTTACAAGAACTCCCCAATAATGAACGCTTCCAATTAATAACAGTTTGTAAGCGTTCGTTTCCTATTTGACAAAAAATCCATAAATTATGCTTGTAAGAATATCTTATTTATTTTGGACTAAAATCTATAAACTAATATTTTTAATGACTGATGAGACTAACTCTGATTTGACTAACTTTAAATAATAATAACAAATTTATCAAATATTTTTTTAAAAAGTTCCAAAAGTTACCAGCAAATACTGTACAGACAAACATCATTTATATTTTTATTAATAATTTTTATACTTCGATAGGATGTGGTTTTTGCCTTGGCCCATGCAACGGGCAAAGTGGGTCGCTTTACGCTCATCGAACGCTGGCGTAATAATGAGCGGCACCTCGCCCCAAATGAGAATCCCATGAAGCTGCTGCTCAAATGGGGCGAGTATGCAAATGATGTGCAGTTTATATTGCAACGATCCGAAAACAAGCAACAGACTCAGCCACAGCCCCAGCCACAGCCACAACAACAGCAGCAACAACAACAGCATCAGCCTAATAATAATAACAACAAATACGCTGTAATGACAACAACAACAACCACAGCAAAAAAACCACTAGGCCCCAGCAACAACAACAATAACAACAATGTCAATGATATAAAATTGACGACAGCGCCCACATTGCAAAAACAAAAGTCCAACGTGGAGCTCAGCTATCGGACAAAAGAGCTAAAAAAAAGTTTTGGGTGCGTAAAATCAATCGAGGCTATAAGACTGAATCGAGTTTTGGCGAAATAGTTTCAATAATTCTTAAAGTTCATTAGCAAATATGCTCATTGAAAGTTATATTATGACTGTAATCGTTAAAAGTTCCAAAGATTGCCTAAAAAAATGAAATTCAGCAAAATCATTTATTGTCCATTAAAGTTGACCAAGCTCGCGTGTTTTTACCAATTTTTGTCCATTTTTAAAAAGCACACAACTTTAATAATAAAGCATATCTCACATTTACAGCGGCTACGACGCCAAGCAATTCGACAATATTGGCATAGTCAAAGGCATTCCACAACAACAACAACAGCAGCAGCAGCAACCACATCCACAGCAGCAACAGTTGCCGCCGTCAAGCAAATCGACTACATTGGTGCCCAAGCATGAGAAATCGCTGTCAAATCCACTGGACATGAGCAGCAGCAGCAGCAGTGCCAACTGCAACGTTCCCGCTTTGAATGATTACAACGACTTATACAATAATAATAGCAGCAACAACAATGGCAACAACAGCAACAGCAATCAGCATATTTACAGTCAGCTGAGCAAATCCAGCAACGAACTGAGACGCTCCAGTCCCAATGAAATGGTCTGCAACAACAACAATAATAATAACAACGGCAACAACAACAATAGCAATAGCCATAGCAGCAGTGAACACTTGTGCGACATTTATGCCAATAGCAACATTAGCAACAATATCAACAACAACAACTCGCCTGAGCTCTACAAACAAACACCAACGATTTCATCAAATGGTGCATTGGTGCCGCCGCCGTATCGTGATCCGCCACCGCCGCGCAACAGTCCCATGTGCCAGACACCACGCTTTCAACCCAGCAGCAGCAATGCCGAAACCATATCAAATGCATCCTCTTCAACGAATCCGTTTCTCAGCGAGTACGAGCAACACAACATTAACAATAACAACAATCAGAGTAGCAATCAGTGCATGGATGAGGGCGACAGCATGTTCCAGGGCACGCAATACAATGATCTGTTGCAGCTAATCAAGTTTCAGCGCGAGAAGATTACCGCACAGCAGTTGGAGCTGCAAAAGGTATTAAATAATTATACCCATTACCAAAATCTAAACCAGAGCTGTGGATTTTTATATTAATCAATAATTATATTATTTTTAGTTCGATTCGGAAATTGTTTATCTTGAGAGCAGGGAGCGCGATCATGCGCACGAATTGGAGGCCATTTCTCGTGAGATTTCCAAGGCGGATCAAATCTTTCGGCAAGGCAGTGAACAACTGCAAACGCTGCAATATGTGGAGGAAGAAAACGAGCTGGTTAAGCAGCAGGAGAAAACACTCAAGTCGGAAATTGCGCTGCTGCGCTCCAAGCTGGCCAATTGCGAGACAGAGCTGTTGCAGTGTAAGAACAAAATGCGTTTGCTCATGGATGATATTGAAATGGAGCAGCAGCAACAGAGCAACAGGTAAGCTATAAAATAAAAATAAAAATGTATTCAAATAACTTTTTACACTTGCATTCAGACAAACAGTGGAACGCGACTTCCTCATGGAAATGGAGCGCATACAAAGCGATATTGATCAGGCCTTACATAACACAGATACATCGAACAAAACAGCAGATAACCTTAAAAAGGAGCTACTGATGATTGAGCATGCTATTGCGGAGAAGAAGCGTCAAGTGGAGCAGCTGGTCAACGAGATGAAGGAGGTGAATCTACAAAGTCTGACTGTAACCACCACCGAGGAAATTAAACATCTACTGGAGGGACCCAATAAACAGGGCAGCAGTCGTCGCATTATTGGTTCACCACGACAGCTGGAGACGGCGGTGCCCACCAGCAAGAACCCACACGGCGTTTGGGTCTAAGACAGCATCTTTACAAAAAAAATATTAAGCAACGAAATATTTTTCTACACTCAAGCAACTTGGGGGAACAAAAAGACGAGGAAATGATTTACATATCTAGTATGCATAAAGCAGCGCGGCTATATACACTATATCACATATTCGAAAAAGACACAAATTTACAACGATAAAACTTATGCATATTTTCTTCTTACAACAAATATCTAATGGATCTCTTTAAGCAATGTTAGTTGTTACAAATTTTTAGACACGATCCCACATACCACACACAATATTTACTTATTAGTGCACAAAATTACGCTAGATTTATAAAATGTTCAAGCGACTAGTAAACTTTTTTCCTAGTTCTCAAACGAAACATTAGCACCTGCCCACAAATTTGTTTATAACTTAAATGTACTTATATCTATTGTGCTATATCTACAGATCTTTTAAACCTAAATACGCCTAAATATTATAATATTTTTTGTTGCTAGTCTATAAAATATATATTATTTTTCTATCATTCAACATTCGCCATTAGAAAACGTAAATTGTTGCAATAATTGTATCTAACGAAACTGTAAACGCCTTTTTATAATACACTTAAGTTGTGCTGTTAGTGATTTTTAACCCATTCCAATATAATTATAATATATACTTAGCACTTAGCGCAGGTTTAGCAAAACAAAAAACAAAAACAAAATAGGCAATTGCTTTGTTGAAAACTGTTTCCAATTGGAAAGTGTTTAGAAAACGCTTAAAATTAGTATAAAATTGAAAAGTATGTTAAACAATTAGTACTTTATGCATACTTTGTAGCTTTTATTGCAAATGCATTGAATTTTTGTAGTAATACTATTTAATGATTCAACACAACGGTTAGCCAAACCAATTTGTTTCTTAGGGCTATGCAACAGCAATATACATACTAAATGTTTTTTATATAATAGGTATATAAACTATTAATTAACTAAAGACACAAATTTTTAGAACAAATTCTAATTGCATTATTATTATTAGCTAATAAATAAAACACTTTTTATAATTTTATTCTTTTTCTTTGAAAACTTTAAAAATTATCAAATTGGAAACAACGCTGGAAGGGGTGCAGATGCTCTCCCTTTGGAGTTCTTGATTGAAAACATTTTTAAAACAATAAACTTGTAGTCGTTGACTTTCTAATAAATAAAAAAAAAACTTAATGAAATTCCAAAACAGCAATGATAATTTTTTATATTAAATTGAAAGCCATGTGAAGATATTAAACACAGTACTAACTAAATTGTGAACTTTGAGTGAATTGCGTCTAAAGCAAGGAATTGTCTCATGCCGATAGAAAAGCGACAAATTGCTAATGCCAAAGTTCTTGTCACAATACGAATGCGCCGCGACGGTCAGCCAAGGCCGAACAGGACACGAAGCAAGGACTTCGCTGCAGCAGCAGCATCACCAGAAGCTTAACAAAATCAGCAACAATTGCTCTTGTCTGTTTCAGTTGGCAGCTGTGCATGGACTTGTTTAGTTCGGTTTTGTCTTGTATTGTCATCTTATCAGCTACTCGCGTCTTAGAGCAGCGCGCGCGTTTCGCGTGCGTTTTAAAACGCTCCGGCAACTTGCACTGCTTACTTTAGGTGTGTGTTGAGGAAAACGCTTCGTTGCCGGCGAAATTATTTGCCGCCCAATTGAATTGTCGCCTGGCAGGGACCCTCTCGTATTTGGGTGCTTATCGCGTTGACACAATCTTCAAATGTGCGTTTTAGCCTGGTCGAGAGCATTAAATGACCACAAATAACAAAAAACACATAAAGAAATAGAACAAAAAAACAGTGGAGAAGATAATAATAATAAGAAAACGAAAAAGAAATGCACAACAACATAAAGAGAATGTTTCGTTTTTACGACAATTCCACACCAAATGCTGGTCAATTGGGGTGATTGAGATAATGAGCCAATGTTTGGGCATACATTTTGCCACAATACGTTGATGACGGCGACGACCTTTTGCGGAAATTATAATCTGCCCGTAGGCCATTGTCATCTTGTTCCCATTTTACTGAAATATCACTAATCAAAACTGTGCAAATAAATATTGAAAATCCTGATCTATCCGTAATTAATTCCCAATCAGAAAGTTTAATTAAAAATTTCACAGCAACAATGTCTTAGACTAAGTTCTGTAGAGAAAAACTTATATACATTCTGCCTCATTTCATCCCAAAGTTGAACTCCAACTCTTTTCATCACATGAGGCTATTTAAATGACCATAAAATGAAAAAATGTCTATAAATTATATTATTAAAAACTCCTTTACCGGAATTTTTTAACAGACAGAAATTTAATGGATTTTTTAAGGAATTTAAAATATGGCTGAGGAAAAACGAAAAGTTTAAATTACATTTTTTTTTACTGTCAATAAAATAAAGCACTTTATTTTGATTTTTATAAGAAGTTTTTCTATCATTTGTTGAAATAGGATACGAAGTGATAATAAACAGTTACAAACAATAATTTGCTCAGGGATTTGGGCTTACAGCAATAATATATCTTTAAGCTACACCAGCTAAAAACACCTCTTTCTAGGGCAAAAGTTTACGTTCAGCCTTTAACGACGTATAATTTTTTATTTTTTTTTTCTAAATTCAGCTAATGAAGTTTTAAACAAGGAAAAAATTTTGTTAAGTACGTCATGGGCGTGGTCCATCCCCCGCTGGAAGCAATATAGTACAAATAATGAACTCCGCCCAGTGGCTGCTAATGCAATGGCAGTTAAGTAATTAACCAGACAACTAATCAAAGCCCACCGATAAGGATAACAAATACTTCATCAAAATGGTCTACGGACGCAGCATTGCTGTTGGCGTCTGCTTTATGTTGATTGTCATCTTGGTATCCGCTCTGATTTTCTATCTAAGTTTGGGTAAGTAATATTAATTTGTATAATTTAATTAATTGATATTTTATATGTGCAAAATAAGCTTATGATTTTATGAAAATCGTAAACTTACTGATTGTGTTCTCAAGCTTTAGAAAAACCCTAATTACATTGACTTAAATCTTAACATGCAAAAAAAAATCAAATTTCGCACAACAAGCACAACTCGTAAATTGATACGCCTGAAAGTATTTGAAAGCAATTTGTTCTTTAACGGGATAAAATATGGGAACTGGGTATAAAAAGAAGCGTGACCATAAAAAACCAAAAATATACAAACTTTATCTTCGAAAGCTAAACAATTTTTTGCACATTTATTTAGCTGGCGTCTGCTGCTCTTCTGGCATTATTTTGTGCTGTATATTGTCTTATGAGCCAAACATTTTCATCACGTTGCCAGCTTAAACATGTTTTACATACATATTTATATATATATATATATTTTTTGTTGTATTTTTATGCCTATTACCAATTTGCCTATTGATTTGTCAGGCCCAAACAAATGTTTGATGAATGCCATTTTTCGGCTTAACGTGATGTCTGACGTATTACAAGGACCGTCATTAAGGACATATTATATTAAAGTATATGTCTATTGTCTGCTGACTGCTGACTAGGTCTTAAATCCAAGCAAATAGCAAGAGCCGTCTAGATTTGTATTTATGCGTTCAGCTGCCAGGACTAAATGAAATTGAAATGAAAAGTGTTGTTAATGCAGAGCGAAGGCCTCAGACACAGGATCAGATTCAAGAACAAGTCCATGGATTTACCAGCTGCTATTCCAGCTTTGGCAAAAACTATTCAGAATGACGCAATATGCGAAAATCATTTGATTCGACTGTTGTCATTAATTAAATTGTGCAATTCCATCATTAGGGAGATTTGTGTGAAATGTATAGAAAATAATGACTAAGGAGATTTTGTGTAGCTAAAATGTGTACATTTGAATGAAGTATATAAATTTAAATTTAGGCTTGTATTTAAAGAGACATTTTAACTAATGTTTAGAAGAAAATTGTGATATTTTGACTGATGTGAATTCGCATAAAATGATATACCACTAAGTATTTAAAATGAGTGGCAGGAGGGCAATTTGTCAGCATTATAAAGTATTATTATGATATTAAATGATATATATAATTACACAGTATTATTATTATTATATATATTTTGTATGTATAATAATACAATTAAATGAGATACATTAAAATTTCCAAAGATTAAGATTCTTTCACCTGTCTTACATAAGCGCATTAATCGCGTAAGAACTAAAAATAACAAATTCAATAATTAGATTTGAAATGCAGGCTTTTTTTTTAAATAAGGAAATTGTATCCTTTATATACATATATATATATATATATATATTATATATATATTATAATTAATTTCATATGGATTTTTAAAGCCTCTTTCCAAGCCATTAAACTTGCTATAAATATCAAGTCAATAATAATAAAATGGGAAATGACTCAAGACATTTCATTTGGGTTTGAAAGTTTGGAGAATGCTCTTAAAATTCTCACCAAACTGATGATAATCCTTTTTTAGTTAGATTTAAAAAAAAAGAAGTAGTCAAAACAACCAATGAATAACTAATGGTTAAAGAAATTGCCAATTTTTATGATAAATAGGTGTGCGAAAAGTTTTCGAGTTATATGCCAATTCAATATTAGTTTTGCTCTGTGGAAATTCTAATTGATAATCTTAGCTTAGTCATTCCATTATTTGTTCAATTTTCAATTGTGTTATTTGAAATGGTAATAGATACAAATATATACGAATGACAACAAAGGTCTTGTAGTCAAATAAAATAAAAGCAATCCAAAGTTTTGTGCACATTAATTTTAATTGATTTGTTATTTTATGTGCGCATTTCTTGGACTTTTGTGAACTTCATCTAAAAGAAAACCAAACAATTTCAGTTCCGCTCCATGCATGGAGATTACTCATAAACCCCTCTATTTGGGAAACGTGACGTATGTGCGATGAAAGGAATGTGGGAAAAGTTTTCCGTATTAAACAAATAAACTGTGACACTTTGTGTTGTGCCCTATTCAGGTCAAAATGTATGTCTCTGCATTATTAATTATTTTGATATTGTTGTTTTTTTCCCAAGGACCTTGCCCCACAGGCAGCTTTGCGTGCAATAATGGCATCCAGTGCGTGCCGCAGCGCCAAATGTGCGATAAACATCTCGACTGCGCCGATGGCAGCGATGAGAATCCGGTCGAGTGTGGCAATCTCTATGGGAGCAGGGAACTTGCCGATAAAATTGTGCGTAATGCGATTGAAAAAAAGAAGCAGCAGCAACAGCTGCAGCGCCCAACGGTAGCTGCCACAAACGTCAGCTCCTGGGATTGGCAACCGGTGGCAGGCAACGGAACCCAAACAATGCTCATGCCCTGTGGTATGTGTTTAATATTATTAAGAAATTCTCTTTCATATCACAGCCATCGTAAACTACATAAAATATGAATCTAAAGGGGATATATAAAATGAATGGTACTGCGAAGTTTTAGGCTGGTAGGAAAAAGTATTCTTGTTTGACTATTGAAAAGCAAGTTTAAACTAAAAGAAATTTATTTTATATATTAAAAAATACAAATTACCTAATTTTGTAATATTTTGAAATGTTTTTTGTCTTTGTTTGTGTATCCTACAAGCTAGGAAATATTTTTATATTGGAGTATTAAATAAGGAAGGAAGCATCTCCAACCCATTCGATAGAACATGAAAAATACATTTTTTAAAGCAGAGCCTTCAAATAAATATATAACTTACTTTGACATATTATTGTTTTATAAGCATTTAATCAAGATTGGGTAAGAAATACCCAAGTCGAAAACGTAGTCAAATTTTCGTTATATAAAAACAATAAATTACTAGATATTTAAGAACTTGATACAGTATATCTTTAAATCGAACTTACTTGAATAACCTGAACTTTTATTTGATAGTTATCTACTCACTTTAACAATATATCTATGTATGTGTATCCAAATAGCTATCACCACATATCCGCGCCAGTGCCAGTGTCGCAGCACCATGCTCTACTGTGGCAGACTGGCCAAACTGCGTCGCTGGCCCCGCCTCAGCGAGGAGGTGACAAATCTTTTTATTATTCGCAACAATGTGACGCTGCGAGGCAACCTATTTGCCAATTTAACGCGACTGCAGAAGCTGTAAGTAATGATTTGATCAATTTAAGCAGAATTCAATACAAAACAATGGCCCAACTTGTAGCACGCTCAAATACAACAACATATCACACTTGCCGCCTGGCAGCCTTAGCGGTTTGCCGCTTTTGGAACGTTTCGAACTTAGCCATAACAATATTAGCCGATTTCCGCATGGCATACTTATGGATTTGCCGTCGCTGCAATGGTTGTTCCTGGTTAACAATCAGCTGCGCCACTTTCCCATGGAGCACTTGGTGTCCATGCCCAAACTGGAGTGGCTCGTATTGAGCCACAATCGTTTGACCCTGCGAGATGACCAGCTATCCCAAAGTCCAAAACTTGTCGAAATGTAAGTAAACTAAAGTTCGAGCTATGATTGCGATTGGGCTAAATATTGCTGCTATTTGTGAGATTAAAAAATATGTATATATATGTATGTAAGAATGTATATGTATTTAAGAAAAGGGACAGCCTTCCAATGCCACACCCACTTTTTATGGTACTCGTTCAGTTGATGTATTCAAGCGTGAAATGCTTTACAGTGTCTGCGTCTCCGTCTGCGACACTGGCTGGACCCACTCGGATTTGTAGGGTGAACTGGGGGACCGAGGACCATCAAGTGCAGTGTGGCATGTGTTGTTCGTTTATATTTTGGGATGGTTGGTGGACAGCAGTTATATCCCATTACAATGTGCCATGGATGGCATAATAACAGTTTAAGCTTTGCACCATTTAAAACACTTTGCAAAGTTGCCAAAAAAAAAAAAAAAAAACAAACTAAGCAAGCTTAATAAAGTAATTGTTTTTGTGGTATTAAAATAATCAACTAAACTTACAAACCAAAACCAAGTATTTTGTATAATAGGTATTTATGGTCATAAATATTTCATAAGCCGTTACGTGCAGCACTTTATAAAGACTTAAACTTAATATATGTACCATTTAACGAGCACAATTTATTGTCCAGTTTCTTAAGGCTTAGTTTAATTTGGTTTTAACCAAATAACTAAACAACCTTCATATATCAATTGGTCACGGAAGCGTAAAAAGATACAGTCTGATTCAGACTGTGGGATTTAGATACAGTTACCTAATTAACTTAAGTACAATTTAATTTTTTTTAAGATACATTTATTGCATTTACTATTAATAATAATTAATCATAGCCATATGTTCTAGATTCATGGTGTTATTTGTGGCCTATACAATTATTAATTAAATTTTTTGCCTTAAAAAAAAGATTTTCTGCTGTGGGCTTTAGTTTCTTAGGAATATTATGAAATTAGGTAAACATATAATTTTAGTTTGGATAAGACTATTCAGTAAGCACTACATTTTAAAATTAAGTTTCATATTCAAGTTTGGCTTGTTTAACCTGAACTAAAGTTTGAAATTTATATTCTGTTTATTTTAATTGCGGCTGCACTTTATTTTACAGCTACTTGGATAACAACCGAATTGAATACATTGGCAAGAAAACTTTTGCGCAATTGGATAAATTAGAGCTGCTGTGAGTAGAAGGAAATACAATACATTTATCTATATATATATATATATATGTAGAAATATTAACCTCGATGCTAGAACGCCCGAGAACGATGTTCCCTTGAGGCAGCCTCATTAAATTTTGGCCATTTCCCTTAGTGATTTTCTTGTTTTCCCTTTTTATTCTAAGCAATGCAACTGAACTCTTTGCCACCTTCCCCCTTACAGTCCACTCTTACAAAAAGTGTCGAAAAGTCTATTGAAATATGTTGTACTTAGGTTTTATGGTGCGTATGCGTAATTTTTACTCTTGACTGCATTTTGCTTTCATTTCGCTTTCGGCAATGCTATCATCGGCGTTCCGTCAAGATTTATATGGGTTACATTTAGCCTGGCAGCCCCGTAGCGTACCACATTGTCAGCAAAATGGAACATAACAGAACCGAATCGAACTTCAAACAAATTACGCATACGCAGCGTTAAGCCAGTTGATATGCATTGTCACAATATTGTTCTCGGCGCCCCAAACCTGTTATGGAATGCGACACCTACACACTGGAATTTATGCGCCAATAAGCATAAATTTCACTTTCAATTGTTTACACACATAACATATGCTCTTAGCAAATATTTAAACGTAAATCGACTCATGCAAATTTGTGTGGGTGTGCGTGTGTGTATATCACTCAGATATGCAAGTGTAGGACAATTTGGAAACATTTATCAGGCATCTTCGTCAGCCTTCGTGGGGCACATATATATTCATTAATTTATGCATCAATAGCTGACAATATAAGTCAATGGGTCGTCTGGGCACCCGTCGCGTTGGTAAGTGAAAATAAATCAGCATCACAAATTGTTGCCACGTAAATAAATATGTGCTAGGCACCGATTCCCTACCATCCACAGCATCTCCTCCCCACAAAGTCCAAAATGACTGACGTCTTTGCAATATGCCTGTTGCCCATCAAAATATGAAAATACAATAAGCATTTATCTTTGTTTATGAGTGAACAATTTTAAATAATACCAAATTATCAATAAAATAAGTAATTTCGGACTCCCTTTTTTGTTCAATATTTAATTGATTGTTTTAGATATTTTTTCATATTTTTCTAATTTATTTTATTTTAACTCTACCTTTATCATGATTAATCCAGCAACATTAATTTCTATAACATTATTATATTATATTCCTGTTCTTTCACAGCGATCTAAAGTACAACATTATCAGCCACATACATGAGGAAGCCTTTGTAAATCTTTCAGCTATTTTAGATATGTGAGTATATTTATATATATATGCTAATCCTATTAAATATTAAGTAAACACTAAGCATGAATTATGGCTCACCACTAATTAACATAATCATATACATAAATATTATTCTCCTGGGCTGGGTAAATGAACTCGGCAGTGGATAATGCTGATGGTACCAACAAAGACACGAAGTGGACAATTGTTGAACCCATATAAACTCCAAGTAAAAAGCCATTGTATAGTTTAAATTATAACCAAGGAGTACACAAAGAGAAACTTAAGTTAAGAGCAATTCCTCTTTAGCGCACAAAAAATGAAAGAAAACTTTATGTTTTGTGTATTTATTATTTATTTATTCCTTAGACGGCTACATACCTACTGTAATCTATTTTAGACATTTTTATAGTTAATATCCATGGGCATATATCCATAACACTTTCAATTTACTATTTTATGATGCTGCTACTACATAGATTATTAGCTCAGAGATAGACAAACCTTTACGGCCAAGTCGTATAAAAGATGTGTGGTAACTCGAATAAAATAGTACGTTCCATAATATATAGATATATAAATATATAGATATATATAAATATATAGATATCCATATACATACTATTTATGTATACAGAATGCTGCACTGCTTTGCTTAAAGCTAAGATGACGAGAATTTAGCATTTAGTAAGAGAGACTATTTATCAAATCAATATATTTTAAGAAGCTTTAAAGCATCTTAAACATATTTAAAAAACTTTTTCGAAATAATCTAATGAACTTTAACTTTAACTGCCACAATGCGAGTGGAACAGAAGTTCATTTTCGAGACAACGTAAACTTGAGCCAGCGGAATTTCGCAATTAGTTTTGATAATTAAAGAGCTGACAAGCATATCTTGAATATCTTTGTTTACTTAAATCATCATTTTTATTAGTTAAGTAAATAAACATTCTTTCGACTTTCACTTTAAGATAGAATCTTAAAGGCACCGTCCAAGTGAAGAGCTGCACAATTTATGGGTTAAATTCATTTCGATTTCGTTACCCAAGCTCTTGCACAAACATATACATAAATATATCAATATCATATTTAATAAATGTGGTCGCCGGTTTTACATCGTACCAAGTCTGGTATCAGGCTGTGGCGTTAATAAATTTACCAACCCGACTAACGAATACATCAGCATCAGCATATCAATGCCAAGATACAAAACACTTCAACCCACGCCCAAACAAGGAGAGAAATATGTTTTGCCTGTCACTTGACCAAAAATTGCTATACAAAATATATTTAAGTAAATGTATCTGTATGTTGTGCCTTTGTAGCTTTGTGTCTTATGGTATGTGATGTCTGTCAGCGCCTTGACTTCTGGGCTTCAGGCGACGACAGCAGCAGCAACAGCAACAACATCAACAGAAGCAACAAATAAACAAACTGTATTATTACCAAATAAAAATGCAAATAAATTTGTATTTTATGCGAAAACAATTTCGTCGAAGCAGCACACAGCTCGGTTGATGGACAGGCATTATGAACTAGGGACCCGTCTCTGGATGCCAGTTCAGTCTCTAGTTTTCATGCTCATAATGAAGGAGTTTATTGAAATTGGCGCTGAGTTTGGTCTCTTGGCCATTATTATCGCTCAAGTCATTGTTGGCAGTGAGTGAAATCCTTTCCTTTGCCTGCTGGTGTGACTTATCCCTCAGACACACCCAGTCTGTGTGTGTGTGTGTGTGTGTCTGTACTATTCATGCAAATAATGCTCCTGCAAGCGTGCTGTGAATTTTTAAGCAGATTCACAAGCATCAAGTTCATAAAACAAATGTGACTTTTATGGCACTACGTTTTGTATCTTACAGATATACAGCACACATGTAAATACATGTGTGTATCTGCGCCTGGGTGGGGCTTCCTTGAGATTCCGCTCACATTTCTGCTGACTTGTTGTTTACTTGTTGTCCAGCCTGGACACTTGCTCTCCCGTTGAGCATTACTTCGCACAATTGCCAGTTTGGGGCATAAAAAATCGCAGCACTAATTTGATTTTTTCTATTCCAAATAAATTCGCACTGACAGCTCATTTACACTTAGCAGCAAGTTTACAGGGTGTCTATTTCATTGTATTTGTTTTGCTAAAAATAATCTTAAGCGCAATAATGTTAATTACTGTCAATGATTGTAATGCCAGGGCAAATGGTGTTCTCAACGGCAGAGCAACGCCCGTGCGAAGCTTCCTTGAAAGGGTTCAGAGCGGAACGTGCCATTTCCACCGATTGATCTAATACCATTTGTTTGTTTGTGGCAAGTGGCAACAGATAGGTTCATTCCACACAGTTGTTTCGATTGGCAAGTATTTAAACTTGTGCGAATATCATTATGTTTATTGTGGATATTGCTGTTAAGTTAAATTATTAGCAATTTTTTTATTTAAATGTATTTTAAATATACCTAGCAATTGATGAGTGAAATAATTTCATTTATTCAACTAATTTGTGGAATAATTACTAACATAAAATCATAAATATAATATAATATATAATTAAACAGTTGACAGTAACTACAAAATAAATAAAACATAAAAATTTTACAGAATTTAATCATTTTTAAAAATTTGATTTACAATCTATCAGGGAAGAATACGCAAATTATACAAATAGCTGTATTTGAATTGTTAAAACTAATTTTTAGAAAACTGTAATTCCTTCTTAAAAATTCAGAAAATATTCAAATTATTAGAGTATTCAGGCAGTCGTTGCTTTCCACTTGTCTCACTTTAGACAACATTTTGTGTTGTGTCATTGCACTAATACAACTATGCGCGCTATTTGACATGCTGTTAAATGCGCATTGACCGACCACAATAATTTGTAAATGTGTGTGTGGTTGTGTGTACTGTCGCGTGTAAGTGCTGTGCTTGTGTGCGTAAGTGCGCGTGTGGTCCCCTTTGTGACGCATAATTTTGCCTACTTTCGTGCGAAGGCAACCGCGGAGCGCCTTACGTCCGTGCGTATCAGTGTGTGTGTGTGTGAGTGTATGTGATTTTGTTTGCCTAAGCAAAAAAACAATTGACATTATTACTGGGGCTACTTATATTGAGACCGGCAACTTGTTGCCCCGCTTAAGCAATATGTTAATTGTCGTCTGAGGCCCCAAACAGCTGCTCCGACATTTAATGTAGTTATTAAGTAGGCTGTTTAATGACTGGACAACCGCACAAAGCTTTGCCTTATATTTTGGCCATTAAGTGCCTTGAAATTTACATAAATTGGTTGCAGAAGCATTAATCACGGGGGGATGGGCCTGAGTTTGGAGTGCGACAGCATATCAAAAAGCAATTTATGCTACAAGTAAAACATTTACTTTATGGTTAAGCTAAGAGTATATGCCACCCCAGCAGAGAGTGCAACTTTATAGCTGGCTAGCAATTACTAGCTAGGGAGTTACTGCACATACAAGGGGGGATTGGGTGAGAAGTGGTAATAGTAGTAGTGTCTTTGTGCGGCAAGCCATAAAAACAAACTGTTTTCTGTTGACGCCGGCATTGATTGACCAGACAAGTGCAACGAATGGAGCTAAATAGCATCAAAATCAGCTGCTGCATTTCACAAGAGTTAGGTAAGGACATTCCCCAGCTGGAGCCAAAGCCGGAGCTCCGACGTCTGCAAGCTGTCATGAATGATGCGCTTTTCCTGAGTCTGACCAACTTACCAACACCAAAACTATAGCTTTGTGCAGTGATTTATACAAAGAACACACACACACACACACATACACAACTATTAAATAAGAGTCTTCGTTATTATGTCGCTCACATTTTTGTTGTAACACTTGCGATTTTATTGTGGTACTTTTAAAGCTGTTGTGAAAGAAAACTTTTTAAAGACCTGTAAACACATACTCACTCACTCATCTATATATATATATATATATACATATGTAATCTGGCAGTTGAAAGCGCTGTCAAATGTTCTTAGCTTTTATCGTGCTTGTGGGCCCATTATTTGGCTTCTGCGGCGTATACGCAATCTTACAATTCTGTATTTTCATGCATTTTTTTTACAGCCGCCTCATTGGCAATCCTATTAAGGAATTATCTGGCGCTACATTTTTGCACAACACACACCTGGAGGCACTGTAAGTAAATAATAAATAATATAAAAAAAATATATTCACACAGTTAGGCTATAAACGGGACAAGATGTCGGCCCTTTGAGGTTAAGATATTCCTTAATCTTAAGCACAGTCCTTGGTGTTATTTTTGTTTGCTTATGTAAAAACATTTCGTTAAGTTTAAAAAAAAAAGCTGATTTAAAATTAAATTGAACTATCCTACAAATACAGCTCTCTGGCACACATGCCATTGGCCATAGACCGCAATCTGTTGGAATATCTTAACGTATCCTTTCTCAATCTGACTGGCATCGAATACGATAGCATTGATTTTACGGCACTCAACGAGATGCGCAATTTGAAGTACATCGTCTTTGATCGTTTCTACTACTGTTCCATGACGCCGAAAGTGTTGATGTGCAAGCCTAAAACCGATGGCGTCAGTTCGTTTAAGGATATGTTGAGTAAGCCCTCGCTGCGCTATTCCACCTGGCTTATGGCGACGTTGTCCATAGGTGGCAATTTAATGGTGCTCTGGGGTCGTTTTATCTACCGCGATGAGAATGTCGCCGTCACAATGGTCATCAGAAATCTGGCACTGGCCGATATGTTGATGGGCTTCTATTTGCTCATCATTGGCGTGCAGGACTATCGCTACAGGGATGAGTATCATAAGTAAGTATTCAAAAATGGAATCAATCCAACTGCATAAGGCAACTATTCTTTTTCTCTTTAACAAATATTGTTATATATTTTGTTGTGTTTTATTACATTAAAATAATTATACTTTTAAAATTCATTATATTAATTCATTACCTACAATTGCCTAAAATTTTTTAATATAACACTTTTTGGAGAGCGCCTATTATTCTAATATTTTAATATATATTTGTAGAGTGGCACGTGAGTGGTTGAACTCTTGGCAATGCAAGGCACTTGGCACATTGGCGGTTAGTTCCTCGGAGGTATCAATGTTAATACTGGCCTTTATGTCTGTGGAGCGTTTCCTGCTAATTGCCGATCCATTTCGTGGTCATCGGAGCATTAGTGTGCGTATCATTTACTTCTCGCTGCTGTGCATTTGGCTAACTGGAGTGGGCCTGGCTATAACGCCCGTTGTCATATGGTACTCGAGCACACAGTTTTATGGCACACATTCGGGCACCTGTTTTCCACTGCTCATCCACGAGGCTTATCCTCTGGGCTGGCAGTACTCGGCGTTTGTCTTTCTGGGAGTCAATTTGTGGCTGCTGGTCATGATTGCTTTACTATACACGGCACTGCTCATCTCGATCTGGCGTACGCGAAGTGCCACGCCCCTTTCGCTGCTGGACTGCGAGTTTGCGGTGCGTTTCTTTTTCATTGTGCTTACGGACGTTCTATGCTGGGCTCCCATCATAGCCATGAAGATCTGGGTTTTCTTCAAATACAATATATCCGATGATATTTATGCCTGGCTTGTGGTTTTTATCCTGCCCCTAAACTCCGCAGTCAATCCACTCCTCTATACATTCACCACGCCCAAGTACCGCAATCAAATCCTGCTACGCGGCTGGAAAAAGATAACGTCACGCAAG
This sequence comes from Drosophila dives, assembly GCA_035042365.1. Lineage (NCBI taxonomy): Eukaryota > Metazoa > Arthropoda > Insecta > Diptera > Drosophilidae > Drosophila > Drosophila dives. The sequence goes on from JAWNLJ010000439.1 coordinate 2,733,538, forward strand.
CGCACTGAAATGGGTCTAGGTAATGTAGCTAATACTACAACGGGCACCGCAACGGGCTCTTCGCAAAACCCGGATGACTACACCACCACAACCACCACAGCGATAAAGGCTATGCCGCTAGCCTTAACGCTGAGCCATTGAATTGCTATCAACGTACATTAATTTTATCTATACTCTAATCATATATATGATATATATGTATCTATGTCTATATGTGCATCCAAGTCATTGTTAACCAACCCAACTAAAGCGTGAAATACATTAAATGTGATATTTGTAAGAAATGTGCCTCCCGACTTTTATTAGCTTTGTTTTTTAGAAAGACAAATCCTCCTTATCACATTCATATTCTACAATTGGGCGCGATGCAGCTGCTCGGGACAAATGCAAGAAGATTTTCCCAGATCTACAATAGATTTCAGCCATTAACAAAGCAATTTAAAAATTACATTGGAGCGCGGGCAAATGGGAGAAGACACAAAACATAGCGGTGCTATTAGAGATGTGAAAAGTAAAAATAATGCAACAACTCACTGTGCATGTTAAATATCGAGACGTGAATTAAGGAATGTTGCTGGCACCTTTTCTGTACAATCAATTGATAATTGTTAATAATAAAAATGACAATCAAACTCTAAGAGCCAAAAATTTGTTTTTACTTTTTAGAAACATAATTTATTTAAGATTATATATGTCGAAGTAATTTTATATTTGTCACAGTAACTTCAAAACATTCATCTCTAGTTGTGCACGACAACGATAACTTGTTAAAGCTTCGCTTTGGGGTAACACTGGCAGGTTGTTTTGATATTTAATCGACGATTTAAAAAATCTTTCAGCCTCTAAATCAGAAAAATGGCATCTAATCCAATCACAACGCTAGCTTCAGACTTGGAACATCCTGATGATGGTCAATACATTTGGATCCCAATTCTAGTTCTAGTAGGAGTCATTGTGCTCGCCGGTTTGGTAAGTTGCCTTACTTTTGCTTATCTGTGTTGACATTTGTTCAGCTGTATTTTTAAATATGCAAATTGACTTTTGCGTATTTAAACTACCTACACTAGGTCTATGCATTTTCACGTAGCCGTCGTACTCTTAATTGTGGGTACCGCCGCAATGTTACACGTAATGGCTACATTACAGTTGACGACGGTGACGGGGACTCCGACGTATCCATGATTGGCGCTGATGAGTTTGACCACCCGAATTCGGTTTGCAGTCTGTTTGATGCGCGTCTGCAGATAACACCAGTGAGTATTGATAGTGTTTAATCCCAACGGTATTTCTTACATGGACATTTTTGTCTACTTAATGTTTATTTAATATGTATTTTTTTTAATTTGTAGCGTATTCCACAATTCAACAATATACGCACTGAAGCTGACGATATCGCCTAGGCGGGAAAATAACCAAAAAGGAATCTTTTCAGGAGACAAATGTCTTTCAACACCGAAGAAAAATTTATATATAGCTTCTAATATTTCACAAACTTTCGTTTTATTGTCTACGTTATCGACGCAATAATCGACTCGAATTTTGTATCCGCTTTGTACAAATATATTTATGTAAAATATGTGCCTTAAGATAGCTCTTAGCTATCAGTATTTGCTGTGCCCAGAAGACGCGTAGTTAGGTCATAAAAGCCAAAGAAGAACGCTCCTCCCAGCGTAATCCAGAGCACACGCGGCGCAACACCCGCAAACAGCCTGGAATGTTAAATAAAATAAACACTTAAGTACAACAAATTAAATGTTATATGTATATATTTGGATTACTTACCCGCTGAGCCCTCGTTCCGTATAAATACCATGCAGAATGGACGGAATATTGCGACGCCGCGATATGCTGTCCCGATCAGCAAGCATTATTCGCGTTTTCACCACATCCAGCGGCGTGGTTAATGCAGCTGAAATGCCACCGGCAATTGCGCCACAGAGCGCAACAGTTAACGGCGTCGATTCGTAACCAGTCATTGGCGTCCACTGCCGTTTAAAGTACTCCCACAGGGGGAACTGTATTAAACTAAAGGGTATCTCGCGCATTATAGTCGAGCCAAAGCCGCGATAGAGTCCACGACGCAAGCCCTCGGTGCGATAGGCGCGCAATAAAATCTGCACTGCTGTCTGGTGCTGTTTGTGACCTATTAGGGTCTGAGAACGTTGCTTGGCAATTTCCACAGGTACACGAATGAGGCAAGCGAGCTGTTTGATGACATCGATATCGAGAATTCGGTTAGCTGACATATTAGGAGTTTATTATGAGAACGCTAGATTTTATGCACTTTTTTTATTATGTCATTCATAAAATAAATTAATAAATCATAGCTCTAATGCAATTATAAATTAGAAGTGTGAAAAAAATAAGAATTTAAAATTCTTATAGAAACTACGGCATGCACCATTAAACCACTAGTTGATTTCGGTTCCCATTAGGTCAAATAGCACATAGCGATTTCAAATATTTTATGCTATCGTTTTGCGGAAGCAAAAATAACTTACAAATTTAATATTCTTAATAAATAGCGCTAAATTAAAATGAAATTTTGGTTGGTCACCGAACGAAAATTGGAAAGGCACAACATTAGAATAAAACATTACTTCAGATGAGTTATCAAAAAGCCTTAGCAATTATTTAAATAATAAAAATTATTAAAAATGTATATTCATGAATTAAGTATAAAGCGTGCATTAGATTAAAACAAAATATGAACAAAAAAGTCCCCTACGTCCTTAGCAGAAAGATAACTACGCCCTTGATTATCATATTCATTTTCCTAACGTATTCCACTTTAGATAGACGGCTTACCACTTCCGCTAATGAAGCAGCTGCCATGTGAACATAAGGTGAATCTTTGGTGTTGCTCGCATTACTCAGCAGCTGCTTACCGCACTCGTAGGCGCAAAAGAAGAGGGCTGCAGTTGGAGCACTGCCTGCCGCCGCCGGTGCGATTCCCTTGTAAATGCCGCGAAAGCCGCCGGCGCGCCAGAAACCCAACTCGCTCTGCAGCCGCGTCTTGACCGTATCGATGGGGAACAGTACAATATCCACCACGAAACCCGCAACGCCACCGGCCTGAAAATAATTAAATAAAAAGCAATTATATTCTGAAGTACCAAATTTTTTTCAATGACTCACAGCAAGCGCGTGCAGAAATGTTATTTTTGACAGCGGTTCCTGCATTTCAATTTGACTCGGAAATGCAGCGGGCACAAGTTCTGCTTCCATTTTATTTCATATAAAATATCTGTTTTCAGTCTAAAACAGCAGCAACACAGTTGTTTTAATTCAAAACAAACTCCAAATATTTGCGGTTGTTAACGTAAGAGGAACATTCTGAACAAATTCGTCAGCACATCGAAACGTAAATACCCTTTAGCAGTTTAAATATACACTAGATTATTCACAACATATAAACAGTTTTCTGTTGAAAAATAGCCTAAATCAAAATAAATATACATGCTTATTGTCTTATAAGTAGATGCATAGTTTATATATTCCATCAGCATATTCAGCAAGTGTAACAAACGTGAAAACATTACTGAGAACATTATAATAAACTCACTTTCACAAGATATATTTCTATATTATTATTTCGCCAGTGCTGCCCATTTCATTGCTGATTCTTGTGGAAATCGATAGTTTTGTAGCCAATTTGAGTAACATATCGTACAAGAAACATATGATTTTGCGTTTTGGCCGTGGTTTCTGTCAGCAAAGAAAAATTGGTTGAAAACCTCTACAACATATAAATCTCACAGCAAAAGATGTCTATCCGCCTGTCACAAAGATTGCTACAGTTACGCGCGCCAGTCTTAACTCGTGTAAGTTCTGGTCCGGGGGATCCAGTTTCCAGGTTGGCCAATAGAGCGCATCTGGCAAATTACATAATGTGTTGGCCACGGGATCTGTGACGACAATTTATCAATTGTATTTTCAATGCCCTTTGCAGGGTTACCCGCTGCTGGTTACCAAGGAGAAGACCGAGGATGTGTTGCACACTAAATCTGCATTGCAAAAGAAACTAACGGTATGATTTTTAGGTTATACAGTTTTCACCCGAAATGTTGAACTTCCACTGTACAATTTTATTATAAATGTTTTTGCTGTTCCCCATCTAGGGCACTGATATTCCTTCGGCTCAGTATGGTGGCCGTCATGGTGTCACTATGTTACCCGGTGGCGGCATTGGACCGGAATTAATGGGCTATGTGCGTGAAATCTTTCGTTATTGTGGTGCACCAATTGATTTTGAGGTAATCGACATTGATCCATCCACCGAGGGAAATGATGATCTCGACTATGCGATCACCTCGATTAAGCGCAATGGCGTCGCACTCAAGGGCAACATTGAGACGAAGTCGCACGGCCTGGAGGAGATGTCGCGCAACGTCGCCCTCCGAAATGAACTGGATCTTTATGTGAATGTGGTGCACTGCAAATCGTATCCGGGCATACAGGCCCGTCACAAAGACGTTGATGTTGTGCTCATCCGCCAGAATACGGACGGTGAGTATGCGATGTTGGAACACGAATCTGTCCGCGGCGTCGTGGAGAGCATGAAGGTCGTAACCGTTGAAAATGCTGAGCGTGTGGCTCGTTATGCCTTCGAGTATGCCCGGCAGAACAATCGCAAGCGAGTGACGACCATACACAAGGCAAATATCATGAAGCTGTCGGACGGTCTCTTCTTGGAGGTGGCCAATCGTGTGCACAGGGATTATCCCGAGTTGGAGCATAATAATATGATTATTGACAACACCTGCATGCAGGCCGTCTCCAATCCACATCAATTTGATGTCATGAACATGACCAATTTGTATGGCACCATTGTATCGAATGTAATTTGTGGCCTCATTGGCGGCGCTGGTCTGCTCTCTGGACGCAACTACGGCGATCATGTAAGTTCACAATGTTGGTCTCTTTGTATAACTGGAAGTTGACATTTACTTTTAGTATGCTGTCTTTGAGCCGGGCACCCGCAACACTGGCACTGCCATCGCCGGCAAGAACATTGCCAATCCCGTTGCGATGATTAATGCCAGCATTGATATGTTGAATCATTTGGGCCACAAGGAACACGCCAAGGTTATCTACGATGCCACTTATCAGACTATTGTTAAAGATGCCATACGCACGCCAGGTATACATATCTCCAATGAAAAAATGATCTGATTGCTAAAAATTAAAACTTTTTTTATACATTTTAAACAGTGAATACACATCTTAAATGTGTTTATTGAATGATTCCAATTTCAAAGCAATAATAATTTTACAAAAATCGCATTCAGAGCAGACCATTCAATATAAATAAATATTAATCATTGTGTTTTAAACATTGTGTATTTTAGATCTTGGAGGCACAAATAGCAGCACTGATGTCGTTGAAAACATACTCAAAATCTTGAGTACCAAGCGTGTTAATTGGTAAAAATAATCAACTAGAATTTAGCTTTAAGTTTATTTGTTGTTCGAAAGGGAGACGTTCGCTTCAGTTGACGCTCTCTGTATTAGTGATGTATTTAGTTTCACAGCGTACACACGTCTATGTACCACCTATATTCGCTTTACATTTTTTTTACTTCACTGTCATGTCACGTGCTGTTTAAATGCTCCGTCTATTTTTGTATTATGTATATAAAATTTCATGCTCTATTTTATTATTATATTCACTTTAACTTCAACAGAACTGTAAGTGTGTAATATGTTATATTTTCCGCTACTCCTCGCTTTTTACGCTGTTGTACACGACTGTTTATTAACACAACCCAAAACACACACGAAAAAACAAAATGTACTAATTTGGTCTAAAACGAAATATGTTTTAAGTTGATTATATTGTTTTTTTATATTATAAGTAGTACTTATCCCGTAGTGCCAACACAAACACAGAAAACACCCACTTACACCCACACGTATGTAGCTGCGTCAATACCATTGTGTTCCTCTTCAATACAACAATCCAATATGATTTTCTTTTTTTGCTAATTTCGTTCAAATCTAACCGATATTAATATTTACATATATATTTTTCTACTCCCCAACAATCCATGCTTAACCGTTCCACAGGCCACATGGAAACTATTTCAACCAGAGTTAAGAGAAACCAAATAAATAAAACCAAAATCTAAGCCCTACTAAAATGAATACCAAAATTATATTAATCCACAACTAAGCCAATCAGAGTCAACTGTTGTACAGAATTGTTCCGCCCCAATGCCAATGCATAACAGCGTTTAATTGTAATGTCTGAATATAATAATAGAAGCAATCCATTTATTTGATGTGCTTTACCAAAAAAAAAAAATCTCCCAGCCCCGGCTAAGTGTTATGTGTTCTGTGCTCCTCTGATGTTCAGGTACAGCAGGTAATATACATTTTATTGCAATCCATATATTAAATACTCTTTTCTTCTACTGCCAATTGTTTAACTAAATTCTATCTTCTATTTCGCAGAATTTCTAACGTTCTCCAATGCTTTCGAACACGATCTGCCTTGACTCTTTAATTTGTTAACCCACTATTAGTATCCATAAGCAAGTCAACTCAGTCTACTATACTCTAAAATTATTTCAAGTTCCAAATGTGTACAGTGAAGCTATTAATTGTATAATAAATTCAAACACGATCATAGCCTTGTAAAACTAAATTCAATCAAAATGTATTATTCTGTTCGAATATTTATTAAAAAATTGAAATTAATGTTAAAAAACCAAAATATTACTAAAGTTTTTAATTAATAAATAAATAGCTATCTGGATCCGAAGCATTTCAATAATATTAATATAAGACTGGCTAATCGGAATGACAGTCGGCAGGACTCTGAAACAAAGGAATCCGTAATCAAGCATACAAATTTAACAGGCTGATCGGAGAGAAACTAATAAAATGTCTCCACGAAAATTAATTCCTATCCCCAAAGAGCACCCGTGCTTAATTGCAGACGATTGGCACAAATTGTCTAGTAACTTAACTTGTAGGAAACATTAAGTTAACGCCGTACATGATTTCACGTATAAACATAAAAACGCAAGCTTTTTGCATAAATTTCGGTCAGTTTGTATCAGAATTATTGGTTTTTTATTTAACCTTAAAAAAACGGCGACAATTAAATCAAGAGACCTCCACAGAGATGTGCTGCTTAGAAGCGCAGCTTCTGGAAGAACCACTTGTTCTTGCCCTCCTTGTACACCGACTCGAACTTGACGCGTGTCTGGAAACGATGCGTCTTGCGCTTGACGGGATCCTTCAGGTCCTTGGGCGACAGTTTCTCGAAGCTGATGTCGTGCGCGGTATAGCGGGTGGGCATCAGATGGTTATAGTTCAAGCTCTTCAGGAAAGGCTTAACCTTCGACTTCTTCTTCAGCTTGTTCTTGCCCATCTTCTTGGTGACCTTGCGTGGATACCTGTCGATGCCGGCGACGAGTGCATGACCGAAGGGCTTCTCTGGGGTGCCATCGTCATGGGTCTTGACGATGATCGCCTTGCGACCGGCGTAACGTCCGCTAAGGACGATTACGATCTTGCCCTGTTTCATAATTTTCCTCATTTTGGCGGCTGTCGATTTTGATGTTGTTGTTTTTGTGTTGTGTGCGTTGGAAGCGACGTCGACGACGTAGCAGCGAAGGTGTATTCAGAAAGTAAATGAAAAGAAAAGTAGATAATTAGCACAGATCCACTTATTTGTTTCAACATTAAGCACTTTAACAAATTGAGAGCTTATTATTTGCACTCATTTAATTTATACGCATTCTGTCTTGTTTCTATTTTGTTTTGTTTGGTTTCTTTGACAAGCCAAATTCTTGGCCATATCATGGTAAATTTGTGCAATACTCTTTGCAGGCAAGGTTCACAACATTCCCATTCATTTGGTACATAAAATAGTTTGCGTTGATTTGTTAATACACTAACAGATTACGATTTAATTTTGTGCACAAATATTACGCGAACTTACAGGTCTGTTCGCTGACCGGAAAAGAAAGAAAAAAGTGACAGCAAATCTGACAGTTGGTAGTAAGTATGGCGTTGCCACATTTTGTTGTTTAAAAAACATCAATGATCTGGCAGCGCTAATTGCGCTCGACAGACATACTTCACTGTTGCTCAACGGTTGAGTGATTTAAAGAACACTTAAAATTGTTTAACAATTATTTTGAATTAAATAAATCGTTTCAATCATCGTGTTTTTCTATATTAAAAAAAACCACATATATTAAATTAATTATAATAATACATATACTATATAACACATTATAATCTTAAGTGCTAGAGTAAAATTTTTACCAATTGAAAGTTTTTTAAAGTAATGGAAAAAACCCTATAAAACCATATTAAATATAGCTACTGCCTGAAAGCAAATCTAAAAACTATAAATATTTGTATGGATACTTAATAGTATATGCATAAATTGGATACTTACCTTTTTTGATATCTAATGTGTTGCCATTGTTTTTATTATTTTACCAGCTATCTAGCGACTCCGATCTTTAAGTGAAGATTGCACTTCTTTCTAAACTATTAATATATAAGCAATAGTGTTTAACTAATTTAAATATATATTTTAATTTTCACAAATTAAATTGCAAGCATGTTATAAAATATATTATGCAATTTTAGCAGCTATTTCTTTTTCTTATCAGCTTTTTTTGTGTTCAGGTGAGTTTTAGCTGGTTGTGCTGCAGTTTCATCTGGTGGGGTTTTCTTTTTTCGTGCTCGCCTCTTGGGCTCAGCAGGCGGCACTGCAGATGGTTGTTCTCTATTCTTCAAAATTGAAGCTGTTGGTTGGCATGGGGTGCTGCTGGCGATCGGTCCTCTTTTTTTGATGGAAGTGCTCTTAACTGCAGTTGGTTGGTACTGTGGCCTACTACTACAGCCAGAAGGCAACTCAAAAAATGCTAGTTTCTTGCACATAAACTGAAACGGATCTTTGACGGTGTGCGACCAGGTGTTGCACAGTGGAATTCGACCACGCCTCGAACGGCGTACGCCGCCTAAAATGGATTAAAAAAAAAAATGAATGGAAACTTAGTTAATAAAGTGTCTTTCCCTATTACTGCCACTGCCCGGAATTTAAACATTTTTGACCGAACGAAAATTATGAATTATGAAAAAAATCTTCTTCAATTGCAAAAAAAAAAATTTAGATTTACTCTTTTCATTTCTAGCAAACTTAAATTTTGTGAGTTGAATTTACGTTATTCTTACCCATTTCGGTGCTTGCCTCCTGCTGATCCGGTGACAGCGACCCTTTACGGAGATTAGTTCTCAACTTTTTAATTTCTGACTCAAGTTTACTCTCTTTAGTAATCGATCGTGGTGCTCGCCCAGTTGGTTTTTTAAAGACAACTTCTTGCGCCGGCAATTGCTGCAGTTCCAGTTCCAGCTCATGCACTTCATTAGATTCTTCCAACAGCTGCTGTTGATCCTCCTCCTGCTGTTGTTCCTGCTTGCCCCATTGCCTTTCTTGCTTTTTCTCCATTTGCACTTGTTTTTTCTTCTTCCGCTGCTCCTTTTGCAGCATTTCTTCCTGCACCTCCTGACTTTCCTGCTGCAACTGCTCCTGTCTCTTATTTTCCTGTTGATCCTCTATTAAAGTCTGATCCGGTGGTGGTGTGGGCGTTTCCATTCTTAAATCTTCCATATACGAACATTGGATGCTATGCTGCTGCTGCTCCGCTTCCAACTGTTGTTTCTGCTGCTTTTCTTGCTTTTGCTCCAATTGCACTTGTTTGTTCTCTTCCTGCTGCACTTCCAGCCTTTTGTGCTGCTGTTCCTGTCGCAACTCTTTCCCACTCTTCTGCTGCTTCTTCTCCTGCTGTTTCATTTCATGATACTCATTCTGCCGCTGTTCCTTCTCCTGATGCTCCTTTTGCCGCTGTTCATTCTGTTGCTGCTCCTTATTCTGCCGTTCCTGTCGCAACTGCATCAACCTCTCGTACTGCTCATTCTGCTCCATCTCCTGTTGCTTCTTCTGCTGCTGATCATTCTCCTTCAGCTCCATTTGCTGTTGTTCCAGTCTCAAATGGTTCTGCCTCTCCTGTTGATCATTCTGTTTCTTTTCCAGCATCTCCTGCTGTTTCTGCTGTTGTTTCTTTTGCAGTTGCTTGTACACATGTGAGTCTGTGCTGGTGCTTGGTTGATCATCTTTTAAGAACTGCACTGGCGGTGTTATTGGCGTTTCCATGTGTAAATCTTTCGAATACAAAATTTGGATGCTTTGCTGTTGCATTTCCTCCTCCGCATCTGTTTCGGGAACATCAATAAACTGCGAGGGCGGTGCTGCTAGGGATATTTCTGGTGTATCCATTAGTTCAGACTGCCGTCTGGACTTGGACCAGCGAAATTGAGTGGGTGGCGTGCACACCTCCAAGAGCTGATCTTCATCGCTCTGTAAGTATGATTTAATGTAAACAAATAAATAAGTTGGTTGGGTCTCAAACTTACAGTTACAGGTTGCTCTCGATGTGTGGAACGTAGGCGTCGCTTTTTGAATTTCTTTTTCCGGAACTGCGCCAGTGCAGAGTTATCCCTAAAATCAAACGGCGGCAACTCTGTTCTCGCGGTGGACAGTGATTCCAACTGGAATAAATTATAAAACAAATAAATTAAATTTCATCTGGTTGCGGTTATTTAGGAATCTATTTACGTCTCTCTATCGCTTTGTCATTTTTGTATGTATTAATCCTAATTGGCATTCGCGAACTTGTATAACTAGTAAGACTAACTCCAAATGTTTTTGAAATTGTTGAAATTGTTTTAAGTCTCAGAAGGGCATAACGGTATTTAATAAAGTATATCTTCTGCTGCTGCCAATACTTACAAGATATTTCTAAGCTCTTTCATTAAATTTTACGATCTATTAATTTAAATAACATGCCATTTTTTTTACCATTAAAGTTTCATGACGACTGAGGCGCGATCGTCGCCGATGCAGGGATCTATCCCTAAAGTCCAAAGGAGGTGTAGCTGGTGATGGTCTTGATATTGTGTTAGACAGCAAATCACTGTCCGACCTAGGCGTACTTTTTGCAGCTGAGATCCTATGTGAAGAGGACGAAGTCGTTGCAGCTGAGATCTTATGTGGAGAACACGATATAATGGAATTTTTCATTGTGCAAGACTGATCCAAATTACGCCTCAGTGATTTGTTCTTCAGGTGCTCCAGCGAAAGCTGTTCTATCGATCGCTCTCGATGTCCGTTCAACGGATGCCGCTTGGCCAGAGATCGACGTTTGCGTAGATCAAGTACCTCATAGTTGCTTATTCGCGCTAGCTCCTGGGCAAACTGTTCGCCATTAATGGCTGGCTGCAAGGGTTTATTCAAAACAGTCTGACGTGTTCTGCGATTACTCCGTCTACGCAAATTCCTGGGGCGTGAGTAGTGCAAGTCAAGCAGCTGCATGGAGCTATCCCTACATGATGCTAGCTGCTCCTCCTCAGCGCTGTCATCTTCAGTAATGATTTCATTTAAATTGTTTTTTCGGACAGCAGGCAGATTACGGCTGGTTTGTATGCTCCGATTGGTCACTCTTGTAGTGGGCGTGACTGTAGTTGCAGTTGCCTTGGCCTGTTCAATTTCTGGTTTGCCGTTCAGACACGCTATAGGAACGACCATAAAAGGTGTTGCCGTCAACGATGAATTGCGTGCCAGATTCTGCACAGCTTGCTGCAAGTCCAGTTGCGGTGATTCAGGCACAATGTACTCTGGTTCTGATGTTGGTTCTGATAACATCCTACACGCCGGAGCTGATGATAATTTTGACTGCACAGAGGTTGATCTCGTCCGCATAGACGACTGTCTAAGAGACACATTGCCAATGGAGTTTGAGGGCGACAGCTGCATTTTGTTCGAAGGCGAAAGCAAGAGTTGACCTTGCCTGGGTCCCATTTCTATGGTGTAGGTTCGTCGCTTGATGTTGCTGTCCGACATCGTTTGACGCTGCATAGAATGCTGCGAGATGATGCTGTTAGCTTGTGTAATGTTTGACAGCTCATGATTGTCTTCAATGTGCTGCTGCAACGGTTTTGGTTGAACATCTACTGGTGCGGGTTGACTGATTGTCTGATTTTCTGGCTCCGTCGACGGTTGATGTTCCGTTAAAGGTGTGCTGCTTTGCGTGGGCAGCTGTAAAAGAGAAAACATTATTTATTTATTCACCATCGTATTCATTCAACGTAAATAAAATTTTTAAGTGGTATAGCCTGCAATAAGTAATACTTACAAAACTGAAGTCGTCTGCACAGACATTGTTAAATTCTTTGAGTAGATTACGATATCCACAGCTGCGTGAACGTCGCTGGATGGCCATGCGACGCAGACGATCTGATCCAGGAATGCTGCGCCTTATCGATCGACGAGGTGAGCTGTTGGCTCGCACCGGGCTAGTAGCCACATTCTCCTTTTCGGGCGAGGGCGCAGCATCATTTTCGATTTGTGCTGGCTGCAGTGCTTTGGACTCACCTGAATTCAGAGATTTGTTTTTAATTTCGCTCAGTGGCTGCCCCACGGCTTTGGGCTCAACATCCTCTGCGGTTGCTGGCTGTACTTTAGGCGGAAGTTTTACTAAATCTACATCGAAGTCAAGTGAAAAATCCAAGCCGCCTAAAACGAAGGGCGTATCGCGTGTCTTTGATTTCGGTGCAGTTTTTAGCTGCAAAAATGCCGCCAGGCGATCTGCGTAAGTTTCGCTGGCGTTTAAAATATCATCCAGTTCGCGCATTGTATCATCGTCTGCTTTCGCCCTGCAAGGTTTAATAATATGTGTTGTTTTTGTTTTGCTTCCTAAGCGCTCGATTACTCACATTCTGCTGGCTGTATTTGATTTATTTGCAGCTTATTTTCTAATTTGCGTTTCAAAATATTTCATTTAAACCATTACAACAAAATGATGCGGGCTGATCAAATATTACGTTATGCAACACTGAAAACGGCCAGACATTTATAATTTGAACGTAATAATTTCGCATACTGAAAATGTTGATAACAAAATGGCTGTTTATAAATTATCACTTACATGTTATTTTATGGCAGCTGTATTGTAATACAGTAGCCATACATTTACAAATACGAATTTAGATACTTTAACATCAGCATACATTAATGAGTTAAATGAAAAGTAATTATTTACATATTTGGCAACACGTTCAGCATGTCCAACAGTTTGACAACAGTTGGCTGTTTTGGACTCATGGCACAACATCAGTAACAAAATCAGAATTTTTATTAAAAGCTAACTGTTTACAAAATAAATTTATATATTAATCATTGCAGTTTGTGTTCCATTACTATGCTTTATGGTAATAGTGGAAGAAGAAATGCTCAGTTCTACGACTTTCTTTTAATTATCTTAAAAGTATTGCGTCTATTGATGACATAGCTGAGGGCCGCAGCGACGGTTGTTACGCCCGTTAAATACCAAAGTCCATGCAGCGCAGGGTGATCTGTCCATATACAAATCGAAATGAATACATATTGTTAATCAAACACATTGTGCGATACCCACCAATATAGTTCCATATGGGTGCGCCCAGGCTAATACCAATAGTGGCCAGTTGAACGCCAGTATTCACCTTGCTGATAAACGTTGGTTCCAATTGGGCAGTAACGTGGGTGGCATCGAAATAACGTGAAAACGTTTTCTGCAATTATATATTATGAATTATTATATTACTGAGCGATTATATATTATGTATAAATACATTACTAAGCTAAATCTCGGTACTTACGGGGTGTGGCAAGCTAATGTAGCGAATAACAAATCCAGCGCCAATCAGGAACACATCTCGGAACACAACAACACTCGCCAGCCAAACGGGCAACATATCGCTGTAGCACAGCGAAATGACCAATGACCCCATCAGCAGCTTATCGGCCATAGGATCTAGGAAGGAGCCAAATTTACTAGCCTGCGATGGCCAGCGTCGCGCAATTTGACCATCCAGCTGAGAATATTATAAATAAATACATATATATATATAATGATATGACAAATGAATATTAACCAGATCCGTAATGCCAGCGACGACGAGTAAACTCATGCCCAGAGTAAAGTCGCCCTGGACAATGACGTAGCCAATGTATGGCGAGAGTACGGCGCGACTAATGGTCAGCATATTCGGTATGGTCATGATATTCTCACGCTCCTCTCGTATCTCGACAATTTTCTCTCGCACACGCTCCTGCACCTTGTGCCTGGCTTCGCGAATATCATCGACTAGGATATTCTTCCGCTCAATGAAGTCCGCACGCTGCTTGTCGATGACGCCCTGTAAGCGATCGCGACCCTGCAATGTGCGCAGCTGCAGTGACTGCTTCTTTGCATCGGCATACAGGCGAAGTCGTGCCACATCCCAATTGCGATGCTGATTGATGTCCAGAAAGGAGATGCGGATAAAGCCGGTTGCGGCAGCATAGCGATTCAGACAGTTAACAAAACTGCTGCCGCCGACGCCAAGTACATGTTTCAACGTCGTTGGACCACTGGCAATGAGCGGGCGATGCATTTGACGGAATATAATGGCGGGCAGCATCTCTCACAATTTAAATTCAAACGTTTCTAAAGAGCAATACGTATTTACACACTGAGTAGAAAAGGAAATGTGATTATTTTTGTCGTTGAATGGCCTTGAACAGGTTAGCAGCCTTGATAACCCACCATTTGTAGATGGCTGGATGTTTATGTGGTTAGTGGCAGTACAAACACAGCAAAGACACAGTGTGTATGTATAACTCCCGTCAAAGATTACATTAAAATAAAATTGCTACAGTAATTTAAAGTCGAATCTTGTTTTTATTATACAAGTCTGACGCAAAAGGTTGCCACCTTTTTTTTTTTGATGATGCCAGTCGGATTTTGTTTGCTGCAGTGGCAGCACAATTCTCATTTAAGAATTGATTTAAGTTATATGAATTTGATGCGTTAGTTTGTTAAAAATAATTCGGAAATTGAATTATTTTGGTCTGTGGAGCATTTGCTAATGCTTATTCCGCGATTTCGTCCCCTTCTTATGCCCAGCGCTCTCAGCTAAATAGTTTTCGTGTTGAGTCATTTCTTCCTTTAACATAGTCATAACGAGCTTAGCTGCACTCTCCGATATCTTGAACATTTTACAAAACAATTAAAATTATTAGCGACGTTTGAAAGCAATTGTAAACATACCTCTGAATTCGTTCCGCGCTCAATCTGATGGATAACTTCCAAAACAGGATCCACTAAATCGTAATCAGAATCTTTCATATCCTCATTATCAATTATTGGATCCTCCGAACCATCTGCGTTCAAAACACCATCATCTAATGGTACCACCCCGTCCAATTCACGTTCATATGATACGATATCAACATCATTAATCGGACGTCTATCACTGCCCACGTCACGATTGCAAAATTCGCAGTACCCAATAATGTTGACCCGCTTATCCATTATTAATTTTTATATATATTTTTCAAAAACTTTTGTGCTTGTTATTTTTATTTCAACAGTTAAGTTAGATATGA
Organism: Drosophila dives; assembly: GCA_035042365.1. Lineage (NCBI taxonomy): Eukaryota > Metazoa > Arthropoda > Insecta > Diptera > Drosophilidae > Drosophila > Drosophila dives. The sequence continues at coordinate 2,749,034 of JAWNLJ010000439.1, forward strand.
CTATGTTAGATATTCAAAAAATTTGCCTACTGAGACATTTAAATAATGTTTTCAATGGTCGCTTTGTTTTCATGTTTAGAAAAAATAAAAAAATTCTGCTAGATTCATATGGAAGGCGTTAAATATTTAAATCATTTATAAATATTTTCTATGTTTATATTGAAGTTCATTTTTTATTATATTGTATATATGGCACTTAACTATTTTTTTATATGGTATATATATATTAATTAGAATATTTATATGTTGATAAAAATATAGAGCTAAAAATCTATAGTTAAAAACTTAATTTAATATTCCAAATTAAAAACAGAAATTTATAAATATTATCTAAGTGTATATAGAATTTTCTTATTTATTTTATTATATTTATGGTAGACTTACCTATGTTCTGTACATTGTATAAATATATTAATTAGTATATTGATGCTTTGTTAAAAATGTAGAACTAAAAATCTATAGTTAAAAACTTCATTTAAAATTCCAAATTAAAAACACAAATTTGCAGACTTTTTAGCTCATAATTATTTCGATATAAGTGTAATGGTATACTTTGACGTCACAAAGTCAGCTGCATCGCTAATGACTTGCGCAAAGCGAATCTTCTTTAGTTCGTTCATGATTAGGTACATTTTATTGGAGCTAGCTAGCAGCTGTGAAATTTGACATCAGTTAAATGAAATTTGTCTATTCAAACAAAATTTAGACCAATTTGCAAAGCAATCTAATAAGAAAATGTCTATGTTATACTTCAACTCCTGAGGAATGTGTACCAATGTTTATTTCATTAGGAACAGTTCGATTCGCTCTGCTAATAACATAACGGCAAATGTTAAGTTTTTTTTAGGTGGCCACAGCTGAGAAAACGCGTAGTTAGTGTAAAATCAGATTGTTTTCTGCGAAATAATACATAATTGAATTAAACAATAAAAAATTGGCACGCCGCTGCAGTAAATTTAAAACTGTGATAGAAACAAATAACTGAAGCATACCACAAAGCCCAATTGTCATTAATAATATAAAAAAGACGCAGAAACACACACACTCACAAGAACTCATACGCTCTCGAAAGGGCTACAACAATTTGTCAAGGTAGAAGAAATAATAAATTGATCTGCATAATGCCTCCAAAGGAACGCAACATAGCCATGATGGGCTACCGTTCAGTTGGTGAGTAGTGAGTGAGTCTACTCCATCTCTACATTCAAACTTCAGCTCCAGTTTCAGTCTGACTAATCGCACTGTTGCTGTTGTTGTCTATGTGTTGTTGCTGTTGTTTTTTCTGTTGTTGTTGCTGTTGCTTGTAGTGTAATTGCGTAGTATTTTGACAACAGACAGCATGGCAGACAATTTATTATTGGAATGTTCGCATTAATAATTGCATTTTACTTGCATCATTAATAGGTAAATCATCGCTTAGTATACAGTTTGTGGAAGGCCAGTTCGTGGACTCCTATGATCCAACAATCGAAAACAGTAAGTGGAATAATAATAACAAGCAGCTGTTTTTGGCAAATGCGAACGCAAACCGAACAATCGAAAATTAGTCATAAAGGTAGAGATAGCTCTGTGAAGGATGCTAATGATGATTGCCATGCGTTTTGTTCTTGCTCTTGTTCATGTGATTAGAGCGTGGCACAATAGACGGAATTCGAAATTTATGATTTATGAGTGTACATATTAAATTACAGCATTTACCAAGGTGACACGCGTCTACTCGCAGGATTATCGGGTTAAACTTGTTGATACGGCTGGACAGGATGAGTATAGCATATTCCCTGTTCAGTATAGCATGGACTTTCATGGATACGTTTTGGTCTATTCCATAACCAGTCAAAAGTCCTTTGAAGTGATCAAAATCATATACGAAAAGTTATTGGATGTGATGGGCATGAAATAGTAAGAAATTATGCAACTTTAACTAAAACTATTCATAACACGTAAAAAAAAAACTTATTCATTCAAAATTTAACAGTGTACCTGTAGTTTTAGTAGGAAATAAGACGGATTTGCATCAGGAGCGCACAGTTTCAACGGACGAGGGCAAAAAACTAGCTGAATCCTGGAGAGCCGCATTTCTCGAAACATCCGCCAAACAAAATGAGGTGTGTCTTTTGAAATTTACTCTATTTAAAAATACCATTGACACTTGTTGTTTTTTCAGTCTGTCGGCGATATTTTTCATAAATTACTACTGCTAATTGAGAATGAGAATGGAAATCCACCCGAGAAAAGCAGTTGCGGTGTATCATAAATGGTTGGCAAATTGAGGCCAACGTTAATAATGTCGAAACCGTGAAGTTTTGGCCCATACAACGGCGGCAATACTAAAATTGTTTGAAATTCTATTCTTTTATAAAAAGTTTGTTTGGTCCGCGAAGATAAGAAAAATCTACAAACTAGTAGGTATAAGTTTCCAGCAAAGTTAAAAAACAAAAAATACCAACTAATAAAAGTCAGACTTTAGCAACAAAAGCTGGTTTAAGTTAGTACACTTTTTCACAAGAACAATTTAGTTACAAAATTTATACGCAAACTTATATATTGTCTTTAGTTTCAATTTAAATATAATTTCTATAATTATTAAAATCTTTTTTGTTGTTGCACTGTTTGGACGGGGAATAAGATAAGAAATAAGCATGTCATATTAAATATCATGCAGATTTCCTTGTCCTATTGCATTTTAATATTTATTTTAACATATGTTCAATAAAAAAAGCAACAAGAGAATAAATGGCTTTACATAAAAACACAATCAATTAAAATGCTTCGCGATGAGAAAAAACCCATATGTTTACAAATAATTACATTTACAAAGTGGCAAATGTCAAGATTAAGCATATGACTGTTTGTTCGAGGACTCAAAATATTGGAAAAGCTGCAGCTGTAACTGTTAATTGTATGAAGAAAAATTGAAACAAAGCTATAGAATTTTTTTTGAATTTGTCACACTGGGTATACAGTTAAGCACTGTAAACATACAAGAAAGATTTTAATCGAAATAGCATTGAATTTGTCTAGCCTAAAGAAGGCAGCTTTGGTTGACCAAAAAAATATTCTTACACTTGTAGTACAAAGTTCTTTTGATTTAGTTTGACACCTTTAAATGCAGTTATCACATTTCCAGTGTTGCAGAGTGTGAAAACATTTTGTATACGTTTAGTTGTGTTAACCCTTCTACCGTGGTTTTGTTGTTGCGGCGAAACATTTATAAAAAACAACTGTTTATATAGTTGAAAAATTCTTTATAATTTGTATTAAATATTAATTTAATTTTCACGACGATTTTAAATGCACCGATAATATTTTCAGTGTTGCATAGTGTGAATATAGTTTTTCTCTCCATTTCCTAGCACTGCGTTTGTGTTTACATTTTTACCGCGTTTTTATTGAGGCGCCGAAATATTTATAGAAATGGATCTAAACACCCTGCTGCAGCAGGCTCGAAGCCTGACCACAGACAAAACTGAGTGTGAACTGCCCGGGGTGGAGCGGACGCTCCAACTGGTGCTGCAGTCCATCGATCAGTTACATGGCCATGTAACTCAGACCGGCACCAAGGAAATACAAGCGTAATTATTATTTATTTAATTGAAATTGTTTAACTATATTGCTGGGATTCTATTGATAGGCAAATATTACTTGGCTCCAAGGGCATTAACCTATCCAAACTGAACAAGAAGTTAGAAACTTTGAGCACGAGCAAAACGTTTGCCCCGCTGGATGTGGCTGGTGCGGACACAGATGTTTCCACCTTCCTGAAAAATGAGCGTGAGAATGCCATATTTTCTGTCATTGAGGAGACCAATAAAAATGTATGTTTCACATTCTTCTGGCTAGATATTCAGATATATTTTTGATTTCTCGCACACAGATTACCGATTCGGTTAGTAAACGAAAATGGGAAACTTTGACAAGCAGCTGGAATGAAGAGAAAACTCGCTTGCTGGATGCATTGATAGGACCATCGCAGAATTTCATTGATCTGCAACGATTGCCGGAGCAAACCATATTAAATCCGGATTGCCTGCCACTCACCTGTCTTGATAAAATGGGCGCACACTATGCCGAGGAGCTGTGCGAGTATAATAAACTACTGCTGGAGGGAGGATCTCGTCCGAATCTCGTCCAGAAATACGCACAGCTTGCGAGCAGTACTTTTGGCGATTTGGAAGTTACCAATATGTGGTCGATGCTGTCCTGTGTAACACAGGTCAACGAAGCCCCCGGTCTTGAGGATCCCATCAAAAGTCGCCATCACCGGCGGGAATTCATATTGTATGCCAAACAATATCTGGAAAGTAGATATAGAGTCTACATGGAAAAACTGGTGACCACTGCCAATAGCGGCGATAGCTATCGTTTGGTGCGTGCCCATGTTGACCGCTGCTTTAGTGGGCAACAAACCATCGGCCTCGTGGAGCAGGCTGGTGGCCAACCTCTTTGGCCGCTTATCTATTATAGTCTACGCTGTGGTGCTGTCGAAACGGCTGTGGAATTTTTACGTGAAGCTGGCTCCAACTATGATGACTTTGCTCAGCTCATTGCCGATCGCAACGGGGGCGTGGTCAACTCAAAGAACGACAGCCAGTTGAAACTGCAGTATGCCAACAAGATACGCAATTCGACGGACGCATTCAAGAAGGCCGTGTACTGCACCTTGCTCAGTTGCGACACCAGCGATACCCACAGTGAAGTGGCCAAAACAATCGATGACTTTCTCTGGATCCGTTTATCCATGCTGCATCCCGACGATGGGACTGGCTATGCCCAACTACAGACCATCATTACGACCACTTATGGCGAGGAGTATTTTTATGCGCTCCAGCAGCCGTATCTGTACTTTCAAGTGCTAGCGCTTACGGGCCAATTTGAGACAGCCATTGAGTTCCTCTTTCGCACGGATGCTAATCGGGTGCATGCTGTCCACATGGCAATAGCTTTACACGAGCTTGGCATGCTGGGCGGCGTGCGAAGTGTGTCTCAGCCGCTGCTTACTATTGACATATCGGATCCGAAGCCGCTGCGACGTCTCAACCTGGCGCGACTCATTCGTCTCTATGTGGAGAACTTCGAGGGAACGAATACATGCAAAGCTCTGCACTATTATTACACGCTGCGTAACCTGAACGATCCCAAGGGACACAACATGTTCCTCAAGTGCGTCTGTGATCTGGTTGTCAACAGCGGTGTGCTCGACACCAGCATTTTTGATTTAATATTTGGACAGAGACAGACTGAATCGGCCGATGATGACTATTTGGGGTATGTGCTTATAGCTTCATATATATTTATATCTAAACAACATATTATATGTACCAGAAAACTCGTGAATTGTGTATGAACGATACTAATACGCATACCAAGATACAGCCACCAGCTCATATAATCCTCAAAATTTATTGGGAACTTAAATTTCTGATACCCTTTTTGTAATCTCTTAAATAGATAGATACCTCGTCACACAACGAATTCATATTAATTTTATTTTATATATATTTATTTATTTATTTAATTTACTCCATATACAGGGGCCTGTTCCGACAGTTTAGCTGTGCGGACTTTGACACACAAACCATGGCAGGTCTGGTGGCCGATGAGCTGATCGCCCGAGGCAACTTTGAGATGGCAGTGCGCCTTTACGATATGGGTGGCAACCTTAATTTAGCACTCAAGTATATTTCTATCCTACTGGCGCAAGTGGTACAGCAGCGGGCAGTGGAGGGAACTTTGCGTGCGCGGCTGAGCTTTGAAGCGGATCGCTTCAGTACACGGCTGTCCACGCGCCACGCGGATGTGGAGCCGAAGGTCTCTACCAGCTTTACATTGCTACGGGAGTTGCTTAAGTTCTTTGATAACTATCACGAGGGCAAAATTTTATTGGCGCTGCAGCAGCTCGAAAGCATTCCTAACATTATACCCAACAGAACTGAGGATGTAGGTGCGTGTCTGTCCAGCTTTAAACGATTGAGCGGCGAGGTCATTAAGGTCATACCTGACGTGATGGTTGCCGTAATGGACATCACACTCTCACAGTACAAGCAACTAAAGTTGGAGACGGAGTCCGGTTGCATATTACAGCAGCAGCTACGCGAACGCGCCAAGGCCATTGCTAACATGGCTGCCTCCATGCCTTATTGTCCAACCAACCAGCGCCTGTTAAAGCTTGAGCTGCTCATGCATTGCAATTAATAAAGAGAAAATCAAGCAGAACTGGTTTATTGTTTATAAATGAATAACTGAGGCAGCCTACAAATGTACTCCAATTGCTTTTAGGTTGTCTTCTTGCGCATTCCATCGATCAGTTTGTTTTTTTGGAACAGTAAGTTCAGCTTCAACATTCTTATTATCCACATGCTCTGTGGACAGCATTGATGATGACTTGGTATCGATACTCTACCATCAAAACACAACGTTAACGGGTGTGGATTATACAAGCAGCTTTTCTTGTTTTATTTGTGTGCAAGATATAGATAGGTTCTACATATATTTTTAAAATTATCGGTTAAAGAAAAAAGGTTGCAGTGCTTTAGCCATAAGATAAAATAAGATAAGATAAGGATATATATACATAGATATATAATGTAATACAAAACCGCAGTGTAAAACTAATATTTATTGTTCCATTTTATTCTTGTTCGTTAGAAATTTATTCAAATGCCATAAATTTATACGTATTGTTCAGAAGGATTATAAAAAAAAGTTATCTGGCGGATACACTGTTAGCAGTATTAAGGAGCACGAAATCTTTAGTCTACTACAGCTGTTGATTGCTGAACAAACTGATACTCACGCGCCGTATTGTTAGTTGAATTCGGCGGACTCAACGAAAGGCAATTCTTTCAAATTGGTCAAGTGCTTTAATCAACTTGTTTATCTTGTTGCTGTTCGTTGACCTCGGGGAGTTAGTGCCCAACGTCAAGTTCTCCTGGTTAACAAGAATGCCTGAAAATAGCCATGGTATTTTTGGTTTAATGTGTTATTTACACATTGGAAGTGATCGAGCCTTTTTTGAGCTAAGCGGATTGCTGTCTGGCTAGTTCATTGTACTACTGCTGTCAGTGCAGCACCGCCACCATATCACTTAGTATTCGCTATCAGCAAACTTTGTTGCTAACTTCCGATAGCCGTCCTCCGTACAAATTTTCGCTGAGAGAAAGCACTGTTGAAACATAATTTCAACTTTCTGATAGTTAATTTCTCGCTAAAACCATTGCCCCTCTGCTCCAATAAAAAAAATAAATCAAAAAGCAGCGAGTTATATAAACACACGAAAAAGAAATGTACTATAAATTGTGCACGGACAGACAAGTACATAGATCGATTGGCTGGCTGGGCCAGGGCGAGAATATATGTCGTCTGAATATACTTTTGCTTCGATCTTTGGCTATCATGTATAGCATAGTTCGGCTTGAGCACGCACACCGTAAGCTTGACCAAATTAATCTACTCGGCTTGCTGCACTTTTTCGGACTGCAACGAAATACACACTGCTGCCAGCGCCTCTCAAAAAAAAAAAACTATTTTGGCAGCACCACATCGGAAAGAAATTCACCACCGGCTTATTTTTAATCTGTAGTTCTCTTGGCTACGTTATCGTCAGCGGGACTGGCGCATACATTAATGTTATAGAGGTTCTGTTCAACGAGATCACCGGCTTCGATCTGCTGATAGCCAGATAGATATATAAGGCAGATAGACATATAAAAATTGTCTTTCGATTTCTTAATTTTGTTCCGATAATACCTGTTTTAGTCTGGCTGTTTTCTAAATGTTCCCCAATTAGTTGTGATATATGTCTGCGCTTATCTTGATTTCACAACTTGAAACTATTGATTTGAATTGCAGTTTTTCAACACGATCAGTGTGTCCACACTCAATTAGCGATAGGCAATGATGATGATATAAATAGTAATTAATACCAATAATAATATGTAAGAATTTAATTATATACCTCATAAAATTTTTAAATATTATTAAAAATTATGATGGTTAAATTGCCATCAGAGGTTTTTTTCATTTCCGTTGTACGATGTATCGTTAGAACGAGTCGTATCGACAGCGTCAGCTTCGAAATTATTTCTTTATACCTATCATAACGACGAGATTTTAAAGAAACACGAAATACTATGGCACGGTATCCTAAAAATGTTGCAGCATGAGCTTAGCAATATTATTATCTGAATTTCGATTGGGGAAGTGTTGTTAGGGCGGTGTAAGAAAAATTGAGCGCTAGATGTCGCTAAACCTAATTTCATATTAAACAAAGCAGCATATGCAGTCACATTTCTATCGAAATATCGATAGTTTGCAGCATGTTTCACGAAATGATAATAAGGTTTTGAGTCAACTTGCTGTATAATTACTATAAAATAGTCACAATGCTTACTGTGAAATAAACAAAGTGTATTAATCAATCACTAATTCAGAACAGGCAATACACTTAAGCATGAGTGGTTTTCTATATTATTTTATATTGTCGGACAAATGCAATGGAAAAAGTGCTAATATAGACTTTTCTTTCGCCGCTATCTAAAGGCTGTACAACTACTTATAGATAAATCATCGATAAATATAAAGTACTCGTAGTAGCAGAAATTCTCGGTCTGAACTTAGTACATGTTTACTTACATGCAAAACATATGCACATGCTAGTCTGTAATAGCAACCTGATATTTAAAGCGAGGTAAAAGGCAGTTGTAACTCAAAACCCAACCATAATAAGAAATGGCTTTAGTGCGTGCGCCACGACAAAACAATAAAAAGCTCGAGTGTTTGTGCGGTGGGGTGGTGATTTGTCTGTTGTGTTGGGCGTGGAACGCAGAATTGGAAGGCATTATATATATACACATATAGTCTTGTAATGCCCAGACAATGAGAAAAACAATTACCCATCTGTCTTGGCAGAGTTAACGAAGCGCTCAATTAAAATAAACTGACAAGTGTTGTAAAAATTTTTAATGTTGTTCACATTTACCTGCGTATTTTGTATTTGTGCAAGTTGGGCTATTATAGCCATTTAAGTGTAAACCTATTTCTAGCTTGCTCTCACGCACTTATCTATTGATCTATTGTTTACATCTCACTCAAATTACTACCAAAAATGAATTTGTTAGCGATCTGCCCCACACACAAACACACACACACACGAGCGTGTGTGTGTGTGTGTGTTTTCAATTGGATCATTAATTTTAATACGGCGCACATTTTAATCAATTTAATTGGCATCTGTTGTGTTTGGCTTAACAGATTCACATAAATATTTTCAGCCTTTGATTTGTCGATATAGAAGCCTCACACACACTCACAAAAACGCAGCCACCGACGCCAATGATGGAGTAAATAGCTGCTGCTGCTGTTGGGAATCTTATCAGCAACATGTCATTGCATCAGCCGACACTGCAGCCAGTTCCGTTAGTTCCGTTAGCGCCGCCAGTGGCTGGCAATGGCAGCAGTAGTGTGTCCGGCAATGGGAACCTTCAGTTGTTGCGCCCCCAATCGTTGGCTGCACCCGAACGTGAACCCGTCGAATTCAATATTAATCTGGTTGGTGCACCACCCGAAGTCGAGCAACTGGTGGAGCAGATTAAGTGCGTCGCTGAGCAGTTTCTTTATCACTGGAAGAGTTTCCCCATAAGTAAAAAATATTATATCATACATACAAAATGAATAGATAAATAATAATGTTAACTGTATATTTTTCATTGCAGCTCTGCCACAGCCTCTGGCAACGAGCACCTTGAATGTGACGGTCAGCAATGCAACAAACAGTGTCAGCGGTCGCAAGAAGCGTCCCATCAATCAGAGTGACCTATTTATAGCGCCACCTTTCGATGAACTGGACGCAGTCGCCTCCGATGGCACTGGTGAGCCTCGTCGCCTAACCAACGCACAATTGAAAAGCTTGCGCGAAACTGGGTGAGTTTTTGTTAGGATGTATGCATTCGGATAACACACGAATAGCAGCTAAAGCTCGACATATCTGCAGTCTGGCAAGGAAGTGAATAGTGATGCTATAAAACAAAAATTGAAAGAGCTGCTTGAGCATTAATCAATCAATACCAACCTAACATTAGCACTGGCCGAACTGCAAGTTGTGCTCAGATATGTTTCATGTATCTAACACTAACATGCTAAAATGCGCCATGTCACATGTCGTTGCTATGCTCTGCAATGGCATGCTGTGCAGCACAGACAGCACCTCACCCAGCTCCCACTCCTCAAAGTCGTTCTACGTCCTTTTTTTATGCAAACGCTTCGCCAATTAAACAAAAATAAATTAATTAAAAACGAATAGACAACCAATCATTTGTCACCTTGCGCACGCACACGCAGCAGCTGCTAATAAATGAAAAGCAACCATTAAAATAATAAGCATGTTCAAAAGAGTCAATGGGGGCCAAAAGATGTGATCAATTTGTTGATTTTTGTTAAGCTCTGTTTTAACGTTATTTGCATGCCACATCTGTTAACCTGCTCTTGATAAAAAGTTAGCATTAACATTACGTACAAAAATGCTCCGATATAACAACTACTGCGTACCGGTTGCAATTAACGTAAACAAAATATTTGTATGTAAAATATTTCTGTAAAGCTTACAAAAGGATAAATATGGAAAGCCGAAGAAATTAACTTTGGAACAATTGGAAACAATACGCAAAAATGGGTAAATAAAAAACTGAAACAAAATAAAAAACAAACAAATTGAAATAAATGTTTTGCGTATTTGCCATTGTTTAGTCAGTGTTCCTTATTTTATAGTACCTATGCATATACATATATAAATAAATGCATATTTATCTATATATTTTTCATTTTTCAAACCCAACCTAAATAAATGGTCATACATTTTACGTGGTACTTTTTTTTCATCTGTGTTTATACATTTGTGTTCATAAATAGAGCTACTCCAAATTTATGCATGCCATCGTCCAATAAAAACATAAATACGAACGCCAAAAATGTAAAAACAAAAAAGGCAAACTATAATAATATAGGCGTTTAAAAACCTGTTTGCCTAAAAGAAATCTTAAAAACATTGTGGGATACCAATCAACTAAACAACTTTTAACTATAATGAAGTGTCAACACAATTTCACTTCGCAATTTATTTATTAGTAACCATTTTTAAATTTATAATCGAAGTAGAACTTTTACTTTTGCCTTCTTAAATTCGCTGTTGTTATTTATTTCGACAATTCACGGACTCGATTCACATTTGTACAAACCAACAACACATTCTTACACACATCTCAAATGTAACTAATTAATTAACGAAATCACATGGAATCGGACGAAAACCCAATTTTGAATTTGGCCCACGCTTAAGCATGCCTACAGGTTGTCATTAAGTTGTTGTGTCCTTATAAATGTATATATGTGTGTACCTTTATGTGTGCTTTATGTTTTTTTCAATTTACCAATTCATTCTTCTAAATCTTTTACCTTTTGCACAAACAGTGAATTTGATGTGCCAAGCTTGCACTTTTCTGGCCAGGTGCACAAGTGGCGCCTCTCTCAGCTGCTCCAAAAGGGCACACTGCGTGCCAACGACTCTTTCCTCAGCGATCTGGCACTGGCAGCCCGCTTTGTGGTCGTCACGGCGCGGGCACGCATCTTCTCACACTTCTTCTCGGTGGTGCATGCCGCGCATGCTCTTCTCGATGCCCTCATGCGACTGGCGGATATGTTCATCGGCGTACCAGCTCTGCTGGCCCACAATCTGGACTACAAGATCAAGGAGGAACGCTGTCGCTTTCTCATAGCTGAGTTAGTGTGTCGGGTAGGTGTATATATTAATTTATTTCATATCGACTAATTATATATAAAATGAATACACATATTTCATATCGACTAATTATATATAAAATGAATACACAATTGGTTAACACATTCAAAGTGTGATTTGCATAAATCACTATCTTTAAATATACTAACTTTAGTTGCTAGCCCATCTGTTAAACTCATATACTTTACAAGTTGTTAGCTTCTGCTTTTAAATATTTAATGTATGAATAAACTAATAAAATTGATTTGCTTTGCAGCCCGAATTCGAGGACTGTCTGGATGGACTCTGCTCGTATGTGCGCAAAATGCTTCGTCGCGCCACAATGGAGAAATTTGATTTCAATAGCTGCGAGGTGACACAGCCAGTGCCATATTTGTTTTTAACGCCGAAGGGACAGGAGATCGATCTACGCCTCTTCTGTCGTGACATAATGCGCAAAGCGCTTCCTGTGCTTGTGGGCATACTGGAGCGAGAAACACGCGGCTGGTTTCTCCATTTCCGGGAGCGTTTGATTGCCGAGCTGCGGGCCAAGAAACTGAACGACAAGGAAATCGAGGAAGAAGTTAACGAGGCGGTCATGAAGGAGTACTTGCAGCGTGTTTACAGCTCAATAATGTCCAATGCCAAACTTGCCGAGCTAGGTGGCGGTGTGCCGCAGCTGCTGGTGGAGCAGGCCCAATCGGTGGTCATCATGTATAAGGCAGTGGACAAAGTGCAGCAGGATATCAAACGAACGCGCGAGGACCACCAGAAGTGTCTGTCCAACGATCACTCTGTGCTTTCCCGTGTCGCACCCTGGCTGCGCTCCAAGCTGCGTCATGCCGAGCAGCACAAGCTGTACAAGTGCGCCTGGTCGGCGCACGAGGAAGCCCTGAAAATGTGCAGTCAGCACAATCTACATCAGACTGCTTACTTTCTGTCTCGCGATCTGGCCTTCATGAAGGAGCGCGAGCCTGTGCTGCTCAAGGAGCTGAAGAATGCCAAAACGCCAACGCGCAGCTTTCAATGGGCGTGTCGCATCTGGTCGCCACAGGCATGGATTATACGCCGCAATTTCCAGGGGCAATCGGATGTGATTCCCACGGTCATTAGCCAACAGGCCACATCAATAGTGACTCCCCGTTCCGATCCCAGCCAGCCGGTATTTCTGGTCGAGAAAGAAATGATACGCACGACGAGCACACGATGGCCTTTCTGGCGCCTTTTGAATCTGCTGCAGCGCACCTGGTGCTGGACTTGGAATATGATGTTCCTGCTCGGCATCCTAGTGCCCTGGTGCAGTCCCCTTGGATTGCGCGCCCTCTTCTGCATTAAGCCTTTCATGCCCGACCTGGAACTCTCGCAAATTAATGGAACCCTCTTTCCACGCAAGACCAGCATCACGCAGACGTTAGCTTCGCGGCTCATCGAACTCTGGCGACACATATCAAAATCCCGCACTCATTTCGAAACAGAACCCGACACAGGTAAGGCGACAAGCAATCTTAAGCTGATTTCATAATATGAACATGAATTGCAAGATTTCAATGTAATCACCAAATGGAGTTTATGTCAATCCTAAAGCAATGTCTTTTAATTTTGACAAATGCATTATTATTAGAGAAAGTATGAAAGTAGTATAAAATGCCTTTATTACATTTTTTATTTTCTTCAAATAATTGTAATCTATTTTTTTAAATTATTTTTAATTTATCCTAGGCTTTATCGGCAAGGGCTTGACCCGCAATTTGAATCGCACCTGGAACTACTTTGTAAAAGGGTTCCTTGGCACCATTGTCATTCTGTTTGCATTCCCATTGATATGCATTGCCACGAGCTGTCTCAGCATTGGGCTTGCATTGAGTGCTCCACTTTGGATTCCAGTGTTTGTTTTGCTGCTACACATCTATATGATACTCGTCTATGATCTGGATGCGCCGGACAACTCACGAAATCGATACTGTATTCTGTTGGAGGCGCTTATATGGAACTTTCTAATACAGGGCCTGCTGCAGCCGCTGGTGGCGATTTTGGTGGCTACGCTACTTTGTCCGCTGGCAGCAGGCCTTGTACTGATAGGTAAATATATAAAAACAGTTATTAAATTGAGTGCTAATTTATACATTATCTTTCAGTTGGCGTCGGTCGTTATACATTGCGCCTGCTCTGGGATTCAGTCACGTTTCATTTGTTCATTAAAAAGTGCGGACGGGTGCCCGCCTCGGATAGCATTGCCGTAAAGCGTATTGCCGGACCCGGCCTAGCATTGGACTACTACTTCATTATACGGCCGGAGCAGGCTTTGGCAGCACTAGAAGCTAAAATGGAATTAGACGAGTTGCAGGCGTATCAACATGGTACAGAGCGTGTGGTATTGCAGCCCCAGCATGATTTCCTTCAGTTTGTCGAAGCCTGCTTTGGCCCCTTCTCGGCTCAGCTGTCAAAATCTGGTCCATATTTGGCACTGGATCGCGAGGCACAAGATTTGATGAGCTCGCTACACGAAAAGCTGGAAAAGCGTCGAAGGGAGCTACAAACGACCCTAACCACACAGGTCAAGTCACGCATTAAGCTGAATACCAAAGAATTAAAGGTACGATCGATTATTACTTCATTTTTACTTCTGCAAATGGTTAAATGTCAAATAAATATATACACTTAAGCGAGAGATCTATCGGATCTATCAATATGGCCTATATTTATATATATTAAACTTATTTACAATTAAAATCTATTTTCAATCACACTGAATAATACCATTAGTTTGTATTTACAACTGGTATATATTACACTTCAATTAATTTATAATCTTTAAATTATTCAGATTGCTATACAATTGGCCGCCCATTTACTCGAAAAATATTATCCGTCTCATGTCATCGGTAGGCTGTCCATTAGCGAAGAAGAATTTTGGGATAATAAGGTAAGTGGCTCACAAAAAATTACATAACATTAATAATACTAATCTTTTCTGTAATATTTCTTTGTTAATATTTTACAGGGTCTGTCGGTCAATGATTGGCCGGGCCTCGCTGGTCTCTTATATACCGACATATTTAGTTTAGATTTTCTAACGCCATTGACTGAAAACGATACGCATTTTAAACTAGAACCACATGCCTCGCTCGATCTAATGCGCTACACGGAAATGGTGAAGAATGCCAACGATGTTATCGGTTCCAAAGGCCTCGATTTGTTGGGCAATGTTTATGCGCCGCGCGGCAATGTCCAAGTGCATTTACCATTCCTTGAAGTTACAGCATTTAATCCGCGATCACGCATTACGTTGACTTTCCGCAAGCCCGAAAAGCGGTAAGACAATTATATTTAACACCCCCCAAACTTGAAAATGTTAAACTAATAAATTGTTATTTTTGGCAGCGACATGACCGTGGGCTTAACGACACCTCGGGTGCGGGCCCATCGCGCCCAGCACGTACCGAAAGCAACGCAGGATGGCCTGAAGCCGTGGCGACCGTGGAAGCAGAAGTGTGGCGAGCGAAGCGTAACAGAGAAGCTGCTCATTCCGTTGCCAGTTCCGCATCCCGTGCACATTGCCATTGCCATTTACAATCGCGATACGGAGCAACCCATACCGCTGGACTCCGAGCTTGTCTGGGAGATACTCAAATCGATTGAGGACTGCCAAAGTGGCGACGCTATGGTGCGAGTGCTGTCCTATTTAATCCTTCCAATTGTGCTCAAATATTGTATTCGTTTCAGGCAGTGCATTCGGTTGCGCGTTATCATGGCGCGGTTATAGAATCTAGTAATGATTCGCTGGCCAGCAGCAGCAGCATTGGCAGCACCCGGGACTCTGGCTCTGGCTCTGCGTCTGGCTCTGCACTAGGCAACGGCACAGAGACTTTGCCTTGCGGAAATCGAGAGGTACCAATTTTATTTGTATATTACATTGGCATATTTAATATTATCGTATTCAATTTAGGTTTGCACACAGGTCAAAGTCGATGCGGAGCCTGCACCGACCGCCTCTGGCTTTCACTGGACTCTCAGTAATTGGGGTGCGGCACAGACAGCTCGGCGTCGCACCAATTCCAATGTGCGCGTCGATTTGGCTAGTCCCGAGGATATATCGCTGGACACGGATAGTTCGCGTGCTGTGTTTAACAATGCATATGGCACCACAGTCTAAGAGGTTCACGCTGGTTTGGGCACACAACAGTATATAGACTATATATACACATTTATTTACCTTTATATACAGAGTAGAGATACAGATATAAGTATGTATAAATGCGTGGGCTTCGAGCTGCTTGCTTGCATTTCATCAGTACTTTTCAAATATTCGAGTTATCCAGCTATGCTTTTGTATATGGCACGAATAGCAAGTGACATTTCGCGAATTATTAGCTTTATTTGATTCAATTTGATTAACAAAGAACGACTATGAAAAGCCATAAAGTCAGTCGAGGCAATCGCAGATGTCTAAATGAATGTAGCTCAGCAGCAGATTAGGCAGCTATACTACTTAAATGTAGTACGAATAAATTTATCCATATACATATACATATATCTATATTTACATACGCGTATATGATATACATACATTAATTATTTGTTTGTAAACAAACTTATACATACATATATACATGGCATACACAACACAAATCTAATAAGCAACCAACTTAATTCTAGTCGCAAGCAAATTTTATGCAGCAATTTTACTCAAATTCTTCTTATGCAACTAATTAAGAATACTAAACACAAAAGCTTCAGCTCGAATGAACTTTAATCATGATTTTACCATATTAATAGTAATAAATTTTGTTTTGATTCAAATTAATTAACTATGCACCGCAGTCCATTTGTGTAGATTTCAATGGCTTTCCAAGTTCAATCTTACAACTTCAAATATGCTTATTTTATTATTTTCCATTCGGATTATTTAGTATGCATTTTAATTATAGTTTAATATATATTGATCTGACAAACATATATTTCAATAGATTTGCATATACATAGATAGCAATTTTCGATCCGTTTGAAAAATGGTACACAACATTAATTGACTGCTTTAACCATTTCCCATTAGCCGTTTTACAAATTGTCCATATTTACAAATTTTTAGTTCGATTAAACCAATTTTTTTATTTACTACCTTTTTAAAACTATTATTAGAAATAACGCAGCTATTTTACAAAACGTTAAATTAGGTTAATGGTTTCAAAGATAGATTTTTATGAAAAATATGTACTGATTGACCATACAATATTAAGCAATATTAAAATTGTATTTAACTTCAGAAGCACTTCTTATAGGGTAGATAGGTATTCTACAAAGGATTACACAACAGCAGCAAAATTAATTGTGTTTCAAATACAAAATTGTTTTTATTAACATCAGCAGGACTTACAATTAATTGTATATCCATAGAGAAACTCAAGCAGTTAGTTATGGCAATATTAATAAACTTTCAGACTCGAATACAATATTTTGTCTTCGCCGTAGTAATTAAATTAAACAAAATATCGGATCAGGTCAGGGGTATCCCGAAAAAATGCCATTTTTATACAATTCAGATACCTATTTACTCTAGACTTATTTACCAAACAACAACAACAGACGACTATATAGCAGTTTAGTATTTTCAAATTCAATTAGTGAAATCCTTTTTTAATTAAACATTGAATTTTATATTTAAACTGAGGCTGAAACCCGTTTTAAAATATCCGTTTATTCAATAGAAATAGAATTTTAATCGATGCAAAACGCTGGCCATGAGATTTTCTTTGTACCTTACAATTAAAAAAAGTTAATTTTAACAATCAAATGTAATAATATTATAAATGCCACGAATTGTACTATGAGAAGTTAAAGAAATATTGTTAATTAATATTAAATATGGTATGACAACTAATTTATATAAATTAACACATACATACATACTTAGTACTATTACTAATCTTATACATGTATGTATGTATATGGAACTATGTTTTTACTACTACAATTCCTTCTCTTTCTCTTCCAAATACTACTAAAAAATATAAATGATAGTAATAACAATTAACAAATTATCGTACAAGAACAGCATTAAAGAAAAGGCAGTAAATTGTAATTTAAAAAAGTAAATTTTCACCTTTATATAAATATATATATATATATATATATATACAAAATAATGATTGTTAACCATATTAAAGTATCTGCCGCTTTCCATGTCAGCTATAATACCTGTAATTACACTCCTTACCCCCAACGTATACATAAGCCCTCCAAGTATTCTCTACCAAGTTTATTTTTTATATTAATTGCCACACAACTTAAAGTATTAATTTATAGTAACTATTTTACACCGCTTACTAACTTCAACCATAACTTCGACAGCTTCCAATACTCTGTATGTTAAGATAAAATTTCTTACTCAAAATCTATCTTTGGCATGAACGAAGAACAAATTATATGTTTGCAATTTTTACACCTATACTTTTAAAGAAAACTGTTCGTCAAAACCCTGAAATTTTTGTTGCAAATTAAGAAACGAACCGTAAATATAATTTTAAGCAAAAGTAATTCGAATAAAATCTTTGCATACAAATATACACATACATAAATATTTAGGTATACAAATTTAATCATACAAATCAATCAAAGAACGATAATCTCAAGAGCGCATTGAACAATTTTATGAAAATGAACTGTAGTTTAATTAATATGTAATAAAAAATGTTGGATAAAAAATAAATAGCAAGTGTTTTTCTTCATGCATTATTGGCGGTATAAAGAACCGCCCCGCTTTTCTACGATAAGAATAAGATCTTGTTGACCTAGCTGTAGGCTCTATAAGATCTTCTCCAGACGTCTAAAGCACGAAAATGTTTAGTTTATTATATTTTATAGGTACTAAAAAAGCAGATTAAAAATATCTATTCCGGCTGGTAATTTGTAAAATTAATTTCAAAGCACAAAATAGAAAGATGTTTGTAACATTTTTATATATTTTATTATCTTTACTGTTTAAAAGTAGCTTAAGTGTAAAATAGATTCTCTAAGGATCATTAATTAAATGTTAGCTTATAATAAAATAATTAACCAACAAAACTCGTATCGAGTACAAGATAAACAATTCGAAAGAATGAAAAAAAGGAAACGTATAATCACAACAATTAGTTAGTTTTGATTGCAACTGTACTGTGAATAAAATTCCATTTATATACATATTACTCCATATAATTAACAATTTTTTGATCAGAATAGGTAACATAAAACAGAGTAAATAAACAGTTAAGTAATGTTTGTTACATATCGCTTCGCGATAAATTGCCATTGACATAGTAAACAGGTATAAAAATGTATATATAGGAAAATATATATATATAGATAGATATATATGTATATATAGGGAGGGGAACATAACTAGTATAAATTGTGAAAATGCGGATCAAGAAATCCACTAAATAACATTTCAACAGCCCTAAGTTCTCTGAGTGAGTTTTCTATATATTTATGTTTGTTTTGTTTTAAATGAGAGTGCTTATGTAAAGTATGTGGTTGTTGTTGGAAATGGTTGAGTCATAAGTTCTGTCTTAGGCAGATCTATTGTTGGAATTCGAATAAACTAATACAATCTGAAGGAATTTTTAATTTGGAATATTCAGTTCAGTTCTGGGTAACAAGAAGAGAGCAGTAATAGGTCTCTTTTCAATTATAATATGTAAGTACAAAATCATCTGAATTATACTCCCGATTCTACTGAGATTTTAAGAAGTTACAATGGAAATAGTGCCAATACTTTAACGTTAACAATTATGCAGTGCTTGAGCTACATTAGGGAATGTCTTTAATTCAATTGCATTTAGCTGCCAATGTAGCCAAGCGGCATTCTTAACTCATTTCCCAAAATGAACGCTTTACTGGAACTGCGGACAGTTGGCTGTCGTGTTGAGCAGTCCCAGGCGTTGCTTCTGTTTGCGCTGCTCCGTCATGTGATCCTTGAGCTCGTGCAGCTGCGTCGATAGATTCTTGATAAGCTGTTGCGTTTCCAGCAGCTGGCCTTGCATGCTGCGCAACTCGATCTGTTCGCCATCCGCATCCACTGCGGTCAACGACATGGCTCGTAGTCGCGGAAACCATTCCAGTATGCCCGCCTTGACCATGCCATAAACATAGCTCTCGGGCCCGGTAAACTCGGTTGGATCCTTAACTTTGACCAGCACAATGAAGTACAAGTAATGCCACATATTGTGCTCGCTCTTGATGTGCTCCTCGAAACTAACTGTCTTGTTGTCGAAGGCCGAACGGTTAAGCGAACAAATGAAGCAGGTCGTCTTGAGTACAGCCTCTTTCTGCTGCTTCTCCGATCTCAGGTCGGCAAATGTGTCGATGATCACGCCAAAAATTAAATTTAACACGATAATAATGACAATGAAGAAGAACAGCAGATCGTAAATGACGCGTGCCACAAAAAGACCCTCCTGCAAGGCAAAAAACAAATATTTATGTTAAAACTCTATTTGACTTGGGTATTTTGCCAAGTGTACCTTGCTTGACGGTGCTCGCAGAATGTCGCCAATGCCACCACCATTGCGCAGGCCCTGGTTAAGTGTTGTTACTATGCACATGACCAGCGAGTCACAGGAGCGTTCCTTGGCATCACCATTACCACTGGCAGCTGCTGCAGTTGATCGTTGCTTCACATTATCAGCATTACAGCTACCAAACTCGTCTGGTGTGGCACAGAATTCATCTGGCGATGCAGACACCGATAGTGTTAAGGGTGCGCCACTTGAGCCAGTGTCCTGTTCATCAAAGTCAACCGACACAAGGAAATCATCCTTGAAGAACATGTAGCCAATGATAGAAAAGAGGTACACCAAAATCAATGCCAGGACAGCAGTCAATACGATGGAGCGACCATTACGCGTAACAGAGCGAATCACATTGACCAGCGTCTCCTCGCGATAGACCACATCGAAAAGCTACAAAATGGAACACATATTATATACATATTTATGTTAAGTTATTGACGCATTTCCTTACCAGCAGCGAATAGAAGAATGGATGAAATATGAGGCCGCAGAAGCAAAATGCAATATAAATGCAATGATAGAGCAGTTGAAAGTCGGTGATTATTTTGAGAAAGTGTTTCTCCAGCGTTCCCTTATTGCCCATGATGCTCACAATATGAACGCTCTTAAGTGTCACCTGCATATTTAATAAATAATTAATTAACATATTGATTAAAGTAAAAGTATATTCGATAAGAGATATATTAGGTATATTAGCACTCACCGTAACGACGCCCAGCAAACAGAGCGTAGACTCCGGGCCAAGCAGAAATATAAATCGTAGAATTAACGAGCCAATAAATGTGCGTATGCCGGATTCCCGTGGCAGCGTTATCACTATAACCAGCGAGAATATCAGAATGGCCCAGAACAGTAGTGAAATGTGCGAGCTCAGCTCTGAAAATACATAAAGCGATTCATTTTAGTTTAGAAAAGGTTATATATATATATATATATATATATATATACATAAATATGTATATCAATAAAAAAAAAATTCTAAAAATTAGAAGTGCTGGACCTTAATTGACAATCCCAAGAAAAAAGTTCTTAATTTTTTAGAAATATTTTAAATTTTTAAGAAATGCACTTCTGAAACGATCGAATGCAAAATCTCCTTTTTAGGAAAAGTCTTTTCTAAAATTTGAAACATTACATTTTTGCTCTTTTGGTAAAAACCCCAGTAAAATCGTTCGTTTTTTAAATTATCAATTAAAAGCATTTTAAACAATCTAAAATGTCTGTTGTATATGTGATATTTATAAATGATCATATTCATATACTATATATATATATATTAACTAAAGTAATCAACAAAAGAGTTCATCTTAGAGAAAAAAGACAGCAAGTAAATAACATTTTTCTAAATTTTTAGAAATATGTTTTCTATGGAGCCAAAATTGTAGAGAATTCAGGACAACATACCTGGCACAGTGTTGTCAAAGGGATAGAAGAAAGCCACAATCATATTGATGACCACAACGCAATTGAAAAGTATATTGCTCCAGAGCGACATGTAGCTGCTAATCCAAAAGAGCAGCGACTGACCTGTAATAGATATTTAATAAGATCATTTGATCATCTCAAAAATGGTATTCAAATTCGAGTGATTTACTTCGCAATTTCTTTTGCCATTTCATCTCGTTGAACATCTCCTCGGCCTTGTCAAAGAAATCTGCCACTTTGGAGCCCTGATCGTCGCGTTCCGCCGTATTTAGTATTTTAATTTTCGTATCCGTCGTTAGATATTCGCATATTTCAGGTATGGGAAAAACGATTTGCTCCAATGTGCGATCGTTGCGAACAATCTGAGAAACGAGAAGTGAAACATTTAATAAATTATTCTTTAATTATTTATTATCATCGATAATTACCTCGATTTGAGCCGTGTGCGTTGCATAGTACATGAGAGCCTGACTTGTCTTGGCATCGAAACTGGCCGATTGGGGATCCTCGGAGGCCTTAAGCAGGGCGGCCAGTTCCTTGTTGTGCTGTGCCAACTGGTGGCACAGTATGTAGATGTTGTGTCCGACCTCGCGTGGACTGACAGTTGCATCATCATCGTCGTCAGCTCCACTGGGCTCATCTGCGTCGTCATGCTCGTCGATGAGCTCCTCCTGGTGATAGGCCTTGCAGGCCACTTCGACCAGTTGCTTGGGATTCATGTTGTAGAGGATGCGTTCGGCATTCTCGCTGTCGCCACGACTCTCCATGATGGCCAGCAGCAGTTTGGAAGCGTTGTTCTTGAGCTCGAGCACCAGATCCATGCGATTCTCTCCGAGCGGATTAATGTTATTCAATATCAATGCTGTTATTATGTCCAGGCCATTTGACTCGTGTGTGGCAATGCAATTCTGGTTCTCATGACACGGCCCCTGACAGTACTCGGTGAGGGTTTCCAGCGTCTGATTGATCAGCGCCACGTTATGCTCGTTGATGTAAAGACCGAGGAGACCCAGGCCTCCAGTTGTGGAGCCGCAAATGCAGTCGAGGAACATTAGCGTCTCTGAGACGAGATTGTTGTTCGTCTTGTTGTTCTGATTGCGTAACAGATTCTGCAGATCGGGATTGTGATTCTCGCACAGCAGTTGCAGGAAGCGCAGAATGGGCTGCATCACAAGCACCTTGTTGGACAGCTGATTGCGCAGCTCCTTGTTGTCCCGATGCTTCTCCAGTTTCTCAGCGAGAATATCCTCCAGTGGATTGTTCACACTGATCGCAGAGCTCTCCTCGCCGGAATGGATGTTCCGCGCATTGCCATAGGCACGTGCTGTGGCCAGGCCAGCATTGTGGAGTTCCCGCTTGAGCTCATCAGTAATGACGACGCCGTTGCTCTTGAGGCCATGCTTGCGCGAGATCTTATCCAGCTCGAGATTGGTGTCCTGTTTGTGCTCATGGGCCTTTGCCGCAATGTCTGTGGTGTTGACGGACACAGTCGATTTGATCTCCTGCTGGGCGTCCTTCATCTTCTCGAAGAAGACCTTGAAGAAGGCCTGATTTAGATCATCGCTGAGAAACTTCTGGAACATGCCCTTCTGTATGATCGGATTGCCGCCCTCAAGCAGCGCTATGCCCAGCTCGACGGCCTCCACAAAGATGTTGGGGGAGTGGACCGATTTGATGACCAGTTCGACAACCAAATCAGAGGCACCCTCGCGATCCAAGTGATTCTGCATCTCGTGCAGTGTTTTACCAGCACGTGCCAGATACTTGGCGCCAGGCCCATGGGTAACCAAATGCAGCTGCTTAGTCGGATCGGAGGAGGAAGAGGAGGCGGCGGCTGCGGTGGCAGCAGCTACTGCGGCAGCTGCAGCAGCAGCAACGGCAGCAGGCAATTGTGGATGTGAATGATCATCCTCCGACTTGGCGGCACTCTTGCATTGGAAGTAGCGAAGGAGAAGCGTCTGACGCAGTGCATCGCCCTTTTCGCCATAGTTGACATCGATGGCCATCATTTCGCGCAGCGTGCGCAACACCTTGACGCACATGCGCTCCTCCTTCTCCTCGAGAAGCTTCTCCGTGTGCTTAATCAGCTTGCGAATGAAGCCGCCGCTTTCACATCGCTTGCGCGCATCGGTGCCGGCGGGGAAGAGCAGCTCGGATCGATAGAGTATGTCAACGAGCAGTGAGAGTTCCGCCTCGACGACTGGCTTAAGCTGATCCTCGAGCAGCGACACAATATCCTGCAGCCCCTCAATGATGGAGCGATCCCAGCGCATCAGATGTGCCGCCTGTTGGATCTCGTATTTGGGCTGCTTGGACGCCAGCAGCCATTTGGTGGTCTGGCGCGTCAACATCGCCATCTTGCTGGACATGTTGGCCACCTGCTGCTCCAGATCGAGGGGCAGCACAATGCTGCGCATCTTCGCCGACTCGGTCAGCGTGCGAATGCAGTTTTCCACGTTGAAACGATCGCCCAGCGAGAGCCATTTGCACTGGGTCAGGCGATAGGCGGCCTGCAGCAGTTGCACAAAGATCAGTTGGCGCGACTGGACAATGGTGCTTTGATCAGAGAAGGGGCTGGAGAAGAAGCTGCTCAACAGATTGGTGACACCATTTAGGACATAGGCTAGAAGTGTCTTGTTCGTGTTGGCCGTCGTATTCGATATTAATTGGTTGAGATCCACGAGGAAGCTCTTCTCGAAGAGACTCCACATGTGACCGGAGGCGTAGATCTCCTTCATTTCCACCTCGGTGTCAATATAGCAATGATTAAGGAAATCCACATACACCTCCTTCACCTCGGGCATGCAGGCGGGATGGCAAATGATCGTCACAATGTCGTCCAGCGACAGCAGATTGTTACACTTGATCTCGGTGTAGACGTTCTTGCCCATGGTGCAGCAGGCCAGCAGCTTCACCAGCTCCACATGATACTTTAGTGGACTATCGTCGCTGAGCTGTTGGCGTCCCAGCTGCTGCTGCTGCATCTGCATCATCTGCACGAAATGATGGAACGAGGTTTTGTCGTTGTAAAAGACCAGCACATCTTCGCCAGAGTTGATTAGCTCCTGCATCACCATGTCCTGACACTTGCGTATGAACTGATTCTCCGCCTTGACGATCGTCTGCAGAAACTGCAAATATGCCACATGCCGGCCATGTATCTCGATGCAGTGCACAAAGTGTTGCACAACCTTATCGGTGACCTCGTTGCACAGTGCCAAATTGTCCTTGAAGATGGCACAGACGGTCTTCGCCTCAAGTATCTGCAGCAACAAAAAGCGTTTAAAAATTAAAATCAGATTTTTATATACTTGATTTATATATTAATTGCTTAAAAACGTTATCTTAATATTTTTGCTTAATCTTTAACTACAATTTCAAAGTATGTTTTTATTTAATTAAGCATATTTGGTTCTCTTCAAATTTAAAGTACAAATTTAATTTTTATAAATTAGTATTAAACAATTTTGATTTTAATTAAAAATGTAAGAAAATACGAACAAAACTTAGTTTATTATGGATAACCAGATAAGTTATATAATTAAAGTTGCTTTCCTAGATAGTTTTGAATTGTTGATTATTATTTAAAATATAAAAAGGTTTTTTTTAGAAAGTTTGATTTTATGCCTACAAAAATTTTGCAGTTATTACAACAGTTATATTTAATAATAAAAGTTAAAATTTTTGCACTTGTCTAATGTTAGAATTTTTTTTCAGTCAATTGTTTGTATTAAATCATTTCAGTTGTCGCCAAATGAAAGAAGCTAATTTTGTGCCAACAAAATAAAATTATTAAAAAACCTATTTAAATTCGATTTATTATAATATTAGGTCTGTCTGGTAATAGACTAAATATCTAATTAGACAAATTATAAGCATATTCTTAAAAGCAATTTAAATTTTTTTTTCTAAACAATTTTATATATGAAATGGTTTATAGAATGGTTGGTTTACTTACACCTGGGTTAAGAAACAGATCGAGATGATTGTGGAGCAGCACTTGATTCTGTTGATTGCCGAGACAAAAGTTCTGTAGGAATTCGTGGGCCAGGCACATTAGCTTCTTCATCAGGACGTCGTCCTTCTCGTCATAGGGATTCTGCAGTAGATCCAGGACGACAGTGTGCACACCCACATTGCGCAGCAGGCGCTGTTCATGTTTTCGTGGTCTTACAATGGGACCTGCAGGGAATGGATAAAGTATGCTCATCATCATGGCAAGATTGAGTGCTTCTTTATATACTCACCAGCAGTTACGCAGAATTTGTTCATGCGAATGAGTATCTCTTCGACCTTTTGATATTCGCTGCGCTGCTCCGGCGATAAGGTGGCATCGTATTCGAGATTGTCTGCCCCACCGGTGGCATCGGCACCACCAAGCTCATCCGTCGCCTTGGCCTTGTACACCCACAGCTCTGACTTCTCCACGCTCTGTCGCAATATGTCCAAGTCTGACTTGATTTGCTTGTACGACTCCACATCGCTGTCCGAGACGAGCAGTTGCACCTGCAAACCGAGAGTGTCAAACGTAGCTTCAAAATCTTTTGGCCAACAATCGAATGTTTTTTTTTTAATACATACAAAATCAAAATGTCTTTCGTTACGATATGCGGAATACGTCCACTTTATAGTTAGTCGTTAGTTGTGGGTGTGTGTGTATTATTTGTGTGTATTACGAGTACGTGAAGTGTGTTAGTTGTTAGTCGCATACATATGAGAAATGCAGTTGATTATGTGGCAAAGTGGCACGAGTCTCAACATCGAATTCGAGACAAGAGAGCGTTGCATGCAAACACAAGAGAGATGAAGAATATTGAGAAATTAGAGAGAAACAACAAATTAATAGCAACATCGGTTAACCGATTCAATTGCACAAATTGCACTAAATATAATCATTCAGTTACCATTCTAATAAATAAACACTAGAATATCAAATAATATATATTCCAATATGTTGCTAAAGTTTATGCTAATTTCATTATTTTGGTGACTAATTCAAGGACGATTTCCTACAAATTGTTGATTAAAATTAAGTGCAACATTCTACATTCGACCAACAAACTTAGGATTGTTTTGTAAATAAATATTTTAACTAAATTTTCTACAATTTTCTACAAATTACGTACAAGTCATATGAATCTACTTTTGTATATTTTGTGCAATAACTTAAAAAAAAGAAAGAATGAGTAGTTTTTTTCTTTATACAAATTATTGCTTTGATTTTATTTCTGCCTTCATCCAGGTTATGTTTGCATCAAGATTGTATAATTTATTATATATATTTAAAGGATGTTTAAGTTAAATCAGCTTATTTTTTAAGAATTCCAAATCGTGATTTATTAATCAAGAAGAATTTAAAAACCAACATTTCTTGTTGTTAGTTTATTTAAATAAAATTCTAAACATTTAATACTTTAAAGTATTTAAATTTTTAAAAGCCACATAAAACATATACCAATATTATCCGATTTAAAGAAGCCTAAATGAAACTCAATCAAACTTGCTAGTTGCCTGCTTACTTTGCATACCCTCTTAAAATTGAAGAAACTGCAGGGTGTATTAATTCTTGGGTGAACTCACCTGTCTAAAGGCTTGCAACACTTCCTGACGCTGACTAAAGTGCCGGAAGAGCAGATGCAGTGCTCCAGAAACCAGAGGCGCATAGTCATGCATGATTAGATGGAGCAGGACGCGCAGAAAGGTGCGTCCGCCTTGGCCATCCAGATCCAAATTGGCCGCATCGCTGCGCTCACAGTCAAAGATGCCCTCCGCCTGCACGCCAATCGATTCCAGATCTATATTCTTTTGACGTGCCGCCGCTGCGGAGGCGGCTGCTGCGGCTGCAGCCATCGCAGCCTCGGCTGCGGCTATTTGTTCCGAGTCTGAGGGTCCCACGCTACCGGGAGTTGTCTGCTGTTGCATCTGTTCCTCATTGGTAGTGGGTGTGGAGTTGGTGGTCTGGGCTTGGGTCTGGGCGACCAAATCGGACTCGTCAAACTCCCGCTTGAAGATGGAAAGCAAACAGCTGATTCTGTAGTCCAGGCGCACATCCAAAATGAACTGCAGTATCTCAATGATCTTCAGTTTGGTGTCCATCACAAGCGGATATTCCTTCATCATTTGCGACACAGACTTGCGCTGCTGCATCGCTATGGCTGGCGCAGCTATCGCCTGACCCACGGAGCCTAGTGCCAGCGAAGTCATCACTGTGCTCATGTCACCAATGGAACGCAAGACGCCACCCTCAGCTGGGAAATAGATAGAATTTATCATTAGTTTAAGTAAACAATGTTAGCCCATGGAAAATCCTAAGCTTACCATCATTGTTAGTCTCCTCTTCGACAGCTTATCAAAGAAATATAGGAGTTCAAGATCAGGAGACAACTTACTAAACGCTAGCTAAATCTAAGTTGACCAACTTTCGCAATACTCACAGGCCATATCCGTGTTGACATAGGCGCCACCAGATGTCGTCTCAGAGACGCAGTCCAAAATGGAGAGCAGCGTCTTTGTGAGGCGCAGCAGATCGCTGAAGCTATAGAAGCCAAAATATATTAAATCTCTGGCCAGTTTGACCACCTGAAAAGAAATACAAACAAATTAAATTCAAATTATTATTATAATTTTAGATTAAGTTAAAAAGTTGTCAACTATAAAATGGACCAAATTTGGGACGTTAATTGGATTCTTCAGAATTTCTTCAATCAAATTGTTAATTTTCTATTTTTATACATTCTTTTTAGATTTTGCTGCCTCCCAATACATTTTTTTTCAACGCACCTCAAATGTGAGTTTATTCTGCTCCTGATCCGTGAATAACCACACCTTGGTAGCCACATTGCACAAATAGTTCTCCACAAAGGCAATTGTCGTATTGAACTTGGCTCGACAGGCCTGTTTATTTTGATCTGGTTGCAGATTTTTGCCATCATAGCTAAAAAAGCAAAACAAAGATGAGTTTATCGTTAGCTGAAAGCTGTGGGAATCTAAAACTCACTCCATGATGGACATCTTTGAGGGTATTTCGCTCCACAGTCGCGCATATTTCACAGGCGTAACTGGCTCCTGGGGATCGCGATCCACATGCATGTGGAGCATTAGCCGGCAAAAGGATGCACGTAACTCATATGGCATCGTCTCGTCTGACATGCATCTGTCGGATAGAAATAAAGATCAGGTTAGAGCTTGACACTTGCCAGCTAGCAACTGGTAGACACACTCACTTCAGTATCAAGTCAATGTCCAGTTGAGGCGAGAGTCGGTTCAGTGCCAGATACTGACGGTTCAGGCACATGTTGGAGAACAGGTTCAGCTGATGGCGATAATAGTTTAATATGGCGGCTTCCTGTTCGCAGCCATCGGCCACACAATTCGCCAGATCCGCCATGGAGCGCGACGTCTAAGAGCGCAAAATAAGGAATGTAATGATTATTGTAAAAGATAATTCAATAAAATGGTTTCCAAGTATTTTCGATTCATCACAAAAGCTAAATTAAGAATTTTAAAGTTCTTCGTAGTTTTTATACCCAAATCCCATTCAGAGATTATTAGAATAAGAGAATTCCAATATGGAACATAGATTCTCGCGTACCAAGCGCAGACCAGATTGCATGGCATTTCTTTATAACGAATCGCCTTTTGGTACTGTCCAAGCGAATAGTGTCATTTGATCAAATCAAGGATTCTTGCACATAATTTGGCACAACAATTATATTAAAATACCCACCGGTTGTCCTTTCCACTGCAAATGTATCTCGTACTTTTCGTTGGGCAAAGCATCAAAGTCGTCATTGAGACTTGCACTGTCCCAGGTGGCCGTGGTCGAGGTGGATTGCACATCGGAGCGATCCTCATCATCGCCGGCGTCCTCGGTGAGTGTGGCGAGGCACACATCCTCGGAGGTGCCCTTGTAGCAGCGCACAGCTGTGTCGCCGCGGAGCGCCTTGACCTGTGTATCGATGAGGATGTCGACATTCTTGTCGCTGAGCACACTCTTGCAGATGAGCTCCTGGGTGACGGCAATGGCCTTGCGATTCGACACGCACAGATCGGAGAGGTAGTCGAGGAAGCGCGAGTCCCAGTTGAGCATGTTCTTGCGCACGAGTCCCACAAACGTTTCGATCTCCGCCGCCGTTATGTGCTTCTCCAGCAGCTTGCGATTGTTGTGCAGCAGCGCTGTGATTGTGTCCTCGGCCAGGATGTCGTAGCCGATCTGTTTCTGCATAAGGCCAAAGTGCTTGGCAATATACTCCTGATTCTTGCGGTAATCCTGCTGGGAGAGACGCAGTATGCGATAGCACAGCCGGAATATATTCTTGTAGGGAGCGTTTTTGGGATCGCCGAGCTCATCCAGTCGCAGGAATGGACCGTCGCCGGCGGTGTGCTCCTGGAATGGGCCCTGCAGTATTTTAAACAGCTGCTTAAGGATGTACTGTTCGCGCAACAGCTTTTGCCTGTCCCGTATGGGATTCTTGATGGTGAACTCGAGCGCCTTGGTCTTGTTTTGCTCATTCTCCATGCCCGCTATGAAGTACACAATGTCCTGGAGCAGTGAGATCAGCGCACGTCGCTCATTGATCGATATGCTGCCGTTGTCCAGTTTACTGGTAACCATCGCCAGCACTTTGCACGCATCGTTGGCAAAGTCCAGATCACGCACCTCTACCGGCGATACGGGTATGAGAGCAAACGCTTCTTTGTCCTCCTTGATGGGTGAACAGCAGACCTTCGACATGACTGGCTTATCGTCGTCCGCATCGATCGGTATCGACGTGGCATGCACCCACGTGTTCGAGCAAATGTGCTGCAATCGCACATAGCTGGACTGCGGCACCAAGCTATCAGGCCGAGCCATCGTTGTCGCATCCAGCACAAACACCGATGCAATGTCCGCTGAATATGGCACGGAGACCAGGCGATATAGCTTTCCCTTCGGTTTGTCTGCAATAGGATGAGAATTAAGCTTGAGTTGCACGTAAATAGTAATAAAGATAAAACCAACCGATTAGGGTGGAGTTCATTGCGGAGCCGATGCCCGAGTCTTTGCTGCACTCTCCGAGCAGTGATTCATGGACACTGGCTGCGATTACGCCAGCTACTACATCCGACTCGGATTCGGCAGCCAGATAGTGACCAGTGGCTAGGTGCTTAAAGCGATATAATGAATTCCAATCGCCGGCGCCGCCGCGACACGAATCGTGCTGCACCACTTCAATCTCCCAGAGCGCTTTACTGCTGGTCGCCGCTGTGGCACTGGTGCGTCCTGTGGTTCGTAGGAAGACATGGTATTGCTTCTTGTACTCATCCATGGTGAGAAACTTTTCCTGTTCGGCGTGGAAGAGGCGCACGACGTCACCGCCTTTGAGTATGTGCTCCTGGTTCTCTTTGTGCTCCATGAACAATGAGATTTTCCACGATGTTGATGAGTTGAGAACGTTAACCTCCTTGCAGCCGGGATTATCGGGCAGCTCATAGCTGGCGGCCACATGCAAGTTCTGCTGATCCGCATTCACTGGACTGAGAATAACCTTGTCGCCCACAACGACATAGTCGCCAATGGAGCGCAGCTTGTAGAAGGGTTTTATGTAGAACCAGGAGCCCTCATTTCCATTCGCATCCAAATACACACGCATCGCATTCTTCTCCAGCAGCGACGGCAGACGTTTGTTTACCGTCAGATACTTGTTGGACTTTAAGTGGAGCAACTGCACCACAGCACGACCATATTGTATGAAGGTCCCAAGCAGCTTTTTGTTCTCGGTTTCATTTTGTTTCTTCTCAATTTCCGCAGCATGCTAAAGAAGAGAAGGATTAGATATAGTCTTCAAATAAAACCATTTGGTGCTCACATGCAAACGCTTGAGCAGATTCGGATCTGTGTTGGAGCTGGCCGATTGCTTGGCTGCCTTCCAGAACTGCTTCTGTGCGGAATACCGATTCATGGGACATATTTTGATAAGGCAATCTGTAAAGTTTAATAAAGTTACAAGTTAGTTAAATAAAACTCTGAATTTTTACTGCTTACCTCTAAACTTTTTGGGCGGACAACTCAAATCTCCAGCTTCAGGGCACACCACGGTTCGATCGTCCACCAGACTGTGGAAATATAAGTTTAATAATATTATATATTTTTCATAATTCGAGACTAAGCTTAAAAGAAGAATTAAAGTCAGATTTACGTTCAAAAATATTGTAAAATAAGTAATGAATGCATTTACCCAATATTTAAGATTTGGAAAGGGAGCAAGTTTTCTAAAACCTTTCAGTGGTTTAGGCAGGTTTATTCCAAGGAATGTGGAAGACAACCGTTAATCATTGCAATAAAAATAATTCATTTAAGGGCCTTCATCCT
Source organism: Drosophila dives (assembly GCA_035042365.1). NCBI lineage: Eukaryota > Metazoa > Arthropoda > Insecta > Diptera > Drosophilidae > Drosophila > Drosophila dives. The sequence continues at coordinate 2,781,126 of JAWNLJ010000439.1, forward strand.
TTTACATTTATCATTTTAAATTTTTATTTATTTATTCACTTTTTACTATATCTCATTTAATCTGTAACTATAATTTTATATCTAATTTTATTTACACAATATTTTATGTTCGTCCTGTTAGCAAATAATAATTAGTTTTACATTGAAGAATTAAGAAATAACAAAAATTAAACATTTTTGAAATGAGAATTTAAATCTGTATCAGGATTTTCGCCCTTAAGTGGATTTATGTATTATTTCGTTATTTTGACAATTTTCGAACCCAATTTATTTCCATATTTCTTTATTTAATTAAAATATTTATTTAAATCAGCTCTAAAACACAAAGCTTTTTCAATCACAAAAAGGCAACGAAATAAATTAACTTTTAGATAAATAAGTAAAAGCACTTTAAATTGGAAATGAATGTGCAAGTTTGAAAAGTTGCACCAATTGGGTTATAAGTAGCACGTTGTGAAATGAAAAACTTGAGACGCCACGCAACAGCTGGTAGGGTGTCCTTAAAGATCTTCAATTGAAATGTCATTCAGGGTAAGTACAGTAAGTGAGCGGATGACTAGGTGAGTAAGTGAGTGCTGTGAGTGTTGTGAGTGCTATGAGTGTAGAACTATGTGAATGAATGGTACTCACCCGAGTGTGCTCAAGAAACCGCAAACGCTGCCCTCCGCATACAGCGAAACAATGTCGCCCAAGTGGAGGAAGCTCGCCGAGCCAATTATATTGTCGCCCATATTGTGGGTGTATATCTCTTGTGGGTGTGTGCAATGCGCGTGTGTGTGTGAGTGTGTGTGTGCGTGTGTGAATTGACGGCGGGTGGGATTCCGCCTGCTGCTTGTTGTTTTCGCTTTGTTTGTGCCCGGTTATGCGAGTTAATTGCAAAGATTTGTCGCTACTATTATTCTGTGTCCTGTGGGAGTAGAAAGAAAGAAGAAGCATATAAATATTATGTTTGTAAGAAGCAGACAAAATCACATTTAGCCTAATTAGTACATTACATAAGCCAGCTACAATTTATTATTGAGTTATCGCTTTCAGTAGCTTTGCTACACGCGGTAAATCAGAAAAGTATTTTTTTTTTGGGCGTGTCAATAGATAAATTAATTATAGTTCGAATACCTACTAATTTCTTATGTGCACAATATGGACACACATTGAATGGGAAATTCTAACTCTGACTTTTTGTTTAATATTTTTTTGTGTTATTTGTTGCCTTAACTTTTAAGTGCCTGTCATAAGCAAGCTTTATGTGAATTTTTATGATTCATGGTTTGTTTAGAATTTGTCTCCATTGTCCATAGAAAATGGACATAAAATAAAGAGATAAAGCTGAAACAGTCAAAATGCTTCTGCAATCTATATAGAAAAATAAAACAAATGTGGATTGCTATTGTTATTTTACTGTTGGCATGCAACATTGGTTTTCATGTCTATTGTTTGTATGCTCAGCGTTTTAGGAAACAGCTTAATAGAAATTAGAAATATTTAAAGCACAATAATTTACAATGAATACACTAGTTACAATCTAAAGTCGAATTTTAGACATTTCCTCAACCAGGAAAAATAAATAACCAATAAATTCATTCAATTTCCGGACACTTTACCTCTGAATTATTAACTATTAAATAAGCAATTATTTTGCTTTGGGTCAGTCAGTTGGGTAATATTATTATAGCCCCTGCTAAAAAAATCTGTTAGGTAACACTCGGAATATTTAATATATATAGTTGTGTGTGTGTTCATGTTGTGTGTGTTGTGTTTATGCTGTGTGTCTTTCTGGCATAATAATCAGCTACAATCAGAAAGCGAAGAGCTATTAACTAATAATGGACAGAAATAGTAACATGTCCAATTACAAATAAAGGCCAATTTCTACATTTGGATATAAATAAATTTTAGTATATTGTCCTAAAGAAAACTTTCTAGTTTTTTGAATAAACAATAAATATAATTTATGTCTTAAATCGATAATCTCAAACAGGGTTTTTTTTTCTATAAATAAAAATATTTCTAAAAGTATAAATGATAACCATAATTTTGAATAACAAAATAAGACATATTTCCTCTAAATTTAAGAAAAATACCCCATGAAATTAATAATGGAAAACCTTGGTAATTTTTTCATATTGAATATAATGGTAACTAACTCCTTAGTGCAAAAAGAAGGGCAATTTACTTATATTTGAATTTATTATTATCTGAGCAAATCAGCGCCATGGCAGACAATTAGTAGTAGATATGTTTTCAGTTTACATTGAGGAATCCACTTAGGCAAAATTCCAGTGAGTCTTCACAGCTCTGATTTGAGATTTATGCACAGAAAAACATTAAAAATTCATATTTATGCGCAGGCACAACTCGGTGTGGGTGTGGTGTGTGTGCGTGTAATGTGTGAAACCTTGGGCGGAAAGAAATTTCAACAAATTCCGCAGGGAGAACAATTGCTAACTGCTAAAACAAAAACAAAGTTGACTTGTCAATCAATGGCAAAGTAGAATGCTCCCAGGAAAGCGATGCTGCCGCATGTGGCAGGAACCGGAAAATGTGATATGGAAAACACAGCTTGTTGTGTCAATTGCACTTGGATAGGCAATTTTAAGTCATGTAGCAGCTGCCTCAATCATAATTATTCACTTGATTTGATTGGATTACAATTTAATAAATTAATTTCAATTATAACTTTATTATTTCATATTTTATTTTATGAAATTTATTTCAAAATACATTAAAATTAATTAAGAGTCATTTTAATAACAATAATCAAACTACTTCCAGATTCTTCTATTCATACAGATTTATGTATATGTATATGTAACTACTTATACATCAAGGGGTTACAGCTGTGTGTGTGTGTGGGTTTGTGTGAGTGTGGTATATACACATGCCTCTGCTAGGCGGGTGGCCCATTCAGAATTTTGAATATTTTGCTGGAATGCTGGGCAGATTCACACATACAACTATACAAACACAAACACCTCCACACACACACACACACACATTCTGAAGCAGTTCACATCTCACATTGCCTGGCTCTAGATTGATTTGCCAGGTGTACATTTTCATGCTCGAGAAGGAGGATGATGAAAAAATAATAAAAAAAAAAAACACTTACAAATAATTTTTGAGATCTTGCAAATTAAAGCTGCACAAAACAATTCATATTTTTTCCTTATAACTTGGAAGTTGTATAAATAAGTAGCACTACTAAATAATTAATAGCTTAACGAGGTATTTGAATTTTCTTCGCAGATGCTTACACGGCGCGACCGCAATTAACAAGAGTACTCAAGAGAAAACAACAAAAGAATAATGCAGCTTTTAAGGTGTCCAACACAGCCGACAGCCGACGACGACCCACAAAAGGCCAGCGCTCGAATGAAAATGCTGGAAAAGCTTACGCGTAGAGTCACTGCCAAAAAGCTCAGGCGCGAGAGCACAAAAAGCTTTCTCAATGTAAGGCAGTGTGACGGGGGTGAAGCTTTTCGAGCGTTTTTATTTGTTTATGATGCTGCTGCTGTTGTTGTTCTTGTTGGCTCCAACATTTTGCACATACAACTTTTGCTTTCATTCATGTGTGTGCATGCATGCTGCCTTCGTCCATTTCCCTCGCCGTTGTACATTTCACGCATCAGCGCGGCGAATTAGCTTTCTTAGTTCTGTGCATTAGTTTGGCCTCACCTGCTTTATGCATTCGCTTGAGCGACGCTGATAAAACGTGCCGTGTGTAAATATGATTTGATTTCCACAAAGCCAAGATGTTGACGATGACTTTGACTTTTTGCATGCTTCTAATTCAAATGCTATTGCATTTAGCAGGTCAAGGTCACAGATTGACTCAAGACTCTCTTATAAGTGTGCTTGTGTTTGTGCTTTTCCTCTTCATTTCTGTTTGTGTCTTGAGTGGCTTTTGAGCCTGTTGCTGACTTTGGAGTGGTTTTTTTCAACAACTTATTAGCTGAGTGCACAAATAGAAAAAACTATTATAAAATAATTATTATTCCGGGTCTTGTTGTTTAAGTTTTATTTTTTTAAGTGAATCATATTTAATACTAATTTAAAAGTATTTTTTTTTATTATATGCCAAGTATTCTTATCAGCCTGTCAACTTTCTAATCTAATTGGACAAATTGTATTAAATGCAAATTAAAAACAAATCAATTTTTAACTAGATTACAAACACTCAAAAATAGAGAAGCGAAAAGACCCCCATTACGAATTTAATTTATAATCTATATTTTGTTGGCGCTGTAGCTTCGAATTCATACCATATTTTGCTCATGCACTATACAAGCTCCATTTCCCTGTAATGTAGAAAGTTTGTGTTGCCGAAAGTTTTTTTTACCCGCCTTATAGGCCGTCATATCTAAATTACACTACTAAAATGTAGATAAGCAAAAAATTAGAAAACTACCATGCACACACATAAACACACACACAAAAGTAACTAAATCACTTTTTCTCTCTCGCATAATACAAACGCCACAGGTGGTCGCTGCGACCGCGATGGCGACTGCGACAATGACATCGATAAACGCACGTGCGGAAGGTATAATCAGCTGACCACCGAATGAGAAGAGAAAAGCGTAAAGCGTGCAAAACAATAGATAATTGCTTGTTTGTTTACGTACAAGGCGCGCAGGCGTAACACGGGTTTCGTTAAACTTGAAAAGCTACACGCACAAGAAAAGCTGACTGGCAACGCGAAAGCTCTCTCTCAAGCACAGGGATAAAGTTTGCCAGGCCAAAAAAGGGACACGCATTTAGTTGTAAAGCGTCGCGCAAGGCGCAAAGTCGTGACCAGCAGGCCAGTCGAGTTGCGACTGACGGTCTCCGACCCAAACAGACCCATCGAGGACCGTTGTTTACTGCATAGTCGACCACGGTGCGTATGAGAAACGCCCGCCCGCGATTTTTATCAATCCTGTGTTGGTTGTGTATGTGGAAATTAAATATGATACAAAGCGTAGCTTGTGCTTTTACAAACTTGTAATCTCAAAAAATAAAAACGACACAAGCGACACGTCAACAAAATTAAATAAATTAAAACCAATTTTGTTCTACGAAAAAAATTCCCAGTGAAAGTTGAGGCAGCAGCCAAAAAAATAAGAAGAAAAAAAAGAAGGATAAAAGTTCTGTGTGCGCGTGTAAGTGAGTGAGTGTGTGTATGTGTGTGTTTGTGTGTATGTGTGTGCGACAGCAAAAGGAATAGAGAAAGCAAAGCAAAAGCATCCCGTAGGAGTGGCACATATACAAAAGTGTTTGCATAACTTAAGGCGCCCGCCTCCCACTCGAGCCATTATATATATATTTATATATATGTATAGATATACATATATACCCATGTATATAGCCAATATAATTTGATTAAGGCCAAGTCCGAGACAGGAATGAATGCCGAAATATAGGACAAATGCTGTGTGTGCTGGTGATTCATGTGAAAAGTAAATACATCAACCTATTATGTCCAAACATTTTCAGTGATATGCTTTAAAGGCGTGGCTCTTTTCAGAGACTCCTTCTAAACACAATGGATCCGTACAGCATTGGACAATGCATTACCTGGTGGGCTGTTACCGTTACACTTATTATCGTACTCGGTTGTATTTGGTATATTATATATTTTTGGGGCCTTAGCTACTTAGTGGACAATTTTCGGATTATCTGTCATTATATCTGTATGCATTTCAATCCGTTTGCAAATATTCAATATGATATTATATATACTATTCACACCTTCTATAGCGATGAATAAACCGATTGAGGATAAAAGAATTCAAGAAATGCCATTTAAAATTCGCGACAGTTGATGAAATCTGAATAAGGGATTTTCATATACTACAATCAAGAAGAAAAATGAGTCGTTCGCTTAATTCGTATCTGAGAAATATAAATTGTATGTTGATGATAATATTTTCACACAATTTCTCAAGGGGAAACACAATTAAGCGTGGGAGCTATTCTAATAATTGTTCTATTTTCTATAAATGTTGTAATTTAACCTCTATGCGTCTGTTTTTCTCTATGTGGCTTTGTTTTAAAGGTTTTTTGAATCGTATAATTATATTATTATTTTGTATGATAAGCATTCTAACAGAACAATTTGTGCAATGTCCGTCGGAAGTATGAAAGCATCTTTTGTCAAAGGCCTTAAAGCTAGAAACATATACTGCTCTGTGTCAGCATCAGACAAGGCTAGAAAATCGATAATCTCCCACAATCTTAAATCTACATTCACTAAAATTAGTTGGTCGATTTTTGCGATGTCCTCTAAAGATTTATTTTAATAACTTTTGAGAAAATAGCAGTTTATTATGCTGAGTAAATAAATATTTTCTTTTTGTCCTTAATATTACAAGCTGCTATCTAAAAAACTACAAACAGTTTAATATTGTTTGGCTATGCTGATAGTTTAAGGGCTAAAAGTGGCTCAGAGCCAATGAGAATGTTGTAGACAAACAAATATTCGCAATGACCATTTTTCAAGCAACCAGGTGAAATGTGAAAAGAGCTCGATTGAACAACAATATTTTGCAACAAGAAGCCACAAAGTAGACGGCATTGAGCACAAAAGGCTGTTAAGCTGAATAACTAAAACCAACATTGCTCTGAGCAATAACCGGCTAAGGCGGCAAGGTGCCAGGGCGACACAGGATTGGATTGGGAAGTGTTTCGTTCCGGTATGCTCCGGATGCCAATAAACAGCTTAAAGGTTCGATCAATTCAATGGAGTGCAACGGCAAACTCAACATATGTTAAGCAATTCGTGTGTGCAAAATGGGATGGAAAATTACCCTTGAGAACCCTGGCACCTAAAGTGGCTGCCAAATAATATACAAGAAACCAACGAAAGAGGTTGATGTAGATTGTTTGATTATAGCAAAAATAACCCTAGCCAAGAAAGAATATTGTGTATATTCCTAGTTCAAAAATGTTAACCTTATGCAATTGTGATAAAAAGCTCTCTAAACACGTAATTTGATATAAAACAAACACACATTTCACATACACACACACACACACATACAAACACATAAGACACACCCCACAAACCCGCACACACAGATTGGAAAATTCTCGGAATCCGCTGAAAGGCAACGCTTTAGCAAATCGTCCTTTCGAATGGCTACATGGCTCCATGTTTCTTTCGCTTCTTGATTGGCTTAGACAGCTTTTGCACAATGAAAGGGATAAAGGTTACAGCAACAGGATCAAGGAGCAAGGCGGACGAATTTCAAAGTTGTTGGCATTGATTGAAGCTTTTGTCCGTGCGACACTTTAGGGAGTTGCCTTTGTCCTGTTGTGGCTGTTCCTCTTTTTGTTCTCTAGAGCCTCCCAACTACCACATTTCTGTTGCCATAAAACAATTGCCGTTTATTTGACAAAACTAAATTAGATGAGATAACGAAATTTTGTTCAGCAACAACTTCCTGATTGTGTTCATCGGATATCCTGTCAATTGGAGCGCGTCCACATCAAATCCACCACATGAAATCCACCGCATTCGGTTCAAATTATTTGAACTGCAATTCATTTGCCATGCACCTGTTTCTGTATATTTATTTATTTTTGTGTTGATCCACTTCAATTGAATGTCTGCCAAAGGTCAGCAAATATTCGAATCGAGAAAACCGCCAGCATTTAATAAAAGTCTCATCAACAATTGATGGCCAGTTGACCATTCAAGCGAGTTTTAACGGGTGACTCAAAATAACGTTCGAAACAAATTTCCAAATAATTACATGAAAAAATCATAAAGGATAAAATTAAAGTGAAGTATAGTAAAAGCTGTTGAATGAGAAAGATTGGAGAAAATAACATGGAATAGAAGAAGTTTTATATTTTATATATAGTTTAGATTTATTGAAATTTAATCTCAATTTAATAAACAATTATTTGAGTGTGAAAACATTATTATTTTGAATACAAAGTTCATTTGCTTATCTGAATATTTTAAACATTGTATTCATTTAATTTGTATATTCTTTCGAATACATAAGTCGAAATTTTTGGACTATACTTAATATTGTTTATTAACATTATTCTTCTATTGTGCTTTTGTTTTTTTCTCTCTGTAGGAAAATATAAACACTTCAAGAAAAACACTAACTAAAACTTTCCAAACTTTGATAAACAAATGAGTATATTAAATGTTTTTTTCCATTTCATAAATAATATTTGTTTTTTAATATTTACATATCTATTAAAATTCGTACAACCTTTTTAGTCATTTTAAAAATTGTAACATTTGCTTAACTCTTATCACCAGTGCAAGCTGAACAAACAAATAGCATTTTAAACTGTTTTGTTACCCTGTATGATCCACGTACAGTTCTATAATACATATATATATTTATATATATATATATAAATATATATAAATATATTTATATATATATATATATATATATATATATGTATGAATGCACAGATATCTTTGAGCATGCATCTGCATGTCAGTTTGAATTACACAAAAAAGTTTCCCGACATTCGCCGACTGTCAGTCGCAATCAGTTGCAAAAAACAACAACAAATAAACCACAAATGACACAAACAACAATATTAATAGCAAAAAACAACATTAAACAAAAAGTCAGCATTGGCACGTTCGCCATGGAAAGAAACATCCTTCATAGCACTAGTGCCGAATGCAGAAGGGGTATTCAAACAGCGAAAGAGGTTTCGGGGTGATAGTCGTAAAACTGGGAATCAAACTTGTTGTTTGTTGTTTCCGAGTAGTACAAGTTGATGATGCATTCGCAGTGGATGTGTTGTTGTTGGTGTGTTTTGAGCCTGAGCCACATTCTATTAATAGGACACAAATAGGCAATGATGTATCAAACTTTGTGTGAGTTTGTCTGTGTGTGTGTGAGAGTTTGTATAAATTTTAACTATTGCGTAAATGTCACTCATAGTTTAAGGGAGAGCTGCACATTCGTTACTTTCAAACAAATTGTGGAATATATCATATCAATCATAAATTTTCTTTTGAAATGTGAAAAACATATTTTTTTATCAACATTAGTCGCTTTGAAAATTATAGTTAGAGGCACGAAAATCTCCGAGCTCAGATCATTTATGGTTAAGATATTTTACTTCTAAAAGGCGTATAACCCAAATTTAAAGGGTAATTATATTTTTAAAATTCATAATAATGATTTTTTAGATGCAATAAGTAAACTACTTTCTTAATTAGGTAACAGGTAAAATAAGAAAAAAAATAGTAACTTTTTCCAAGTAAACTAGCTTAATTTAAAAAAAAGAGGTTAAAGAGGTTTTGTAAAGTAGTAATAAGTAAAAAAAAGTAAAAGAAAAAATAGTATTACTTAAAAATACAAAAATCTGAATTTCCGCATATTTTTTTTTAGGATACTTTTGTTTGAAAATAGATTTTTTCATCTGTTTACATTCATTTACCTATTTTACAACATGTTCTGCATTTTATGGGTTAACCATTTTTTGTATGAAACATGAAGAGATGAGAGCCAATCGGACATAATTAACTGTTAATATGTCTAATATTTCTTTGGAATTATTGTTTGGGATATACCTGAATCATACAAGAAAAAACCGCAGCTATGATTAAACTCTGCTAACGTTTAAAGTTACTGTTTGAGTGAATTTAGAATGTTTTCAACATTTATTTTTTGTGTACACAATCCAAAAATTATCAAACATAAGGCTTTTTTAATTTTACTGGAAAAGTCAAAACTTGAGTATATATTAATAATATAATAATTATAATAATAAACAGAAAAACAAAACGAATTCATTTTCACATTGATAACAGATTATTTCACAGTCGTATACATCCTCAGGTAATGTTCTCGCTTTTATAATTGAGTGGAAGTTTACCTAAATGTCTCATTATTATTTTGCAAATTATTCCAGTGATGATGATATCGATAATGATAATATGTGCAACACAATTTCATCTGATCAAACACGCACACACATTTACATGTATATACATACGTGTGTATGTGTAGACCCTTTTGATAGCAACAGAGAAAAAGCTCTCTTGTATTAATTGCCTTGAAGGGCACTCATTTGCGATAGTTGTTGTTGTTGGAATAATAAGCGTTGCACGAGTTTCTTTTATTTATCAGATAAATTGTCGTTTAACTATTTATGTTAATTGAGCATATGGCAAAGGCGTTTGTATTTTTTTATGCACATTTAAATAATAATGGAACTATGCATAACTGTAAGTATTGAGTAGACAAGTTGAAGTGTGTGTGTAATTGTATAAGAGTTTCTGCAGGCATAATTTAAAGTGCTCTCGATGTGTCTCAGTAATTGATTTTCACTGCTGAAAGATTAATTGAGTCGTTATCGGCAGCTTGCTGTGTATTTACGTATGTGCATTAATGTGAGTCAGCTGCACATGCACTAACAGATGGTGAGGGAGTATGTGTTTGTTTTTATGTGTGAGTAAGTGTCGTTGAAAAATCTGCGGTGCGCGTGAAATTTTATACAGCATACAAAAAAAAATTGAATGCAACGCGTGCTGTGGGCAGCATGTGGCGCCATCTGCCCACCCTACTTAATAACTACAAGTTATGCACAGCACCACACACCACCCAACCCCACACCCATTCTACTAATTTGAATATGAAAGCTTTTTGCCTCGTTCTGCTCCTTTCGCTCTCTCACACTCACACATTAACTCGTCCCCTCTCTATCTGTCTGTTGCGCTTAATTAAGCAAGCGTCTGTCTGCTCGGTGCCCTCTTTATAAAGCAAAGTGAGAGTGCGAGAGAGGGCGTGATTCTTTTTACAGTTGTTGTTGGTTTTGCTGTTTGGGTGTTTGTAATTGATTCTGAATAGGCAGTGCAAGCAGTCTGGCAATATTATATATTTTTCTCCCTTTTTTGTCTTCAATTATTCGACATGAAAGCAAACTTGTTTTTTTTAGCAATTAGCCCAACTGTCATTTAAACGTTATCAAAGACTTTGCTTTTGACCTACATAAAGCCCTTTTTATATGCAGTTAAACCAGACAGATTAAGTACCCAACAACAGGTGGAACAGGTTTTCTTTTTTGTATATATTTTAATAGGAGAACGTTGGTAAAATCTTTGTAAATTTTTTAAGGTACTTACAAAAACAAATCAGTAATGTCAGCATATGCTCCTCTGCTAGATTTAAGTTGGGTTATTTTTTACATATTTTATTGTTTACTAATTTGTTTTTATTAATTTTTTTTGTGAAAACTGAATCATTATATGATCATCTATTTGGGAGAAATAGCACTCGTAGATTGTAAATCGAATAATTTGATTGCAAATTAAGTTTTATGGCAACACGCACACACTCCAAAAAGCCGCACTCGAAAGAACGCCAAATTATATTTATTTTTTTCACCTTGAGTACGCGCACTTAACCACAAAAAAAAAACGCAAAGGGGAAGCGCAGAAACCAACAATAACAATGTGTGAGCAGCGACTGCGCTGCTGTTTTTGATAGGCGACCGCTAAAGAAAGAAGCAAATTAAACACACGCGACTCAGCAGCAGCAGAAGACGGTGAAAACAAAAAACGCAAAGCAACGTCAACAATTGCGACGCCCCCGCGCCCACCGCTGCAGCAACAATAACACAATGCCAAAAATCGTCTTTTGAGACAAGACAATGACGTCGACGGCGACGTCAACATAAAGCGTTAACGCAAGCAAACAACAAACGCAGCAAACAATAATGGATAATTTTCAATTACAATTTTCACACATTTCCATGCACATTTTGGTTAACGCCAGCGTGCCTTCTTTAACCTACTAAAATCCACATACTTTTACAATCATTTAAAACAATCTTAAAAAGCTTAAATAGTAGAAAAATGCGATTTTACAATGAGATTGTAATTTTTTTTCCTCAAAGTTTTGCTTGCGTAGCGGTCCGCGATAAGAAAAATTGCGGCAAAGCGACACGCGACAATATCGAAGACTGAGCGTATTGAGCAGCCAACAAGTGTCAAAAACATCTGATCGCCTCAACTAGCGAACAGTCTGGCAACATCCACAACCAGCATATGATCAACTGAAGTGTTAGGTTGGGCAACGTTGCGCATGTTATGATCAGCGGTGGCAACGCTAATCTAGCGGGCACGTTTCAAAATAAATAACATACAAAGGTTTTTCTTTTGCAGAAAATGCAAAGCGCATAAAAATCATCGAACACAACTACCATTCCCCTAAAAAGTTTACACCCAAGCAGCTGCAGCAATATGCGTGCCCCAATTTTTTATCGCTGGCTTTTGTGTGGCGCGGCCATTGTAAATGTGCTCGTAGCACAAAGGCACACAGCTTCCGATAATCCCTCCACATACAATATTGGTGGCGTATTGAGCAATTCCGACAGCGAAGAGCATTTTCGCACAACAATAGCGGTAAGTTTGTGTTTCTTTTGCTTAACTGGTTAATTACAGATTATGGATACTTATTCCCGCATTGCAGCATTTAAATTTCGATCAGCAATATGTACCCCGAAAGGTCACCTACTACGATAAGACAATACGCATGGATAAGAATCCAATTAAAACCGTGTTCAATGTCTGCGATAAGCTCATCGAGAAGCGCGTAAGTATTAAACGAAATCCAAATAGCAATCATATCTTGTATCTCGGCTGGCAAATCGAAATAGAATTAGAGTGACTTCTTCTCCATCCATGTGTCAATGTCTTCATTTTAATAATTCAAAAGGAAATGAGTCGGAAATGAGTCGGTGACAAGCGGTAACTTGACCGAGCATATCACACACAGTCATTTCGACAGTTCGACAGTCCATCAGTCAGTCATTTTCGTTCATTTGCTCATCCGGTTGGCTGCCTGGGAAATTGCTTCAAGACATATTCACCACAAATAGGCAGCAAATATTCTGTTTATGAATATTGGCATTTAATTACTTTCTTAAAATGAGATAATTGATTATTCATTTTGGTGTTTTTTCTTTAAATAATTCTGTGATATTTATATTTTACATTTTATTTTATTTTAAATGAAACAATTAAAAATGTTTACTTAGCTATTCCTTCTAATTTTTAAGCAATTACTTAAGTTTACTTAGTGTTAATTTGGATCCTTTAATGCTTATACATAAAATAAATAAATAAAAACATACAAAATCATTGTTTCATCACTGTGCTTTATTCTTTCAATTGTTTGATTGGACTTAATTTTCTGAATTTAAATACCTGCAGATATAATAAATTGTATATCATCTGTTACATTTTTATTTTAAACTTAACTCATTTATTTAATTTTTAAGCACTTGTTTTCATTTACACAACTGTAGTCTTTATTTTCTTGTACTGTATTTAGGCTTTATTTAATATATAAACGAAAAAATTAAAAACGGAAGTTAATTGAGTACTTATTTCTTTTTTTATATTTTTTCTTTAAAAAAAGTGAAAGAATAGTAAATTACAAAATATGTATATATATTTTTAATTTAAATTTTCGAATTTGTCCTTTAGTTGTTGTTAGTTGAATTTTCCACAAACCGATTGTATTTTGTTTTTCTACAATTTTGCTTCCTTACTGGACATAATTGAAAGTTATTTCTGAACATAATGTATATATTCCAATTCAATGGTATTGTTTTCAAAAGTTTCTAGCTACCTCAGCAAATATCTTAGTCCTCTGCACAGTTGATTAAAGTAATATCTTTAAAAACCAAAAGTCCATGAACTATAAACAGCTGAATTAAAGAGCTGCTTTCAAATAATTTATAGACTGCGACGAAAGAGTCAGTAATAAAATTGAACTCATCTTCAACTAGAAGCTAAGCTCTGTTAAGCTCTCCTTACAAAAAGTGATTCCAAATAAGTATCTTTGGCGGTGTTCATTAATGGCACATTGTCCCGAATATAACTCAACTCGCTGCCATCTGAATCAATTTGGGATTGTGCTGTGAGCCCAATCGTAATTGTCATTTATCACTTGCCTGACGAGATGTGGCAATTTTTAACCTTTAATTACACACTCTGGAGAACAAATCAGTGTCAGATGAGATTCATGTTGCCACAGCCACAGCAAATGATGCACATATATTTTGGCACTCAATTGCAGAACTCTGGTGACGCCCAATTCGATTTACACTTCCGCTTGTCTGCAGATTGCTTCCCTTCTAACCCAGTTTTGTCTTTTTGCATTTCTCATTCAATTGGCTTGATTATGTGTGTGTGTGTATGCCGTGCCGTATTTCAGGTCTACGCCGTAGTCGTTTCGCATGAGCAAACCTCAGGCGATTTGTCGCCGGCAGCTGTGAGTTATACGAGCGGCTTCTATTCGATACCCGTCATTGGCATATCCTCGCGGGATGCGGCCTTCTCCGACAAGAACATACACGTCTCCTTCCTGCGCACTGTGCCACCATACTATCATCAGGCGGACGTTTGGCTCGAGATGCTCAGCCACTTTTTATACACGAAGGTGGGTAGGCAAATGCCCCATCTGCGACTGAGTCTGAGTCTCAGTCTGAGTTATGACTTATTGACTGATTGACTTATGGACTTGTCTCCCATTGCCATTCCATCGCCAGGTAATCATCATTCACAGCTCCGATACGGATGGACGCGCCATTTTGGGTCGTTTCCAGACCACATCACAGACCTACTACGACGATGTCGATGTACGGGCCACAGTCGAATTGATTGTCGAATTCGAACCTAAACTGGAGAGTTTTACGGAGCATTTAATCGATATGAAGACATCACAGTCCAGGGTTTATCTCATGTATGCCAGGTAAGTTAATAAAACATAATTTATGGTTATTTTCAGATGCTTGCTGAGTTGGTCCTGGAAGTATGCTACATAAATTGTAAATTTATATTAAATTAAGATATGTAACCTATTTCAATTTATTAAGATATTCTATTATTCTCATTTGAATATTCATTCTTATTTGGTTTTTATAACATTTTTGGAATTCAAGTCTTGTCCTGATGATCTGATTACCAAAACAATTAATCCAACAAGAACTATTTTTGTATGAAGAACACTTAATAAGAACCTAAGAGTTTTGACTATCTTTGTTCAAAATTCCTTAATTATCTCTCAGGGTTCCTAGTAGACATGGTAATTATCCCAGTTTTAATCCCATTTTGTCTCTATAGAATTGAGTTGCAATTAGATATTTATGTCCTTTAATTAGTCGTTTTTCTTTTATTTCGATTATGGCTTAACTATTCAAAAATAATCCTTAGCCAACTTATAAACATATCATCTGTGGGTTTGTAGTTAAATATTTACCCCACAATATTTATATTTTTTGTTCAGACTTAACAGCGAGAAATATCTCAAAAGTCCATAAATAATTTAGGTATTAAGTATGGATACAATTGGGTGAATAATCAAGATGGTTAAAATCGAGCTCATTTTCAAAAGTCTAGCATATTTAAATTTATTTTAAAAAGTTTAATTAGGACTTTTAATAAAATATAATAATTGCACAACTTCATATTTATAAAAATAGTATATACATAATATAATATATTTAGATATATTTACTGCTCTCATTCTTTAAATAACTTTTTAAAAGCTGGTCATTTATCTTTGTACAATTTTTTAATTATGTTGATAATAATAAAGTCTATAAATTTTTAGAATCCTTTGACACTGCGCAGTTCATCTTAAGCCAAAATATACAAAACTATTTTTAAAAATTAAATAAAAATGGGTGGACTAATAACCTAGTTGGCAAATGAGTTTTGCAACATAAATCAAGGCTGTCAGACTTAAACTGGCCAACTCAGCAATTCCTATATCAAGTTCTGTGATATCGATTTTCCGTCATTGTTGTAAAGAAAGAATTTTTAGCATTACTTTTTTGCCTTCAAACACATTCAAAAATTTAAGTCGACTATTTGGTTTTATTTAAAGACTGTATATTAGGCAAAAAAAAACCCGATATCTAGCTAAATTTTGAAGTAATTATACAAATTACAAATTATTACAAATTATACAAATATACAAATATATATTTATTTTTTATGTAAAGAAATACGAAATAAAATCGTTTCTGTTGGTGAATTTTTTTTTGTTTTTATATGTATATTAATTTAGGCTATTAAATTGCAAATAGTTCAAAAATTATTTGACAGAGCAGTTTATATAAAATTCGTGTTTATTTATTAATTCAACAAACTGTCCACAGATATAAGGTCTTACATTCCCTAGATGCCCAGATTTAGGTCCATTTGTCAGCAGCCAATTTTTGAGCTTATTAAAAGAGTTGTCCTTAGACCGAATCCCCAAGCTCATTAAAATAAGCTGTTTTGTTCTGTTTTACACGTTTTTTTTTTTGTATATTTGTATATATAAATATATATGGGGTTATTCACAGCACCGAGGACGCTCAAGTGATATTCCGCGATGCCGGCGAGTACAACATGACTGGCGAGGGTCATGTGTGGATTGTGACGGAGCAGGCGCTCCATGCGAATAACACGCCCGACGGAGTGCTTGGCCTGCAGCTGGAGCACGCCAACAGCGACAAGGGACATATTAGGGTAAGTACAGTGTGCATAGAACATGATGCTCCAGACCATGACTATGGCCAGCATCTTATTAATGCATGATGTGCTTGGCTTGCAGGACAGCGTATATGTGCTGGCCTCGGCAATTAAGGAAATGATTTCAAACGAAACAATCGCCGAGGCGCCCAAAGATTGTGGTGACTCCGCTGTCAACTGGGAGTCAGGTAAGCTCTTACTCAAGACATATAAGCTTGCAATTGATTTCATTATTAATCCCTCTACACCATCGCATAGGCAAACGGCTCTTTCAGTATCTAAAATCCAGGAACATCACCGGTGAAACGGGTCAAGTGGCTTTCGATGACAACGGGGATCGCATCTATGCCGGCTACGATGTGATCAACATACGGGAGCATCAGAAGCAACATGTTGTCGGCAAGTTTAGCTACGATAGTGTATGTATTAATCGGGCAAGAGGTTTCGCTATTATATATAATCTAACACCGATTTCTTGTTAAATCAGCCACGGGGCAAGATGCGGATGCGTATCAATGACAGTGAAATCATTTGGGGCGGCAAGCAGAAGCGCAAACCGGAGGGCATCATGATACCCACTCATCTCAAGCTCCTCACCATCGAGGAGAAGCCATTTGTCTATGTGCGTCGCATGGGCGACGACGAGTTCCGCTGCGAACCCGATGAGCGTCCATGTCCCCTATTTAATGCCAGCGGTGCAACTGGTAAGTGATGCAATCCAATAAACTGAATCCTTATTATTAGATTACCTAAAACCGTTTATGGATAAGTATTGTATTGTAGCCTGTGCAAATAAGTATTAGAAATCCGATTTTACATTTTAAACTTTACAATTTCCTTGAAATTATTTTTCGGAAATCAAACCAGATCAATTTCTAGCACTTTGCAAAATCACATCAAGAAATGCTCTTTAATTGTTGCCTAATTTTGCTTAATTGTGATTTTTATATTCCCTTAACTATAAATTATTTTTGATATGAATCTTAGCTATCCTTAAGCATAAGCTGACTTTATTTAACACTTTATTCGTTAAGCGTAAACAAAAGTTTGCTATTAACAATTATATGTTTTCTTATATAGAGGATTTTCTTATCCTAACCTTTTTTGGATATAAGGCTTAAAATTGTAGTAGTATTATTTTTATTAATATTATTTTTATTTTCCAAATTAATAAGTTTTTCTTCACTCATTGTACAGTTTAAAATAAAAAAAATATCTTATTGTTGTCATTATCTGAACGATTTATTCTGAATCCCACACTTATTCATCAAATGAGTTTAAGGCAGCAAACATTTTAATTATTTAGGAATTACTTTTTTAACTGGACTAGGAAACTCTACTTATTTAAAAAATATTGTTGTTATTTAGCCAACGAATTCTGCTGCCGTGGATACTGCATTGATTTGCTGATTGAGCTGTCGAAGCGGATTAACTTTACCTACGACCTGGCCCTGTCGCCAGATGGCCAATTCGGACACTATATCCTGCGGAACAACTCCGGAGCGATGACGTTGCGCAAAGAGTGGACGGGTTTGATTGGAGAGCTGGTCAATGAACGTGCCGAGTAAGAATTATTGGAGCCTGTAGTTTTATTATATTGATGAACTATAAATATTCAAAATTACTATATTAAAATTGGTTAAATACAGTTTCTTACTTAACTTTATTTTTAAGTTTTCTAATTTATTCATTAATTTGCATTGAAATTAAATGTTTCTCGTTTTGAAGAATTATGTTATAGTATTGCCATAAAATACAGTCTTTCTTTAAATTTAAGTTTTCTTCAAGAAGTTTGACACTATTTATTTACTATCCTATTAAGAATATGATTTTTATTAAATTATTTATTAATACCTATTATCAGGAGTATTTTATCTTATATAAATTTATATATTTTTTGGTTAACAAACTATCGAATAAGATTTATTTTATGAGTTTAAAATTATAACTTAAATAATAATGATTAATATGGGATTTTTCTCTGTTTCTTTATTTTCAGCATGATCGTTGCACCACTAACCATTAATCCGGAGCGTGCCGAGTATATCGAATTCTCGAAACCATTCAAATACCAAGGCATTACAATACTCGAGAAGAAACCGTCCCGATCGAGTACTCTTGTGTCTTTCTTGCAGCCATTTAGTAACACGCTATGGATCTTGGTAATGGTGTCGGTTCATGTCGTGGCGCTCGTGCTCTATCTGCTGGACAGGTGCGTGCTAAATCCCCTTCACCTCCTCCTCCATCCATAAATAGAGTCAATTACCAGACACACAGACAAACACATTAGTTGTGACACTCGATGAGTGATGATTTGGAATTAATTTGCTCGTTGCATTTGACGGTTGAAAGGCAGCGAGCACATCGAACATCCTCTCGTGTGAACAAATCCAAATCCCCCCGCCATCTGTTAGCCATGGTTAAATGTTGGTGTTAACTGTTCTTTTTTACTAACTAAGTGAATTTCTATAACATTTAGATTCTCACCGTTTGGACGCTTCAAGCTATCGCATTCGGACAGCAACGAGGAGAAGGCATTAAATCTCAGTTCGGCGGTTTGGTTCGCCTGGGGAGTTTTACTCAATAGCGGGATTGGTGAGGGGACACCGCGTAGCTTCTCGGCCCGGGTGCTGGGCATGGTCTGGGCCGGTTTTGCCATGATCATTGTCGCCTCGTACACTGCCAACTTGGCCGCCTTCCTCGTGCTGGAGCGGCCCAAAACGAAGCTGAGCGGCATTAACGATGCCCGTCTGCGCAACACAATGGAGAATCTGACCTGTGCCACGGTCAAGGGTTCATCGGTGGACATGTACTTTCGCCGGCAGGTGGAACTGTCCAATATGTATCGCACCATGGAGTCCAATAACTATGTCACTGCCGAGCAGGCCATTCAGGATGTGAAGAAGGGGTAACTGCAGATCGAACTCATTCTCTCTCACTCTCTCTCTCTCTCTGTGTGTGTGTCTCTGTTGCTCTTCGCTACGAGTGTTTTATAGTCGCATGATTTTGGCACCCCAACTATAACCAACTAAATAATTAACCAAACTAAATACAACAATAACAACAACAACAACTACAACAACAACGAACGTTTAAAAACTCACCTTTCACTTTCCACTCAATTCAAACTGTTATCACTATCTTTTTCTCTCTCCCCCAAGTATTTCTCTCTCTCTCTCTCTCTCTTTCTCTAGTTCTATGTCTCGTCAGTAGCCGTAGTAATCGTAATCATATTCGTATTGTCCTCGTATTTAAATTTTTCCCTCTCTCTTTATACAACAATTTTATATTATTATCGCTATTGTAATTGTTTACTCCTGAGAAATTTAATTATTGTTAAGTTAAATCTAAATATTTTCACATTTTCTTTCGTTCAGCAAACTGATGGCTTTTATTTGGGATTCATCCCGTCTCGAGTACGAGGCTTCTAAGGATTGTGAACTGGTCACAGCTGGAGAGCTGTTTGGACGCAGCGGCTATGGGATTGGCCTTCAGAAAGGCTCGCCCTGGACGGATGCTGTCACACTGGCCATACTCGAGTTCCATGAGAGTATGTTACTTAAAAATATATATAAATATAGTGTCTTATAATCGGTTACAATATATTATTTCATTATTATATTATATATTATTTCATTACTGATAAAAAAAATTAAGATTTCGAATGTAATTAATTTTTTAATTTTAATATTTCATATTTTGTTTTATATTTGTATTTTTTGATTGAAATATGAAAAGATAAGATAATTTTTATATTAGAATATTTTTATTTAAATTACTCATAAAGTATTCAAATTATATTATTTTATTTAATCTTATTAAACAGATAATAATCTGTTTTACTTGATAATTATAAATATACTTAATAATTCTACAAACTAAATCGTTCTATTAAAAAATAAGTATAAAATATAATATAAAATAAGATATATATAAAAAACTAATGAATATTTTTTAAACATTTTTCAAATAATTACTTATACAAATAACATTAATTAAATAATTATATAAATAATGAGTGGGTATATAAATATATTTAATTATTTTTATTTATATCTATTTATTATTTTAGATATTAGTTTTTGTATGAATGAAACAAACAATAACAAAAACTACAACAATTTTTAATTGCAGGTGGATTCATGGAGAAGCTAGATAAGCAGTGGATCTTCCATGGACATGTGCAGCAGAATTGTGAGCTTTTTGAGAAGACACCCAACACGCTGGGACTGAAGAATATGGCAGGTGTTTTTATATTGGTGGGTGTGGGCATAGCCGGTGGAGTAGGATTGATCATCATCGAGGTCATCTACAAGAAGCATCAAGTGAAGAAGCAGAAGCGTTTGGATATTGCTCGCCACGCAGCCGACAAGTGGCGTGGCACCATTGAGGTAATTGTTCTTAATTAATTTTTGTTTAATTAAATTTATATTTTTCGGCTTCGTACAAATTAAAAAATGTCAATTTTAATTTATTCTACTATCTTTAATTTATATGTAATCTGATTGGGTATCTTTAATATATATCATTAATAATTTCATAGAAACGAAAAACAATTCGCGCCTCGTTGGCCATGCAGCGACAGTATAATGTGGGTTTAATGGCCACACATGCACCCGGAACGATTAGCCTGGCTGTGGACAAGCGTCGCTATCCACGTCTGGGACAGCGACTGGGACCGGAACGCGCCTGGCCTGGTGAAGGCGCCGATGTGTTGCGCATACGGCGGCCCTATGATCTGGGCAAGGTGGGTCTGACCGCATCGCAACTGGGACTGGGCAAGACCCGCCCACAACAGAATCCATTGCCACCGCGTTACTCGCCTGGTTATACCAGCGATGTCTCGCATTTGGTCGTCTAAGTTAACATTTTGGAAACCAAAGATAGTAAAATATATATACACACATCACATATATATATATATATATATATATATACATATATATTAACTATGATTGTTTTTACATACATGTGTGTCATTATTGCTCAATACCTGAAGATTTACATGCCAATAAGAATTTGTATTTAAATAGTTTATTGAGATCAGCTGAGTTGCTGTGGCATTGATTGGAGTGCAGCATTGTTGCAAGTGTTCAGCAAGTATACAAATCAAAAGTTCAATATCAAAATTTATTTTATGCCTAAAATTAAATAAGCCTCAAAACAATATGCTGCATTCCAAAATATCGAAGCTGGAAACTAGCCTAACAATAGTTTACTTCCGGAATGCCCAGCAATTAGAAACCAAAAAAAAAAACACAAAAAAAAGAAAAAGAAATATTTATACATATATATTTCAAATATATATTTGAATGTATTGCTATAGTGATCAGCATTTATTTTATGGCGGTTAAGTTTGTGTAGTTTTCTCTAGATATTAATGAGAATTTGTTGATTTCCATGTAATATTATTCATATGCTTGATGCTAAAAAAAACTATATATGCCCCGCTTTAGCAAACTCCGCTGAAAGTATTTACTTGGCGAATTTTGAACATGTCCTCGTATCTAACATATTTATTTTTATTGTTAATTGAATTGTACTTCATGAAATAACCCATCATCACAAAACCCACCCATTGTTAATACGGTGTGTACTTAAAATGGAAACACGATTTTCTGGCTATACTATTTGTGCCACAACAAAGAGCTCCGATTTTCTGCGAATAATACTCTACAACTTATACACTTCACAAAAGTTATACTTCCGAACAACTGTCGATGTTGATGTTATTAAAGCTTTTCATAACTACTCTGACTTTATTAATCGGATACACTTCAAATTTATATTCCGAAACTTATACGTTACAACAATACAAAAACGACGACACCTAAATAAATCTATAAATTAATATAATTGAACTTAAAATTCACAAAGTTACTTAAGCGAAACTAAAAAAAAAACTAAAAATGCCATTATATAAAACATAAAATGTCTACTTAATATTAAGTGTGAAAGTTAACAGCAGAAATGTGAATACAAAAATTAACATTGATAAGCAACATAATTAACATGAGTTACTCAAATCGGTGGCCATTAAACAAAGGAATAGGTATTTTAAATGTTTTGAATGTGTAAACTATTTATGCCAAATAAATATTTAATAGAACGAAACACTTTACTCAACTTTTTTTGATATTGATCTAAATACTTTCAGCCTATAAACGCAACTATTTCATTTCCTTTTCAAACAGAGAAAAGAGAAAACAATTTTTCATTTTTGTGCCTGTTTTATACAAATCAATTTCAAAATTTCGTTATTGAACTTGTGGTTTTTAGATTTGGCCCACTCTGCTGGCATTTTTCTGAAAATCCAAACATTCATCAGTGATTGACAAGTTAAATGAATATTTTTCGCATTGAAAATAATGATGATTGATGGCTTGATTAATATGTTTGTAGTTTCATATTGGGGTGCTCGAATTGTTTTTATTTATATCCGCTAATATATATGGACTTATCTATAGGAACAATGCTTTATATTATAGACATATTTCTAAGCGTAAGTATTTTAAAATATAATTTGCTTATTGGTATATATATATTTACAATTTATCTATCCTCTTACAATGCGGTCAGAAATGAAGAATCAGAGAGCTATTAAATGACCATATAAAAATCATATAACATATTTATTTTTTTTGACAGTATACAATTTTTTTTATTTTAATTTTATTATATAGATTTTCAAAATAAAAATGTAATCTAGAGCACTGGGGTACATTCGTAAAGTAGTTAGTAATAGACACCAGCAATTAAAAGGTATAAATTTAATCAGTTTTAAAAGATATGCCATAAATGTGATATGGAACGCTATCTAAATGCCCTATCGCACTCCAGATAATTCCAATAAAAATGTTCTTATTTGTATCAGATTTAGTAAGCTCACCTTATCGACTGATACAAAACCCTTTAGACAACTTCATCAAACAGCCACTTCAAATGCACCCACTTAAATTCTCATAATTTATTAATGAGACATTTTGAAAAATTATTTTAAATGCAAAACTTAATTAAATAAAACAGTCCTTAAGCACCGTTATGCTGTTAATTTGCTATTTACGCAGCTTTAATAATGCTCTGGAGACAAAATAAATGGGTCTCATAATATATGGCCAAAAAGTCTGTCAGAGCAGACAACAAATTAAGGCATAAATCACTTGGAGAAATTCCTGAAAAAGACAATCAATGCATTTTTAATAAAATAAATAAATGCAAAGAATGTTGTTTTATTGGCTAATGGACTGCAAAAATAGCTACGAATATTTGTGCTGCATTTTGTATTTATTTAGCTAAATGGCATATAACATATGTTAGCATTTTAAATATGCTTGAAAACAAGATGGTAAATTTGTATTAACTACTTAGAATGTTGTAGTCGAATGAGCTCGGCTACGATTTACCCTGGATCCAGCTGTGTTAAATATACCCAAATGTAAGCAGGTCTGCATTTGCAAATAAGATCAAAATGAGAATAAATTGTTGATTATAGTCAACATTGGGTGTTTCTTAGCCGTTCTTAATAAAAAAAAAACATTTTTTTCTGTTACCTTCTTTTATTGGATAATGGTATACAAATACAACTTATGCTGTTGTATTACTCACCCGAAATTCTTACTTTAGTGATTCGTCGCTTTAGATATAAAATTATACAATTAGGGTCATTAAACACTTGATTCAAGACAATTTTTCTGTCGTTTTTATTTTTGATTAGTGATTTATAATTTCACACTTGGCTCGCAGTTCAACAATTACACTAACCAGCTAAGCAATCAGACAACCAGGCGCTCAGTCAACCAGCCAAGCAACCAACCAAATTAAACCAAGTAAAGCAATTCAGCCAGACTAACCGGCGCTAAGCGGTTTCAATCTGCGACAAAGCGGTTTAAATCAGACACATCGACAATGGAGCTTTAGTTCCATTAGCTGACTTGCAAAATCGAAAAATAAAGAAATGAGTGAGTGATATGCAAAGATACTCAACTGAAATGATTAATTTAAGTAGAGTAAGAATTACGTCAATTGTTTAATGTTCTTGGCAACAATAAAAATTCATAGCTCATTAAACAAATTCAGCGCAGAAAATAATATTAATACAGATTTATCAACACTTGTCACTGAAAGTGAGTTAGAAATCTACAAGTATAATTTGTGGATTAGTTATATAAATTTGGTTTTTAATATTTTCTTATGATATCAAAATATGATATTAAAATATTTCATTTTAAAAATGAAAAAAAATCTTTAGTTATGTTAATAAGCTACTATTATACTATAATAAATATTACTTATAATTTTGATTTTTTATGCCCGTAAGCTATAGATCTGTCAGATTAGTTCTCTAGATGCAAATGATGAGTCTGCTGCATAATTTGATTATAATATCAATCCCATTCCGTGATAGAAGTATTTGCTATTCCACAGAATTTTATATCTGTCCCCGTTGGAAATTGTTTAAAAAGAAATAATGGATTTGTGAAAGAGTATGTTATTATTTAATATACATAAATATATTACAATTAATAAGGCAATTAAAAACACTAACGATAATAATAACTCGACAAATAATAATAGTGATTTCTATGCGATATCTCTAAAAGGTATAAAAAGTATGTACAAATAAACAAAGATCACAAAATCTAATTAAAATCCATTATTTCATATTTGGCATTGCATGAAGTCAAATATTTAGAGAACAAATAGAAATAACTCAACCAATTGAATTTCCTGACAAACTGAGAAGTTCCGTATGAAATGCTCTATTTAAAATTAGCATTATTATGCCTTACTTTTCATTTTATTTGAGATATAATGGGGTGCGCGTGGGGGAGCGCAGATTGTGGGCAATTTTGACAGACTCAATTGTTCTGGTATTTATCCTATCACTTAACTTTCAGTTTATGCACTTAAAAGTGCTCAGACACCAAAAAACGAGTCACACGCCGCAATTTAAGATACAAATGCTCCGTCCCGGTGAAAGCGATTGTATCTGGATACTTGCCGATATCTGAGCTAAATTAAAACCTTTTTAAAGTGGTATAAAGCAGTTAATTCAATTAATAACCATGTGTCAAGTAGTATTTCGAGTAAATTGATCTATGACTTTTTAATTTGCATTTCGTATTCATTTCAATTAGCCATAGCTAATTTCCAAATTTCCGCAACCCGTAGACCGAAAATCCCTCCACTTTTCCATGATGATGCAAGATAGGAAATATATCAAATCTGTATTTTTTAAACTTATGATGATATTTTAACGAATCAAGATTTATATTAATTTCAAGTTTTTGCGTCTCTAATAATTAGCAGTTAAATAGTGTTTTTTTTGTACTAAAGAATTGTAAACTGTTAACCATTTAATTTGAGCTGTAAGATCAAGGTGTCTGTTTTGTGGAATTGTTGACTCTTTCAATTAGACAAGTTTGACCTTAGTGCCCACGTGCCTTGCAGCCAGGTCCGTCAAAATGTGTTAATCAGTGCAACAGTCAAATTGAATGCCAATCGAACCGATTTCAACAGGTCCAATTTAGATTCGATTGACTTTTAAAATGCAATCAATATTAGAAATCCCGAAATAATTTTTTATGGCTTGGCTTACACTGATTTGATTTATCCCAAATTTGAGTAAACTTATATATATCATTTTTTAAAGAACTCAACTTTAAGAATGTAAATAAAAATAATTATAAATACTAAACGTAAAACATTCATGCAATGTTTATCTCAATGTTTTATATATATATATATACATACATATATATATATATATATATATATTTGATCGTTTTTAGGGCATTTGTTACTAATTAATAACTCGTATAATTTTTAATAATATGTAAACATTATAAATGAACAATGTTTTTATACCAATGTTTTTATTCCACTAGTTATTTTTCACCAGATTGTTCCTATTCTAGCCTTTTAGCTGAGAGATAATATTTTAATTAAATATATAATATTATATATATATATAAGTGAACAAACAAAGAAAATATATATAGCTATAGCATATGTTTAGTTTATCAGAATTTAGAAATAGTCTATATTTTATAAATAAGTTTTTTTTTAGTAATTATTGGTAATTATCAAGCAATTGAAGTTTAATAACTACCCAATCATAAACAAATTAAATGTATTTCTTTAAGGAGAATTCTGCCGCTTACCATGTGAATCAAAATTAGAAGGAAAACAATCTTTTAGCACTTGAATTAAGTGTAAAGTGGAGCAACCAATGTGCGAATGGGTCAACAATTGAAATATAGCTGCTTAAATAAACTATAAAAAGGGGGTGCTTTGTGTTTAAATAGATATTAGGCATACTTATAAATAGATTATATATTAAATGTGAGTCGGAGTCGGTGTAAACATATAGATATAGATAACATATATACTATGAATATAAAATGATAAATTTCCGAGTGGTAATTTTTATGGCGCCTTAAGTAAAATGAAATATGAAAACAATGAAAGTTATAAAATATTTGGTTATTAATTATTGGCATAAAAATGCTCCAATACAAATTATAAATGCGTTTGAAAAATTCAGAATTCAGTTTAATTTTAATCAGCATCAGGATATCTGAAAATATTTTGATTATTTAGTGTCGTGTATTCGTATAAGATCTATTATTATCTGTAACTTAATTAACTAATTTTTCGTTTAATTTGATCGATTATATCAATATATAAGAATGTAGGCTACTTCTTCTTAAGCTACTTATTTCATATTTAATATAACCTACTTTTTGGTTAATCGATTCTTATTAGATGTAATTCATTAATTTAATTTTGATTTAATTTTTAAATTGTTACGCTTGTGTTTCCGTTGCCGATTAGACGACATATTACAACCTGCCTATTACTATTTTCAAGTGATGTGTTTATCTTATCTTCTCTGATATTATTTCTACTACGTCAATTGCTGAGAACATGAATGAATTTCAACTAATTTGATTTATTAACTTTTCATCAATCTTCTACTTTTCAATATTAAATTGAAATGGTTAAAAAATGGGTCTAGTGCACTTCTGGAAATATACATACCAGCAGACCCCATAAGGTATATATAAAATCAAATCTTATTTGGAATGTTAGTTTGTGTATATCAAGTTTATTTTATTTTGTTTTTATTTATATTCTTCCCTATTATATTGTTTTTGTGTATTGTCTTTTCTTATATAACCTATTTACCGATAAATTAAGGGTATCAGCTCGCCGAACTCTAAATTATAATTTCTTGTTAGTTGTTTGATTGTTTGAAACTTTGGGGGTAATTTATAGTTGTCTGATTAGAAGATTAATTACTAAATTCTTATTGTTTTTGTTCCAATTCTTGTTCGTTTATCTAATCTTAATTACATTATTTTTCGAAAATGTAAGACTTTTCCAATCGATTTTGACTTATCCAAAAATGTATTATTATTAAATTAAATTATCATCGTATCATGTAAATTATGTATAAATAAAGTTAGATAAATTTACATAAGTTGCATTTCCCAGACACAAAAACAACTTCATTTAACTACATTAATTCAAAGTCTAGCCTGTGATCCGATTCATTGACGTCATAGTTGGTTGCCGCTTTTTCTTTTCCTCGTTGTTATTGGCCGGTGTCGAAGTTACCGTTATGACCGATCGCAATTGGTCGGTGAATTCGGCACTGTTTTTGGTATTGCCGAGTCTTCATTCCATTAGTCGCTTGCAATCGTACTGGTCTTCAATGTGTTTAATTTCAGCCATAGTCAGAAGATGACTTGTTAAAAGACTGCGTGGTAGGCACGCTAGGTTTTTAACCAGCTTGTAAATTTTTTTATTAATTTTTAATCTACATAAATAAATGAGTTATGAACATAAATATTGATAACAGTATCAGATTAAAGCTATATATTTGATGTACAAAAATTAATAAAATAGATTTGTCAATTTTGCAGACGTCAAGGCAAGCGAGCATAAAAAAAAACCAAACATAACATAGCAAAGAGTTGTTTTTTACCGGCTTTTTGCGACAGCTCGCCGGCCAATCAAACCAGATAAAACCGACTATAAGGGGTTTTGCGGCGCTCTCTGGTGGTTGTTGTTGGTGTAGTAAAGTTATGTGCTAGTTTGTTAGTATTTGTGAGCTGTTCGATTTTTTGTTTGTGTGAATTAAGTAAACAAACGAGACTAGCTAATAGCAGGCTTAACGACAAAGTGCTACAGAAATAAAGCAAAGTACATATTATCACTAACAAAATCAAGCAAAAGTCACAAAATGGCGCCACAATTAGAATTGTTGTCAAAGCGCTTAGATTGACACAAAAATACCATCAGGTGACATTCAAATATCCTGGTCATCTGTTGGTCACACTGCATACAGTAGTCATTCTTATCTATATATCTATAGATTCTGTTAATGTAAATGTAAACAGCCGGTCTGTTAAATTTATGTATTGTTAACCGTAGTTTTTGTTTTCTATGTGAGATTATTTTGCTTTTGCTGCATATTCTCAACAGAGAGCGGTCACTATTACCGATTTGAGCGCGCAAGCGAGAGCGCGTGTGTGTGTTGACAATAGAGCGAACTGCAAACAAACACTTGTTGAAAAACTCACCACACTCACTCTCTCATACAGACACAGGCGCACTGCGCTTATATATTTGATTGGCAATCAAGCCAAAGCCGAAGTAGCGCAAACAGTCAGCAGAGTGGTGTCCATAATCAAAAGACCATAATAACGAAACGACAAATAGTTAACAGCGCTCAAACGATGTGTGACAGTCAGCGCGTCAAGTTGTAAATTGTAAACCCTGCCGCGTAGAGCAAACGTTTACTTTAGCAAAGTGCTAAAAAAAAGCGTCAACCGTTAATTAATATTTTTTTAGTTGGTTTGCCCACGCGTTAAATATATACCCACATTTCATATGGGCAGTTATTAAACGATTCAAAAAACTCGTCGTGTGCACGTCGCCTCCCTTTTTATATCCGTTAAAGCCTAATTAGGCATAAAAATAGGTCCTGCAGGACCCATAATTTGCTATGCAAATGTGCCAGTTGAATAACTATAATTAATGTTGAAAAGTGAAGCACGATAATTAAAATCGCAAAAAATTAAATAATAATAACTAAATTAAATAAATAATTAAAATCATAACAATGGCAGATCGTTTTCAAATATTAAAGGTTAACGGCAATGCCAATGTAAATGGAGCCTTTGACGAGGAATCCGGTTGCCCCAACAATAACAGCAGTGCAGCAAATCCCGAGCACAATTCAAATGGACCCGCGACAATTTGCGCGGATGAGAATCATCTGCAGCCAAAGGCTGTGGAGGCCTCCGAGAGTCGCCGCACATCCCGTCTGTCCTTCCGCGGCTTTGGGCAATTCCTGCGCAAATCGGATGGCGAGCGCAAGTTTAGCCTGGCCCAGTTAACAAAGTGAGTGCTTGAACCAAATACGATAAAAAATATAATATAAAATAAAAATAAATGAAAATCTAATGGAAATAACATTTTGAAATACTCAAATACCGATCATTTTATACGCTCTGCTTAAATTTGATTGTTCTCTTATTTGCCTTGTGTAATTTTGAGGCTGAAATATTTGCTTGCTTCATTAACAACGATTTGTTAAACGCATTAAACAGTTTACATATTGCAAAGTAAATATTTTTGATATCGCCGATTCGCCTCGCTTATAAAATTATTCAATTATTATTAAAAAAAATTTAGTTTAAAAAGTATTAAAGACATTTTTATATTTCATATCAAACCACTTTGTTTAAAAGATATTTATTCAATGAATTAATTATTGGAAGTTATCTAACCTCTTATTCTTCCGGCCAAAACAAATATCAAAAGTGGATCAATGATTATTTGAATTATTCATGGATATATCTCATTGTATATGAATCTTAAATTAGTAAATAATGCACGTAACAATAAATGTAAGTTAAAATGTGTTAAATGTGGATCACAATTCTAGTTCACTTACATACAAAAAAAAATTAACACTATATTGAATAAACGTCTGTTTCTCACAACAATTAAATGTAGCTTCCGAATGCGATAAGTAAATTTTTGTCTTAAATAGGCACTTAAGAATTTGCATAATTATTATCGCTTGCGTAATACGATTTACGCTTAATGACAGATTATAAATTCGGTTTGAGGCTTATTCAAAAACACAGACAGAAAAAAATATAAAAGCCAGACAATATTTAAATTTTGCAAATTGTCAAATGGCCTGTTAGCAATCATTATTTCGATTATTTGTAAAACTTTAATAAAAGCACTATTTTTATATTGTTTTTACTATAATCACATAAAAACAACAAAACTTGCCATTGTTCTGTATTTTAATTTCATATCCGAGTGTAAAAATCAGCAGATATTCACATTAAGTAGAACGAAATGTTCCATTTTTACAGTGTAAACTGTGAATAAAATCGATAAAAATAATGTAGAGATACACAGAGAAAGGAATTTGAATTTTCGCCACAATTATACATTTTTTTTATATAGATACAATTTTTAGAAATTAGCGTTTAAACGTTAAGCTTGTGATGAAACAAAAAGTCACGTTTTCGAATCATAGGTCAAAATCATTTTTATCAAATTAACAGTGCACAAATTGCAAGTATTTACTTTTGCTTTCTGTTTTGGCTACTTATTTATTTTGTTTTATTTTCTAACAAAATGCTAAATAAAACTCAATTAAAAACATGCCAAGAAGCCGTCAAAAATGTGTAAGCAATTCAATTTACTGAATGAGATGAGGACGTAAATACAATTTTGAAAAGTTTGCACACGGCAAACTAGTAACAACAGAAAATCAATAACAAAACTGGGAAACTGCACAAAACTGAATACGAAAACTATTACCGAAATGGGAACAAGTTTTCAAAGTCGAGTTTTTGTTATTGTTTTTGTTTTTTTGTTTGTTGCAACTTGTATTGGTTTTCAATTGAAAACAATTTGTACCACGCATAACTCTCAACTATATTGTTTTTGTTTTAATTCAGTTTTTAGGTTTTCTGGGTTCAACAGCTGGTGACCTGCGTGTGTTCAACAACAAATAAAAAAAAAAATATATATATATATATATATATATATATCTATATGCATATTTGATCAAAGACAAGCATATAGATCAAGTGTGTCTGAGTTTTGTCTTCCGCTTGAATTGCATGCATATTTCTTCAATTGCACAGATAAATTAGCTTCGCTAAATCTCAATCAGAGTCAATAGATCGATAGACATATATATATATATATATATATATATATATATATTTGTATATATCTTTATGTTTATGTGCATTGCTTAGACACATGACTGTATCATTTAAATGTGAGAATTCGAACGCATTTGGATCCGTTATTGCTTTGGCTGCTGCTGTCTCTGTCTCAATCTGGCAGTTTAATTGAAAATTAAGAAATCAAAATGAACTCACATTATAATAGAACATTTCAATACAGTAAAACAAAAATACATTAGACTTCTTTCCTTATTGAGCTACTTACCTAAACTGTCTTTATGATCTAATCTTGCCCATTCGGAGAAATAAGTTTGCCATTTGGGGTATTCCCGCAGACACGCACGTTAACTCTATTTAACCTAAACGAAACATTATCATTAGTTAATTGCTTTGGGAATCCCCCCAATGCAGTTCAGAAAATAAAGCCATATTCTTACATGTATTCAGCTCATTCCTAATCATTTTGAGTTTTGTTCACTGGTGCCGATTCACCCCTCCACGAATGATATTGGTTTCTCAAATAAGGCCAGATTGGTTTATTTATTTATTTAATTTCGAATAATAATAAGTAAATAATATAATATAAATATTAATATTAATATATTAATCTTGCAGGTATTTAAAAGCAATATGAATTGGTGGAAAAAACCAATCAGACAAAAGAAATTTTATTATAAATTAGTTAAGATGCCTAACAATAAATGTGTGTGAAATTTCTATTCACCCGATAAGAGTTCCTAATGATAAAATAGAGGACTCTGAGTTGATTGAATGAAGATTCTTGGTAATGGCCAACTTCTAAAATGTTCTCATATTATATTCAACAAAATGTGAATTATACCTACTACTATACCTAGGTGATCGCTTCATAAAATAAATCAGTATCAATAACCAGAAATTGCTTTATCTTTTTTCTTTTTGTTCTTTCCATGCAAATCGCCACATCCGTTGGATATTTCATTATCTTATTAATAAACATGGATAAGTTAATGTTGAATGAGGCGTGCCATGAACAATGCTAGATTTATATTTTTATTATTATTAAATTTCCACTAATTAAACAATTTGTTGTTGAATGTAATTCTTATAGTTGAAAGTGCTTATCATCAGCAATATTTTTGTTTATCAGCTCGTTGTTATTTTCCATTAAATCACGACTCTTTGATTTTATTTTCGATATATACTTAAAATTGAGTATATTCCGCTCATTTTATGTTTATTTGCATTGTTTATGACATAGTTAACATCCCAAAATGTTTATATCTTATTTCTCGCCAAAACAACGTAATTTACCAGTTTTCTGCAAAAAGTATGCAACATAAAAAATTATTTCCGCTGTCACCAAATTGATGAATTCGTTTTATAGATTAGCACTGGAATTTTTCAAAATATTTTTGCAAATATTTTCGCCATCCGCTTCCCCTTCACTTTACAACCCCCCTCACATATCCATATAGTATTCTTTCGATCTTGTGGCGCCATTGCCTGTTTTTGGTTATCGTTGCATTTACCCCGTTCGTTCTTCACATTTGACTTTTGGAATTTTTAAGCTTTTAAATTATCTCTGGCAATAGCATTGCTTTTGCGGTTTTCGTTTTCAATAAGTAAATATTCATGATTAAAACAGCAATAAAATGAGATACAGTAGAACCAGCCAGCCACAAAGTCTAATAAAAGGCAAGGGCGATGTTTTCTCAGTTTCAGCATTTTGGCCTTCCCCTTGGGCACCTTTACCATGCTGCTTTCCCAATTTCCCAATTTTCTGTGTTTTTTATTATATTTCTTCTTCTTCTTCTGCTCTTTTTATTGAATCTGTGGCGAGTGTGTTTTGTGTGTGAATAAATTTTAGTCAATATTTGTGCTTTGCATGCCGCTGGCCACAATCATGCTGACCGAGGCTGTGAGAATTGTACTGCCATTTCATCAGTATGGAAATATTTAAAACTTGCCACTCCCCCTTACCTCAGCAGTCTATGACAAATTGGCTAATCGGCTTCTGTCTTTGTGTTTTACAGGGAAACACTTCCGCGCCTGGACAACTATCGCATATCAATGCGCAATTTGAAACGGCCCTCAATCGGCGAACTTCAGGGCGAGGCAGCTGATCAGGTAAGAACACAAATGGAATTTTAGCAAATCACTCTAAAATCGCACTAGAAATGTTTAGCATTATTTCCATATGTTTAAAAAATAAAATATTTCTAAAAAGTAGAAATGCAAAAATAATGAAATAGGTGTGAAATGTTTAGAACAAGTTAAATTACTATATAAATTATATGAATACATGAAATGTTAGCTAAAATTAATGATATGTGATACAAAAACCTTTTTTTCTACACCATGGAATTATTTGCATTTTAAAAATATAATTTATATATATTTATTAATGTATATAATTTTTTTGTCTGAGTGTATCTATTTTACACCTGTAATTAGCACGAGGCTTGCCAAATATTGAGTTTGATTAGCAAGTAACTCGGAGTTTCAAAACATATTAACAATAATATGACATATAAATGTAAAAGATGAATATTTTGCACGGCAAGACAGACTCTATAATTAAATGGATAATTTTTTTATAATCTATCATTTTTATTTTCAACTTACCATTCCAAAACAATAACAAAAGCATTTATTCAAGTTTATCAAATTATCTTGCAAATATAAAACTTACCATTCGTCATTCAGACATATAAAAAAAACCTTCCAGCCCATCGTGAAATACGTCATTTTAATTTAGTTTTAAGTATTTTGTAGTCATAATAAACTTATCACATAAATTGCGTATAATTGGGTCATTATCGATTTTAAGTACACTTAAAATCCTAATGACAACACATATTACATAAAAGAGTCGATTTTATTGAATGTTCTTGAGATACTCTTGTTGTGGAGTTATCCGAGGGGGATGGACAAATTCTTCTTTCTGTCGGTATCTAACTTAAATGATTGTTTATCAATTTAAATAAGTTGAACAAACTAATTCCAAATTGTAATATATTATGAATCAACTTAGCAAGTTTTAAATAATATGTCAAATTTAGATTAAATACTTTTAAAAGAAAACCCATATGCCTCATAGAAATTTTAATTCTTTTCACTTTTTGTGTTCCACGTACATTTTCTGTTGTTCTTCTGAAGACCCTTCAGTTCCCTAGCAGTCTTTTTCCATCTGCAACTAGTTATGTGTATTTTGAAAACATTTCAAGTGCCCAAAATATAAACAATTCAAATCGAAAACCTCTTATATATAAAAACATAAAATATAAAATACATTCCTCTACTTATAAATTCAAAAATAAAACCATATTTGTTTACTGGCAGTGATGTATCATTATTTATGGACTAGTATATACCCTGCACACACGTTAAATGTATTGTTGTAAAAATCAGACACTTAAGAATATTAATTTGGAATATTTACTTATATATTCTATATTATTATTGTATAGTATTTCTTGATCTAAAGTGACTCAGAAAACACGGAAAGTTACAAACCGAATTTGTTAAATATTGCTTCAGCTGCCTTCGCAAACAGTGCCACAAATTAGAGGGTATTTGAGAAAAAACACACTTTAATTTGTGTATTTTATAAGTGTATGTACATTCTTTATTAACACGATTGCGTTTATTATTTACTTGAAGAATTTTCACATTTTCAATGAGTCTTCCATGACGTATGCGTAATATTATTTCATATACTGAAATATTGGCAAATGGATTTGAGCTGATGTCGTCGCCAGTTCATCATTAACTCATTATTGTGGCATACCTTTTTCAAGGTCAGCCCCAGGCTAGGCGACGCCTTATCATTCACTTAAGTGGGGGACTGAGGCTAATGAGCACCCTCCAGATGCACACTTAGTCAGAGTAACAGTTTTACTGCTTATCGCCAAAAGCCATAGCCATAGCCAAAGCCAAAGCCAAGGCAATAAATTTTATGCGTCTATTGCGTCTTGTGGTCGTATTACCATTCGCATATTCTTTAATTAATTCACTGTTGGCTACCGTAGCGCCGGCTCCTATGGAATAGCGTCAACGTGGCGTATGATAGATATCGTAAAAATTACATTACAACGCCGGGTGGCTCATTAAGGGAATTTCAACGAATTCGCCATATAAACTATAATTGATTCGGCCGCTTAAAGTGTGCGTCCCAGACAAGCTCAACTATTAATTATTACAGCAGATAACAAATTTTTGTGAAATTAGATATATATAGTTAAATACGTATAAAACTACTGCAGACAAACACATGTTCAAATAACAGATGCTAATAGCTGATGAATGAGATGGAATATTTATTCAGTTAGATTTGATGAAGTTCGCTGAAGGGAAACCTTATTTTCGTAAAATATCTGACAAAACAGCTGGCAGCAACTTATTTGACAATTGTTCATTAAAAATTGGTGTGTTGCTGGAAGAAAAGTTGATTCTATTGTTTTTATTGGGTAAAGTCGAGTAAAAATTTATATTAGCTTTGCCTGTAACATTTTTATACACTGAACGCATAACATATGAGAAAAAGAGTAAGAAAGTTATATTTAATAGCATCTCCAACCCAATAAATTATCAGTAGTCAAGTGTCTAAGTAATTAATATATTTCTCGACTACCACCAGCGGATCTACTATATTTCGTTTTATTGATAAACTGTTTTGCTAATATTTGCTAACATTAAATTCGCGTCTAAAGTTATGTTAATCTAAAGACATATTAATATGCAAAACCTGCACATTTTTTATATACCTGCTTAACAGATTTTAAGAATTTATTCGGTTTTTACTTTCATATAATCTTAGACAGCGTTAACCGTTTAAATTGAATTTATATGCGCTCTAATTTGATTAGGAACCATACAAATTTTATTTTAATATGCGATTATTGAGATTTGCATGCATATAATTAGGCTTATTCCAATGTAAGTTATAAACTTACTTAAAAATCTTTTAAAATATGTTGAAAAACTCAATTTTCATAAAATTTTGTAGATTAAACAATGATATAAATATATAAAAAAAATATATATATATATATATAATACTCTTGTTGAGCACAGTTAATTTTCTTAGACTATTAAATATTTATTACTTATGTCATATTACTTGTCGAGAGTCCTAAGTGGATGTTTGTAAGTTGTTTGTGCTTTGCGCCTGGCATTTTGCAATGGGGTGTCATTTGAACATGTGTCTTGAAAGATGATACCAAGGCTGGCCTTAAAGCCAAATTAATTGTCAACAAGATGGCTGGAGCCTTGCAGCGCCACATGTTACATTGTTTTAACTGGCCACCCAACGAGCAGCACACACAAACACACAAACACTTCACACACACTTCACAATGCACAACGTCGATAACAAATAAGAAATTAAAAACACAGTTAGAACGACGCATTGCTCGAGTCAGTCAACAGTCGAGACAAGTGTGAGAAATGCACTCAGCGCTCAATCGTATCATTAAAATTGACAGGAGTAGGGGCTGCCGACAGATGGCGCTGTCGCTGGCATCGATCGATGTCAATTTTCATAGCTGAAGAATTGTATTAAAGTTGCCGCTTGTCAAAGCCACCCAACTTGCTTGTCAGCACCTGTCAAGGGTGTTGACAGTTTTGCCACTGCGATAAGAGCTCACTTGAAAAATTATTATCATTTAACTCTTTATAAATTAAAAGGTGCCAGCGCCACTAGGAAAATGCCAAAATGTCATCAAACCAGTTCTCAGCAGTTTTTCGGTTTTTGAAGTGCATTATTTTGACACATTTCTAATAAAACTTTCAAGTTTTCAAGTGCACATAATTAATCATGTTTTGTGATTATCTTAGGTGATTTTCCATCAGTTATTGTGCAATTATACAGAACTAACTATTTATCGGAACTGTATCTCTATATTTATAGACATAAGTAATAACCAACCAACGCATGTCCGCACTTATAGAGATAGGAACCGATTAAAGAAAATACCATTGTTATCAACTCGGAACTTGAACAATGACATCTGCTATGATTTGATATAATATTTTGGATTTCATGCTTATGTAAAATGACATTTAAAAAGTATTAAATTATATCTGTTTGATCATTCCTATTCTGATTTATTTGATCAAGATTATAAGATTGATATATAAGTTTCTGATTTCAGATCAATAAAGCACGTCGGGTTGCTCTTATTGATCAAACTAAAAGGAAACTTGAGATACAGCTAAAGATCTTATCTAAAATGAGATACAATAGATTAACAAATTCAATGAAGATAAATAAAAAGATAATAAGACAAACAAATACGTTAAGCGAATTTACAATAAAAATAGAATACGTTAAGAGAGGTTTTATTTCACCGACTTATCAGATGCCAAGTACACAAAATTTGTATAGATTCGTTTTTTATACAAAAGATATATATGCATACCAAAACAAATAATACATAAATGTAGTAAATGAGTTTATTCCAAATGTTCAAAAATAGTTTTGAATGGTATCACGCTGGCGATGAGCAATTCACAGTTTTGTGTTTACATCATCAGCAGCGCCTGTGGCGCATTTGTATAGACTGGTGGAAATGCAGTGAGCGGCATTTTCCGATTTGTGTTTTCCATTTGAATAGCGCTTGCAGCTGCACTTGCCTCGCATTGTTATAATTACAATTCTAATTTGCAATTCATATCAAAAGAGTCGTTTGCTATTTTTACAGCATTTATCGATTCCCTTCTGCGATTTCGCCGCTGATGCAAATTTCTCGATTCGTTTACCCGAACACAATTTCAATTTTCCCATTTTTCGCGCAAAGGCGCAATTCAGAAAATAAGCCTATGATTTTTAAAGTTTGAGTATTTCGGTGTAATAATAATTAATCATGTTTAATTAGACGTGTTTTATGGGGCAATCAAGCTAATTAAAAGCAAGGACTTTGAACTGTAATGGATTATTTAATTGTAAAATTTATAGTTGGGAATGAAATTCTTCAATTTAATTCAAGCAATATGGAAAGGAACCTTGGATGCCTTATGGGTGTTAAGCATATGGATAGACACTAAAAACACTTATGACTCTTACTGAACTTGAGTGATAGGAAACCCATTTTTATTTAATAATATAATATATAAAGATTTTGTTACCCTATAACTCTCCCTAGAAACTCACTAAATTGGAAATGATTACTTGTCGATTTTAAGATAAATATATTTTTGCTTATACTAGGGAACTGTATTACCTATATATGTACTTAATGTATTTAAAATAATGCAAATGCAAATGTAAATTTACATATATAAATTAATATTAAATTAAGGTGAAAGGGAAAAAATATATAAAATAAATATATAGAATAATAAATAAAATAAATAGTGTGATGAAGTAAGAGTGAAAAAGTAACTCAACATTTTTATACAACAAATTAGTACTAGCAATAATATTCTTAATTTGTAAATTAAATTAAGTAGGATTAAATCTGTAGTTGTATTTTTAATTTAAGATTTGGTATAGTAAAATCACTGCTACGAAGCTTTCCATTAAAAGCATAACCAAATCTTCTTTAAAAGGTATTCCAAGTGTTCATTAAGATTTGATTTGCTCTCTATTCTCTATCTAAACAGTGTCTGATGCCATTATTGTCATTAGATTATCTATCTCACCCAGGAATTGTGACTCAATCTATGCCATTTCGCTCGAAGGTTCAATTTGCCACTTGTTTTCGACTGTCTGATGCATTCTCCAACCTCTTCCACTTTCACATACTTCGTTTTCATATATGTGTCTTTCTATATATGTATATATAATTATATATGTACTACCAGGCGAAATTTCAATTTCAATTTCAATTCCGTGTGCGAGTCAAAAAACAAAAAAAAAAAATAATAAAAAAAAATATTCTATGCTTGGGCAAACGAAAAGCGACTGTAACTAAACTAAATTAAATTATCCAGGCCACCGCCATACAAACAAGGAACGTGGACATCTGTCTGTCCCTCCGTCCGTCCATCCGTTCGTCTATCTATATATAATATATATGTGCATCCGTTTGTCGGAACAGTGTGTACTAGACTGGCTCCCAGTGGGTGTGTTTGAGTGCTTGTGTATGTATCTGTCTGCGTTTCTGGCTACCCGTCGCTCAATGCTGCCAAAAATGTGTAAACAATCAACATTGACCACCCATGAGGCTAAAGAGCCCAAGCCAGAGACAGAGCCAGGATACGGGACCCAAGAGCTTTCCCCGGACCCAAGCTGAGTAACCAACCAACGGCTTGGGAGCCATACCGAATGGGGTGTGTTCGTGGTGTTGCCAAGTCCATTGACATTACAAAAAATGAGTCTTGTTAAGTGCCAACGCAACGCGCCCTCC
Source organism: Drosophila dives (assembly GCA_035042365.1). NCBI lineage: Eukaryota > Metazoa > Arthropoda > Insecta > Diptera > Drosophilidae > Drosophila > Drosophila dives. The sequence continues at coordinate 2,821,199 of JAWNLJ010000439.1, forward strand.
TCACTTTAAAAAAAAAAAGAAGGAAAACATTCAATTATGAGAGCAAACAATAAAATAGATAATCAACTGTTATGTTTTTCAAAGTTTACTCTAATAATATAGACTAACCAATGTCAGTCGTGTTTCCTAGCGATAGTTATTAATTTATTGCCCATTGTTAAAGCACTCAGACAGTAAATTTAGTTTTTATCATTTCCAAATTGTTGTTTTTTTTTTCCAACACTATATTTTTGTTTTCATCTAAATCTTCGCCAATTATAATAATTATAACAATATAAACTTAATAATTGTTGAGAAACATAAGTGAAACAACATTTTTTATTGTATACTAAGTTGTCAGATTGTTTAATATTTTAAAGAAAATATTGCAAGAACTGAAACTCAAAAATAAACAGTAAAAAAATGAACAAATAATAAATTTTTATATATAAGAATAGTTTAAAAAAAACGTTTCTTCTATCAACACATTTATTCATCTCTTTAATCTCCTACGAAAAATACTCGCATTTAGTAAACTTTATCTCTACATCAAATTATTTAAAATATGTGCACTTTGCACTTTATTATTCATAATAAATAATATCAATCGCCCAGGAAAATCGCAAAAAGATATTAATAGCTTTAAGTATATATAGAAAAGATGATATATAAAATATAAGCTGCTTTTTACTCAATTAGCACTGCCGTTAATGGATGTTGATTTAATCTCTGTATTTTTGGCCTGTTACTCAGAATTGTTATTGACTCGTTATTCGCATAGCTCTAAAACCAAAATAATTAATTATTATAATTATGCTGTTTCTGACAATGTGTCGTTAAATTGTATGTTAACTGGAGCAAAGTTAAAGAAAGATTTACAAAGGCAAATATACAATTATATTATAAAACTTGTCATTTTGGAATTACATTTTTAGTATTTCATTGTTAATTATTTATGGCCATTTATAATGTAAGCAATTTAAAAAAGTGAAGTATTTCAATTTTAAGGAATGAACTTTAAAGGTACTTAAAGGAAGTTAATTAAATAGATTTATAGAGTTGTTAAAATAAAATCATTGGATTTCAATATATAAAAAACTTAGAAGAAAGTTTAAAAACTTATGTCAAGCGGATTCTCGACTAATAAATTTAATTTTCAATTAGATGTTCACAGTAAATGTTTATACTTCTGATGTGTGCAAATTATTAATATAAATGTTGTCTTTTACCTGCGTCATTGATGAAATCTGTGGCTGGGTTTGGTCTTTAGCACGTTACACATTTCAATAATATAACACAAGACTTATTTGTCAACCAACTTAGCAATACTCATTAATTTATAGAGGAAGTATAAGTGCTTAAATCAATATAATTATATATATAAGAGTTGATACATTTATTAAATACATAAGCAACAAGTTGCAGTATTGACGTCAAAGAGTTATATTTTGGACTGGGTCAATTATCGTTCAAATGCGTCAGTTAAAATTAATAACATATGTATTTAATTATTAATATATAGTTACATTTTAAGCAAAAACATATAAATTAGTACTCGATAATCATATCAATTATTTATAAATGTTCCATAAGAAAATACATATTATATTGATAAAATTTAGGAAATCATCCTCTTCTTTTTAATATTAAATAAAAAGGAAATACCCAAATAAAATTGTCTATTTATTTTTTTAATAAAAATTAGATTAAATGAGCTTTAAGATTTTTATAAATTATAGTTATTTATTTTTACAATAAATATTTAAGCAACAATATTTCTTAAATTTATTTCAGATTATGACTTGTACTGTTGCTTATAATAATTAATTAACGAATTATATTTATTTTATTTAACTGATCCGCAGAGCATAACCATACCAGATGCTGCAGAGCCAGAGCCAACCGGCGGTCATCTTAAGCTTGGATGGATTGTCGGTGTGCTCATACCATGTCTACTTAACATTTGGGGCGTGATGCTCTTCCTGCGCCTCAGTTGGGTCGTCGCCGAGGCGGGCATTTTATTAACATTGGCTATAATCGCCGTGGCTACTGTGGTCTGTGTTATAACAACACTGTCCCTGTCCGCGATTAGTACGAACGGTGAGGTGAAGGGCGGCGGCGTCTACTTTATCATCTCCCGCTCACTTGGCCCCGAGTTCGGTGCCTCCGTTGGAGTTGTTTTCGCATTTGCCAATGCAGTTTCCGCCTCAATGAACACAATTGGATTCTGCGAATCGCTGAATGTGCTGCTGAGTGAGTATTGATTAAATCTATTTGACACTCAAAATAAATTAATTACAATTCATGCTGGCTATTCTTGCAGAGAGCAACGGTCTTATTATCGTTGACAATGGCATCAATGATATACGCATTGTGGGTACCATAACGCTCCTGGTGTTGATAATGATCTGTTGCGTCGGCATGGAATGGGAGACCAAGGCGCAGAATTTTCTCATTGTTACCATTGTTTTGGCCATATTCAATTTTGTAATTGGTGCTGCAATTGGACCAAATGGAAATGAGAACCTAATATCGAAGGGATTTGTGGGCTTCTCTTGTAAGTTAATAAATAATTTAACACACTTTTCAAAAATTGAGGAAAAATATTAAACTAAAAAATTAAAAATAATTTAGTTTTTTTTTTACAAAAAATCTTTAAGTTATCCACTTTTTTCTAATTTTTACATTTAGTTTCATAATTTTTTTTATCAAATTTCTAAGCAAGTATCTTTATTCATTCCACAGGGTCCACATTTAAGGAGAACTTTGGCTCGGACTTTCGGTACGCCGAGGGCGTCAACCATGACATCTTCAGTGTGTTTGCCATCTTCTTTCCGAGTGTGACGGGCATTCAGGCGGGCGCCAATATCTGTGGTGATCTGAAGGATGCCGGTGGAGCGATACCGAAGGGCACATTTTGGGCGCTACTCATTTCGATGACATCCTATGCATTATTTGTGCTGTTCGCCGGCGGCGCTGCTGCTCGCGATGCATCCGGCTTGCCGCAGGATCTGATCAACGGCACACTTGTGACGTCGGAGCTGGCCTGCTTGAAAGACCACAGCTGCCCCTGGGGTCTGTTTAACTCTTATGAGATGATGCAGCTGATGTCGCTCTGGGGACCGCTCATCTATGCCGGCTGCTTTGCAGCAACACTCAGTACGGCGCTAACGAATCTCTTGTCTGTGCCTCGCCTGGTTCAAGCGCTCGGCATTGATCAGATCTATCCGGGTCTAATATACTTCTCGAAACCGTATGGAAAGCATGGCGAACCCTATCGCGGCTATGTGCTCACATTCTTTATCTCGGCGGGCTTTCTGCTGATTGGCCAACTAAATCTGATTGCACCACTGATCTCAACGTTCTACCTGGCCTCCTATGCCCTAATCAACTTTTGCACATTCCATGCGGCGTTCGTCAGACCCCTCGGATGGAGACCAACTTTCAAATACTACAATGCCTGGATCAGTCTATTCGGCTTTGCCATGTGCGTGGCAATCATGTTCCTTATCAATTATGTGGCTGCGATTATCACCTTTGGCATCATCTTTGCACTTTACCTGGTGGTCATGTACCGCAAACCGGATGCCAATTGGGGATCTACGACGCAAGCGCAACAATACAAGGCCGCCCTTATGGCAGTCCATCGGTTGCAAAACGTCTCCGATCACGTCAAGAACTATCATCCCCAGGTGCTGGTTCTCACCGGAGATCCAAAGAATCGCCCGCCTCTCATCGATTTTGGCTATATGCTCACCAAGAACAACTCGCTTATGTTTGTGGGCAATATTATTCCGGTGAGTTCCAAAAACTACATACAAAGTATTTAGTCGAAAAATTATTTACTCATTCTCTGGGTAATGAAAATCATTTGACATTTTCTTGAATCCTCCATTCAGATTATAATAATTATAATAATAATAAAATAATTTTATATTTTATATTCAGATAATAATAATAATAAAATAACTTTATATTTAATAATCAGGTACGCGTCGGGTACAAAAATCGCCAGACTCTGATGAAGGAAGGACAGAAATATTTGGACGCTCGGAAGATTAAAGCATTCTACAATGTGATCGATGGCTTCAGCATAGAAGATGGCATAAATGCACTGATCAAGTCCACAGGATTTGGAAAAATGTCACCCAACATTGTGTTAGTGGGGTATAAAGCCGACTGGAATCTATGCAAAAAGGAGGAGGTGGAGAGTTACTTTGCCATATTGCAGTGAGTAAAACAAATGAAATCATTAAATAATTAATAAATAATTGTTTATTTCATTTACATAGTAACGCCTTCTCGCAGCGCATGGGCGTGGCATTGTTACGTTTGCCCAATGGACTGGACTTCTCCGAGCTGACGCCAGAGGTGACGATGCCAGCTAACAATTTGGGCCACATGCACACAGCGAATGCACAAGGATTTACCAATGAACTGATGCCAGCAGCGACAGCTGCCTCCGATCTGCTGCACATCGATTCGAATCTGAATCTGGCCGCCATGGATAATCCCAGTCCCAACTCCACCTACACCATGCCACAGCAGGCACCGATGCCGAATATGCAGCACAACTCTCACAGCTACAAGGTGAACAATAGCGTTGGCGACGTCACCTACCTCACCAAAGGTGGCTCCGAGGTGCCAAAGACTGTTCTGGATGCCATGACGGTATTTACACGCAAGCAGCCCAAGGGCACCATAGATGTCTTCTGGCTGTACGATGATGGCGGTAAGTCTTTAAAAAAAAGCACCCACACTCAGAAAAAAGGATCATTTAAATTTAAGTAAAAGCCTTAGTTTATTTTAAAAAGTTTTTTTTTGTTAAATTTAACTTTATTTATTAGTTTTTGCTTTTTATTTAAAACGATTATAGAATCATGTATTAAAATTTGAATGTCCGTTGTGGAAACTTGGAATATTTACGCCTTTTTGAGGCTGGATCGGATAACTATTTTATATAGCTGCATAGGAAAGATCAACTAAAAGATAAGTTAATTGAGCATGATGAATTTAATGGTGAAATTTAGAAATGTAGTCCCAGATAGCCCATATTTTTTGTTATACTTAAAATAGGTTTCAAAAGCTGCAGTTTTCAATTTGAAAACTTAAATTTTGTATTCCAGCTATAATTACTATAATAATATTAGTTGTTATCTTTTTTGGTGCTATCAAAATTGATATAACACCTCTATTTGAATTCAGAATGTCGTATATTTTATTAGAGTTCTATATTTTTTTTTAATGTGTACATTTTATGCATATGTACATTGTATATATAATAATATTGATAATTTTAAATAATAATCGGCAGGCCTTACCATTCTGCTGCCCTACATCATCTCAATGCGCTCACATTGGCAGAATTCGAAGCTGCGTATCTTTACCATGTGTCATGGCAAGGACGAGGAACAGGAGGAGAAAAGGTAAGTCAATAAATAACTCCTATTCTTTCAACATAAAAATAAATAAAAAATAGAAATAGTAGTAACTACACTCTGAAAAAAAACCTACCAAACTTTAGAATTTCATCATATTTCTGGGAGAAGAGTTTATTACCAGTATATTGATTTCATAAATTTACGATCAATTGTGCTTAGATTCGGGAAAAAAATTTACATATTTTCCAGTGTATTTTATTCTGTATAAACATAGAATTCTTGAATTAGGAATTCCGGTGACTACATAATTTATTTTTAAATTCATATAACATTAATTTAAAAAAAACCTTACAATTTGTCGTTGAATTTCTGAATTTTAAAAAGGATTTTTTTCAAGAATCGGTGTTTATTTTCATTCAAAAAAAAAAGAAGAGAAAAATACCTTATAATTTTTTTTGGATTGTCAATTTTGTGCAAGCATTTGTAAATATAACAAAATGTTTTCTTATATTTAAAAAAAAATTTAAAACAAAAAGAATAACTTTTTTGTTTTTATGGAGATTTTTTTCTTAGTAAATGATATTTGTAACACATTTATTAACAATTAATATTGTTCACACAGCATGGCTAGTCTGCTGACCAAATTCCGTATCAAATACTCAGAGCTGATTATGCTCAAGGGCGTCTCCGAGCAGCCGCGTCCGGACACAATGCTGAGGCACAAACACCTCATCGAGCCCTTCCGTCGCAGTGCGCACAATGAGTTCGGCATCACCGACGATGAACTGTTCAGCATGGCCGAGAAGACGGCGCGCCAGCTGCGCATCCATGAGCTGGTCGTCAAGCACTCATCGGACGCATCACTGGTGGTTATGTCACTGCCCATGCCGCGCAAGGTGAGTACTCTAGAGCCGAGGCGACGAAGATCTAATGACTAATCACAATTCTATTAACTCGTTTTCAGGAAGCAATTTCAGCTCCACTTTATATGTCATGGCTGGAAATGCTGACGTCGGATATCAAATGCCCAGTGGCACTGGCACGTGGCAATCAAACACCGGTGCTAACACTTTACTCTTAAGGCCAAGCCAATATTTTCCAGTTCGAGTACAATTTAGTATTATTAGCGTTTAGGCGTTCAAGTTCCGTGTATACAAACACATTTTTTACAATAAAAAAAAACAAACACAAGAAAAAAAAAAAAACAAAGTTCCCTAAACAACTTGATAGTCCCTAGAACGTACATATATAGCCATAGCTTATAAGTTGATTACGAACTATACTGGTTATGAATATTTTTCTTAATAAATTCAATCAAAAATAAAAACAATTATACGATTTGTGGTATTTCTAATTCAGTTAACGAACTTTAGGAAATCTTCATTGTGGTCTTCATTCAATATGCATAATATGTAAATACAAACTTTGTAATTGATGGTTGATGGATTTCAATGGGGTTTTAGCAAGTGAATCTTAAATATTATAAAGCATCAGTTAATCAGTTTTTATATAGCTGCCATATTATGTGTGTCACCTAGTAATAGGCGCGTCTTGGATTGTTCTGCGAAAGAAAATGGTATTTTGAAATAGTCACTTCACAGTTTGTTTTGGAGAACTTACCAGTGGATTGGGACGAAAGCGATAGGCCAACATCATGCGTTTCCTGTACGCATCATACTCATTATCGCAATCCTCTGGCTGAGCGGCACTGCTGACTCCCAAGCCCTGATTACCGTCACGCTGTGGTGCTCTGCAAGTTCAATAGTAAATAAGTTAATAAGAAGTGAGAACAGGTTGATATTTAAAACAGCCACCTACTTGTTAACGGGGTCTACTATTCCGGCACCGTCTTGACCCAAGCCTTGTCCCTCCTTCCAGCCCAGCTTCTGCAGCATTTGGAAGCCAATGTTATCTTCTTTTAGTTTGTACTCCTTGTAATCGCTCAAATCGGGCTGACGATTATTCTTCTTTGCCTCGTACTGTTCCATGAACTTCTTGAGCTCCTCCGGCGGCAAAAAATCACCAATATGATGCTTGCCCTCGCTCTGTTTGGTCAGCGCGTTGGCCCACAAGTGTGTCGCCTCCATTTCGGCGTTGCGCAACTTGTGCTCCCAGGTGCCTCCCTCTACGTCCTCGTCAGAGTCGTATTCGTATTTGAATTTGCCACCACGCGCCAAGCGATCGATCTCCTGTCGCTTACGCATCATGTCCTGGTACAACAAGTTAACCTTGTAGTGCTCTTCGCACTGCTTCCACTGATCCTCCGACAATGTGGTGGATCCATAATTAAGGCGCGCATACTGCAACAGAGCCGGATCGTTCCGTGTGACGCCACTCAGTATGGGTTTGTTCTGATTGCCAAAACTAGTAGGTGCTGTGCCTGAGATTAAACATAGAATTAATTAATTATTTCCATTCCATAGATAAATGGCTTATTACACTCACCTGAGCTGCTAGGCATCTGCTCTTTTTCGCCCCAGCGACTCTTACGCTCTCGCTTGCGCCGCTGCCGCTGTGTCTCCCTATCGTCCTCCTCGTCCAGATCGTTCCCGTCGGCAGATGCTCCCATGGCGGCCGCCTCCTCTTCGCGTTCCCGTCGCTCCTCGTCGCTTAGCTCGTTGCGGCACTCGATGCGTCGCTTGATATTGTCACGATTGCGATCCATCATGCCACGCATGTACTCATCATCTGAATCAAAATCGGCGCTAATTGCCGTTTCTGGATCGTATTTATCCGCTGCAGAGTTACTATTTTGGTCATCCTGCTGCTGTTGTTGCTGCTGTTGCTGTTGTTGTAGCTGCTGCTGCTCCTTGTTTATCTGCTGTTCCCGTTCCCGTTGTCGTTGTCGCTCGGCACGCTGCCGTTCATAATCGAGCAGTTGTGAGCGATAGTTTCGATATTGTTCGCAGTTCTTATCATAAAGAAACCTATTGTTAAAATTTTAAAAAAGAATTGAAACGTACAATGAAAAGTGCCCAAATGCAATCAATATACAAAGACATTATATGAATAACTGGTTGGTTGGTTTTTTGTGGCGCCCTTTTAGTAGTAGTGTGTGCTTTAGATAGAATCCTTCAGCTTACTCCTCCAGTGGCAAGACGACGGCAACATACGGCCAGTGTGTGTGTTAGGTGTTTGTGTCATTAACGCGCGCGCCCTCATCAAAACTCAAGTGTTAATCCTAAGCAACTAACCCAACTAAACCCAAAGCTACATCGACGAAAATCAATCACAATCACAATCGGACTTAAGCAGTATTAAAAAAAATACTAAAAACTCACTAAAACTCATAAAATCAATATTCTTGTCTTAATTATTTTTAATATTATTTCCCAACTCAAATAATAAGTGCTTGGTGTCTTCAGTACTTTGAGATTAACTTATGATTAAAGATTAAATTGCTCTATTAGCGTTCACCTCAAATTCACATGACTATTTGTGTTTTATAGGTTGTTTACTATTAGCAAAAAAATAGTATGTTTATCTGGCTTACAAACTTTGAAAATGTCTTTTTCATCTTTTGAAATAAAAAACTTGTAAATTTTTATCGAAAACGGATAATCTGACAAAATCTTATCAAAACTAACGCATAATATGAATCCCAATATGCTTTCAAGATTATTGCATTGTCGACAATCAAAAAATGCATAAATATACATATATATTTGTTTATATGAACATTCTTTCCATTCATTCTTTCCGTTTGTTTATGCTGACCCCAAAAAAAAACCTCTACATTTTTTTGTGATTTGGCTAAAGCGGATATGAGCAAAATTAAACGGCCTATTTCTTGGTGGCCCCCATTTTCGTTAATTAATTAATTAATTCAGTTAAAATGCCCTGCGCGTGAAAATGTGCAGCTGATTTACCACAAGGCCGGATGCAATTCGCTTCTATGCAAACGTATTTTATCTTCGTAATCTTCACCATTTTCAGCGACCAGTGCGATAAGGTTTTCTATGCACGTTGGCAATTGTATGCACGTTTCTGAAAAAACTACATAAATTGCTTTAAAATCGTGCACAACGATCTGTAAAATATATATAAATAAGGAAATAAGACTGAGGAATGGAATGGATGGATGGATGGATGGATGGATGGATGTTGGACATTGTTGGTTATTTTGAATGGGTTTGCTGGGATTGTGGCAGAACAGAACAGAACAGACAAAAGAATTGTCGAGGCGAGTGTACACACCTTGTGTTGGAGGCGTCAATGGCTGAATTTGCACTTGCTGCAACTGTTGCACTTGCATCTGTTGCACTTGAAGCTGTTGCAATTGTTGTTGCTGTTGCGGCTGCTGCAGTTGTTCCGACGGCAGGTGCTGCTGCGTTGCTTGCTCCTCCGGCTGCATTGGCGGTGGGGGCGGCGGTGGTGGATTGACTGTAACATGTTCAGGCAACAGAGTCAACTGCTCCACCTGGCTAACATTGGGCATTTGTATGGCCTCCAGATTGACCTGTGGCTTTGGTATTGCGTTCAAGTCAAAGTCTTTGGGAGCCGGTATTGCATTTAGCTGATGCATTGCAGATTCGGACGGCAGCTGTGTTGGTCCCAATTGCATATAGATTGGCGTCAAATTGGCTAAAGTGATTGGCATCTGTGGCGGTGGTGGTGGCGGCGGCGGGGCCACTGCAGATGGATGCAGCTGCATTGGCAAATGATGAGGATGATGATGATGGTGTCCATGAAAGAAAGCCATTTGCGACATTTGTGGCGGTCCCTGCGCCAGCAGTGTTGGATTGAATGCGAACGGCGGCGGTGGTGGTGGTTGCACCACCTGCGACATCCCAGGGCCAGTGCTAGGCATACTAAATGTAAGATGATTGTGTCCCGCACTGGACACCGTTATGCTGCCAGCCATAGATGTGGATATCACTGCCGCCGCACTCGTCTCTATTGTACTGAGTGCAAGATCCATTGACTCTGGCGGACTGCAGTTTTCTGCAGTCGTTTCTATGTCGTCTGTGCTGTTCTCGTCGCTGGAGGAATGTTAAGGAAATGTTTATTCCCGGGCTGACTTAGAGGCATATTTACTTACGTAGGCACTGGTACGGGCGGTACAATTATGGGCGGCGGTTTGGGTTGTTCGTGCTTTTCAAGAATTTTCTTGAAATTTTCGAGAAAGGAACCATCGTTACAAAAGGTATTTTTCACCTTTGGTGCCGGCTGCTCAACGCTCGGTTGTGGCAAATGTTGTCGCTTAAGGCTAAATGTTTTTTTTCCCGTCTTGCCGGTGAAACTGTTCAGTGTCTTTGGTGTGCCATCATCGTACTTGCCCCTTGCACCCGATGTAGCCGGCGGTTCACCATTATCCGCTTCCACATCATTTACCTCGTCCGGCACAGCTAAAGTTGTGGGCGATGGTGCTTGCTGCTGCTCTTCCTCCTCATGCTCTTCATGTTCCTCCTGTTCATCGAGTGGCATCGGAATCGCCGCCGCCGACGTTGGAGTCGGCGTCGAGGGCGTCTCAATGGTTTTCAATTGGGCTGCCAAAGTTTGGGCAGCGGCAACGGCTTTGGCCAGCTGCGCCGTACGCTGTTTCTCGAGAATTTCCTGACGTTTTTTCGCAATTATCTCCTCCTGCTTGCTCATCTGTGCAAAGCGGTCCACTCGATAATTACGTTGCGCCATTTCTTTCAATGTTTAATTGGCTTTTATGCAGGGCGCTTATATAAATCCTTTGACTTCGTAGTTTTATTCGCTGCAAGTAAAAACTATGCATATATAAAAGTAAGAATGGTCACCCTAATTTTTTGCAGTGTGACCAAATATGAAAAATACCATATTGTTAATACCAAAGGAAATTAACAATACTTCTTAATTTATATAATTTTATTAAATTCTTGGGTAAACACACATATATCCGGGTAGTATTACTCTCTATTTTAAATTACAACGGGAAACGATTATAAACGATTTCAAAATTTTAGTAAAATGACATAATTCTTAATGATACAATTTTAAGATTACAAATATAAGTTTGAAATATTCGGAAAACACTCAGTATATTGGCAGTGTGTTAATGATCTAGCTAATAGGATGTACGCTTTAACACAATAACCACTTTAAGTACAAACATTTATAAATATATATTATTACATGTAATAATTGATAAGTATATCTAAATGCACCTAAAAATACAAACTGTTATTGGTAGTTCGATAAGTTATGTATGTTTACATAAAAATAGTAAGGAATAAATTAGTTTATAGTATATAATAATTCCTTTTTAATTGTATTTAGGTACTATTAATCCCTGCAGCATGTCAAAACTGTTGCCATCGGGTTGAACTGTCTCAATCGTTCCATTCGCTAGTTTTACTTTCAAGAAACCTACATCATCGATGCCAATAATCTTGGCATCTTTTTCTTGATTTTCCAGGAAAATCTTAACGTTTTGTTCGCTGAAAAAAAACAATGAATTTAAAAAATCTGAATACATTTTGAAAGTATTTCTCTTACCTATGCAGCCAAAGATCGTAATAGAAGGCGTAGAAATTTTGTATATCTCCGTTTTGGACTTCAGCCAAAATTCTTTCTATTTCGTTAAAAATTATTGCAATAAATTTCTCATATTTCAGTAATGGTAATTTGGCATTCGGTATTCGCGCATTATACTCTTTTATCATATCGTTAATGCATATTGTTGGTTTTGAGTTGCTTAAATTAATTCCACAGCCAATATTGACCAATGCCTGCGAGCCCAATAGTGTGGTATTAACGACTAGTCCACCAATTTTTAAGTTACCGTTGGCAATAATATCATTTGGCCATTTTAAAGCAATATCGAGGACCTGAGGAAATAGTGAGAAATATCAAGAATATTGGTATGCTATTGTAGATGCATATACTATAATATATCCGGGTAATATATATTCAAATATAAATATATTTATTGGCTATAAATATTATTCAAAAGTTCTACTTGCTCTTTTTTAACAACTTATTATTAGTATTAGATATTAGTAATTATCAGAATTTACTCTATAAAATAATTTTTTAATCGTTTAAATATGTTTAAGGAAGTTTGAAATTTCGAAAACTATTCATTATTAAATAAGTTGCTTGCAATGTATCGCATTAGGAATATTTACAATCGATTAACCATAAGAATCGTACTTCGATATCATCATCGATAGTTGTTCAGCTCTACTACTTGGGTGTAGAGAAATTTCGTGCGTGCAGGCGACAACACGGCACCCGTCTTGTCTGCCTCTCTTAAAAAAAACCTATAAAAATTATCGCATTTTTTGTATAGCGAAAGCTATTTAACATCTTCGCTGAATAGGCCTATACGTGCATGCTTGTCGTCGAGACAATCAGGCAGGTCGAAGTGTACAGAATGCTTGCCAAAGTGTTGAAAACAAGAAACGCTTTCTAAGTGCGTCTGAAAAAATCAATCAGTTTGTGCTGCTGGCGCAGCCGCTGCCGCTGCAAAGGGCGGGCGGGCCACAACACTAACAAAAATGAGCAGCAGCGCCGCCACTGCCGCCCAGCTGACTGCGTCGCCAGTTAGCAAGAGCAGCAGCAACAACAATACAACAACAGTAGTAGCTAGTGAAAGCAATTTAATCATTATACAGGATATGATCGATCTCTCCGCCAACCATCTGGACGATCTGCGCACACAGTGCTCAACGAGCGCAACGCTGACACAACAACAGATTCGTGGCCTAGAGTCCAAGCTGGTGCGATACTTTTCCGAGCTGCTGTTGACCAAGTCGCGACTCAACGAGCGCATTCCGGCCAACGGGCTGCTGCCCCATCATCAGGCAACCGGAAACGAGTTGCGTCAATGGTTGCGTGTTGTCGGGCTCAGCCAGGAGTCGCTGAATATGTGTTTGGGGCGACTAAAGACGCTGGAGCAAACGTTGCAGCTGAATGACGATGAACTGAAGCAATTGCTTGCCCACAATCCGAGCAGCAGCCAGCTGAACGAAGAGCTGCGCCGTCTGACCAAAGCGATGCACAATCTCCGCAAATGCATGGAAAAGCTGGAGGGCAACAGTAGCGCCGTTGCGTCCAGTGGTGAGCCGGACCAATGGCACTGGGACTCGTGGGATCGACCGCATCCGCAACCACATCACACACATCGCGCTAGCGTTGGCAACATTGGTCTGGGCCTCACTCTTAACAATGCTTCGCCACGCGCTCATCATCGGCATCATCACCAGCATCCACATGGGAACAGTAAGCCCAAAACTGGTAGCAGCTCCGCCTCAAGCTCCCGCAGCGAACATCAGCCGCAGTCTCAACAACAACAGCTGACCAGTTCACAGATGACTCTGACACTAACACCCTCGCCACCAAATTCGCCCTTTACGCCAGCTTCGGGGACGGGTAACTCCTGGAGTGGAACGCCTCAGCGCAGTCGGAGCACAACAACAGCGGCGGGCACACCACCGCCCGATAAGAAACATCAGACGCTACTGATGCACAACAGCAGCAGCGCCTCAGACACAGCTGTGGCAGAGCAACCGCCGAGGCCACCACGTAGCCGGCTGCCCACAGATCCTAGTCCAGATAGCCATAGCTCCGCGAGCAGCTCGGACATGTTTGTGGATGCTTGCGGCAGCGGCAGCAGCAATGTGTTGCTAGTGCCGCCATCGCCGGGTGTGGCTCATGTGGGCATGGGTCACACCATCAAGCATCGCTTCAACAAGTGGTATGGCTTTAAGGCCACATGCAAACTGTGCCAAAAACAGATGTTGAGCTATGGACTCAAATGCACCGACTGCAAATACACTTGCCACAAGTCGTGTGCACAGCACGTGCCACCATCCTGTGGTCTACCACCCGAATATGTGTACGAATTCCGGCAGACACAGGTGGGCGGCCGATGGGATCCGTCGGCGCAGCACAGCAGCAGCAAAGCTTCGCCGGTGCCCCGGAAGAGTACGCTGGGCAGCAAGCCCCAATTGCAGCAGCCACATCAGCTGCATCATGGCGACAGCAGTTCACCCAGCTCCAGCTGCACCAGCTCAACGCCCAGCAGTCCAGCATTGTTCCAACACCAGCAGCAACAACAAATGCAGTTGTCTACACCCACTGCCTGCCAGCCAAAGCCCCCACAGCAGCAACAACAGCAACAGAATCCGCAGAGTCAGTTCAACTTTCCCAACGTGACCATCACTTGCAACAGCAATGCGAGTGCGGCTCAAACGCTAATAATATCGAATGAGACATCGTTCGGCAGCAGCAGCACAGCAACAACAGAAACGCTGACCAACGGCAACAACAATAGCAACAATAGCAACAACTGCAGCAATAACAGCTGCTACAACAGCAGCGGCAGCAACAACAGCGGAAACTGCCACAACAACAACAGCAGTGGCAACAACAGCAGCTGCAACATCCTAATGAGCAGCAGCTGCGGCAGCAACAACAGCTCGAATGGCCATGCCTCGCTTATTGGTAGCCAAATGTCGACGCATTCGATTACCTCACAGGCATCCTCGTCGCAGGTGAGCAGCAGCAGTAGTGCAACTTACACAGCTAGTCTGGTCAACAGTGGCAGTTTCTTTCCACGCAAATTGAGCAATGCCGGCGTGGACAAACGGATACCGTTCGCCAGTGAATATACGGACACACACAAGTCGAATGATAGCGACAAGACCGTGTCGTTATCGGGTAGTGCCAGCACAGACTCAGATCGCACGCCTGTTCGCTTGGATTCGACGGAGGATGGCGACTCGGGTCAGTGGCGACAGAACTCCATATCGCTCAAGGAATGGGATATACCCTATGGCGATTTGCATTTGATGGAGCGTATCGGTCAGGGTCGCTTTGGCACCGTGCATCGCGCCCTGTGGCATGGCGATGTGGCTGTTAAGCTGCTCAACGAGGACTATCTGCAGGATGAGCATATGCTGGAGTCGTTTCGCAATGAGGTGGCCAATTTCAAGAAGACACGTCACGAGAATCTAGTACTGTTCATGGGCGCATGCATGAATCCGCCGTATTTGGCTATTGTTACTTCGCTGTGCAAGGGCAACACTCTGTACACGTATATACATCAGCGAAGGGAGAAGTTTGCGATGAATCGGACGCTGCTGATTGCCCAGCAGATTGCGCAGGGCATGGGGTACTTGCATGCGCGGGATATCATACACAAGGATCTGCGCACCAAGAACATCTTCATCGAGAACGGCAAGGTGATCATAACGGACTTTGGCCTCTTCAGCTCTACAAAGCTGCTGTACTGTGATATGGGCCTGGGCGTACCTCAAAATTGGCTCTGCTATTTGGCACCAGAACTGATACGTGCCCTGCAGCCAAGAAAGCCGCCCGGCGAGTGTCTGGAGTTTACACCCTACTCGGATGTGTACTCCTTTGGCACCGTTTGGTACGAGCTCATTTGCGGCGAGTTCACGTTCAAGGATCAGCCAGCGGAGTCGATAATTTGGCAGGTGGGGCGCGGCATGAAGCAATCGCTAGCCAATCTACAATCTGGTCGCGATGTCAAGGATCTGCTAATGCTCTGCTGGACCTACAAAAAGGAGGATCGCCCTGATTTTGCACGCTTGCTCTCTTTGCTGGAGCATTTGCCAAAGAAACGTTTGGCTCGCAGTCCCTCGCATCCTGTTAATCTCTCGCGTTCCGCAGAGTCTGTGTTCTAACCAAACACTATACACAACAGCAACAAGAAGAAGAACAACAATATACTACTCTTCGTGTTGTATATAAGCAAAACGGGCACCACACAGAAACACACACACACAGTTTCTAATTAGCACAATTCCATGTTATATATGTCAAATGTAAGCTATACTCTCTCTGTTACTGTAATTGTTGTGTAATATTGCGTGCAAAAATGTCGAATTGTCATTATGTGTATTCTGTATTTGGAACTTTCTCTGCAGAGAGAGAGAGAGAGAGAGAGCGAGCAAAGCTCGATTCCTCAGCAACCTCTCAAAAGGACTTTCATAAAACAAACGGAAACTGTAAATATATATTACATTTAAAGCAAGAGAAAAGAGAAACTATATACATATATTCAGTATATATATATCAAAATTATAGCAATTTATACACATGCATTGTAAAATATTTTGACTTTAACACATACACAATGTTTAATTAAAAGACAACGTTTAAATGTTGAAGAGCAACAAGCAAATCTGAATAAATGAATGCATAAACAAACAAACAAAAATATAGGCATAGACATTAAAAATAATAACTACATACGGTTAATGTAAATGAAAACCAAGTACTGTGGCAAATCTATATGTAAACGTAAATCAGGTGAGCAATTTTAAAATTGTTAATTATGTGTAAGAAAAGCTCTATATATCTATATATATATATATATAAACTAGAACAAACAAAAACAAATATATATATATATACAAATAGTTTTACATAAAATTGTGTATTGTAAAATGTATAAAGCAAACAAGTTGAATGCAAAATATACGAAAAACAAAAATTGTCAAAATAAATATCACTACAACAAATTTATTAAAAAATATATATTTCAATTGGCAAAAAATTATGCAATATAAAAGAAACTTCATTTTAATTTACTAAACATAGATAGTTTTCATTCTTATTGTTTGAAAATTCCGTTATTTTGAGTTTTGTGAACTTTTACTCAATATACTAAAGTCAACGAGATGTGAGAAATATTCTTATATTAAAGCCGTAAAATACTCTCTTTGTATTAAAGTTAATAAGAATGGGTGTTGACTATCATAAAAAGGCTAATATGTCACATTATTTACACACATGTAAAAAAAAATGGGCATTGCATTTATAGCCGAATTGAAACAATGAAAAACTCAACTTTTACAATTAAAATCAATATGCAGAGAGTATGCGACATAACCAATTAAATTTAAAGGCTTTAAAATAGATTAGGGTAAATAAATACAGGTCAATGCCGGATGATTTTTCCGACTTGGAAAAATCATTACTTTAGCAGGAGCAAAAAATGTTCAGATTATGTTAAGCAATGAACAATTAAATGTTTTATTAAAGCCCAATAGATATTCAGCAATTGGGGAAATTTTTATTTGGGTCTCCAAGTGCAATTCAAATAACATATAAAGTTCAGTAAATTGTATAAAATCACTTACCCTGTACAGTTCATGCCCTCGCAGAGTGTTTACTGTTGCAGCTCCAATTATATGCTGGATCAAGGGCAGACGTGAGCCCAACGGGCTGTCCATGGGAATGTGCAGCTGAGTGGAGAACATTGCGCAGCCCTCCGGACTCAGCCACTAAATCACCAAAGACATTACAAGTTTATAAGAAACATATTAATTTTGTAAATTGTAAATGTATTTACCTGATTGTTGCTGCGGCCAACGCCCGCAGTTTGTTTGACAGGCAGCACAGCAACACCATGCATCAGCTCCAGATCCCGAATGACGTGCATGGAACTGCTTATGATGGGCACATAGATGACCAGCCGTCCAATATGCTCGGTTTTTAAGTTCTACAATAGCAGTGCAAAGAATCAAGTTGTGCATTTAAATTGAAAGACCGAGCCACCCTTACATCAAAGTAGTCAACCGTGGAGAAATCATCTGGACAGGAATGTATTATAATGGGCAGCACATTTGTGTTTGCAATGGGCAGCTTATCATCTTTGCCACAGAATTTAATGGTAAGCTTGGGCGTCACTATGACATCGTCAGGGCCACTGCAACGTGGACGCAGCTTCTCTAACAACTCAAATTTCGACTGCAAATACAATTTTGTTAACAGATTTAAATAGTCATTCAAAGAACAGGAAATCTACTACTCACCTCATGGCGACCTAGGAAGTAAGCCTGCTGAAAGACTACTGCGGGAACGGCGGAAGCATCTGCCGCACCGATTCGCACCTGCACCTCTAGATACTTACGCAAAAGATCCGTAAAGATCTCGATGCGTGTGGTTTCGCTTTGCTTTAGAATTGCATATTTATCTTCATCAAACTCAAACTCACTGGGATTTGTCTCCAGGTGAACCTGTAAAATAAATTGGGAATTATTAATACCATTGTTTCTAGAGATATGGATTTAAATATTACCTGCGAGAAGACGGCCTTGCCCCCACTTTGCAAACTGTTGGCAAGCATTAGACTTGGCGTGTTCCACGTCTCCTCAGTGCCCAAAACTTTTACATCCAGTTTGTGTATCTGCCCGGCGTTATCCTTTAAATCCATGGACCTTGGACATACTAGAGCTCTAAGCGGCATTCGTTTCGTATTTTGGTTTTTTGTTTTTTTTTTTTGGTTTATATTTTGATTATGTTGTTGCGAGTATTATCGTTTTAGTTTAAGTTAATGTTAATTTTGGGATAATATTATAGGCACACACATAGCACATACACACAGAACAGAGAAAGGAGATATAAGATAATAAGATAAGCACACAATAGAAAAGATAAGCCAAAACTCAACAACCAATTGGAATAAAATTTAAAAATATAGTAGCACGATAAATAAATAAATAAAATAAAATCACATTCACAATAATATGTTTAGAAATGATTAATTTCAGTGGTTGAATATTTCATTTTAAAGGAGTGCAATATACCGATAATAAATATAACAAATTAATTATAAAAATCGAATTATAAATCGACACACAAGACAAATATATAATTAAAATTCATTAAAAAATGTACAGAAATAGCGCCAATTTGAGCCATGAACGGTTGGAGAAACACATAAGAGATTGGAATTAGTAAGAAATTGTTGTTAATTATGATGGTTAAAGTATTTTTAAAAACACAACATTAAATTTGTTGTAATTACAGCTGTTTTCAAAAATTTTCTATATACAAAAGCGACTCAACATGCATAGTTATAAAGGAATCAAGTAATAAAGAAATAAGCTTTAAAATCAGAGACATTCGCATGTATATAGTAAATAGGAACTTGGACTCTTAGGGGATTGCATCTCGAGATAAATCCACTCAAATTATTTGCTTTAGAGATTATTTGTAAAGTTCTTTTTAAATTAAAATTCAATTTGATTTTTGAGTGAGGTATTCTCGTGTAAAAATTGTTGTGGTTCATTGTGTTGGAATCACAAACACAAACGGCAGAAAACTTACGGTGTACGCGAATGCGATGGGACAGACGACTCCTCGCTATCCGTAGAGAAGTTCTTCTTAACGGGAGAAGGCTGATAGCAGAAAATGTGATGCATCATTTTCACCCGCTGCCATTTGTCATAGGAAAACTGAACCAATTCATGTTCTCGAACCTGAAATCATTAAGGAAAGTGGTTTCTTTTGTTGTTATGACTGTTATTTCATTCACCTCTGCCGTGCGATAATTCGGTAATATGAAGTGCAAGATATCCGAGCAGAGACTCAACACCTTGCCGCCATGCAAAAAATAATCGACAAGTATTTGGCCAATGGTTGGTGGCACTGATCCACAAACAACGAGCAGCGCCGTCTGCTCAATCCAATGTTTTTGACCCGCCTGCTGCGAAGTCAGTGGATAAATGGTGTACACATCGGGTTCGAGGAGCTGGCGCAGTGTGGCCATTGCCGAATCCCGGGCACTTGCGCTGTCCGAGTAGACAAGCACATTAAGCGGCTTACATTCACCGAGACTATTCTTATTCCGCTGCAAAACGGGGCGCTTTCGGGATGTTGAAGCAGCGGATTCCGATGGTGGCGAACTCGGTATAACGGCCACAAAACTCTTTATGGGCGTTGATGTTTTCGAAGCTTGTGCGGACTTCGATTCCAGGCTGGATTCTGCTGCTGGCATGGTGGTTGTTGTTTTTTCCAGTTCACTCGACTGATTTAATAGATTTTCAGCTGGCGCCAGTTGCTTTAACTTTGTGACCTTGGCGGGTGTTGTTTTCTTGGTGGTGGGTTCCACAACAGCCACGGCTTTGACACTGCTCTGTACTGCTGCAGTCGGGTGGACTATAGGCTCCTGTTTGGGAGTACTAGCCTTGAGTTCAGTCCGATTCTTTTGCTGCTCGAATTCGGTTGCCTGGTGAGCTAAGACACAGAGACCACGTAAATCCTCCAAATGCTTCTGCCAGCCCTCTGGACTAATTTCAGCTGAGTTACGCGATTGACGTTTTAGATGGTTGGCCAGCAGCTCGAAGGGCTGCGGTTGTCCCTCGCACTGCACAGCTGCAGAAGCAAATATTTCGGATTAGTGTGTGACTAAAATATTTTAAATATAAATCAGCTACTGCGCTTACACTCAATCCTCATAAGTGGCAATTGATCGTTTATGTATAAATTGTTTTGTAAAAATGTCATTATCAATAGTTGTGTGAAGTGCTCAACGTCCGTCTCGATGAGCACCGCCAGGTGAGAGTCTATTTTCCATGCGATTAGCTTACCGTAATTTTCCAGCTGAAAAACGATGTCGCCGATTGTTCGCAAATATGAAAATAAATAGGTAAGATAAAAAGAACATATATCATTCAATTAACTTAATTTAAAAAAAACCTTTAAATTAACAAACTAAACTATTCAAATTTTAAATAACTTAAAGAAATACAAATCAATTTTCATACTTTTAAATTTAGTATGTTTCAAACTTTTCAAACTATTCCAATATTTGATATCGTACCTAAGGATATTCTTGTTTAGCGATTTTAGTTGTCTTTTAATAAATTTTAGTGGATTATACATATTACAAGTTTCGAAACATTCTTAGCTGTAATTTAATAGATTATTATCAAGAAAAGCTCTTTAAACAATGTGCACTTATTTACATTTTTTTATTCAAAATTTTTTATTTCAACCGCTTATTTTATTAGTAAGGAAATATATGTTTTTATTTAAAACAAATTGCATGTAAAAATATTTCTGTCTTTTCAGTCGCCTTTTAATAGTTAATTACCAACGTCGTATAACCTCAACTAAATCAACTTAACTATGACATTATTTTAGATATGATTTTAATTTGATTCATTAAAAATATAAAAAAAAATAATGGCATAGCGATAACATTAAATCAAAAATCTTACCCGAACCGAAACACACTGCTGTGCGGCCACATCACGATCCACCTGAGCCTCGAGCAATAAGTGCAAATGTGGCGCCTTGTCCGTAGATAGAGTAATACGCGGCTGCGGTTCAATCTCCGTTGGTGTCAATGTGGGCGTCACGGCATCGGCGGCATAGTCAAAAGGCAGCCAACTGGGAGCCGCTGGAAAACTGATCCATGGCGTAATGCGCACCTTTTGCAATGGACGCAAGCAGTAACCGTGTTGATTACCATGCAGCCACAAAATATCCGTAACCTTGGCCGAAGTGCGATTAGCACACAGCTCCGAGCTGGCAGTTGTTGCATCTGACACACAATAAGAGACGGAAGAATAAGTTTGCGGCTATTCTTAAATTTAAGTTGGCAGAAGTCTCACCGAAGCCATCGTCATGGCCAGCTTGGAGTGCATAGAACACAATGCTCGATGATTGCGCCAATTGCTCAGCAATTTTGCTGCAGGCCCGTTGAATGCGCCAGGATTGCACTAAAGTTGCGCTCACGTAATACAGGGTTAACATTTTAGGATGATAGACAAACGAACGGAACAACGATTGCGAGACTTTTTTAATTTCAATTATTGCCCATTGGGACACAAAAACAATGTCACTATTTATGTATTTTAGACACGACACTGCTATGGTAAAATCAATTCGCTGTTTCGTAATTTGGCAAATTGATTTGCTATTTATCACTGCTGGAACGCTCGCTGACTTTTCCGCGCCTCCTTGGCAACCGTTTGACACAGTTTCTTTTTTTGTTTTGTATTCCTCTATACCATGACATTTATTGTTGATTACTGCACACGCAAATTCTAATCGACGCATCAGCGCTTATCAATCAGCATGATAAGAATGGGCGGCAGTCACAGTGAAGCGCGGCAAACAGCTGTTCTGTTTACCAGTAAAGTTTTTAAATAATAAATAATATAATTGGCATGTATTTATTGTAATTAAATGTATTGCTGATCGTGCGATAAACAAAATAATTTGTAAAAATGTTGAGATAAAAATCAATTTACATGTGTTAATAAGAGATTTTTAGCCGGGAAGCAATTTCTGAAATAAGATAAAACAAAATTTTTTTAAAAGTCTAAAAATACAATATCAATATATCAACGTTGATATCGATATGCATTGAAAGTTCACCGATAAAAACTCTTCGAAAACTTTAATAGACTTGCTAACAGTTCTAACTCTTCGAATGCTGTTGTGTAATTTGTTTTTTTTTTATTATTTTAATTAACTACCTATTTATTACCTAATCTAAATTTCCATCATATGAACAGGATAATGTTATGCATATATATTTTTTTCTTTACTAAATATATTTGAAAAATGAAATTACAGGAACCGGCGATTAGTCAACATTGTTGCTTGCTGTTAATAACTTTTAGTAGAGTGTCATGTTAACAGCCGAAAGAGCAACAAAAGCGAATGCAAAAAAACACGCGTCATACAGTACAATATATAAATAAATAAACAATATTTAAACAAACATAGAAAACGAATAACTGATGTTTTAGAGTAAACTCACAACTGATTTGAGTCGGACAATGCTGTTGAAAACACAAAAGTGGACGACGGCATTAGATAATTGCTATAATGCTGTTTGGTTACAAAATTAATAATTAAAGTCAAATTGAGACAAAAACTTACAAGCTACAAGCTTAAGTAAAAACAGAAAAGTTAATAAAATTTTGGAGGCGACGGAATGTTATTGGGCTTGAACGAGCTGACAACAACGCGGCGTCTTCTATTTATTGTGGCTGTGCTTCTGATTGTGCTATATGCAAAAACATATATACTGCCCGTATTGGAGTGGTATTGGACAGCGATCAGCTTATAGCCAATGATATATCGTAAGGATGAGTGAAAGACGCGTCTCCTATTTTTACAATGCCGATGTTGGCAATTTCCATTACGGCGCCGGGCATCCAATGAAGCCACAGCGCCTGGCCGTCACCCACAGTCTGGTGATGAATTATGGCCTCCACAAAAAGATGAAAATTTACAGGCCATATAAGTAAGTGAAAATATTTAATTACAATTAGTTATAATTATTAATTAACTTATAAATTATAGAGCAAGTGCGCAGGACATGCTGCGCTTCCATAGCGATGAATATATCGCCTATCTGCAGCAGGTCACTCCACAAAACATTCAATGCAATTGTGAGTAAAATAACATTTAATTTCATCGGAGCAAATCACAATTGGAAATCTTGTTCATCTCTGCAGCTGTTGCCTATACCAAATATTTGGCGCACTTTAGCGTTGGTGAGGATTGTCCCGTCTTCGATGGACTCTTTGACTTCTGTGCCAAGTACACGGGCGCTTCGCTGGAGGGCGCCCAGAAATTGAATCACAATCACAGCGATATCTGTATCAATTGGTCGGGTGGCCTGCATCATGCCAAGAAATTTGAGGCATCGGGTTTTTGCTATGTGAACGACATTGTCATTGGCATTTTGGAGCTGTTGAAATATCATCCGCGGGTTCTTTACATTGACATCGATGTCCATCATGGCGATGGCGTCCAGGAGGCCTTTTATCTAACTGATCGCGTGATGACGGCCTCATTTCACAAATATGGCAACTATTTCTTTCCGGGCACCGGGGATATGTATGAGATTGGTGCTGAATCGGGGCGTTATTATAGCGTCAATGTGCCGCTCAAGGAGGGTATCGATGATCAGAGCTATTTTCAAGTTTTCAAACCGATAATTTCAGCTATTATGGACTTCTATCGACCCACTGCAATTGTTTTGCAATGTGGCGCTGATTCTTTGGCTGGAGATCGTCTCGGTTGCTTCTCGCTGAGCACTCGCGGGCATGGCGAGTGCGTTAAGTTCGTCAGACAGTTGAATGTTCCCACCTTAGTAGTGGGCGGCGGTGGCTACACTTTGCGCAATGTGGCTCGCTGCTGGACACACGAAACATCGCTTCTGCTAGATCAGGATATAGACAATGATTTGCCCGCAACGGAATATTATGATTTCTTTGCGCCCGATTTCACATTGCATCCGGAGGTGAATTCGCGACAGGATAATGCCAACTCCAAGCAGTATCTGGAGCTGATTGTGAAGCATGTGTACGAGAATCTAAAGATGTGCCAGCATTCGCCAAGTGTGCAAATGGTGCAAACACCGCCTGATGTTGATCTCGAGGAGCTGCGCATGAGGGAGGATACGGATCCCGATGTGCGCATGTCCCAGGCAGATGAAGATAAACTTGTCGACGGAAAGAATGAGTTCTATGATGGGGATCAGGACCAGGACAAACCAGACTCAGTGGAAAGTTAGAGTTGTACATCATAATTATAAGGCAGAGTTCAACACACACAAAAATTGGCTTTAAAATAGACACAGACATGTATTTATTATATATTTGTATTGCCGATCAAAACTGGAATCAGACGAATGCAACAGACAATTATACCTTAATAGTGATTATAAATGTATCGAAATTTAATGTTAAGTGTACACAGTAACTAAATGCGTGTTGAATTCATTTTACAATAACTGATTTCTTTACAATCACTATTAATAGAGGTGGAAAACTCTCCGTGCTAGCGTTCATTTCTAGCTTAACATGTTTTCCAGCTCCAAGAGTGGATTACAGGAACGATCCGATCCGATGCGATGTAATTTGAGTCGATTACCAGCCAGTTGTTGTATTTGCCAATCGTCGCATGCGTCGCGTATTTCGATCCTGATCACGGATTTTCTTCTCCATTTCGGCATCGGTTAGCGTCTCTAGGAATGGTGCCCAGGCGTCCGCATCGCTAGGATTCCGAAACGGTACATCAATTGTAGACAATGGTGCCTCACTGAAGGCATAGGTGCGACAATGCCATGACAATTGTCCACGTATGCTGTACGCAATCGCTGTGACAAATTCACCCCCCAGACCCAATTCTGCGCACAGCTTGATGGCAAACTCTTCTGGATTGTTGTTCTTCTCGGACATGTCCCATTCGACTTGGTCGACAAGGGATGTGTTGCCCACGTGTATGTTAAGTTTGACAATGACACGCTGATCGCAGCTCTCCTCGAGTATGGGCGGATCGTTTGGGAACGCTTCGATTTGCTGGCGTATCGCCTGTGCAATCGCCGGCACAAATGGCAGGGGATTTAGATCGAGATCATCGCAAAGTACTTCGGCAAATTGTTCAGGTGTTATCATGCTCTCATTCTTGTTCCATGTGAAAGTGTCTCGCAACTTTTGCCCCTCCAGCTCCATGTCCAGGCGTATAGGCACCAGGCACTCTTTCTGAGCTGCATTCTCCAGACTCGCTGTGGGATCGGTGTCGTCAAAGCACATTGGGAATGTGCGCACTTTCTTTGTGTGCACACGATTCCGATTAATGGGAGTCGCCTGAGGCACTGCATCCAGGTGACTTGAATTGGGCATTGTTGGTACGTATTGCGGCTGCTTCTTGGATTTGCTCTCACGTGGTGCGGGTGTATCCGAAGTGTTAACAGACACAGCGCGATATCTGAACATTGAAAAAGTTATAAAATTAGTTAAGATATTTCAAATTAATTTAAATGGAATCTCACTTCTCATCATTGCCGGCCATAATGTCGTCGACTTCAACGGCGCGGAGTAGTGACACCGAACTCGCCAGTATGTGTGAGCTGAGGCCAGAGTCGGCTAGACGCTTTCGCTCCTCATTGGAAAGGACAATGCGTGTCATGCCTGGATACTTTTTGTAGAGGATGCCACGGAAGTGTCGCATATAATTGCCCACCTCGGAACCTACATAATAATATTCGCCGCCCTCCTCCAGTTGAAAAGCCACAGGCTTATCCCCGTATGTCTGCAGCGCCATCTTCACAGCTTATGCAAACTAATTTGCTCTACACTCCTTTCTATAAATAGCTAATTTTTATATATCTTTAGTTTAATTGGTTTGGATTCAGTCACTTTGCTAGTCAATAAAATTTTCATGCAAACAGCGATATGGCGTCGTTAGGGTTACCAGTTCGCGTTAAAGATTCTTGCAAGATAGAGTTGCAAAAATCGCAATATCTAAGTCCTTATCGATACTTTTCAAATTGTTTACATTTTAAAATTTAAGTTTATATGATTACAATTGGAAATTTTTCGTATATTTTCTTAATCCTTTTTAAAGTCATGGCAATAGCAGTGCAAGCAGTTGTATTCATCATGTAATTCATATTATTTATTATTTTGAATTCATAAATACGTGTAGGACGACAGCCCTGCTGCTCGTAATTCAATTGAGCAATTTACATAAATTTATCGATATGTATAAATTTGTTTAAATATTAATATTTAAGCTTATATAAGTTATTTGTATATTTTTTTAATGGATATATTATATTTTTTACTATATCATTAGCTCATGCTTTGTGTTTATCGTCAAACTATCGATTATTTTAAATTTATATATTTATAGATTGACAACACTGCTGCTCATATGCACCTGCATACATTCATGTTGAACAATTTTAAACCACTTTAAAAATGTCTTTTTTGCGCAATGTTGCTGGTGTAATAGCCCTTGCTCGGCCCATAAACAGTACTAGCACAGGTTTGGAGACCGTGTCTAGTGATGTTCATACATTAACTTATCATATTTGCAGTCCAAACACGGCGACACTTTAAGCGCTGGGTTTCACCAACGTTACGTGAACTAGCGCACCGCGTTAAAAAGCAAGGAACTCAGAAACCGGAGCCACGTTCGGGATTTGTTGAGTGGAACTATCGTTCTGAGTTATTTGCATTTGGCAAGCGTTTGAACGAGGAATTCCAGTTACCGATGCTGCAAACGGCATTTACACAACGCACCTATGCCCATCACGAGCAGGAGAGACAGCGAAAACTGGGCATTGCCGAGGCGGATCTGCAAACGGGCGACAATAGTAAACTGGCCACGAAGGGTGCACATATTGCTAAGGCCTATATCGAGGCTTATTTGCAGAATGCGTTGCCCAAAGTGCCGGCAGTTGGTCAGCAGGCCATTACCTCGTATCTGCTCAGCACTGAAACTCTGGCGCACGTTTGCACGCAACTTGGCGCCAAGGAGCTAATATTTTCGACAGAATATCCACCAAGCAGTGAGTCGTTCGCTCAAACTCTACAAGCGATTATTGGTGCGCTGGCGGATTCAAGTGGCGTCGAACGCGCTTTTCTGTTTGTACGTGATTTCATTTGCACACAGCTTAATCAGAAAGATCTGCTGGAGATTTGGACACCTGAGCAACCGATACAGTTGCTGAGCGAGATCTGCACACAGAGGAAATTGGGTGAGCCGGTGCCACGTCTGTTAGGCGATTGTGGTAAAAATACGGTGCTCGCAGCATACCATGTCGGCATCTATGCCGATCGCCAGTTGCTGGGCAAAGGATTTGGCGAGGATATACATATGGCCACAGAAACAGCAGCCATCGATGCACTGCAGACGCTCTTCGAGATGCACGACAATCGACGTCCGTTCGACTTTCGTCTGCAGTTGGGAGCCAAGAATGTGAGGCTGGCTTAGGATGCTAGAGTTGATCGTTAATTATTACTACATAGTTTTATATATATTAATTATATATAGATGTACGTAAAATGTCCAAAAGCAAAACACAATTTGTACTTCCTGAGTGGAGTCGGTCAATAATAATTTGATTTATAATATTTTTCCTTTTAACTATTTTTAAATAACCACTGTAGTCAAGTACAAATTCCTAATCACTCTCCTCGCTAGTAGGCGTTCCAGCAGTCGATGGTGGGCTCGCATCGTCCGGTTTTGATTCGAGCGAAAAGGGCGGAATCTTGCAATCAAAAGAATAACCATCCTCGCGCTCCAGCCGAAATGTGCCCCACATATGACCGCTGGGAGCCTGCAGACTGACATGGCTGCTGTATTGAAAAGCAGGCAGGCGCGGACTGAGGATCGGTTCCTGGCCAACGACGCCGCGTCCGCGCACCGTCTCCAGTGTGCCGGAGAGAGAGAAGATGCGCCAATGGCGCTCACGCAGCTGAACGCTCAGCTCACCAAGATTTTCCAGCCGTATGCAATAACGCCACTACATTAGCAATAAGAAAAAAATTAATTTTCGATTGAGACTGGATTTTAATGAATGAGTGTGATTCTCACCCAGTATACGGAGGATGCGGGCGTCTCTCGGCAGCCCATGTAGAAGGGAATAACGGTGACGCGAACATTTTCGGTTGTTTCCTTGTGCACATCGCTCATGTCTAACCAGGGATGGTTCTTTTCCTGCCACGCTTTCAGCGTATCCTGGCCAACAAATGGCGGCTCCGCATCCGAAGCATATGTTAGAAATTTGTCAAACAGTTCGTGCTGCAACGGGTGCTTATCGGTGGAGCAATATGGCATAATGTCATCGTGCGCCACATAGTCCAGTCCGGGAATCGCATACAAACTGCGATTCGAGTCCTGATTGCCCAGAAAGGTCACAGCCTCGGTTTGGGCGCGCTAAAAAATATACTTTGCTTACTAAATATGAGGTGGTAACAATAGGAACTACTCACGATATATGGACAATCCCTGCTGTCGATGAGCACTTGGTAAAACGTTTGAGTTTTGCCCTTAACCTCTTTGGAATCGACGGCACTGGTCGTGGTTCGATTTGTGGCCGGAGTAGCTGTGCCCATTGTTGTTGTGCTACTCTGCGCATCGATGGCACCTGCACCAGTCTGCCACGATGATGATTGAACCTCATCATGGTGAGCTGTTGCTGTTGTTCCGTTACTGCTTTCGCCCGTCTTCGCTCTGAGCGTTGTTGTTGTAGCCTCTGTGTTGCATTCCGTAGAAGTGGCAGGTGTTGTTATTGCCGCCGGCTGCTTTCGGGTATTATGCAGATCCCGGTCATAGACACGTGCCGTCCATGGGAAGAGTACGACGCCACGATAGCCAAAGATGCGATGCAAAAACAGCTGGCCCGTATCGTATTTGCCCTCCTTTGCCTCAAGCAGACGCCCAACCTCGGCGAGCCTACAGTTTGTGTATACAAACAAGTCAAAGATTATGCAATCAATGTCATTGTCCACCAACATGATGGCCTCTGGCTGACGCAGATGATCATGATTAGTGGTTGACGTAGATCTTACTTGGTTGGATTGACAGCCTGCTTTTTGATGCTACGCGTCAGTATTATATCACATTTATGCAATTGCAAGCGCTTTTCCCATTTGCAAAGTTGCAGCAGCAAACCCATTTGTTGACAAAAATCGCAAAGCTGCTGTAAGTGCAGCAGCAGCCGTTGTTGTTAGTGTTGTTGCTATTGACCTCAAGCAATCTGCTTTTATGCAACTGAATGTCGTCGTCAACCTGTTAATATTTCTATTACGTTGCCGTTGAGCAAGCAAACAATGTACATATACTTAAATTTTGGTAAATTTTGTAAATCGTCGCCTCAAAGCATCATTGTTATTGTAATATTTAGTTTTGTTGTTAATCTATTTTTTTCTTTTTTCTTTTTGAGTTCTTTTTCTATACGATACGATTAATGCGTATGTTACGCAGCAGCCCTGCGCACACTACTATCGATATATATATTTACGTCGAAAAACAGCTGGAATGCAGCTCTGTCTGACAGAACTGTCATCCTCTCGCTCTTTCGCCAATCGACAGATTTCCGGTACGTACGCGAACTTTATGCTATGCGCTGAAAATTATGAAAATATTCATGAAAATAAAGATAATAAGTACAAATGAGTGTGTGAATGCATAGACCAATACGTAGAGCATATCAGCAAATAGTTAACGAGTTTGAATATCGTGCAAGCATTACGATGTTTATGGCTAGGGAAAAACAAGTGACCCAAAACAAATGTCAAACCCAACTTATTGTGAATCTGAACAAAGTTCGATTAATGTACAATGTTGTTCATTCTTACAGTGAACTATGGCTGACACACAAGCTAAGCCCGCTGCGTCCAAGGTTGCCAAGGCGCCCAAAGCGCCAAAGGCTGCCAAAGCACCAAAAGCCGCCAAGGCAGAGAAAACTGCCGCAGCCGCCGAGACAAAAGTGGCTGCCAAGAAATATAAGCGACATGGTCGTCTGTTCGCCAAGGCCGTCTTCACCGGCTACAAGCGCGGCTTGAGGAACCAGCACGAAAACCATGCCATCCTCAAGGTGAGTTAATCGGACATTTTTCTCTTTTTATATTTATTTTTAATATCGCATTTGCAGATTGAAGGCGCTCGTCGCAAGGAGCACGGCGAATTCTACGTTGGCAAGCGTTGCGTTTATGTCTACAAGGCACAGACAAAGAAGTGCGTGCCCCAGCATCCCGAGCGCAAGACACGCGTCCGTGCCGTTTGGGGAAAGGTGACCCGTATACATGGCAACACTGGCTCAGTCCGTGCACGCTTCAACAGGAATTTGCCCGGTCATGCAATGGGACACCGCATTCGCATCGTGAGTTTTTTTTATCTTAATAATTAATGTAATATAATTTTAATTGTCTCTATTTTTTATTGCAGATGCTCTACCCGTCAAGGATTTAAGTTACTGCATAACTTTAAATGTCCTGAAAAAAAAATTAAAACCGTTTTCTATAATAAATGAAACAATCTAAATTTAAGAAACTGTGTTTTGAAAGGCTTTTCATTTCTAATGTTACAATGCAAATTTTTCTACTAGTCTTGGTGTCAACCGCTCTATGGGTATCCGATTGTTACCGAAAATACCAATATGGAGTCATATTTGATATAAAGATGGTAACTGTCAATAAAATTCTTTGATAATAATATATTAGCAGCATTTGCATTTAAATTATTTTCTTAACAAAATGGACACATCGATACGATAACAGCTGTTTGGTTACAGCAACAGAACCACAGTAGAGTGACCATCACATAATAAAATATATGTCAAATTTTTATTTTTAATACATAAATTTTTGCTTATAACAATGTGTATTCAGTGTTGTGCAAAAATATATAATACATACAGGATCACGCGCCAAGAAAATCCTCGTAAGATGTAGGTCATGAATTAAAACAAAAAATGTATATATATTAGCTCTTTACTTGCAGCTCAACATATGTTATTTTAGTACTGGAATACCCCTATTGTCACCGATTGCAAAATCGGTTAACAGCAAACGGTTACCTCTCAATTTATTGCAAATTTGGAAGATTTTGATGCTTACCGACTACAGTCACACTGCAATAGACCATTTTAAATAAACCGTTCATTGGTGAAGGTGGCGTCTTTTTCACATTGCGAATAACATTATATTTATCCAGCGAGAAAGCAAATACTGATCAGTGAAAACATAAGGTATGTTAATAACTCGTTTGTGTTAATTGTTGAAAGCAAAACTTAACATTAACTTGTTGCATGTGCCCCCAAAATCGATAATTATCATATTTTCACTTGCGTTTGTCTCATGGAATTTGTGAAGCGATGCAAACTGTGTATGTGCTTAGTGATGATGATGATGAAGGGCTTCACCCTGCTAGCCAAATTTATGTATGTGTGTGTGTGCATGGGCATTTGTGAAGTGCAGCTGCTATTAAATGTTATTTTGCAGAGCTGCAGCACGGCTTTAGTGTACATATGTTAAGGCATGCTTATGTATGTGCATATGTATAAGGGAGGTATATTAATAACATAGCACATCCCTCCATTCCATTCTCGCTTGATTACTGCTGACCGCACCCTGGGCTTTTTATTTCAGCGACTGCATGCCTCGCTCGCACTTATTTATCGCAAGCGCTGCCTAAAATAATACTAGTTACAAGTAGTTTAAATCGCACTCGCTACACACACACGCATACAAATGCATATATATGTGTGCTTTAGGTCGGTTTTACGCTTGCAAATGTTGATTGAATTTACTCTTATTATGATAAATAAAAATGGGCTGTTCCCCACTCTGGTCAAACTAGCTTTGGTTGTGTTATGTATATATCTATATTTATGTATATTATACGACCCATGGCCTTCAATGTCTGTTTTTAATGTATTTTTCCATATTTGTCTTGTCATTAGGCAATAAACAGTCTCGAAACAATAACAAAATTGTAACAGAAGAGACAGGCAAACCGGCATTTCGACGATTTCGAGTTATATTTCGATTGCTTATTACTCATAACATATAAATTACTAGCGCACGGTACAGCCAGCCTGGTATCAATAACAATTTTTATTTGTGTAGTCACTTTTTGGTTACTCATACATATTTATTTATTCAGGTGCCCAAGTGATCCATTAAGCAATTGTGATATCACTTCAAAAAATTAATAGAAGACTACAGCGCCAGTCTTATATTTACGGATCTTTGGCTTTTTGCGTTAATCGGTCGTTCACTTCGCTTTGTTTTATACCCCGACACTCACATACCTCAACATAATTGTGCTTGTTCGTATATGTGGTGTGCATCCCGTGGGGAAATTCACCTCCCACAAAGCATGACGCATCATTCGCCGCGTTTTACAACACTTATCTTGCAGATGTCGTCGCCTATTCGCCTCTCACACTCTGACCTCATTCTCATTTCATCAACGCACTTGCCAAAAAAAAAACCAAATCAAATTTCAGCCATTTTTTGTGCATAATGTGCAACGATTTGACATCAAAACCGAATGCAAAAAAATAACTAGAAATGAGAAAGTAAGCAGCGGACAGGTCCGCTA
This sequence comes from Drosophila dives, assembly GCA_035042365.1. Classification (NCBI taxonomy): domain Eukaryota; kingdom Metazoa; phylum Arthropoda; class Insecta; order Diptera; family Drosophilidae; genus Drosophila; species Drosophila dives. The sequence continues at coordinate 2,854,156 of JAWNLJ010000439.1, forward strand.
TTATGGTTAACGGGAACGCGAAAAGGAATTTAGCGCTCAAAAATAGACAAAAATTTATTATATGTGTAATTGTTTGCACGCATTTTAGTAGAGAAGTGAACAGCCGGCTTGTCTTAGTTGCGTGTGTGTAGCGGAAAGAAGGATGAGGGAATGTTTCATTCTGCTGTTGTATCTAAATCTGTTTCAGCTGAACGGCTGTTCTCTTTTCTGCCATTTTCCCCCTATGGTTCAGTTGGCTGACGCCCGTCAACCTCGTCGTTACTTCATTGTTGGCCGCTTTTGTAAGTGGCGTGACTGTTTTCGTTCTCCATGCACACACTATATACACATTTATACATGGCTTTACACTGTAAAATTTATACTAGTTTAGAAAGTGTAAATAATTTGTTGTCATTATTAATTTGTATTTTTATTTTGTTGTTAATTGTTGTGTTTTAGTTATAAGTTTAAACATATGAGCAAGTTAGTTTAATTATTTTTCAAATAATCTTTCAAAATTAAATTTACTACATATTTAAACAATTTTCAATTAAATTAAAAGTTCCAAAAAAAATTTTACCACCCTTGCAGGAAGTAATTCTAAATATATTTCTTCAAGTTATAAGTTAAGGAAATTATCAAAATTAGTAACGTTTGTTCAAGTTTGAACATGCGACGCTATTGTTTAATGACGGAAAACACAAGGCCTCGCCTTACAACATATAAATTCACCTTACAACACATGGAGTCGTAGTAGGCGACGCCATGTACTTATTTTAAGATTTTTTATAAATAAAGGAAAGCTCGAGCAAATCAGTTCGATTCTAAACGTCGTCTCATCTTGATGACTACACCCTATACGTGTTTCGTACACGTTCGATTTCTTAAAATTTATTAAGTGGTGCCATTTTTTTTTTGTCATTAATTATATATTTCTACCGTTCATTTAAAAATAATTATAATATATAAATAATTGGAATAGAAATTCAGGGGTATTATTAACTTTAAATGTGTTATATATATTATAAATTAAAATATATTTCAATACTGTATTTCCATTTTTTGCAGCTCCACAATCAATTAAATACGATGACATCCACCGAACTTAAAATTGGCCTGACCTCCAGCACCCGCCCATCCAGCCGCGTCCTACAACCACCTGGTGGGGGACACACCAATATCTTTTCCGAACCGGAAGTTTCGGTAAATGCACCTCGTCCCAAATACAATCAGCAAAACTCTTCTAATATGAATGCCTGCATTGGTTCAACGGATGCCAACAAGGTGGTCGAGAAGATTCGTGAGGAGGTGGCTAACCAGAAGGATGAACAAAAGGCATCCCCACCAGCACTCATCAACCAGTCCAAAGAGACTAATGGCGGAGGCAACAAGGCGACGACGGCTGAGTCACGTGGCCGAGTTCCACCCGGCGGTTACTCATCCGGCGGCTTTTGGTAGAACAGGGGATGATAAAGATGGGTTAGCTGTGGGGCTGCCAAGCATTTAATGACACACACTCATAAAAAAACGTAAACACAAAAACACACACTCACACCTAGACATCCTCAAGCCCATTTAACATTTATAAATATAAATCGCTTAATATACACAATTTATATAAATATAGCATATACGACCATATTCATATTCCAAATTGACTACGATGCAAAATGTTAAAATATTTAATTACTTAACATAACTCTCGCCCGCTCTTTGCTTTTTGGCATTACATGTTGGTTTTTGTTTTAATATTTGAAAACGTCTAACGCAATTGTTTAAACTTTAAGTTACATGCGATTCCGCCCTAACTGCAGGAAATAACACTTTCTACAAACTTACAAACCATACAATCATGAAAATATGCCCAACTTTGCATTTGTACTTAAGTTTCCAGTTGATGAAACTTGTAAAATGGTCTGTACAATTTTTCCTAAATTTTCTAATTACATATGTATTATTGGAAAAATATAAACTTAATAATTAAAAATCTGTTTGTTTTTCTTAAGAAAAATAATGACATGCTTATTTTAGATGACGAGAAATCCCAACCGAAAAACAAGTTTTTAATTATGCCAAATGCCAAATTTTGGCACTGGGCTAGAGGAGTTTTTGGTAATCTGTATTGATTATTTATGTGTATCGAGTTGAACTGTCCTTATATGCGGTGATTCATGCTGAAGACGTTTTTCTAGTTTTTGTATTTGGAAATCAGCAAGTTTAGGTATTATGTATTTAATTTATTAGTGCACACTTTACCATATAACAAGTATGCTCCTGTGGTTAAAAAAAATGTGTTTTTGAAGTTGAGACTCGAAAACTGATATTTGTTGAACAGCGAAATATTGTATTGGCTGCTTATAGTAAAAACTTTATGATTTCCAACTAAACCAGTTAACCAGGATAACATGTTAAATGTTGTCCAGAATTTAAAAAATGTTTATTTGGAAATAAATCGTATAATAAATTGCTCTACCGACGCAAAGAGATCTGTTAAATAACAAAGTGTAAAATTTCAATGAAGCAGACTACTATGTTAGTTTTTTTTGGGTTTTATACCTTATTATATTTATTTGTTATACCTGATTTTACAAATATGATGACTTTCGTGTGTCATTGATTCTTTTAAAACATAATATTATATTAAGAATGATTAAATACATCGAAGTGTATTTTAGATGACTAATTAACTAAAGGGGCGCCCACAATGTTACACTTAACAAGAAAACATTTTTTAGTGCGCAAACCCAAACAGCATTGTGTATGTAATTTATATAAATTGTTGTTGTGGAAAATTGTTATAGAAATGAAGACTAAACGCTGTTTTCGTTTCGTTAAATTGTTGTGGTTCCATTTTGCTTAATTATAGTGAGTCCATATTGTTGTTAGACCTTAATTCAGACTATAATTAATTAAATCTTCATGTCATTGATGTACGAATCTAATTCAGCATCTAATTCCTCGGCAGTTGGTGCAGCTTTTCTTTCTCGGCGTTGGCCACCGGCGGCAGCGGCTTTGCCAACTGTCGGACGACGGAAACTGCCGCGACGCGCAGTACCGCCAACTTGACCACCTAAAAATTAAAATGTTAAAATTATTTCATGCTAGTGAAAGCTAATAGTTGCACTTGATACATACCACCACGCTTGAAATTGCCACCTCCTACACCGCCACCCACACGACGTTTGATGTCATCTGCAGGCAAGGGACGGGTGAGTGCCGTAACATCTGAGACGGCAAGCTGTAAGGTCATGGGGCGGCCATCCAAGGGTACGCCATGATATTGCTTAATGGCCTTGAGGGCATCAGAACGACGCTCGAAAATTACATCGGCGGTGCCTGCAACAGGTACAAGTGTTAAAAATGATTCAGCGACAAAAGTAAAGACGGAAACTCACCCAACGAGCGACCAGATCTGTCATAATGCACGGCAGCCTTCTTCATGGGGCCAAAGTCATTGAATAGCTCCTTAATGTCCGTATTTGAGACACCATAGTCCAAATTGCCAACGATCAAGCGTGTTGGCCCCGCACTGCTGGCAGTGCTGTTGCCTTTGCGCTTTGGACCATCGTACATATCATGCTTCCAAGCGCTGTTTACATCGCCCTAGAGGGGGGTAGTATTATAGGTAGAAGATTTGTTTGGTGATTTCGATTCGTTTTCGAACAATCGGGACATTCGCGTGTTGGGGACAATCAATATTTTTCTGATCAAATATGTGGAGGGTGTAGTAGTAGTAGTAGTAGTATCAGTAGTATCAGTAGTAGTAGTAGCAGTGGTAGCAGCAGCAGTTGTTGTATCCTAGTCATATATCAACAGAGGAGACGCCATCTCGTAGAAATGCAGAAACACTAAATATTATATGTATGAATGTGTATTGATTGATTGATCGATCGATTGATTGAGTGCCGCCAGAGTTTGGTTGAGCAAAAGAAATTTGAAACGGGAATTACAAAGAAAATAAAAACAAGAAATTCTCAACGAAATGCGCACTGCTGTAAAATGTTGTAAATATTTATGCATATTAAATACACACAAATTATTAGTTTGATTTGACGTTGTTGTTGTGTAGATTTGTTGCTGCCAAGTAGGTTTTTTCCTATTTTTTATCTGCCCATTCGCAGCAGCAGCTGCCATATTGCAGCTATGCCTGTCCATGAATACAAGAGTTACGGTACATGTACCGTTCATTCGACACACGCTGGCCGGCCATTTTGAATCCTTGTCTTTTTCATGCATCACAGGGTGATTATCACATTTCATAATATCAACGTTGTTAACGTAAAGCTGATTTTCCAAACTTGAGTTGTCCGTCTTTTTTTTTTTTGTTATGCGTATGGATATTTAGCTGCTTTTTGCCTCTCGCTCTCTTTCTACATGACAAAACGTTACGTTTCAATTACCCGTGCGAGCCGAGGCTTTTGTATGACGCCGCCGCCGCTGCCACCGCGGCGACCCTTGATCACACCACCGGCGCCGCTTGCCGGGGCCGGCTTGCGTGGCGAGCCACCAGCTGCACCGCCACGACGTGCTGTAAAGCGCTGTTGGCCGACAGCACGCCGAGCTCCGCCTGGTCCGCCGCGAGCTGCCTGTGGTTTCCTTTGTGTGCGCGTTGATTTGATGATATCATCCAAGCTCATTTCAATTTTATCCATCTTGTTATTTGTTACTTCCTGTTGCTAAGGAAATCGTCTAAAATTTGCTGAATTTGAATTTGTTTATTAAACTCGCACCGGAAAAATACTTTTTTAAATGAAAACGCGTGAAAAATTCGCCAAATACGAAAGCGATGCACGAGAACGAAAACGTAGAAAAAAATCAAAGATGGCAGACTGTTCATGAAAAAACGTGTTGTATAATTTCAAAACTGGGTCTCCACAGTGCTGTAAAATACGGGTTGAAAAAAATTGACTATCGATAAAATACCAACCCCTAAAACGATAAGAGTGATAAAAATTGAGACAACTGTCGACAATAAATAAGTAAAAGAAAAGGCTGTTAAACATTCCAAAAAATATGTTTATTGTAGCAGTTACGGGTGGCATTGCAACGGGAAAATCAACCGTCACAAAGATCTTTGAGCGTCACGGCATTCCCGTCATCGACGCGGATAAAATTGCAAGGGAGAGTAAGTCAATGTTAAATCTTACGGGATGTTTCAATTGAGTACAATTAAATTAACGATGCGTGAACGCCTTCACAGTTGTCGAACCAGGCCAGCCATGCTGGCAAAAGATACGCGAAGTTTTCGGCGACGAAGTTCTGCTGCCCAGTAAGGAACTAAATCGGGCTGTGCTGGGACACTTAATCTTCGAGGACAAGGAGTTGCGTGGCAAACTAAATCAGATTACGCATCCCGTCATTCATCGCACAATATTTTGGCGTGTCTTCAAGCATTTTATGTCTGGTCACGCATGGATTGTGCTAGACTTGCCATTACTCTTTGAAACGGGCATCCTAATGGACTTTATATACAAAATAGTGACGGTATCCTGGTAAGTCAAAACACAAAAATTAAGCATATCATATAAAACCTAATTCACCTATTTCTGTAGTGATTCGGAGAAACAGTTGCTTCGATTGCTGGCACGCAATGAGCTATCCGAGTCTGAGGCGCAACATCGTGTCGATTCACAAATGCCGCTGGAGAATAAATGCGAAAAATCGCATTTTGTCGTGGACAATAATGGTAGCGAGGCTGAGACGGAAGCGGCTGCAATGCGCATTTACAACATGATGCAGGAGAGCAATCAGCACTGGTACAATCGTTTTTTGATTCTGGGCGTCATACTGATTGCGTGCGTCACAATATACTTCCTGAGCAAGGCATTCACCGTGTGGCCCAAACCCTAGAGCCGCTAAGCATCGTCTGTTCGTTTATCTTTCGCGTTATTTATTTTGTTTTATCTATCAACAATTAGTCAATAAAACACTGCTTCAATGGCTATCAAATAAAATTGCGTTTAATCGATTCTATTATTTAAGGTTTTTCAAATTTTAATGGACAAGAACGTAGATACACAGGAGGTGACGAACTTAAAGTAAGCAAAATTACTGTTTAGTTTTAAAAAATATCTACAAGTTTTTGACGTTACGACTCAATTCGTCGCAGACTCGGCAAGCAGCGCCGCCGTTTGTGTGCAGAAAACAACAAATGTTTGTAGTCCGTAATTGGTCACCGCCTTGGTCACATTATGATTCAGCTGTATGGGATCCTGAACAACCATTGGTTTTGATAATTGCAAAACCGAAGACGGATTTATAAAAGCGTAATCCACATACCTAAATAAAAAACATCGCAGCAGTTTAGCACATGACTTATTTTACTGGAGTGTTGTCTAATAATTACCTTTTGGGCATATCATTTTGTACTGCCGATATGAGGGTGTATTTTTTACCAAAGTAAGGACAAACCATTTGTCGCTTATAGTCAAATGTCGCATAAAACTCAAAGAGTTCTCGGATATGCTCTTTGATAAGCGGCATGGTAACCTCAACTCGCTGCAAACCCACGTCGCTAAGTGACTTTTGGGCAAAGTTCGCGATCCAAGCTACCATCAAAACATAATCAGGGGATGTACAACTAATTATCCTATAATAAAATATCTTTAGTACTTACGTCCCACAAGCTGTTTGGACGACGTTGATAGCTCATTTTGCAGCTGTGCAATCGATGGCAAAAGTTGCTTAGTCTGCAGAAAATAGATAATCATTAACGACATGCTGTAAGTTGAAATTTGCTCCGTCAGCTTGCAGCGCTCCAGCCACGTTTTCATATAGATGCACATGTATTGGGCTAACAGAAATTAAAAAATGAGAAACGTTTCATGCTTGGATCTTGGCTGACTTACCCAATGGCTGCGTCTCGAATAAATACTTAAGCAAGTTTGTGTTACAAAAGCCCAAGCTATTTAGGCATATGTCACACTCGATACCAGAAGCCACATGTCGTGTCTTTATTATTGGCACCCGAGCCTGCTCAATAACCTTTTTCAATAAAGAGAGGAATAAAAATATATATGTGTAAATAAGAAGAGCAAAATTATTTACACTGATGATGAGCCATTCGTTCCTCTTAATGAATGCGTTGCGCAGAATTTTAAGCTTGGCGAGTGTTCCGTTTGAAGCACGATTCTCGAAAATGTGAAAGCTCCTGCCAATGTCCACGAACACATCCAAATCGGATGAGCTTGAGCCAATTCCCGTTATACGCGAACCGAATTTATATATGCGCACAGGCTTGTTGACAAAGGCGGGCGCTACTAGATTAATTAAATCACGCTCAATATCAACGTACACCGGCATAACTTTCAGCTTGTCAGCAACTTGATATTTATCCTTAAACATGATCGTCCCATCTCCCAATACCAATGCCTTAGCCTCTGTGATATATAATTAGTTAGAGTTGTACATTTACAAATGAGATACTCCTTACTCTTGGGCAGCTGCTGGTTCATTATTGAAAGTGCCCGTCGGGTTGGCCTAATAGTGGTAAGCGTCGGCTGCTGCGGATTGGAGTTGCCATTTTGATTGACAGTCTGATTGTGGCCATTTGAATAGGAATTCGAATGTTGTTCGACCAAATGTTTCACAACCTTGGTCATTGTTGAGCCAACAACGCGATCCTTACAATCGGTACATGTGAACACTCGTTGAATTTTTAAATCGTTGGGCGGCACAAATGTTGGCCCAGCACCGCCACCACCTGTTGCATTCGGCATCTTATTGGACAACTGTTGCGCCGGACTATGGGGCACAATATACATTGGCTTCTTATCCAGATATTTTTCAATGCCAACCACAATGCGCTCGAACAAGTTTGTCAAATGAGCATCTAATTGAAGATGGTTTTTGCAGCTAACTGCTTCCAGGGTCTCCAGGAAAAAGTTCGCTTCCAAGGTCAAAGGATTTAACTAATGGCAAATTGATGAATTTTTTCGTATACCCAAACTGAGTATATTAAATTATTACTCACGTATAGCAAGTTTTTATCCTGTTGCTGGTTTACCGCCATTGCATTGAGTGTTTTACTCTTTTTGGTGGCTCTCTGTTCAGATCGGAAAATTGAAATCGAAAACAAACAAGATTAGTTTTAAAAATGTACATTAAACGTCTATTTTAATTTCCCAATCTAAGTTAAATCAAAAGTGGGTCTTTTTGCGCAACAGGGTAGCCACCGCAAGCTATCAAATGGTTCGCCGATATGGGCAGGCAGATAAACTTTCAGTGTGGCTGTGTGCGCTAATATCATTGTATGGACACATTTAAATAAATATGTATAAATATACTTTTGCTTACTCATTTAACTCATTCTTTACCAGTTTTTGGTGAACTTGACTCACACTGAGCTCTGTTGTAGGCCTGCTGCTGTTACTAATTCCCACATAGAATTGTCGTTCGGCATCGTTGTAGGCTGACTTATCCACCCAGAACGACTCAATGTCTTCGATTCCCATTTTTAAAAATATAATTTGCAAGACAATAAATACAAAAAATAAACAGAAGAGAACTACGTGCACGATGCACACAATTATTACCAAAGACAATATACACATATACATATGTACATTTAAAAACATCGATACATTAATATATCGATATTTGCCAAAACGTTTTTGCAATGTTGATCAAAAAATTAATTAAACGTAAGTCGAAAATATTTAAAATGATATTGAAATAATTTGCTTGCGAAATCTTTTCAAGCTCATTATTTATTAAGAATTAAATAATTTGCTAGTAACAAAATGTATATAAACGGCAAGCGATGAAATAATAGTCACATATACTGAAAGGTGATCCGAAGAGCAAAATAATAAGACGACGACGTTGTTTAAGATTCGAACACTGACTACTGCCGAATTTCTTCGACAGGTTTATTAAAAACTTCTAAATTATCTTGAAGCTAGATACAATTATTCTTATCCTACTTAGGACATTATCTAGTTACATATTTACTGCTGCAAATGCGTCTAGACATATTATCCTATCAGTTCGGAGATTTCTAATCGCGGACGGTTTTATTACGGTCACTATGGGTGCCGCGTAAGTGTCTTTTCACGTGTTTACATATCCTCGCGATAAGAATCCTCCTTGGTTATCTTAACATTGTAAGATTGAACAAGAATAATTAACGCTGATTTTTTCAAAATTAGATTCAATTGTTTATTTATTATTCAATGGTTTTTTATTAGTAATAAAATTAGTAACAACGAAAATATTTACAACATTTTTAGAAAAAATTCAATTAAACTACTTTAGCTCTACATTTTTCCACACAAGAGATACAATGTTTTGTTATTTAATTAACCGAAACATTGTATGTCTTGTGCCCATTTTCTATTCGTTTTTTTTTTAATAATAATAATATAAAGAAAAATCAAATCGACAACTTAGACAAGTAGTAAGTGCAAGATAATCTGAAAGTTATGAATTATATTTTATAAATTAATTGAAAAGATTCTGTTTGCTTTTTACTAATTTTATATTCGGTTTCATTTGAAACCCACCAAGTTTCCATCAGGAAACTTTACATGTTCGATAAGTTGTTTTTTTTGTAATGTATTTATAATAATATATAAAAATAAATAGTATTTAAGGACAATATGTGAATACCATTTCTTTAATAAAACCGACACTAAATAATACCATTTCTAAAAATTTACCACATCCCCAAAGAAAATGCAGAAACATTCTATAAAGTAGTTTCAGAAAACATTTTTTGCATATAGCGTACACAACTCTCATTTGAAAAAAGCGCGTAAAAAAAATAAATACAGAATATTCAGGTGGCAACACCTAGTCTTGTCGTGAAGTCATTAGTAAATATCGATACCGAGTTCAACTATTGAAGCAACTTGTACTCACCAGCACACACAAAAATAAATAATTCCGAGAGTATAAATAGCACTCGATGCGATAAATTTCATTATACGTTTGTGAAGCCTCATAGCCGGCAAGTCGAACGTAAACTCACTCATTCACATCAAACAGTTTGCTCTACAGATTTCTGTAAGTTTTTTTTCTCGCGTGTGAAAAAAGTTTAAAAAGAAAACTCAATATGGTAAGCTAAAAAATTATTTTCTTAATTTTTTGTTAAGAAATAATATATTTTGGGTCTTGGGCGCAATCAAAGGGTGCGGTTAAGTTTTTTGCCAACTTCAAAAATACAAGATGGCGTATCTACCGATGTGATGACGTCACGTAGCAGTTTTATTGAAAAGTTGGTCAAAAACTTATGTATTTTGCATATAACTAAGATCTAAGCTTTTTTAATCCGCAAATTGTGAGCAGAAAAAATAAAATTTTTCATTAGAATCAATTTGACATATACACACACAGACGTCAAAATGGGTGCGGCTTGAGTCACATCGATTTTTCTTTCGCATGCAACTCTGAGCAATTAATTGAACTTTCGCCACTTTTTTCTTTTCCCTTTCTCGATTGCAGCGTGAATGTATCTCTATCCATGTTGGTCAGGCTGGCGTGCAGATTGGCAACGCCTGCTGGGAGTTGTACTGCTTGGAGCACGGCATCCAGCCCGATGGCCAGATGCCATCTGATAAGACCGTTGGTGGTGGCGATGATTCGTTCAACACCTTCTTCAGCGAGACTGGCGCTGGCAAACATGTGCCACGCGCTGTGTTCGTTGATTTGGAGCCAACTGTCGTGGATGAGGTGCGCACTGGCACATACCGTCAGCTGTTCCATCCCGAACAGTTGATCACCGGCAAGGAGGATGCGGCAAATAACTATGCACGTGGTCATTACACCATTGGCAAGGAGATCGTTGATCTGGTGTTGGATCGCATTCGCAAGTTGGCAGATCAGTGCACTGGTCTGCAAGGTTTCCTCATCTTCCACTCATTCGGTGGCGGCACTGGCTCTGGCTTCACCTCTCTGTTGATGGAGCGTCTGTCCGTCGACTATGGCAAGAAGTCGAAGCTGGAGTTTGCAATCTATCCTGCACCACAGGTCTCTACGGCCGTTGTCGAGCCCTACAACTCGATTCTGACCACGCACACAACGCTGGAGCACTCAGACTGCGCCTTCATGGTTGACAATGAAGCCATCTATGATATCTGCCGTCGCAACTTGGACATTGAGCGTCCCACATACACCAATCTGAATCGTTTGATCGGCCAGATTGTGTCCTCGATCACCGCCTCGCTGCGTTTCGATGGTGCCCTGAATGTGGATCTCACCGAGTTCCAGACCAACTTGGTGCCTTACCCTCGTATCCATTTCCCCCTGGTCACCTACGCCCCAGTCATCTCAGCCGAGAAGGCCTACCACGAGCAGCTCTCGGTTGCCGAGATCACCAACGCTTGCTTCGAGCCAGCCAACCAGATGGTCAAGTGTGATCCCCGTCACGGCAAGTACATGGCTTGCTGCATGTTGTATCGTGGCGATGTTGTGCCAAAGGATGTCAACGCTGCGATTGCCACCATCAAGACCAAGCGCACCATTCAGTTTGTGGACTGGTGCCCTACCGGTTTCAAGGTGGGCATCAACTACCAGCCACCCACTGTTGTGCCCGGCGGCGATCTGGCCAAGGTGCAGCGTGCCGTCTGCATGTTGTCCAACACCACGGCTATTGCCGAGGCCTGGGCCCGTTTGGATCACAAGTTCGACTTGATGTACGCCAAGCGTGCCTTCGTCCACTGGTATGTGGGTGAGGGTATGGAGGAGGGAGAGTTCTCCGAGGCTCGTGAGGATTTGGCTGCCTTGGAGAAGGATTACGAGGAGGTCGGTATGGACTCTGGCGATGGTGAGGGCGAGGGCGCCGAGGAGTACTAAATATACTCCAAACCACCATCAACCACAAGCAACATCGCAACACGCACAGAAAACAAGCGTCTTTGGTGGGCGTCCACAAAAAGGACGTCGAATCCATTGTTCACGCTTCGCTTTTGTCAAACAGCAAAAATATAACAGAAAAATGCAAAAGAAAACAGACACTTGGGCGTACATGTTTGGTTAAGAAAATGAATATAATATACCCATATAGTATTTTATTATTAACCGCAAAAGACAAAACATATTTAAAAAAGAACATACATCAAAAAAATAGATTCAGCTCTAAATTTGTGTACGAAAATAAAATCAGCGAATATTAAGTGTTGCCAGAAAAACCAAAACATTTTCTTTTCATCTTTGATCGTTTTCCAGCGCAAAGTTCACTGAACGCCGGCGGGCCACAGTTTTACTTGGGAATAAGTTTTGCCAACGTGGATGGGGAAAGCGGAGCAGCGAGTACCGTCGGATGCTCTATTAATAGTAGTGAATAATTTTCTTTCTACTCCACATTAACAGCATTTTCTCGTGTCTGAGAAACTGTACTTTCAGCATTTACTTATATGCACGGGCGTGGCATGCAACCACATTTACCGCAGTTGCTCTCGATTTTGTGATGAGTCATTCTGCAGCATAATAGCAAAGTGGGAGGCAGTAGCGATGACTTCATATCTCAACGGCCTACAGTTCAGCTTATATGTACATATGAACACACATACATACAATTTCATGGGGGTTGGTTTGTGTACTCGAACACTAGGTAAACCGGCTTGTTGTTGCCTGCTGCGCACAGACGGACATCTTTTTGTCCCTTTCTCTATACAATTTAGGCACTTTGCAAAAACAGGCAGACAGCTGAAACCGTAAAATAGTCAGAAAAAACCATGAAACTACCGGAAATGCGGAAAAGACGGCACAGATGGCCCGCCACTGTTGGAATTGACTTACACATATACAAATGCAAATAAAAACATTCAACAGAGACGAGAATGAGATGTAAGGTTATGTTCACTTGCTTGCAAACAAGAGAAAAATATATATGTATGTTTGCTATTATATGCATCTTTCAAGTTCTTAATGTCAGCTTAGCATTCATTGTGATATGTCCCATCCAATAAACCAACCGTAGCCTTTTTTGGTAACAGTTGTCATAGTGCTTAATAACAAATCCAAATCAATAACGCAAATCCCACACACGCATACATATACATATCTTCTGACCATATATACATACACATACATATATGTACACTGATTCAAGTTTACCTCAAACGGTGATGACGCCAGCTCAAACTCATGAAGCCGGCACTATCGCATTTCTGTAGGCGGCTATGTGGGCAACCGATTTTAAATGACTGTAAGCCCCGCAAACTGAAATATTCATGCAAAAATATATACATGTGCACATGTAGTAGTTATTTATTTATTGTCCGTTTGATCAATAGAAAAAAACAGATATACACAAACAGGCAAAGATATATGTATATATATGAAAATATTTCATATATATATGTTATACATACTAAACCGGATATGCATTGCCTTCACACACAAGTTGTGTGTGTGAGTTAGATGTTCATGCTTATTACTATACACACACTATTACAACCACTTCAATGAGTACATTTAACAAAAGAGTTATCGATAGTATCGTTAGATGTATGCATTTCATTTCAGTTGCGATCTGGCCAGTTCGGAGTATTAAGTGGCAGCATTATTAATTTGGCGAATAATTCAAAGACCCACAAGAATACTAAAATGAAATCTTGTTATTAAGTTGTTAACACAAAGACGAATTAAGTTAACAGTCAAAAGCGAAGCAGTGCACAATTCATTACGTAAGAAATATATTACAGATATATTTTTTTAATTGCAAACAATTATTAAAGAAATGGTCCAATATAAAGTCAAAATACAACTAAAAGATTCAGATGCATTTTTTTTCTCTCAAAATTCCTAGTTTCTTTCTAACAAAAACTATTTTATTAAAATCTCAACTATTAGCAGAAATATACGATTTACGGTTTTTGTTTCGGTGGAATAATGGTCAAATACTAAAAACAAAACTGAGATATGTATACTTTCATACAAAATACAAATGTCTAGTTTAACAATCATATTTAAAATTACTGTTTAAGAATATTACTCCGTTGATTGAGTACGCGGTACATAGTAGTATATCTGACTTGTAGAATATCTCAGTTTATTTCGCTCTTAATTACCAAAGTACATTTAATTTAAAATCACACCGAATACAGAATAAGACTTGTGTTGCTGATAACTTTTGTGGTTGTGCTACACATAGACTGTTAAATTTAGCGCAGTCAAAATTAATTCGAAACCGAGTTAAGTAAAATAAAATAATTTAATTTTGGATTAATTTATTAAATAATATTAAATCCGCAGTAGGTTGTGGCGGTTGGCTGATGATCGCTACTCCTTATATTTGTTTATTGAGTACTTAAATCACCTAAGAAAAGTATCGATTCAAGTTGCCTTTGAAACTCCTGATAGAAATTATGTTCTGAATAGTATTATTTTTTTGCAACCAAACGAGAAAGTTCAATTTAACATAATTATGGCGAACAGTAAGGAAACTGGCGTCGGTACCGATAATGATGCATTCAAAGAAGTATCACTAAACGGTGCCGACACAATGGCGCTGAAGGAAGTGCTGGAAAAGCGTCTAAATGATTGCGGTTGGCGCCAAAAAATTGAAGAAATGATTCGCAGCACGTTGGAAATGCGCGGCAGAGGCAATATAACGCATGATCAGCTTGCAGCAGAGATTATTCCAAACGTGAGTTTTAGCCAAATATTAATAGCAATGTCTAAATTGATTTTAAACAGGCTCGTGCCCTGGTACCCGATGTGGTACGCAAGGAAATGCTGCTGCATGTTCGTGCCGCCTTGCAACCCCACTACCCCCACAATAAGCAATCGATATGCGATATATACACCGATTAATACAAATATACGAAATGGTCATCGTTTAAATTCTAGCACATTGTGTGTTGTTTATTAACTTGTAATTAAGTATTTGTATATGTATGTACATGCTTACGCCGGCTAATGCTAATTACGATTAATTGCGCCATTAGTTGTACAAATATATGTATATATATATATATAAATAAATAAACGACTTAATAATAATGAAATATTCTATTGCTATGTTAATATGTATGTGTTACATCCTGTACGATTGGCTAAACGAAAATATACAATATGTCATAGTGGTTAGGATTCTAGGAACGCGGTTTGTGGAGGTGTGTGTGTGAAAATTATGCTACAAATAATAGGGCTAATTTGTAATTGCGTTACGTTTTACTTATTCAATAGCGAGTCAATTGAAAAGTCTTTAAATTTGGCGTTGGAATCATCGATAAATAGCTGCGTTTGCTGTGCTTCTTGTTGTTGTTGTTGCTGCTGCAGTGTCAATGTTGTCGGCAACAACTTCATCAGTTTGTTGCGCGGTTTTCGTAAAAATTTTGTATTGATTTGAAATTTTTGTGGCTTGCTATTGGTAAAATGGGATTGTGGCTTGGTGGCTGCTGCAGGTGTAACTGTAATGCTTGAAGGGCGATAACTTTGCCGCCAACTACGCAGGGCTGTATTTGGCGATATGACAACTTTTGTTGACGCTGCTCCTGCTGATGCTGCAGCAGCTGATGCTGACGTTGATGTTGTTGTTATCGTTGCTGTTGTCGCTATTGTTGTTGTTTTTGTTGTTCTTGCTGCAGCGCCGGCGAAAGCGTTGGCACCAAAGCACTTGAGAAAGTTTTGCACATGTATTAAACTATCATTCTCATCCTTGTGACGCCGCAGCCGCTGCTTATCCTCGTTCTCATCTTCTGCCTCGTAGTCCAACGACGAATGCTGCGGCGAGGAAGATGAAAATGTGGAGCTGCTATCGCTGCTGCTGAGCTGCATTTTTTATATACAGAATAAAATATGTTTAGTTGAAATTCTGTGTATAAAATAAAAGATCATAATTTGGGGTATTTTGAGTATACTGAGTTTTTTGATGATAATTATACCATGGTTAAACTTACATCGTCTTCTTGATTATCACGCAGCTGCTGGAAGCTAACAGTCGTTTGCTTTAGCTTTTTGTTTCTTTTTTTCTGTTTTTTGTTGCTCTTGTCGTAGCTGATTCTTTGCAATTTGCTGCTGCTGTTGTTGTGTTGGTTTTTTCGGCCACGTCTGGCCATTGTTGGCTTCTTCTTAAGCTGTTGTTGGGCTTGCTGCTCGCGATATGACTTTCAGCTAGTTTTGGCGAGGTTATCGTCGCGCCTTAGTTGGGACTAGAAGTATAAACAAACAGAAAGGGTTGGATAACGTAATTGTGCGTAAGGCAGAAGGAAAATTAGTAATAGTGTATGTAAACAGTTAACAGTTTGAACAATAACAGAATTTTTCTTTTCTATGTTTTCTCTTTCAGCGCGCTGCCACACAAAAACAACAAACAAATTTGGCCACAGATTATTAAACTTTTTGTTTTGCGTTGAATAATGTATGATGATGATGATGATGAAGATGATAGCCGGTTGCAAACAAAGCGCAAAGAATTTTGAAATTGATTGAAGTGTTGTAAAATGCATAAGTTGATGGAGGGGGCGGGGGCGTGGGGAGGCGGCATAAAATCAAAAGAAACAACACTCATTGGATACATATGGATGATTAGATGCTTGTGCTTGTATGTAACAACGAATTGTAAAATGCTTCAACTTGCACACGCACAAACAAAAACACATGCACACCCACATCTAGAGACGTACGTACACACACACACACACTCACACACACACACACACACTACCTGGTGGTGATGCGTGTTGAAGAGCGCATGATGCGCTGCGTAGGAAGAAGAGGTGTTGGTTGAGGAGCTATTGAAATCATCAACGCCGCCGCCGCCAGCGACCCCACCACCGGCACCCAATTGAACTTGAAGGCTAGAATAGTGGTGTTGTTGCTGTTGTTGTTGTTGCAGTTGTGGGTGGTGCGATTGCGATTTAGATAGTGGATGCGAAAGTGCGTGGTGTGTGGCAACACTAATACCAGCACCATCACCACCAGCACTACTGTGCAAATTGATGCCTTTTGTTGTTGTTGTCAAAGTAGCTGTTGCCGCTGCTGTTGCTGTTGTTGTTGTTATGGTTGTTGTTGCTGTTGCAGCAATCGCTGTAGCTGACCCACCTCGTCCAATTGCCGCAGCCGCCGCACAACTCGGCCCCAAGCTCATGCCCACGCCTAGCAAGTGGGCAGCAACTGCGGCACTCGAATGATGCGTTTGATGCAAATGCTGCTGTTGCTGCTGGTGTTGTTGCTGTGGATGCTGCTGTTGAAGATATGATGCATGTTGTTGCTGCTGGTGTGAGTGCAGGTTGTTGCTGTTACTGTTGACACTGTTAACTGCGCTGTTAACATTATTGCTGTTGTTGTTGCTGCTATTGTTAGTAGCACTGTTATACGCATGAGATGCGGCAACGTGTCTATTAAAAGAATTTATTAATATTAAATATTTCATATTTATATTGTGACTAACAGTCTGAGACTCACCTTAGTCCCAGTGCAGTTGCATTGCTCATTGCTAGGCTGCTAACTGATGACATTGGCGTCGTTGTCGCTGTGTTTGTATTGGAATTTGAGGTTGCGGGATTGTTGTTGTTGCTGTTACTACTGCTGTTATTGTTGCTGCTGTTACTGCCACGATAGTCGAGTACGCCGCTGGCATTGCTGGCGCGACTGTTGGCCATAGTTGGTATTGTTGTGTTTATCGCTGTTGTGGCCAGCGAAACGGCCGCTGCAATTGTTGTGGCAGCGTTGAAAGCGCTGCTGCTGCTGTTGTTGTTGCTGCTATTGCTTGAGGCTAACGTGAAAATGGCAAAAATTGTACAAGTTGTTCTTCTTACACACATGCATATTAGTTTGTGATTATAAATATATATAATATATATTATATATATCTATAGTTGTGTATGTGTGTGTGCGAATGTGTTCTAAGTGGCATGCAACAGCAAACCCATCTGTACAAAATGCCCAAATCAAATGCAGGCACAAGTTTTAATGTTATTGTAACAGCGAGCTGCTGTAAAGTAACATAGCGTTTAAAAACTTAATAACCGCTGTTAGTTAGCAGAGTATAATAACAGAGATTTCAAAATATCTTTGGATAAAACGCAAAATAAAATAAATTTAGAACTTGCATGTTTTTTATATAATACACCTTTTATTCATTTTTGTAAAATAAATAAAATTAGAAGAAAATGAGCTTTGCATAAAAATAACTTAATTTTAATCATAGTAAGTAAAGAAATAAGTGGTAGACTTTTTGTATTCCTATTTTGTTACATTAATGGAGAAATTAGCATAAACTTGACATTAAGTACGTACATCAGAAGTCTTGTGTATTATAAGCAGCAATGATAAAAAGCAAAACTGATTCGATTTGTAAATATTTGTACATGTTCTCATTCTATCATTGGTGTTTTAGTATAAGAAGTATTTGTAGTTTACTTTTGTTTAATTATTATATTATATTAATATGTTATATGTACAAGATCAGTTGTTGTACCAAGTTAATTAACTTAATGTGTAATTAAAATTAATGCGATAACATAGCATTAGTGTGAGGTCTGGCAACGCTCACAAGCATAACATTCGAATCTCAGTAGATGTGAGTATTTATGTAGGTGTATGTACATTTACATATGTAGAACATTTAGTTTGTTTAATGTCCCTCCAGTGGGTGGTTTCTTTTGTATGTGTGTGTGGGTATTTGTATGTGTTTGTTTGTGTGTGTGGATAGTGTGTTGCAAGTAGTGCCGACACCAAGTACTGAGTGAGTGAGTGGATGCCACAACTACTTACCATGCGCATCGGCGGCTTTGGCATTGTTGATCGCATTGCTCAATGGTATTTGGAGGCGGGCATTCACGGCTAGCAGGTGATCTCGACGTGCCGCCAAACTGTTTACATGCTCCTCGAGGCGCAAGTTCTCGCTCTTCAGCTGGTGCAGACAGTTCAACAGCGAGGCGACTACAAATACAAAAGAAATATAGTAGTTTAAGCCAATGCACTAAATTCGACAAACTGTTGCTCATTAACCATACTCACTGTCGAAATGCTGCGCCTGCTCCATGAGAAACTGTGAGCCCTGCTCCCACTGACGCTCGAGCAACTGCTCTAGACTCTGAGGTATGGGCATATTGCCATTGATGCCACCGCCGCTTAACATAGATTGCAGTGGATTCGAAGCAACAGTTGAATCGCTAGGCACCAACGGAGTTCGCTAAAGCAAAGATTGAGGGAGTTTAGATAATTACTTCTCAATTGCAGGAGCAAAACTTTAGATTTATTGCTAATGGTCTGTGCACCATTCCTATACACATATCTAGGAAATTGGAATCTTTACCTGCTTGCCAGGAAATGGCACGCCCGCAAACGGTGAGTTGATAGAGTCAGTGGTATAAATCGAATGATCCTGCACCTCCATGTGCAACTGCTCGGACAGCTTCTGTGCCACACTGCTATTGGGATTCACATGATTCCCCAGCATATGGGTGGCCGTGTGGGCGATAATTGAGCTGGAGGCGCTGCTGCTGCTGCCTATCGCTGGCGTTGCTGGCGGCGTTGGAGCACTCGCTGCTACAGTTCCACCATTTTGCAGCAAACGCACATCCTTGAGATCATGTTGAGTGGCTGCAACGGCTGCTGCTGTGGCTTGTGCTGCAGCTGCCGCTGCTGCCAGAGTTGCGTCCTTTGCCTTCCGTCCACGTTTGCGCACATTGCTGCTGGTTGCGGGCAAAGCAGCGTTGCTTATCGTTGACGCCACAACTGTGGCATGCAGTGGTGTACCAATTTCGGAGCCAGGCGAACTGGGCGGCGAATCCTTAATGGCGCTAACTGGCAACATAGGCACATCCACTTGTTGGCTGCTTATTGTTTGTGCCTCATAGGTGAATTTGAGACCAGCGCTGTTGAGGTTCAACAGGCTGCTGCTGCTGCCACTGGTTGTCGTTGTTGTTGCTGTTGTTGTTGCTGCTGTGTTGCTGCTGCTGTTGCTGTTGGATGTGAGATCTGGCGTTCTATTCGATTTCGTTGTCAATTTGTTGTTGGTCGATGTTGTTGTGGTTGAGGTTGTCGATGTTGTTGTTATGGAAGAAGCATTTGTATTTGTATTAGTGAATTGCAATATTTCTAAATCTTGATGTTGCTGAAGCTGTTGTTGTTGCTGTTGCTGCTGTTGTGGCTGCTGTTGCAAGTGCGCAAATTGACTACTGACTGAGCTAAGGTTGGTGGGTGAGGAGGAGGAGGCGCTAGCGGGTAGTGCATTGCTTAAATTAACAAGTTGCTGTTGTTGCTGATACAATTGTGTTTGCTGTGCACGCAACATTTTCTTATTCAATGGCTTTGCTGCAGCAGCATTGCCACTTCTGTTGTAGCAAGCAACATGCTGCTGCTGTTGTTGTTGGGCTTGTGTGGTGGACATGTTGACGGGCGAATCTAAGAGGCTGACAATCCCAGCACCACCAGAGGCTGAGGCCGAGGACATAGAGGAAGATGTGGAGGAGCACGAAGAGGATGTCGAGCTGTTGCCAGTTAGCTCTGTGGCAGCAACAACATTGCTGTGGCTGTTATTGTTGCGCGTGCTGCGCGTTGTTGCTGCTGTTGCTGCTGCGGCGGCTACTGCTACAGTTGGTGGCGAGTCGATGGAGGAGGAGGATAATGCCTGCAGCATTACGACCGGCGATGATGAGCTTGCCGGCAGCAATGCTGCTTGCGGTGGTGGTGGTGTGGGCGTGGGCGTGGCACGATAATGTGGTGAGTTATTGCGGGTCAGCTTCTCAACGCCAACGGCTGCAGCTGTTGTTGTTGCGACTGCAACTGCAACTGCTGCTGTTGTTGTTGTTGCTGTTGTTGGCGCAGCAGCTGTGGCTTCAGTCTTACTGACTGCAGCAGCTCGCTTCTTGCCCGATCGCGATTGTGACTTGGCTGGCGTATTATTGCTGTTGGTGCTCAGTGGTGTTAGTGTGGACGTGGAGGAGGATGCGGTGGATGCGTGTAACGATTGCGTTTGTTGCTGCGGCAGCTGTTGTTGCTGTTGCTGCGATGGCGGCGTCTGCTGCTGTTGCTGCTGCTGCTGCAGTGATTGCTGTTGATTGTGATGGGTTGCTGTTTGGTGCGGCTGGTGGTGGTGATGATGATGGGTGCCACTCTCACCAGATCGCGATCTAAGCATGGTGTGGTTAGTTGACAAACACGGATGCAAGTAGCAATTGTTTTTTTTATTGTTGTTTATAGCAAGTTGTTGTGGGGTGGGTGTGTGGATGTTGGGTGTTTAGTGTATTTAAGCAAAACGAGAGAGAGAGAAAGAGAGAAAAAGAGTAGTTTTTGTTTAGAGAGCGCATTAGGTGTGTATGCGTGTGTGTGTGTATGTGTGAGTGCCATTTTCCAATGTGTGTGTGTGGTAAGGGACTGCAACAACTGTTTAAAAAAAACGGTGAATAAACTCAAATCGAAACACACCACGTGTGGTAAACTCTAACTGAAAAAATTGGGCAACATAAAGCAACAAAACAACAGAACACAACCGAAACTAAGACATTTAGTCTGATGCATTTATATATGAATATAAATATAAATATATATATATGTATAAATATAGTGTAAATATAGTGAATATTTCTTCCTCTTCTGCTTACCTGCTGCGCCTTGCTGGCGATGCTTCCTGCTCTTGTAGCTGTTGCACGCGAGTCGTTTGCTTCTCAAAGCTAATCTTCAGGTTGCCACTCTCCGTTGTTGTGGCCGTTAGATTTCCTGAGCTGGCGCTACTGCTCACCAGTGCACCCAAAGCTGGCGAAGATTTGCCACTCTGATGCTGTATAACGCTGGAGGAGGAGGATGAGCCAGAATTACCGCCACTACTGCTGTTGCTGTTGTTGCCAGCATTTGTTGCAGCTGCATATGCACCAGCGATGAGTGGCGACTGTGTTTGTGACTGTGCTGCGCCGCCTTGTTGCATGCTGGGATGTGATTCTGTAAGGCATTAATAATATGATGTCATTTATCATCACTCAATTTTAAAATTGTCGTTTCTTATCCTAAAATCCAAGCAACAAATGCTGGATCATTTTGTACCAAATTTTATCCTAATTTTAAATTAAAATATACAATTTTATTTATAATAAATAAATAGATATAAAAACCCACCTGAGCTGCTGCTGCTGGGCAAATTGATACCAGGTACATTGGCCGTGGACAACGGCACTGAGACATACAAGCTGGGCGCAGCAGTGTTGCTGCTACTTGTGGCAGTGTTGTTGCCATCCTTGCTGCCGTTGTTGGTGCCATGCTTACTGCTGTTGCT
Organism: Drosophila dives; assembly: GCA_035042365.1. Classification (NCBI taxonomy): domain Eukaryota; kingdom Metazoa; phylum Arthropoda; class Insecta; order Diptera; family Drosophilidae; genus Drosophila; species Drosophila dives. Next base: position 2,876,297 of record JAWNLJ010000439.1, read on the forward strand.
GCTGCCAATTGTTTTGCCTGCGTCACTTTTTGCATAACCACCAACGGTTGCAGCAACGCCGCCCGCTAAACTGCTCGTTGAGGTGGTACCACCAGATCCTGCCACTCCAGCTACTGTCGCTGTTGAGCTGCTGTTCGCTGTGCTTGCTGCTGCTATCGTGGTGCCACTCGCAGCTATCGTCGCTGTTGTGGCGCCACTCGCCAACGTCGCGTTCACCTCGGCGGTGGCGGAAGCTTGATGCGTGGGTGGACTCAACTCGGTGCGTTGCTGCAATAATAAAAATAAATTTGCTCTGGATTAGTTGGATGTTTTTTTTTTATATTAAAATAGTATTCTTAAGTTAAATAACTATTTGGCTCACATTAGATTAAGCGTTCTTAGTTGGTACAAAGGGCCGAAGGAAGCAATTCCGATTTATATGATAAGCAAACCAAAGTCGAATCGTTCAAGCCAAATTCGTCTGTCTGCCTTTCCGAGCATCCGCCTGTATAAGCAAACCATTCTCACAGAGAGACTTCATTGCAATTATAGATAGACTGTAAAGCTCTTATCAAGATTGAATAAGAAACACCCACATTACTAAGCCAAATTACTAACAGCAAGCGCAGTCATTTCCTGTATACATAAATGAGGGCTAACTTATCAAATCTTATCTAATTATATATGTGTGTCTACTCAACATTTATTATGCCTATTCATTAATAATATATACTTATTTTTTGTAGGCACGCGTTGCGTTTGTCGCAAGTCACTGAGATTATTTGCAGTTTATGAATATGAAAAAACATTCGCTGTCTTCAATTATTATTATTTATTTGATGTTGTTCTTACCCTGCCTAGTCATAAATCAAGAAAGCACTTGTATTACTTATATTAGGGCCTGCTGATAGTAGTAAGATTCATATTTTAGTTTTTTTGTCGCTTCTCCAATCGTACTGCAATTCTTGCAATTGATTAATAACATATCAGTGTATATTATATAGGAATTGTATGACAATATGTACCTATTTTTTTTGCTGTTGAAAATCGATTTTAATCGGTTTCCGAATACAGTTTTCGAAACTTGTTTTGCCTATAGGCAAATTTAAATATATATATATATATATACTTTATAAGGTTGAAGATGCTTTCTTTATTTATGTACAATTTTATTACACCCTTTACCCATTATTAGTGAGTTTAATGCATACACAGGTTATTATTTATTATCAATAATTTGGTGTAAAAATAAGCTGTTAAAAGCGAGCGGAAATTGTCACAATGATTGTGTGAAATAAGTACTACTTCTGCTATCTGAATAACAGACTTAATCGGCGTGTGTATCAAATGAGTTTTAGGCTTAATGGGCTTGAACCCTGTGCTTATAGCTGAGCATATGTTCTTTATTATTTTCATGCTTCATTTTCAACTCAATTCAAACACTTAGCGTTATTTCTTGAAAACCTTCGTTGATATGCTTATGCTACTCACAGTTGCTGCTGCTGTTGCTGTTGCTCTTTGTGGTCATTAAAAGTCTTGTCGACACTTCCGGCCGCAAATTGCGGCTTGTAAACAGCACATGTTTACAGCCATAAAGCATAAGAACAACAAACAAACAACAAGCTACAAACAATTGAATGAAAACAACAGCCGATTAACGATTAACATTTCACATTTAACAGCAAGCTGTTAGCAGAGACAAATAAGACCACAATCAATGCAATGCAAATCAAAGACCAAACCCACAACTAATTTTGATAAGTTAAAACATAGAAGGGGGCACGACGACGGCGCCGCATGTATTCTACATAGATTATGAAAGCTGTCAGTCAACACAAGCCCGCGACACATGCGTGCATATGTGTGTTGTAAACAATGCAACTAAAAGCTTATCGGTTGCGTCAACGCCGCTGTCAAAGGTAACAGCAGCAGTTGCAGCATGTAGCAACATGAGTCAGAGTCATAAGAATGCAGCAGCAGCAGCCGCTGACAAAACTCGGCGAGGGTAAAAACTGCTGCAACAATGAACGAGTTTCCTACTGATATGTTTTTTTCCATTCTGTGGTTTCCCATATGCTGCCAGATGCAACGATTTGCCTGTCTGTATGTATGTATTTTAGATAGAGCAGCCAAGTTGCCTGCAGCAAATGCACAAAACAATAAAGAGAAAAAAACCGAGGCTGGGAACAGCCGTTCTCACTCTCTCATGCTCTCACACTCTCTGTACCTCCTTCACATTAACTGTTCCCTTGATTCCCTCGCGCTCTCTCTCTCTGTCTCTGCCTCTCTTGATGCGTGAGCACCGCATTGTTATTTATTTGGGGGTGGTGGGGGTTCAGTGAGTAGCTGTCTTTATTATTGTGGTGTAGTCACGTAGACACAAACTAGCGTACAGCGTTGCCACCTGGTCGAATGCAATGTGACAATGTCCAATCAGAAGAGGCTCAAATCAACTAAGAAGTTGCCAGCCTGTTGCTGTATCAAAAAAGTGTCAAATTTCAAGTAAACAGATTCAAGCCTCATTGAATTTGGGTCAACTACAAAAAAATAAATAACTAAAAGCTAAACACACTAAAATTGTCAATGGCCACCTTTCATGGTCACAACAAAACGGATTTAGTAATGCGGCAGCTGTTTGCCAAAAACCAAAAAAAAAACCACACACAAAAAATGGCCGCCATTATTGAAAGCGATTATCCTGTTGCTGCTGTTGCCAATATCCCGGCAGAAGGCGCAGCAGCAGCAGCAGCAACCCCTTTAACAATTGCGTGCTTTGCATTTCCTAGAAGCGTTCTTTCTCACTGTACTTCCGCACATATTTCAATTGCTGAAATCGTTGTCGTTGGCAAATTCAATAAAAGCGACAGCCGGAAACAAAATACCAACTATAAATATTATATTAGCGTATGTCTGAAGCTTTTCGAGAGGGTTCACTCTGCGATCGACGGGGCTCAGGACACACAACAGCAAAAGGGTTGTCCTTGTCCGCTTTGTGTCTGTCAGTCAGGCAGAAACCAACATAGCCCGAGGAGGAGGAGGACAACGGCAAAAGTCTGTCGAATTACCCAAATTCAAATAAACATCTCGACGAACTGATTGCATTGAAGGAAGACAACCAGACTGAAAAAGAAAAATACTTGTCTGTCGGGGGCAACAGGGGGACTAAGTCTGCCTAGAATTAAATACTCTTATAATTAACTAATTAATTCTGAAGTATTGCATTCTTGGAAAACATTACTACAAATATTGAATTATTCCAAAGTTTATACTACTATATAAGCTTAAAGAGAAAACCAGCAAATATTTATTTATAACACATATTTCTGTTGTTGCTGTGGTCGATTGTATCAGAGTATGCAAATAATATTATTTATTATCATAGATTTACTTTTGAAAATATAAATATTATTTATTTAACTAATCATCAATTATAATAATGTTGATTATAGCATATTTATATTATTTTTTGATTATTCATTCATTGCAGATTTTATCACGATTGAATAATTCATTGTTATTAATAATTCGACTGTTTTTTTTAAAGACCAATTAATTTTATAAATATGCTTTACAATTATATATAAAACAATAGTTTTAATAAGTAATACATCGGTTGTTTTAAGCCTTATTAAATTTATTTGTACATAAATAAATAAATCCGTCTAATTCAAAGATTTCGAAATTCCATAAATAAATAGCAGCTCCTTGAACGTTTACGGGGAATTCCAAAAGAGAGCAAAACAATAAGGGACCATTAGCAAAAAAAAAACAACAAATACCTGAGACTTAAGACTTGAGAGGTAGAAGAAGAAGACGGGACAAATTCACACACACAGGCATACATATACAAGTGGCAGCTGTAATAAGATCGAATGCAGTATCAATCAGCCGCCAGCAAAGAACAGAAGCAGAAGCAGGAATACAACAAAAAAAAACTCGGGGTAGGCACACACACACAAACACACACATCTTGGCAGCTGTCGTAAACTAGGCACAAGGATGTACGAGGATCGGCACAGGATACAGCAGGCATTATTATCCTTGAGCGCGCGCAAAACTAGAAGGGATAAGGCGAACAGCTGTCTGCCCAGTTCGAGATCAAGTTTATGTTGCTTCTTTTTTGTTGTTGGTTGTCCCTCTTTGCAGCCAGGACGACATCACGTAGGCCACCAAACGGGAAACATTCTGGCCTCAGTGCCTGTCACAAGGCAGCTGAAACGCCCTAAATGCCAGTTATACTAATCAATAATCGGCCTGCGATAGACACAATTGGCCAATTGGATCAATTGGACAGACAGAAACAGCATTTTATATGCGTTTCTTTTGTTTTGACCATGTTGCAGGCAACAGCAGGTGGCACGTTCCCAGTTCATTAAAGCAGGCGAAGGCTCCCTTACAGGTGCACACAAAAAACAGAAAATGCATGTGCCTTAATTATTAATGCAGCAAAAATGTCAATTTCGCTTGAATCGAAATGGTTGCAAAAATGTTCCTGATAAATGCAAATATTGCGTGCAAATTGCTATTTAATTGACGTCTTTTAGTTGTTTACTCGTTTCGCTACCAGGATAATTACCATGTACTACAATAAAAATCATCCTAGTTTTAAGAAATAATTTCTAAATTTGAAGGGTACATTTTAGTTTTTTTTTTAATAGTTTATATTATATTATTCTTAACAAAAAAAAAATTGCTTTTAGTAAAAGATACTTTCTATAAATCAGTAAGTCTCAGTAAAATTATATGTTTAGACTTTTATGTAAGAGTTTAGCTGTGATGAAGATGAATCCTCAAAGCACAGAAGAAAATGGAGTGTCCTAAGACATTTATAAAAATCCTAAGGCCCAAAGACAATCTACAACAATCAGGAGGATTTTAATTGACTTTTAAAGTAGATCAAGCTTCAAATTTGTAAACTGTCTAAACGTGATTTTAATTTATGAATAATGTTAAAAGCTGGAATTTTATTTTTGTTTATGCAAAGAATTAAAACTTTTAGTTTAGAGTTAGGGACGTACAAAATGTGCACCGAGTCTGGGCAAGAAAAATTGCCAGTTTCTAGAAGATTTTAGCAGCTGCTCGTCAAAATCTTCACGGATGCGACGACTCCACCCAGAGAGAAACTCTCAAAATAGATTAGCACTTAAAGGAATATATATATATATATAGCTGACAGATGTCAGCTGTGAAGTTGGATTTCTTACCCCGGAGAGCAGGAAACGTATTTTTAAATTGTGCGGGTATGTGGTAGCTGCAGCTGTGGCCGCCCCAACGGTGGCAGTGACAGCACCCGAAGCGCCACCGCCAGCGCCACCACCGACACCAGTGGCGCCCAAATAAGAGGGCGAAGCTGAAGCGGAACCGCCAACATATTCAATGGTCGCCGATGGCGTGGTGGACGCCGATGACGGCGATGACGAAGCGGATGTCGAATGCTGGCTATTATTGGGATGGTGATGATGAGGATGCTGCTGCTGCTGGGCTGAGTCTCGCTCCCGATCCCGATCCCGTTCGCGATGTCTGCGATGTTCGCGATGTTCACGATGTTTGTGGCGATGTTCCTTGTCCTTTTCACGCTTTTCCCGTTTCTTTTTCTTGTTCTTGCGATGCTCTTTGTAGTCGGCCATCTCAATGTGATTGTTATTATTACTCTCTGCCGTCGCAGCCATATTCACCATAGTCGCTGTAAAATCCAAGGTGCTGCCAACTGTTGTGGCTGCCACGGCAACAGCGGGCGCCACATCCATTGGCTGGGCGTCCAGTGTGTCCATCATCATCATTTCTCTCTCGCTGCTTTTCTCTCTCTGTCTCGCTTTGGAGATCGCACTTTTGGATTCTTTAGTTCTTCTTCTGTTTTTCTTTTGTTGTTGATTTTTTTGGCTGCAAGCCAAGTTCACGTTCTTTATGCTTTTCACTGTTCTCTTAACGTCAATTTTGTTTTGTGCACTTTTTGTGATTAGCCGGATGGCAACATAATCTCTCTCCCACTCTCTCTTTATCTCTCTCAATTGTTGTTTATTCGTTTTCAATATTATTATTTTATATTCTGTTCTTTTATTATATTCTTCTTTTTAAAATCACATTCACACACACTAGCTACACACACGCAGCCACACGAACGCACGCACATACAAACACACACATACGTAAATCACAGCGCGCATACGTAAGAGGCAACTGTCAATGTGTGCGTTGCTGCTGCTCTGTTGTTGTTGTTGGGGTGAATAACTTTCGTGGCGGCGACTGGGCTGGTTGGCTCTCCCTCTTTCCTTCTCTCTGTTAGCGTTAAAGACGTGCTGCGCTCTCTTTCTCGCTCTTGCACACGCACTCACACAGAGAGACTCACTCGTTGAATCGTTTTATTTTCTTCTTTTAGCTCCAAACCCACAAAAAAAACACAAAATTGAATTTCTTTTAGCTGGAAATTAGCTTTGTTTTCTGGCAGCATTTAAAACATGTGCTTGCTTGTTGCCTGGCCACGTGAAAACACCTAATATTTAAACAACCGTTTTCATACAATAAAAACAACTTTTTTTTTGTTGCTGACACTATTGGACAAAAAAATGGTGAACATGTATATTGCGATATTTGTTATATTAACAAATTTTTGGACAATAACACAATAACAATTACAAATGCCTGGCTTGGCTAGCAACAATGTACAACACAACGAATAAATACAGATGCACTTCCTATGCATATACACAAAAAACGACACAACTTAAAAACGACGAAAACAGAACAAGACGAGCGGCCGCGACAGCGTTGTGGGTTGCTGGCCGTGCGGAGTTGTACTAAACTCTGCTCTCCGTCGACGGTTTTTTGTTGCTGCAATAGCATACGAAAACATGACCCAGGCGGGAAACATTATGTGCCTTATTCCGTGCCTGGTGTGGGTACTATTCATTGAATAATACGCACGTGAACTCACAAAAATAAGCCTGTGAGTTTAAATGTATTTATTAAACGTTCGTATAGGCATTTTGGCTATTTCAGTTGTGTACTTACAATTAATATTATATTAATAAACTAAAGACAACGTATATGTTTGTTTCAAAAACAAACAGTTTTTAGATTTCTAAATAAAATAAAACAGAAATATTAAAAAAAATCAATACGATAAATAAGATGCCATCGCCTCAATTAAATTTAAAAAAAATTGTAAATAATATATTAATTCTTGTATGCATTTACAAAAAACTTTGCACTTCATAACATAATTTCCAACTGGGTCTGCGAGCACTGATAGAGAGAGAGAGAGAGGAAAGCCGTTCGCAGTTGTTGTTGTTGTTATCTGCAGCCGGTTTTCAGTGAGGGATTATTGACGTATGTATGTTTGTATGTATTTGTTGCATGATATGTCTGCACGTAGACCAGACACGCACCAACACCAATGCAAGCGACAACGACGTGTACAAAAACAAAATGAAGCGCATAAGAACTCGTACACGGCGGCAGCATAAAAATAAACACACACAGGCACATATGGAAGCAAGCAAAAGTTAACTGGAAAAACGTCACCCAGTGAGCAAAATTTAGATCGCAACGGTAAGTTTGGTAAATCATTGAATAAATTATTATAATTTTAAATTTAATTTTAAAATTAGTAATTGGCAATATTTCTCGATCCAAATTTAAATTTTTTAATATTAATCCATAGTTATGATCCTGACTTAATTCAGATATAGGTATATGTATTTTTTGTAGAAAATCAATTTACATTAAAGATTTTTTGCGAGCATGCTGCAATTGTGCGAAATGACTGGGGTGCTGGGCCACAAAGCAGAACGCATAAAAGTGAATCTTTCACAGGCGCTCAACACACACTCACACTCATACAAATGCAAAGAGACACTCAAATGCAAGCTCTAACAGCAACGGCAAATGTCGTAATGCTCTTTATGTTGTAATAAAAACAACAGCAACAGATTCGACGACAATGTTATCAATTCAACCCACAGCCACCGTCAAATAACCAGGAAGCATAAAATTACGAAAAGCTTAGCAAAACAAAATACGAAGATAATGAATTAGAGAAAAAGCATTGGGAATCCAATTGCTTAGGTTAATTGTGCTAAATATTTAGAAATGTTTTAGCTGATGAACTGTTCCCAGCCATTCATATATCTTGGGAACAGTTTGACCTGCTGCGCGTGAGCGCAAAAAAACAGATGAGAGAGACAGCTTGATATCGAGAGAACCCATTGCAACATACTAACCAAACAGCAACTGCTCTACCTCTTTCTATCTATCTCTCTCTTTCGCTTATGCATTTGTGTGTGCTTTATGCAAGGCTGCTAACGGGGGTGGGTGATGCATGCAGGTTAATTTTGCTGCTGCTGCTATTACTTTTGTTGCTGTTATGTAGTTGCTGTTACTGTAGATTGAGCCCAGACAGAGCCGTCGGACGATTGAAGAAAACAAAAACAGGAAAATGAAAAATAATTGAATTGTAAGACAACGATGTTAACAGTAGTTGGATAAGGAGTGGTGAGGTATGGCGAAGAGAAGACGCAGACAGACAAACGTTTGCAATTGCCAATAAATACAGCTGGAGTTGGAAGAAGAGCGCAGAGTACAGAGCGAGAAGAGCTAGCATAATTTGTGATGCAAATAAATGAAAATAATACAAAAACCGAAAAAAATCATGGGGTAGAAAAATAACGTTAAGTGGCATTTACATACCTTGGCGACGAACGGCGAGCTGGAGAGAGGTGGGGTGAGAGAAGAGGAGATGGAAATGGAAATGGAGAGAGAATTGAGGTGAGCGTGCCTGTTTTACAAAACAAACAACGAAAAACGACGACTGGAAAGGGAACGGCACAAACATTGCCGTTGCATAGCCGCCAATGGTTTGCTTCGTTGGGTTCCTTTGCCATACTCCACCCACCACGACTACCCACAACTTTTAATCAAATCAAAAGAGGTGGCAAAGAGGGATATAATGGCGCCAAATAACGTTGAAAATTAATTTAATATGCAACTGTTGTCGTCGTTCGTGGTTGACGTTGTTATTTTTGTTGCTTGTTGGTTGCTTTGACAACAAAGAAATTATATTGTCTTATGCTTAATTAACAGAATCTAACCATGTAAAATATGCATTAATATACATATATGTGTGTGTGTTTGTGTATTAGTCCCTTGTCATTTTACAGACAGGTGCTTAATGCTGGTCACATTAAAGTTTACAGAGTCTGGTTAAGTTATGTTGGGTACGGTCATTCAACCTCTTAAAAGGCAACATCAAAGAGCAAACACTGTGCACAAAATGCGTGCAAATATTTGCAGACCACGTTTTAAAACCACCACTGAATAAACTCATCATTTCAAATGCCTTATCGATAAACAGAAATGAAAGGGTGCTTATGGTTAAGCAAATACACTTTAAGGATCAAATTTTTATTAAAAAAATAAATGTCAACAGACAAATAAATATTTGCAGGGCATACACGAATGAGTGGGTGGGAAAGGGGCCAGTAACAGTTACTTAAAGGAAAGACAAACCAATCTAATGAACATCTCAGTTTGCCTGTTACTGCTAACCGTTTACTATGCACATACTGTTAACCTCTCAGTTAACATCTGTTTTATGATCGCAGTTTTTATAACAGCAGTTTCCGTGTTATACTGCCAAAAACAATCCTCTACCAAAAGTGTAAAAGGCAAACGAACAATGTTAAACGTTATAAAACCACACACACACATATATATATATATACATAAATGGGTAGCTGGGCAATAAAACGCAAACGGGACACGTGTCGCGCCTATGAATATGGCAACTGCAGCAAGGACGAGGACAACAATGTTAACCAAAAAAGGTGTTGATTTTGTTGCCGGCTGACCTGGCTTTCGTCGTCGTTGCGTGCACAAAAATTAATTGCTTCGGGAAAATTGTTTGACAAAATATTTTATTTTTATGACTACTTAGAGGGAATCAGTTAAGAAAACAATGCCAAGCTGCTTTTACGAGAAGTACAAGAAATTGCCGCCTGCCAAGCTGACACTGCACAATAAAATAAATGTTGTATGTTTTTAATTTTCATATTATATATGTGCACATATGCCGTTAAGGGTGGAACTGATTTTTTAATTGTTTTTTTTTTTTTATTTATTAGTTATTGATAATTATTAGTATCAATCATCAGTACACAATCTTACACAATTAGGTTTAATTTCAATGATATTACTTTAAACCTTACATTAAATTAACTCAAAAATAAAATCAGAATTTTGTACAAATGAGTTGTGTTTAAAGAATTTTGGTTATTTAAAAAAAAGTGTTATTCCTACTGCCAGTGATTTCTAAGCTTTTTTTTACCCTTAATATTATCGCAAATAAAATTGCATTTTGAATTCTTTTTGAAATATAGAAGAAAAAGATTTTGATTTATTGAATAGAACTAAATCGGTTTTGGCATTTATCTTTGATATAATTTGGATTATTGTTAAAGTGTTTCCTTAAATAAAGCACTTATGCTTGACCTATTAAATATCTTAATCAAAATGATCTAACAAAAAATAATATTAATACTTTTTTTTTATTTTTCATATGTATTTTGAATTTGTGTCTTATATGTTCAACGACAAACAATATTTTTATATATTTGTTTTCACTTTTTACACCCTTTAAATATATTTCCTTACATACATAAAGAAGAGTATGTGTGGCATAGTAAAATATAATTTTTGTCATGCACTCATAATTGAATACAGTCACGGATGACAAATTTATGAATTATCACCCAGCACCCCCCGTGGAAGGACATTGTCAACAGCAGGAAAATAAATAACACCGCATGCGGTCCTTTCATTCATACTTCTGCTACAACTGTTTAGTAAATGTTCTTTAAAAAAAAGGAAGCAGAAAAAGAACCTTTTCCTCCTGTAGTGTTCGATTGTTGTAATGTGGTTACATTTTAAGTATAAATTGCATTTTAGATTTAACAATTGATAATTTACAGCCAAAACCGAATTGCCAGTGTGACCAAAATATAAAATAATAATACAAAAAACAGCCCCCAAATAGATATTATCCCACTTTCGTTGTTTCTTTGATGTGAAATCAATATTTTTGCCATTAAATGCATTGCTGTCACGTAAATGTAATTTTGAGCATATGAGAAATTTAAGATTGATTGTACATGGGGCAAAAAAAAATTTATCAATGCTACAGAAGGCGAAATTTCCTATCAATCAACAAGACACCCACGTACATCCATCCAATTTATATCAAAATTATAATCAAGATTATATACAAATAGGCCCATATTTCAATAACGCATAAATCCGTTCGCGTCAGCAATCGTAAGATATTTAAGATTAATTAATGACAAAAAAAAAACAAGTATTTATGCACTATATTTAGGATCATCGGCATAGTCATCAGTGTTGTTTATCAATTGAAAAATGTTGAGAGCTCTTTCACGCATGTGTCATATGTGCAAAAATTTCAAAAACGAATCACTCAAAAATAGACGGTGACTAGGAAGGTCTAAAAATATTGCATAGCTACGTATATCGGCGAACTGAGATGTTTGTGTGAATAGAAGCATAGAATCAAAAACACACCTGGCTGCAAACGACCTCAGACAATTAATTTCAGCTATTTTTGTTATTGAACAACATTAACGAAAATAATATATATCCACTAAACACATACATAAACTATATATATATATATATTTTTTTTTTATATATATATCGCTTGGCAACATCAACTAGTTTCTTTTGTAGTCATCGTCATTGCGGAAAATAAGAAAAATATTGTATTATAAATGATGTTGCTTGGCTGACTGACTGCGAAATATCCTTCGCAGAGTCTTAATCCAAATCTCATTAATTTTTCACTTGAATGACAAATAAATGTATTATTCATATTATCCACTTTCTGGTTTATTAAATCTCTAAATTCTTTTTGGTTGAAAAGGAAATGTGAAGTCGTGTTAAAATAGAAATATATAAAATATGCAACAGGTAGAGAAAAGCATGTCCAGCCAAATAAGGGATACATATTTCTGATCAGCGTCAAAAGTTAAGTAGATTTTGGAGACTGTTATAAATGAAAGTTTCAATTTTGATTAAAGATCTTGATTATCTCAAACTTGTTTATTTCAATTTATATATCTTATGAATACAAAATAAACCTAACTAATTGTTATATAAAATAAACTACCAATAGAACATTGATGACGGTTTTATCTTCTAGGTTTTTGAAAGTAATGGAAAATGTTGAGAAAAGTGATCGGACTTCCTTGATTATATTTAACAGTGCAAAGTAATTTAAAGGAAGATTAGGAAGAAAAACTAGAAGGTCTGTTTAACGAAACATTTTATTTCAAAGCCTTAGGAAGGAACATATGTAGTAATCTAGAAAACATGCTTTAATTTCGAAGTATATAGAAATCCTCAACCACACACAGATTCATTCATTCTCGTCAAGGAATAATTGAGAGAAAAGGACACATTAAATCTAACAGGTGGCATAATAATATTAATAGTAATAGTGTTGATAATATAGCTGGGTTCAGGATATTTTACAGACAATCTCTCTTACCTAAGCATGCCAATTGAATTTAAAAATATATATTTTTTTAACAACAAATCGCAAGTTTTAAAACCAAATTAAAATTATCTCTACGGGAATATCATTTAAAAAACACAAAATTTGTTTTTGTGTTGAATAAAATCAAATTTTAATATATTGATCTTAGAAAAATAAAAATTATTTTTTTTTTAATATATACATTTAATTAATGTTTATAAATAGAGAAGACTTGAAGCGAGTTTTTCTTTAGATAATTAAAATTAATTTTTGATGGAAAAATATATTTTTTTTAGGTGTGTGGTTTAAAAACTGACAATCTTTTAAATAAAAGGTATAAACAAAGCATTTGTATCAAAGTGAAACTAGAAACAACGGCAGCTATTTAAATCTTAAGTGTTATTAGGGTATTTCAGATAGATGCCAAGTTGAAAACTTAGAATTGAAAGAAATGTGCATATTTTTTAACAACATTGTTGTGGGATGACGCTGACCCAAAGTCGCGTTGTCGATTATTTGCAAGTGTTTTGGCAATTTGAGGAACATAAAAAGATGACACATAACATGAATTCCATTTTTCAATACTATGAGTAATTAATTGCGTCAAAGAGAAATTATTTAAAGATACAGAGAGAGAGAGAGATAGAGAGTGTGTGAGAAAGAAAGAGAATAATCGAGCACGTGGCATATATATCTAAACTAACTTTATGCGATAAACAAATAAATATCCAATGTACAAATTCTCTTGAGTGAAAATTAGATGGAGCTTTTCGCTCTTTTGTATGCAGCATATTAGCATCATATTTATATTTAGAAAATCGTTTCGGATACGGTTATGGAACACACACATTTCGTATGTTTTTTTTTCTTGAGCAACCAAACTGAGAACTAACTGTATATATATAGATAAATTTATATATATATATATAAAATATATATATATATATATATATTTGTGTGTGTGTGTAGACACACTTAAGTATAGCAGGCATGTTGAGCAATTATTTTGTTTCACGAAGTCGGTCGATCGGTCGGACTCTATATTTAGACCATATGCGGTGGCTCAATCCCAAAAGCAAAAAAACGTGTAATGCTTTGGACCCAAAACACCCACTGAAAATTCAAATATACACATATTTAAAATACAGGTATGCAACCATAAAAAAGAAACTAATTGAAAATTTAAAACGAATTCCAAAATATTTTGGTTTTGACTTGTTTTCATGGAACCCACTGGGGCATATATATTATTGGATGTTATATATGTGTATGTGTGTGTGTATGTGTTTTGTTGTGTGTGTGTGTGTGTTTGTGAATAGAGCGAATCCATTGCTCATGAATTAGAAAAAAAGAATAATTGAAATATATATATATATAAGTAGAGATATGAAATATCATCAAGATTTCGCAAGTAGTACTTAAAACATACAATTCTAAATAAGCTAAATATACATAAATCATATTCTCATCAGCATAATCATAATCATCATCTTTATCAATTTATAATAATCATAATCATTGGAGCAATAGCTCAAGACGATTCTCTATATTTTTTTTGTATTTTATATATTGGAGCATATTACATATAATTTCGCATCGAAATAGATAAACGACTGCAGCTGTCTTCTTCACCTTTTCACTTCGTCTCTTTAGCGTGAGTTTGTCGTCTGCGTTACAGTGCAGTCCAAGTGAATAGGTGCAACTGTTTTGCGCTGTTAGCCTGCATACTTTGCTATATGTTATAATAATAATAATAATTATTATTTATTTTGCCTGTGCCATTGTCGCTACTTGATTCGTTAGTTCGATTGTTATTTTCGTACAATAAGTTCTGAAGTTCAACTTATATATTTCTCTTCTTTTTTTTTTGTTGGTTTTTTCAAAATTTTCTTTTATTTTTTTTGTTTTAGTTTTTTTTCTTATTATTTTTTGTTTTTGTTTTTGTTTTTGTAGTTTGTTCATAAAGCTTATTTCTCACATAACCTATGGACAAAAAACGTTTGTGCAAGTCGTTAATCAAAAAATCGTTGGAAAACCGAAGACTAAAGTTAGCTAGTTTTGTTCTTGGATAGTTAATTAGTATTTGTGGTTGTTGTTGTTGTGGATTTGGGGGTTGGGGGGTTTTGAAACAGCTATAAAAGTTAAAACAAATAAATCGGAACGATTGCTGCTTGGTTTGAGTTAAAGTTAATTTGCAGCTGCAGCTTCAGTTTCTAGAACGTTGTCAAAGCGCCCGCACCCAGGCCATAGCCGACGCCCTTGGGTCCAAAGTTGCGGCTGTAGCAGGAGCGGCAGTAGATGTCGCCATCGGGTCCATCGTTGAGGTTCGTCGAGTCGAGGGACTTGCGGCAGTCGGAGCAGTAGAAGCAACGCTTGTGCCAGATGCGACTCTTGCTGATCATCTGTTCGGCAGCAAAGACAGCGAAGCCGCAGCGAGGACATCCGCCCGAGGTGCGTTGTCCGTTCAACGGGCGACCGTCGGGAAACTGGATGGTGGACTCGCCACTGGTGGACACTAGGGTGGGGGCATGTCCATAGCCAAAGCCCTTGGGGCCGTAGCGCTTGCCGTAGCAGGCCTTGCAATAGATGTCGCCATCGGGGCCATCGCAGGCCAGCACCGAGTCCAGTGGACGATGGCAATCGGTGCAATTGTAGCATTTCTTGTGCCACATCTTGCCCTTGGACAACTGCTGTTCGGCGGCAAAGACGGCGCCTCCGCAACGTGGGCAGCCCTCGCCCTCGGGTGCCTTAATCGACGTGGTATCGGGATTGAAGAAGGGGCGACTGGCGCTAATTTGATCCTCGGTCAAACCGTCGGTCTGCAGGAAACCGGAGCCGCAGGCAAAACCATAGCCATGGGGTCCCCACTTCTTGCCGTAGCAGGTGCGACAGTAGACATCGCCATCGGGTCCATCGCTGGCATTGATCGAATCCAGCGTCTTGTGGCAATCCTTGCAGTTGTAGCACTTCTTGTGCCACTCGCGACCCTTCGACAGCTTCTGCTCGGCGGCAAAGACAGCGCCGCCGCAACGTGGGCAACCCTCGCCGGGACGGGCACGAATCTTGTCCACCTCGATGGCGGCACGCATCTGCGGAGCACCCTCATCGCTGGCATAACAATCGGACTGCAGAGCACCACCGCCCTGGCCATAGCCGTAGCCCTTGGGCCCAAACTGCTTGGCATAGCAGCCCTTGCAGTAGATGTTCTTGTCGGGTGCCTCACAGCACAGAATCGAGTCCAGGCCCTTCTTGCAGGTGCCGCACTTGAAGCACTCCTTATGCCAGCTGCGGCCACGTGCCAGCATCTGTTCTGCCGCATACACATAGCCGCCGCAACGGGGGCAACCCTCACCCTCCGGCGCACGAGCAATCGCACGTGGTTCGAGACGGGCGCCATTCCTCACGGGCAGCTCTTTGCCGTTCTGGAAGTGGACACCGTTGTCCGAGGAGAGGGTGCCGGCGCCGGAGCCAAAACCGTAACCCTTGGGTCCATATTTACGGCCGTGGCACAGTTTGCAGAAGATTTCGCGATCATGCTCGGCACAATTGGTCGAATCCAATGATTTGTTGCACACGGAACACTTGAAGCAGTTCTTGTGGTAAACATAACCGCCAGCCAGACGCTCCTCAGCGGCATAGACGCTCTTGCCACACACCGGGCATTTGGGAGATTCAATTGTTTGCAGTGGCATTTTGCTTTTATTTTATTTGCTTTTGTTTTATGTTAAAAATTTAACTTTTTGTTGGATGTGTTCTTGTTTTACTTGTTGTTGTTGTTGTTGTTGTTGCAGTTGTCGTTGTTGTTGTTGTTTCCTTTTGATCTTTCTCTCTCTCTCTAACAATTAACTGTATTTGTATCTAAGTATTAATTATGCTTATTATCTGAAAGTGCAAACAGAGACCAGAATATATAACACATTTGTGGCAGATAGCGTTCATCATCATTGTTTTCTGGGTATCGTTGCAGCAATTTGGGGAAACTGAAGCAAAGCTCTTTGGCGATGATGATGTTCTTGCTGTTCTTGCTAGTTTGCTTGCTGCTGATGATGATGATGATGATGAAGTTGTTAAGCGCTGCATGAGATGAAAACGTATCGGTTCTAAAGTCGCTTGTTGCATGTAGGCGGCACAAGTGTGTATTGAAGGTAATCGTGTCTCCCTAATCATATTTTAGTCCATGCACCAAGTTGCACATATTTCAATTAATTACACATTTGAAAATGAAAAATTTTTTGCGGTTTTTAATACAAGTCTTAGTACATGTTCTAAAATTGTGTATAATCTGTCTGTCTGTCTCTATTTAAATTGTCCGCAGTCTGAATTTATGTGTTTATTTGAAATATTTTAACTTGCTCAGCTTAAGTTGTTATAAATATTTATTTATTTTCTCTGTACATGTTTTAAAATATTAAAACCAATCTAATACAAAATAAAAAACCGTCTAAATGGTCACAGTATGAATTCAAATATATCTGATATATGATTTTCTTTATTACTTTCTCTGCACATGTTCTAAAATTGTTTAAATCATAGCTGTATCTGGAAATAATTCGGATAGTTATTTTTTATTTATATTTAATATATTGAAATCTTAAATAGTTTTGGATGTATTTGTATAAAATCTCAAATGGAGATTTTTAGAACATGTTATAAACAATATATTGTTTTCAGTTCTAAACATATTTCCATATATTTGTATGCAAAGAATTCTACTATTTTATAATCTATATTTTTAATAATTATGAATTTTACAAATCTAACGATTTTTGTGCGATATAGAAAATTACAAACAGGAAAGTTCGACAACATGTAAATCTTACTACATATATTAAAATATATACAATATATATTATAAATTAACTAAATTTACACCATAGAAAATGTACTCAAATATTCCAAATATATTCATAGCTTGTAATTCGGAACTATTTTTGAGTTTTCGTCAGGTTTTGGAAAATGTCATCTGTCATCATCAGTGGAAATGCGCAAAGCTAATGAATTTTTCAAGAAAATTACCCAATCAGACACAAACACATTCAAACTAAATATTTATGATGAGCAGCAAAAGGAAAAACTTTGGCAAATGAAATTCTTGTCGAAACAAGTTGTGAGCTATAAATGTGTATCTATCTGGTTGGGCGTACAAAAGAGCAAACAAATCTTTATAAAAATAACACAGGTGAACACGGAAAAAAAACTAGAAAATTATGATCACTGCTGCTGATGATGACAAACCCATTTTTCAGCTAGTTGTCGTCTGCCTGAGTCAGTCTTTGTCAAGTGTCAGTATTTTTGTTGCGATATGCATTTTTGTTAACTTGGCTAATGGGTTGACTAGTTTGGTTTGGTTAGTGCATGTGCAATATCAGTTAAAAGCCAACACGTTTATCAGTAATATATATATACTTGTGTTTATATATAGATGTGTTTGGGAAGAGCACCTACATTGGACACAAAACACCACACACAGCACACCGAAAAAGCAAGAACTGAGAACTGAACTGGAAGATTGCTCAACGCAAACTAATCTATAGAATTTTGAGTGCACACGGCACACGGCGCTGAGGCTGAGGCTGATTCTGAGTTGACTGAGATTGCCTCAGTTTTGGTTTTTATAATATTTTGTTTTTCCTATTTTCTCGCTTTTTGAGTTGATTTGAGAAACTTTAGATGCGGAACAATTTTCATTTATTATGTCTCGCCAGAGAGTGTGCGATGCTATGGAAATATGTGTGTGCGTAACTCTCAAAGTGTGTGTGTGTGTGTGTGTGGGTTGGTTTGTGTGTAACTCAAAAGTAGACACAAGGCAGCGGCGCCTGTGGTTTTTCAATTTGTACACAAACACACGCACATGTTTGAAAAACTTTTCTCTCGTTTTTTTCTTATTTCTTTTTTTTTTTGTGCGGTAACAGGGCAAAAAAATGTTGAGTGCGAAAAATTTCTTTTTATTTTCGACGCGAGTTGAGAAATTGCATTCTCATGATTAGCTAACTGGCAAAACACTAAACAGTCAAATGCAAATGCAACACATTGTTTACAATAATGTTAGCCAGATTCTTGAGCCACAAAGGTTATTTGGAATTTGCACTTGTTTTAGGCTCGAATTCGTCAGTTTGCTGGAAACATTTTTTATGCAGTTTGAAAACTTTCCGTTTAGCTTTTCTTTTTTTTTTTTTTTATTTTCACACACACTTGGCCAAAAGCTTTTTTCACTAAAAAACCGATCTATAAATACGAGATCGTGGGGGGAATTGTGTGTGTTTTCACGAAATGGAGACTCTTGCTACATTTTCATTCTCATTCCTTCCTCTTTTTTTTATATATGTTTTTCTTTTTTTTTTGTGGTTTTTTGGTTGTGTCAAAATGTGTGCCAAATTTTTACGTCGCTTCTATAATTAAACTTCATCATATGCAATTCGCTTGAATTTTTGTTGCGTGTGGCAGATTTAACCGATATTTACAGACAACAGCACGATTATGTTAGTATATATGTATTTGATAGATATATATATATATATATATTATGGTATATGTGTGTTTGTGTGTGTGCTTGAGAGTATATCGAGTATATTTACTTTTCTCGTTCGTAATAATAAAAAATTCGCAAAGTTCGCTAGAGTTTTCTTTTCTAGTTTGTTTCTTAATTGTACTAGAGCCTTTTGGCTTCGGTTAGCAACGATTTTCGACTGAGCGCGCTAGAAAATTGTCAACTTTTTGATGGTTGGCTCTGGCTCTGAGTATCTTTTGTCTGCACACGGCACAAACCAACGACCACAAACAGCGACACAATGATTGCCGAGCAGTTCGCAACTCGCATCTCGCAGCTCGGAGCCAAACGATTTGGGATGACTACATTGCCAAGAAACATACGAACGAACAACAAGCTAACAACAACAACAATAATAATACTTAAATTAATATATACACACGCCCAACAAATCAAATGAGGATGTTTTTAATGTGTTCATTGCCGTTAATCGCTGTACGAATTCACATTAAACGAATATAAAAATTATATTTTCTTCTTTTTCCAGCAGATTTCGATTTAAATCTAATCAGGACATCGACAAAGTAGCACGGTAATTTTTCATATAATACGTTGTAAATTTATCTTTCGCTGCTTCAATCAATCTTAAGGCATCAATCAAGTAACACCAATCATTCAATTTTCACATAAGTGACGATTGAGTGTCTTTTTAAATGTATATTTTTGGGGAGAACATAAGAATTTGAATTCAAATTTGAGAAAACCGCCAATCTTTGCGTTTAATAGGTATTTCAAAATGATTTATCAAAAGACATATATTCTATATTGTTTTTAGATTTATAGCATTGCTTAAAAAATATTTAAAATCAAAGAAATATTTCTTTTAATTATATAATAAATAGATTCCCATTCAGGTTATTTATCTTTATTTTCATACATTCAAAACACACGCGATCAGGACATTTTCTCTTCGAACTGGTCCCATATTTAGATTCTTAGTTATAATTTTGTGGTTATGTCTACCAAATTTACATCTAATTAATTTAAAGATGCAATGTTTTTGGTCTTCAAGTTTAATTAATGGGGCATGGACACGTCAATGTCCATCAATCAAATCAAGAAATGCTTTTACATATATATTGTAAATACTGATTGGAATAGAACACATAAGGCAAAAATAAAATACACCAACTGAAGCATATCAAAACAAGGGCAAAACATTTTTTAGTTGACTGACTTGAAGATATCATCTAGTCCGTAACATATTCAAATGTACATTACGTATAAATGTAAATTAAATAATAATGAAAAATATTTGGTCTTTATGTGTAGATCTTATTCTAAAGTAAATTACGCTGATTATACTTGTGTGTTTTATTAAATTATAATTTATTGAAATTTGTATAATTTTATAAGACGTTTCAAAATTTTAATATATATTTATCTGTTATTGCTAACAGTTGATCAAATAATCACAGCTGTTAAATAATCTCGAGTGTAAAAAAGTGTAACAAAAAAATAATCGATATTTGAACTTGTCAACGATAAATAACTAACAGCTTTTTCCTGCACATGATGAAACAGTATCAAAAGCTTTGGTAAATCACTTAACAGAGAGAGGAAACAGAAACTATTCCAAAAAAATTCAAGTGCTAAAATGCTTAAAATACTTGCATAAATATAGTGCTATTAGTTAAATTTATCACAACATGAAAGATCAATAAGTGTTTTTTGTTCGATAATTCAATTGCATATTTTTAAACTCACACGTAATTACCCAAATGTTTTTCAACAACAAAGGGTATTTATTGAAAAATACGAAATGCTTGCAGCAAGTTTATTTCACGCCTCCGTTAATACATATTGCACACGTCTATGAATATGTGTATATTTGTGTATAGACAAAGAAGCGCACCTTGCTATTGACGATTTATATAGATGTATGATTATATGTGTTTATGTGTATATATTAAAAAAGGTGTATGCATTAATAATTGCATTTCTACTTATAAATATGATACGAAAGTTGGCAAAGCGCCTGCGCCATCGGCTGCGAAATACGTGCGACTGAAAAGACGATACTGTCGAATACTGTGTCGACTAATCGACTTGTCCTTTCCAATTGAGATTGGAGAGTT
This sequence comes from Drosophila dives, assembly GCA_035042365.1. NCBI lineage: Eukaryota > Metazoa > Arthropoda > Insecta > Diptera > Drosophilidae > Drosophila > Drosophila dives. Next base: position 2,897,445 of record JAWNLJ010000439.1, read on the forward strand.
GAGAGTGGAGAGAGAGAGAGAGAGAGAGAGGAAGAAATATAACAGCGCTGGCACTTGACAAGTTGTCGACAAGTGTACAAGATTAGAAGGCGATATTTCATTGTGCACAGCAGATAGTGAGATAAATAGAGGAAGAGAGGGAGAGGGCGAGAGCAGCGCTAAGAGCACCACAAAAATAACTCAAGAGAGACGTGCTCTCTTTGCTGAGAGTGAAGTAAAAGAAGAAGCATACAAAATTGACTCACCCGCTTAGAGCTTTTCTCGATTTCCTTCTCAAAGTCCGTTAGAGGTGTTACGGGCACTTGTACATCCTTGATAATATCCCGAAAGGAGCTGCAGAGATGGGTTAATAAGATTTTAGCTATATTAATTTACATAAAACATAAATATTTAATTCTTTGTTACCTATTGTTATCATCCAGATTGCCGCTCGATTTGATAATGTCCCCCTTTCGTTTTTTGGATATAGCGGAAGAGCTGCTCGATAATTGTGGCTGATTGTGACTTGATGCAGCTGTTGTGGATGTTGCACTTGCAACAGATGCTGTTGCCTTGTTGCTGCCACTCAGATTACTGCCTGAATTCGAGCCAAGGCCCAGCAAATTGGCACCGTTGTTTGCAGTGGACGAACCAGCGCCCAAAAAACTATCCAAATTGCTGGGATTGCCTCCACTAAGATGATCCTTGGCGGCATTATTGCTGCTGCTGCTGCTACTGCTACTTGCTGTAGCATGCAGCAAATCGTTCCCGAAACTTCCACCCAAATTGCTGGCCAATTGCAGTTTGCCCGAAGCAGTTGTGCTTAGATTTTGTGCATGATTACTGTGCTCGCTTATGGATGCAGCAGAAATATTGTTGCCACTGCTACCACTACTGGAAACTGCGCCTGGATGACTGCTGCTTGCATTGGGCATGCTGGTGCCACTGCTGCTGCTTGTGGCAAGTGTGTTGCTGTTGACACTGCTGCTCGCACTGCTAGCGTTGGCAGCTTCTTTAATGCTGCTGTCTTTGCTCTTCGATGACTTGGAGGATTTCTCGCGTGACGAGGAGGAGGATGACGATGAGGACGAGGCGGAGGAGTGGTAAAAACTAATGTTTGTTGAATTGTTAGAGTTATCCTTATCCTTATCCTTGCTGGAGCTGGAGCTTGACTGTTTGCCCATACTTTTGCTATGCTTATCCTTGTAGCTGCCGCTGGTGCTGGTCGCGGATGATTTGCTGCTTGTATTGCTGGACACGATTGGATTGTTGCTGCCACTGCCGTTGCCATTGCCTGAGCCAGTTAAAGTGGTGCTATTAATTGCATTGCCAGCGGTGGCAGCAACACCAGGAACAGCACCAACAGCTAATGTGGCAGCTCCAGTTAAGTTTGTGTTGCTGCTGCTGTTGTTATTGCTGCTGGCGTTGGTGGCGCCACTGGATAGAAAACTAATCGCAGCTAAAGTGTTGCTTGTAGCAGCAGCACCTGCATTAGAGGAGCTTGCAGTATTTGAAGACGCCGTTGCTGTTGTGGAACTGCTGCTACTGCTGGATGATGATGATGAAGACAAGGATGAAGATTTGCCAGAGGCATTTGACTTGCGCTGCTTTGATGAGGATGAAACGTTGCTGCCAGCACCACCAGCACCTACACCACTCGCACCACCTCCCGACAAACTGGTTGAGCTGGTGGCGAGTGTGTTGCTGTTGCTGGTGATTTTGATGCTTGTTGCTGAGGTGGGTGCTGAATTCATGGTCGAATCGATATCCTTCTCGGGCGACGAGCATGAATCGGAGGAGGTGTCATGTTGTATGGGTTTATAGGGTGGTATGGTTTTGACGTTGCCGCCCTTTTTCTGCAATATATATGACAAGGCATGAGAAGAGAGTCGCTGGATGCGCAATCCCAAAACGAGCTTATACCCACCAATTTGCTATAATGATGCTGACAATAGCCACAATACTTGACATTGTCCAAATAGTTGCCAGCCTCCTCGCAGAGTAGGCCCAAACTTTGGGCGCAGGTCACATGAAACTGTTGCTTGCAATTCGCCTTGTTGCACTGCATGCAGGCGCCGACAATCGCCCGATTTGGCTTACCAATCTCTAGGCAAATGTAGCAAGCTGAAATGCAGTTTAAAAAAAAACTAATTAGTTAGTCTCTCAAGTCATCCCATCATTACTCACTTTTCGAGTAGCGCTCCTGGGGTATTAGGGTCAGTATGATGGGCTCCATGGTCGTCACATTGCCAAAGCGTATTTCAGGTATGTACAAGGCGCAGACGACATGCGCCCAGCCAGCGGTGTCTGTCTTCTTGAGGGCTCCATCGCGCGACGGACAAATCTCGCATCGGACGCGTGAGGTGCGCTCCTGGGATTCACATTTGCGACAATACCAGGGCCCAGTGGGCACTGTAACGATGCCGTAGCATGCCTGATGCACAGCAACCGTACAATTTTGGCCGTCACAGTAGACGAGCGGGTTCTCCGGCCACCCCCGCTCGTCGGAACAAACGCAACAGCCGCCCACCATTTCCTTCATATCGTCCAGCTTAAACTTTTTAATTTTGATAAGTTTGCGATTCAGGTTGGTGGAGTGAATGGTGTCGTCGTTGCTGCTGGAGTCTAACAACTCCAGTTTTGCATTAAGTGATGAAGGAATCGCGTCTGCTTGCACAACACCCACTGCAAAAAACATTTTTGTTATACCAAACTTTTTTTCAAACTTAATAATAATATAATTCACAACCCATAATCTGGCTTATAATAAAATATTCAATTTAAATTTCTCACCAGAAAATAATTGTAGTTGGTCAAAAGACACGTGAGCGCAGTCAAACAATCAAAAGCAGCAAGTTTAGCTAAAATTTGAATTTAAAAAAAAACGTATGTAATTAAAATGCGAATCAGTCACAAAGTGGACAAGCAAAAAACTAAAGTCCTTGAATCGATGCCTCGATAACAAGGGATATCGATATATAGCTCTATTCTACTTGCAGTAGCATTTGCATTGCATTTTGCAGGTGCCATTCGCAAGGTCGTTCGTCGAATACATAATCAAAAAGCAGCAACAATAACAATACCAATGACAACAAACAAGGGGCAGGCCGGTTTATTTATTAAATAATACTTATCGTAAGCATATTGTGCGTCAGAATGAGATAGCATATGCGTACACTTCACACGTAGACACACATTTCTCCATTCTCTGTGTAAAACACACAGAAATACGGACGCACACACAAACAATTTTATATATATAGACGCATACACATACACACAGAGGAGAGTTCTCAATGTCAAGGTACATTTTGTTTTGCTGGCCGCCAACGCACTTCGTATAACTGGTCTTGTTGTTGTTCTACTCGTGTTTGATTGAGTGTACACAAATTATAGCGATTAACACAATAATCGAACCCCATAAAAATACCAACAAATTTTGGTTACGTGTGCTCAGCGATCACACACAAATTCACTCACACGCACACACTCAACACATACGGATGAGCATTCCACTGTGTTTGATTGGTTCATTGAACTTGCCTTTGGGCACAAAAGAAATGTTTTTTTTTGTGCTGTCGATGTAAACAAATGCACAATTGAAAAATAAAATAATGTAATGCATTGTTCACCACAGTGTAACATTTTGTTTGATTAGTGCGAAAATGATGCAGAAATGCATAATTGGGTCGCATCTGCACAGATATTACAACAATAATAAAACAGTCTAGTTGCCTTCTTTCATTCATATTTTGTATGTGTGTGCGAGAATGAATGCATGCGGGTGTCTTATTGTACCGTTATTGGGTCAACGTGTTGCCAACTGCCGAAAACGCTGCGCCAGCAGCGATGGGTGCGTTGCCAACTGCTCGCGAGAACAGCAACATTATCAATGTGTAAGTGTAAATAAAAGAACTAAAAACATACACACACACGCATTTACGCACACACACAAATATAAAACGAGGCCGCGCCGCACGCAGCTTTTGTAATGTTTACAATACGCGAGACGATGTGGGAGCAGAGGAGGAGGGTAGGGTTGGTTGGGGGCTTTAGCGGCAGAGCAATGCACTTTCGACGAGAACAAACAGAGACAGATACACACACATACGTATATATGAATGTATGTGTATATAAGGCAAAATGCCGCATTGGGGGAGGAATGTAACGGCACTCTTTATATACACATATAAACACATACATATTTCATCACACAGCAAAGATGCTCTGGAAAAAACCGGGGGCTGCAATTGGGAGTTGGAGCGAATTCGAGTTGCTGGTAGCGAGTTGCGAGGGTGGTTTGTGTTCCGCTTTCACACTTAAAGCACGCCACATTGAATTGAATTGAATTTCAACCAGTTTTTTCCCCCACATTAAAATGAAATTTTTGTGTGTGTATACTCAAAGCTTAAATTTATTGATTTTGCTGCGATTTCATGTAAACTGAAATTTAATAATCAGGGTGAAAATGTAAACCAAACTCTACAAGAAAAGTTTTGGAAATTAAACGAAAACCAATATGGAAAATGTAAAAAAAAACTAGTTTCAGACAGACAGAAAAACAACATCAAAATGCGCGCGGTCAACAAAGTGGTCAAGCAACGCGACACACGCACACATACACAGGCACACACACACACACCCAATATTTATACATGAAATTAAACAGGCAATGTAAAAATTATTCGTTTTAGGGAGCGGCAGCCGAAATTCTTTGCGATTTGCGCTTTGTTATCTTTTTTTCGGCATTTTCTTATTGGAAATATTGATTTTCTTTACCGCGAGCACTCTTGGAACTTTTTTTTTGCTTTTCAGTTGAATTTGCACAATTTTTGTTGTTTTCTTTTTGTTTTTAATTTTGGGAGTTGCCAGGTCTGTTTTATTTCTGTGGGGGTTTTGGGGTTTTCTTAGCCGGACAGCGACAGTTTGTGCCGCCCACGACTTACAACGCACGCAAGTAAAATAATCAACACACACACGAAAAAAAGGCGCTGAACATCCACCAGCAACAACAACAATAAAAACAACAACAGGAGCATGCACGAGTATTTACCTTGTAACTTGTTTGTTGTTGTTTCGCTCGCACGTCAAACCAAGTCGATGTTACGCCCGAATGAGACAACAACACCTGCAACACTGAACTGAACTGAACTGACTGCTGCTGATGTATACAAACGCAGTTTGTCGACGTTTTCGGCCAACACATATACCGACGCTTCTCAGCCTACTTGACCAATAGCAAAAATATATTTATAATGTTTTACGCCATATATTTGACTATTACAACGATTTTAGTTCAGTGCGGCCGTGACTCGCAATGATAAACTTGCAAGAACAAGAGTAGAAACGATCGATAATATTGCAATGCAATCGATTTATCAAATATAAATGAAATCAAGTTGGCAGCACTTGCGCAACGAGCACTTTTGCGTTTGCAGCCAATATCACGGCATGCATTTTAGTTAACAGAATGTAATTGCAACAGCTGTTGGCGAAAAATCAATTTTTTGCATATCCAACGCTGTCTGTGCATATTTCATTTGAATTAAAAGCCAAAAGAATAATGTCCACCAATGCTGACTGTTTCATTGTGTTGCCCACAAATTGTGCAAATGGCTGTCTAATTCTAGGTCGCAACGCTGAAGATGCGACGGCTGTGGGCGTGGCCACCGAAATTTGTTACTATGATGTCAGCGATGTGCTCGAGGGGAAGGTAAGCTCAGAAAAGAAAAGAAAGGTGGCAAATAGAAGAAAAGATAAATTTAGATGTAAATGACTCATCCCTTGTCAGACTGATGGCGGCGCCGCTTTGGAGCCGGCTAGCGATGCACAACGTGTCATATTGCAGAAACCCAAGCCTGGTCTGTGGGGCGGCGACTTTGGAGCAAATGAAAAAGGCGTGGCCATCAGCCTCAGCTGGAGCGGCGGTGGCGAGGAGCAGGCAACAGACTCCGATTGTCTGCTTGGCACAGATATTGTGCGGTATGACCTATATATTTATACATCTATATAGAAATAGAAAAAGTAAAATCAATATCTTTCTCCTGCAGTATTGCTTTAGCTACTTGCCAAGAGGTGGAGGATGCCGTGGATCAAGTGGGCGCCTTGGTGGCCAAGCACAGCGACGACAATGCCAAGCTGAACTTTATCATTTGTGATCCGTCAGCTGCCTGGCTGCTGAGCAGCGCCGGCAAAGTGTGGGCAGCTGAAAAGGTGCAAGCCAGCTGGTTGCGTTTGCCCAGCGGTGGTTTGACGGTCACTACCAATGTGCACAAGTCCAGTGAGGGCTTGGACAATTCGGCTAGCTTTGCGGCTGCCCATGATGCTGAAGCGCAGGCGCCTGAGGCGAATTGGTGTGGCCCCGAACCTTCAGGCGATGGCATCTATACCCAACAGGATATGTTTGAGACGCTGCGCCTGGCTAGCGGCAAAGGTTCACGGGCGGCCAATGTGTCTGTGTTGAGTGGTGGCAAGGAAGGTGGTGGCTCTATATCGTGCCACTGGTTCACCGGAACACCCAATGCTGCCGAATCTGTGTTCAAGCCGTTTGTATTTGCGCCCAAGCCGCGAATTTCACCGCTGACCCAGGTGCAGCCGGATGCAGAGCAAACTTTGTTGCACAGTTTGCATGGCAATCGAAAGCCGGCTGCTTTGGAGCATTTGCGGAGCTTGGAGCGATCCTGTGTGGATGAGTTGAACAATTACTTTTCGATACAGGATCATGCCAGCGATGAGCTGGACGAACTGCTCAAGGATTGCGTCGAGGCCGAGGTCAAATTCTATCGCTAGACGCATCCAGATTTATATAAAGATATATATTGATATTCACAACTAGCTTGCAAACACAACTCGACAACGCTCCAATTTGATATATAGTATTCATAAGATTATGCTTAGGATATTCGTCGGAATTGATTTCAATTTGTGAATCTTTTAATTTATTATTTATTGAGTTTTATGTTTATTGATTTTACGTCGTGATATTTAAATGATTTTATTTTTTCCTTAGCGTGCAATCTCGATCTTGATCTGTTTATAAGTATTATGCTTGTCATTCCAAATACATATATATATATATATATATATATATATATATTTTTTCATTCTAAGTTGCTTTTATAAAATATAAATATACATATTAAACATACATACATACATAAATATATATATATATATACTATATATATAATATAGCTCTCTTAAATAAACGCATCAAATCTGCATTTATAAAAAAAAACCAAAATCAATTCCTAAATTACAATTAAAATCATTTTAATAATTATAATTAGACGGACTCCACAACCAGATTTGTTTTGAATATTGTGCTTTCATTGTGCAGTGCCTCCAGTTTGGTGATCTCGAAGGCCTGGTACACCTCTGGAAAGTCCATTATATTCCGTGGCGAGCTCTCCATCCAGAAGCGGTCGAACTCGAAGAACAGATAGCAATACAGCTTGTGGAAATCCTCCAGGGTGCTGAAGCTCTGCTTGTGCTGTGCCACCTGATTGTAGAAGTGCGTCTTCGCCGCACCCGTGCGCAGCAGATTGACCGCCAGTGCGGTGAGATTGATGCCCACAATGGCATAGGTGTAGCCAAGAGTTGGGTGCATCGAGTGCAGCAGGACATGTTTCGCTGCATCGTTGTAGGCGATCGCGAAGTACAAGAGATTCTCCAGGCCTAGCATGCCCATGCCACGGAAATCGGTCTTGGGATCATCGCCCTGGAATCCGATCTCTTGCCACTGCTTTGAAATGCGACCCGTTAGCGGGGCTTCCGGCATTAGAAGTTGCCACAGTTGCAGCAGCTTCTGCTCATGCTCCAGATTTTCCGAGTCGTAGGCCTCGGAGCGCATCTCCTCTACCTGATGCATGAGACGCTGATAGCCCCAAATGGTCGTAATACAATTACCAAAAAGCCGTGCAAAATCCGGATGCACATTGCTCTTGATACGCTTCACGCGGGACACTATGTTAACGGCTCGAGGTGCTGCGGGAATTAAAGACCATTAAAAACTGAAGAATATTTATGAGCGTCTCTTGTATACCGAAATAGAGCAGCTCTCTGTCTGTGGCATAGGGAGCTCCCTCGTCCAGTTCGAGAAGTAGTCCCTTGATTTCCGGCTGTTTCGATTGCATCAAGGATGACTCAATTTTGCGGCAACGCGAGGCACCCGCTCTTGCCCCATAGCAGATACGCTGCAGCTCGGAGAGACGGGTAAAGATGTGTAGAAACCATTTAATACATGGTCGTATATATCTAAAGATTAACGGCAGTATTTTGTTCAATATAAACATTTTGAAATTGACACTATTTCTCTGCGCAAATCGAATGTGTCACTTCTGTTTACTTCGGCGTTGTCATGGTTTCCTATAGATTTAATCTGCAATAGACGTATTACGTGTTGACTGATTGTTCATCTTTCTCTTCTTTCTTAAATCTCTAGCTACTTACATTAATGCAATTAATACAATTTTATGTACACCAACGAGAAACGCTTTTATTTTATAACTTTTCTATTTCTTTATAGAATTTCGTCTTGTGATAGTGCTGCAAAATCTTATAATTGTATCCCCTGTTGAGTTCTAAGCGATTCATCTTTTTACAACACTACCTCTGCAAACCAATTCGAATCAAATAGTCAACAAATATTTTAATACTACCAATTTAGCTAAATCGTATTTATTTACTTGTACTACAATGTTTCATGAATTTCTAACCATCTTTTTCATTAAAATATTTAGCTACTAAATTTTTTGGAACAATCAACAAATAACGCCTAATTTTTCTTTTCTGTTAACAGAATTTCGTTTTACGGTTGAGTTTAGCTGTTAAGTTCTAAGTGATGCTACTATTTACAAAACCACCGCTAAAAAGCAATTCAAATCTACTGCTTAATTAAAAGCATAGCTTTAAATAATTATTTAAATTTAAACTAAACCGATTAATTATTTTTTTCATTTCCAGAGTTTACGAATTATACTTATTTTTATTATTTGCTTGCACTTAAATGCTTTGTTGCTTATCTTGTTATAGATAATATTACAACTTGTAAATATTTTAAAGTTATTGCAAATTAAAAGCTGTTCAGATTTAGGCAATTAGCTCACCGATAGCATAGGTGTTTAATTGATAAGCCCAAATCGCTGGCAGATTGTAAGAACAGCGACGCCGCATCTCAAGCAGTGTTATCAGCAACTACTTTATAGCTTAGTTTGAATAGAACATTTCCAGGCAACAGTTGTGTTTACATTAGCGGGATAATCATCGAAAATGAAAGCCCAGAATGGAAAACTTTGGTCAACTTTGCACGAGGGTACGTGAAGTGAAAGATGATTAAAACTATATTTGTAGTTTACATAACATTTGCTGCTTAATAAGGGGATTGTATAAAATCTTAGTTTTAGTTTTTTTTTTACATACTGCATTTGAGTCAATTGTTTACATACAGAGATAGTTTTCATGGTCAATTCTATTATATGTAAAAGCTTTTTATTATTATTGCGCCAATTTATTTGATAGGCACATAGCTTGCTGTAAAAAAACATACATGGATGCATAAGCTATACACAAAAGTATTTATATATATGTCAATCGACATAAAAACATATCTTATCAACTAATTAACAGCAAAGTGGCTGACATAATAGACAAGTTTATACATTCTCATATATATATATATATATATATATATTCTTTTAAATATTTATATGCAAATAAACATATTTTTCAACGTCCAATTAATTATTTTTGACCAATTTTAATCAAATAACACAATAATATTTAAATTTACAATATTTGAATATTTAATAGGAAAGTTTGAGGTGCGCGGCATGGCCTTAGCAGATTTAGAGGAATCGCTTAAGGTAAGTAAACATTTAAATTAATCACATAATCATCATAAGACTATCAATCAAGACTGTCAAACATCAACAACGTAATTTATCACGAAAATGTTTGCGTGTTAAGTTTTCTTAACAACGAAATGTTTGCGTGTTAAGTTTTCTTAACAACAAAATTTAGACTGCCATCTTTGCAATGAGTGTTGGAAAAACGTGACAAAAGCTATTTCGATCGCTGCGGATCACGTGGCGTCGGTGGTGTAATGGTTAGCATAGTTGCCTTCCAAGCAGTTGACCCGGGTTCGATTCCCGGCCGACGCAGTTTCACTTTTTGCCATATTTTGTTATTTTAAAATAATTATTTATTAAAAATAATCTTTGCTTAAACCAGGTACTCGACATCTCATTCTTTACAAGTGAATCCGTTTGCGTAGCCTGTGAAATTAATTTGTCACACAACTCGCAAGCGCGTAATGATCTGAAGGAGCTGTGCCGAATAACGGCACAGGATGGCGTCTCCTTGATTGTGAGACACTTGGAGAGTGGACGCATTGTGGCTGTGTCATTTAACAAATTGCAGGCAAGCAAAGCATTCCATTCTATCTTCATCTAAATATTATTATTAACTTATATGTGTTTTTTTTAATTATTATATTTTCCTAAATGTAGTTTCCTCCACCAGCTGGCGAAGATAATTTCTTTGTCAAGTTTCGCAATGAGAAAACGAAAAGCCCCTCGGCTTTAAGCCTTATGAACTTTATGATAACGGTGGATGGCCAAATCGACGTCCTAGCCGAGTACAAAATGGATTGTGTTTGTGAGCTAATGTTTTTGGGCACTCTGCCGGAATTCGGACGCCTCGGTTTGGGTCAAGCTCTGACTAAATACACCATAGAACTGTCGCGTGACCTCAACCAGGGTGGTCAGGCATTGGAGGATGTTGCTGAGGAGTTGCGGGATAAGCCACCAGCGGCAGTGACTGCTTTGTGGACCTCCACATTTAGCCAAAAGATTGGAAAAGCTGTGGGATTTAAGGTGCTCAACACGGTGCCTTTCAAGGATTTTTCATTTAATGGCAAACGCTTCGATGAACGCATTGGAACCTTGCACAAATTTTGTGAACAAGTTATGTACAAATTGTAAATGTTCAAACTGATTCAGTATATTGCGGGTTGGCTTATAAAATGTAGTAGGTGATAGATACAGACTGTAAAAATAAACTTAATTCGAAATCAAACACAAAAATAAAATATTTTATAACAAAAAATTAAGATGTGCGTCGAAATATTTTATAACAAAAAATTTAGATGTGCGTCGGCCGGGAATCGAACCCGGGTCAACTGCTTGGAAGGCAACTATGCTAACCATTACACCACCGACGCCGTCTGTTGAATCGTTCACTTATGTCTACTTGAGCAAACGACAGACTTTCTGCCTTTAATTTATGTTAAAGTTTTATGTTAAGTAACATATTTCACTAACAGAATTGGTATTATTCTGTTAATGTATGTTTGAACTCTTCTGTTAGTTTTGAATGTTTATTATTGTTGGCCAGATATAGGTATGTCAATATTGAATTTTCATTTCTACGCAGCAATATGTATATTTTGTTTGTATAAGTAATTTTAACATTTGAACTAATTATTAATATTAATTTAGATTAAAAAAGGTTAGTCTGATTTAATAGCAAGATTTATTTATTGCGTGCACCTGCTACAACACATAAAATGATTTAAAGTTAAAATATCAAATAATGGACATAATAATATTTAACTATACCTGTACACCTGTTCCCTACAAGATAATTTCTATATGTAATTATTTATACGAATATTTATTAAAATTCACTTGCTACTTTAGAGTGGGATGACTTATTTAATAGCAAAGTTTATTTATAGATATTAGATGCATATGCTGCTACCCTTATTAATTGTTTAAGGCTTGAAAAGGTACCTACGGATTAAGTATGGCAGCAGAGTTAAAAAATAACTGCTAATGCCGTTGCCAACCCTTATTAAAGGCCATTGTTGATTTCAATTTTTGCACTTTACATAAGAAACTTTAAAAAACTGAAACTTTTCAAATGAGATTAAAATTTACACACAATCCACACATGGAGTACTCGGCGAGGCATGCACTCAAGAGGATTTCGCCAGCCTTAATGCTTAGTGTCAACACTGTGGATGGACGTGAACAGGGATCAGCAGGAACATGGACAGTGGCAGGGAAAGAGGGCAAAGACAGCAGTGTGATAAGCATTTCACAGCGCCCCGTTTGCCCAGTTTGGTTGTCTACCTCAACAATACATTTTGGTTTTTAATTAGAATTCGAATAATAATAATAAAAAAAAAAAAACGAATTGAAAATCGTTGTGCAAAATGACAATGCATTGAGGTTGAGCCAACCCCTTTCCCCCTCGCAGGCAATTGCGTGTAATGAATGATATAGGGATCGATCTTAGATAGGGTAAGCCCTCAAATATAAGTATGTAGAGGCGGTTACGCTTCATTGTGCTATATGACGTGTGTATAACTCGCAGCTTGATGTCTACCAGAGTGTGGTAACTGCAAGCTACTACTTAATTAACTCAAGCTTTAATTATATAGAATAACTTTTACGAAAAAAAACTAGCAGGTGTACTTTAAATTATTTTCATTTTTACATTTTCGAATATTGCAACATTAAACAAATAAATAACAAAATTTATATGCTTATTTGAGCAAACTGATGTGATTTACATAAGTCTTCATTTATGCTTTTCGCATGTGGAATATTCTTCACATCATTTAATAAATGTTATTTGTCTCCGATGATTAAAATTAAATTGAAAATGCAAATATTGTGAATGTAATATAAAATAAAATTAGCGCAACTTGTCATGAAGTTATTTTTTTATTTGTAAGAGCAGAAAATAAATTATAATATGCAAATAAAATGATGTGTTTTGCCGGCTCCATTAAAATATATAACAAATCAAAATGATATAGCCAACAAAAGACATTTTTTAGTTATAAAAAAAGGTGGTCACCAAACAATAAACAATTATAAAATATTAAATTGTTGTACTGTCTTTATTTATCTATCTCCATCGCTATATTGCCATGATTTATATCAAAAAAATTGAAAAACATTCATTTTTAATCGACATTAAAAAATATGTCTTTAATAATTGTATTAATATGCCTATTCAGGTAAAGTCCATTATAGGGTCTGCATTCCAGCTGAAATCCGCTAAAGCAATCGGATATTAACTGGTTGCCACTAGGCAACAACTTGATCAAATTGAAAACTAATTTGTTTATACAGCTGCACAAAACGAGCAGCGCCGGCAATGAAAACAACGAAACAACATCGAATAGATTGAGGAGAGCCAAAACAATTTGTTTATCATGGGTAGCCTTAGTGAGTTCGCCGTGTCGTCATCGTTGCCCTCCTATGATGATGATGAGGCAGTCGGCAATCGGCAATCGGCAGTCATCAGCGGCAGAGGCAGGGGCAGTGCTAGCAACAGACAGACAGGGAAAAAGGACAACAAACAAACTCTGCTCTGTGAGTGAAGGGAGGGCGCATCTAGGCACTGGGGTAAGGGTGCACTTAGAAAATTAGATGTGCCAAAAGCAGCCTGCTTGTTTTGTTTATTATTTACAACTAAGTTTTTATTGCTAGATTGTCAAATGTTTACGTTTAAATAACCAAGGTATAAAGATCTTATAAATTTACATGTAATAGTTAACTCCAAAGAAATGAATTGTTGTTTAACTGCTTCAATCCAATTAATGCAAATTTAATAACAAATTTAACTAATTACAATAAGTAGAAAATACATTTAAAAATTAAAAATTAATACTATTTAACGAGTTTATTATGTTTAGATGTAGAAGCTAATCAAATTCAATCTATTTCACTGAGTTAAGAAAAATAACTTGTTCTAAATTTTAGCAAGAAAGTTTTCGGTGCTTTCCAATAACTATTTTTTAATATCATATAAATAGAAAATATATTTCCAAAATAATTAATATAATATTTCTTTACAACATATAAATAAATACAATTCTTGTCAGATTACCGATTTAGATAAAGAAGAAAAACATATCTCATTTCCGGCTAAGCGCTATGACATATTCTCTTTTTTTTCAAGTGTAATGATAGTGAATATATGCTTGGGATGATTGTTAGCTAGTCGCAGAGGATCTCCCATATTTTGACACCCTTGTCAGCGTTGTTTGTTTGCGCCTTGAAATATGCAGCAGATATTCTTGCAGCAGACGAATTTTAATGGAGTTGTTGTTTCGCAGCGAAGCAGAATTGTAGACAATGCTAATATTTGCATTTCTCTTCGTGCTTTGCTAATGCCTAAAAATTATGCTGGTTGACAAATTTCTTTTAAGCTGCCTGTGATTACGTTGTTCTTTTTTGAGGTCTTTGTTTGGATGCCAACAAACCATTAATTAGACTTAGAGGCTGCTCGAGAAAACCGTCAACTCTTGCTTATTTAATAGGAGCAGAAACACAATCTTGCAGCTGTCTACTTCCTATCTATTCCCGTTCGAAGTCCATAGCCCCAACCCCTAAAAATCCAGCTGTGCACTTGCTGTGGCAAGTCTATAGTTAAACAATACACTCGTTGCACGCCACTTGATTGCCACTCGGGCAATAATTCCGCTTAAACAGATAAACGCGTTCGAAATCAAAGAGCAATTTTGTGTGTGCAATTCAGACACAACTATATATGTATATTATCTCACACCCTGACCGCCCAAAACTCAAACTTAATAAGCTTATAACACCACCGAAATGCAACCCTGCAAAGTCGCAACTTTCGACTGCTCGACGCTGATTGGCTGACAAGCGACGCTGACTCCGCCCCTTTTGGCAATGCCTTTTCGTTTGATGTAGTAACGCCATCGCAGCTATGACAAACAGCTTTGCTGTACGTTATCCGGGCAGGAGCAGCAACCCCTGAGCCCAGCTCTTATCACACGTATCCTTCGTCCGGACCCGGGCATTGTCATTCGGTTCTTGGCTGTCGACGCGTTCGCTACTAAATCGCGCTTAAATATGACCATAATTATGTCTTTCCGAATCGCTATCTGGAATTGACTGCAGTTGCTGTGTTTAAAGTCAAAAACTCCAATTATTTATATGCAATTTCAAAGGATACCGAAACTTGTGCATTATTTAAAAACTGTGAATATTGGATAGAAAGTGTTGATAAAGGTAATTTTCTAAATGGAATACCGGCGGAATACATTCGCCTTGAAATTACTGCATAGATTGATATATTCGCGCAGAGCTATAAGAGAACAACTTTTGTGCTATTTTATGTTTTATGTTGCATTAAGCATTAAAAAGAATTTAAATACATGACATTCATTTGTTACTTTTATCAGCACCAAAATAATTAAGCCCATTTATTAGCTTGTATTTTGTTGTCATTCAGTTGTCAAATTCAAACCTATTCCACCTGCGAGAAATTATAGTTCGCATAAGTCAACTAAAACATTTATAACAAATATAAATTTCAAAAGAATATCAAAGCGGAATAAATTTACACAATATATTCAAGTGGATTGAAGTAACATTAATAGGTTCTTTAAAACAGTTAAACAGTTTAAACGAGTACACATAAAACCATATCTTAAAATTTTGTATTGATCTGTTTTTAACAACTGATAACTTATGGCCTATAAGATGACATACACAATTCAGATTACATAACTACTTTTATGTGTACCATTCTGAAAATACATGTTGCAGTTTTAAGCCTTGGCAAACTCTTTATTATAGAGCATAATGAAATAGAGTTTATCAAAGATATAATGGTTCACTTTAAATTAATATATTTCTATTGTCTTTAACCTTAATGGGAATACGTAACCTACGCGAAATAATATACTATTAAAGTCTGTCACTTTTTATTTTTGTTGATAGTAAAAAATTTGGAATGGGATTCATATGCATCAGGATAAATCCTATATAAACTGTTAAGCATAATAAAATTGATAAACACAATTGTAAAAAAAGGAGAATTGACTTTTGATATGTGTTTTGTCTGTATTAAAGTTCACTGATCCTATAACTTCGTATCCAACTAACGGTCGTCTGGCTAAAATTCAATAAATTCATTATCTTATCATTTGTTGTCGTATGTTAAACATGTTTATTATCAAATCAACAACTCAACAAGTATTTACCACATCAACCCGAGCTGATAAGGCCACAACGAATATATATATTAATGAAAGAACCATCGAAATCAATTTGTTTGTCTTTTTTACAGGGTGCTGCGAATCAAGAGTCGAAATTGACGACACGTGCCGCACTTGCCACACACACAAAGGACAATAGATACTCTTAGCGACACGTGCTGAACACGTTTAACCAATCAGATTTCTAAACAGAGGCGTTCCGTTTACCGTTATGAGGCAATTAAACAATAATTAAGCAGATATTGTACAACAACAAAAAAAGAGCATTTAGAGTAAAATGTTTTCCATGGACAATTTCGACTTGGAGGCCACGATGGCTCGGCACTTCTTCGAAGGATCGCAGGCAACCAATGCCTCCAACTCCAGTTCCGAATACTTTTTCGGAGATGAGCACAGTTCGGAGAGCGATGACGATGACGATGCCTACAGCAGTGGCTTCAACAGCGACCAGGAGAACAACGAAAAGACGTGAGTGCCACCAATCAACGAATCGATTCCACTTGGGTGCTCCGATAATAATCGATTGCAGCTATTCTCTGTTTATGTTTAGACGGCGCAGTCACAAGCCTCGTCGCTTGAAATGCGCCTCCCAGATGGCCCAGCAGCGACAGGCCGCCAATCTGAGGGAGCGACGACGCATGCAGAGCATCAACGAAGCGTTCGAGGGACTCCGGACCCATATACCAACATTGCCCTACGAGAAGCGCTTAAGCAAGGTGAGCATTTTGAATTACTTTAATAATAATTTTTTTAAAAAACGAAGTTCATAAAAGATTAATTTTTTAATTGATAATAATCCGTTTGAAAAGGTGCTTCAAGATAAATAGAGTTTTATATGGTAGTCAAATTTATTTCCGTATCGAAGGTTTAAATATTCTTTAAAAATTTCTTGATTTCTGAATTTATTTATACAACCTAACATTTAATTAAAACTGCTTTTCAAAGAAGGTCTTTTAGTACAAAATAATAATATCTAAATCGCAATCCCAGGGAGTATATGGATGTTTCTGTAGTTAATTAAAATTGTCTAAAATCTTTCTTTGTTATTTTCAAAGCCTTGAAAATGTTGTTTTCAAATCTGATACATCGAATTTTTAAACACCTCTTCTTTAATGGAAAATAGAATTTCCCAAAATAATAACAATTCGCAAAATAAAATAAATGTTTAATAAATAAAATATCAGTAATACTAAAAATAATAAATATAATTTCCAAAACATATATTTAGTATACTTCATTAAACTTGCAATCGATTTGTTTTATCTTATTTATTTATTTAGGTCGATACACTGAAGCTGGCTATTAGTTATATAACCTTTTTAAGCGAAATGGTCAAGAAAGACAAGAACGGCAACGAGGCTGGCCTCAGCTTGCAGCGCAACTACCAAAAGGAGCCGCCCAAGAAAATCATACTAAAGGATCGCAGTAAGTTGTCAATCAATCAACCATCAATCATATTGTTGTGGGAGGTCAGCGGGCTCAACTCGGCACCAGAACTACATTTAATAACATAATTCAACTGGACTTGCTGCATTGAATATATTTAAAGTCCATCGGAGCGGTTTATTCCATTCGATGGTCGACTGTCGATTGTCTCTGAGAGGGTTGCTTTGGGTTGAGTTGCTAGTGGTTGCCTAGTGGTATTCTGGTAAGGCTGCTGATGCTGCTGCTGCTTTGTCTGCCTAAGTGTAACTAATTAGAATTTTCACACTTCTCGCCCGCTTCGCTTTGCGGGCTTTGCGTGACTGCCAGTCAAGCAAATTGTTTTGCTCATTGCCGTCGCATCGATCACGGGAACAGTTCATTGCTTCCCTGCCACGGATATGGAAACGTATTTCATGAGTCTGTGTGGAGGGGTGGAGGGAGGATGGCACAATGGATTAAAGGTTTCCGTGCGCCAGCTCATAAAAGTAGCTTTAGTTACGGTTTTTTGGTTAATAATTTTTCTATTCAAAATGAATGACACTGCAACTGCCTGCAAGGACGACGAGAAAGAGAGAGAGAGAGAGACAGATATAGCATCCTGATCGGTTCAGGGCATCTGCATAACTAATAGCCAACCCACTTGGTCTGCCAAAGGGTGTTGTGAATATACTCCATAAATGTATGTGAACCACTAGGGGAATTTGTAAATATAAATTTGAATGATTTGCTGTATTTTTGAGTTGTTTTTTTCTCCATATTTTTTTAGAGTTTCAGTCACAACAGAAATTAATACTGGTTAGACTAGGGTTACAAAGTTGTTTGGCTATAGTGAATATCTGGTTAAGTGATTTGATGTACCACTTCATTTGCACTTAAGGGAATATTTACAGTCTCACATGGGAATAGCAGAATAACTAGAGTTATAATTTATCGGCTTCAATAATACGTCATTAAAACCGAGATTTTTTTTGTGTATTAGAAATATTCCGAACACTACAATTCATATTTACTTTTATTAATTAAATAGAATACTATATGATATACTATATATTTGACTTACTATATATTTTAAGTACGAGAAAAGTACTCAAGTTTAAAACGTAAAGAGCTCCCTAATTTTCCTTAATAACTTTTTAAAGCAAATTGCGAATTTTAATAGTTTGTCAAATCTATTCTTCCTGTGTATGAAATACCCTAATATCTATATATACAATTTATGGCAGTTGTTTTAAATGTGTCTGCGGAGCAGTTTAATATATTCGATTGTCGATTATCTCTGTCTACAAATGAAATTATTATTATTCATCAGCATGACTTTCAACATGATTTATATAATTATTTTTACTATCATACAAAAATGGATGATTCAGTGATTAAGTGAGATAATATAAAGTTCCCATTATATGTTATAAAGCTGGTATTTTAAGTGAAAGGCAACTATTAGTTTTAGGGATGTATATTTTAGGCTCTCCATGATTTCATCATATTCATCATTCCATATTCAGTTTAAATCCTATGTACTTATTCTTATTCGCTTCCGATTAATGACAATATATAGATTGATGTAAGTGGTGGCAATTATTTTTAAATAAATAGTATTTTTCCTTAAAATGAATAGCAGAATATGCCAATTATGTACTGTTGATATACTGAACAATTTACCAAAATTTACAATTTCAAAAATCATAAATCAACTGTGTGTATACATATTATTTATATACATCAATTTGTGATATGTTCTTATTTTAATAATGAAGCTAAGATAATTTCCACATTTGTGTTACTTCAAAAATACCCATTAAAAAAATGACAATTAGTTTCAGAATGCCACGAACCGTGTTATTTAATGATCATGCAAAGTTTCAGCAAACTAGCAATAAAAAGTAGAACATTTTTCATTTATTTAGTTTGCAGCTTTGCTCTACAAAAGCCCCACAACAAATCCTTGGTAAAATATTGTTAGCAGAAAAACAAGAAAAAAAACACATAATTTGTTTGATAAAATCCAACATGACATACACCTTGCACAACTACCAACTCACACTTCTATGATATATACTCACACACATAACAATTGACACGGGGCACAACAAAGTAGCAAGAGCAACAACAAAAACAGAAATAACAACAACAAAGGCGCAATCGACATAATCATATCGTGAGAAATTCGTTACACTCCAGCAGATGTTGGTTGTCGCCAACGCAGAGCGATTCCATGGGTCCTGTTGAAGGGCAACTGAGGCCAAAGAGATAGGAGAGGTGGGGTTGCGGAGGTTTGGGACGGGGGGTCCTGGGAAATTGCGGAGTGTGTGTGAATGGTGGGCAAAAGCGTTTTCATGCTTAACGGGCATTAAAAATGTTCGGCACAAATGCAGAAAAACACAGAAACAAAAAGTAATAGATAAAAATCGCAAAACCCCCTCCTCGCTCCACACAATGAAAGTTGGGGGCAAAGACAACACGCCCATTTAAATGGCTGCAATTGGTTTGGATTCGAGAGATTCGGCTGCACGCGCCTGGCATATGTTCACACCAAGATGATCCAAGTTGGGGGGTAGATAGGTGGGCGGCTGCACTTAAAAAAAAATATGTAAATTGAAGCGACGAAGTTTTACATTAGTTTAATAATTTTACATGAACATAAATTAAATATTTACACAATATAATCAAATTTAAATAAATAAATTTAAATAGTTTAATTTATACAATATAAATTAATGAATAAAAGAAAACAACTAAAAATATTTTGAGAACAAAATCTAAAAGTAAAGAGGATAAGCATAAACAATTAAGCTCTCCTTTATATAAATTTATTTAAATAAAAAGAGAATACATTTTAGTTATTTTTTTAATAAAACAAAAAGTTTTTTTTTTTAAATGGATAATCCTAAGTAAATTAATGAAAAGAGAATAATGTGAAACTATTTTTGGGAAGAAGATAATATTAGATACATTTTCTACAATTGAAATAAAGGCTTATAACTTAATAAATTTATGAAAATTACAAAAATGGTTTAATAACAGTCGACAATAAGAGATGAACAAATTAAATTTTATTCTAATTAAAATTAAAGTTGATTACGTCCAAATAAGTATTATGTGCAAAATGCAGAATTATGTTTAATAACTTGTGGCACATTTGGCTTATCTTTATATTCCTTGAAGCTGTGTGTGATTGCCTCATGGGGTGGCAAGCCGCATATTTGAGCAACACCCGCAGGAAATACTCGAAAACAGTGTGCGCTACAAATTACCAAGCTTCAGATTGGAAGGGAATGGAATGAGATGTTATGCTTGGTGCAAGCTGATTGGACGCAGCATTACGAGCGGGCGGCGGGGGAGGATTTGTGCTTGGGATTTTGTGTTTGTTCAAGACAAATGGTGTGCCACACACATACACAGCAGGCGGGCAGCTGCAACAACAAAATGTCAAATGGGGATGGCAAACCCCTCAAATGCTGCGAACCCTTTGCTGTTTGTTTGCTCTGCTCCTGCTGATGTCCTTGTAATGTGTCCGCTAATGGCATTTGCTGAGTATTTGGCAACAATTTTAATTGACTGGGCGGCGCTTGACTTTCTTTTGAATACATAGAATACCCAATCTGAAAACATCAGTTGAGATGTTTGCTTGCTTAAAGTTATTTCCTGATAGGATATCGCAATGCAGCACAAACAAAAATTATAAAATTTTGACTTAATACCGTATTTTTTTTTATTTATAGCCGGCGGCATGTCGCATTCGCTGTCCTGGTATCGTAAGGGTGATCGCTATCCAGGAAGCAAGCTTTACGCACGCACTTGGACACCGGATGATCCCAATGGGGCATGCAACAATCAACAGCATGTTCCGTCTCTGTACACCAGCAACACCAATGCAAAGACGGGCAGCAGCCCAAATTCTAGTCAAAATCACAACAGCAATCAGAGCAGCGACGATTTCAGTGTCAGTGGCGATATTAGCGATGCTGGAGCTGCAGCGAGCATCTTTAACAGCGGAAGCGGTCTTTAAGAGAGTGTTCTTCAATTCGGAATGGAAATTTCTCAACTAGTCAGGCTTGCTAGTCAACGGCATGTAGTGGCACCATTACTAAAACTACAATACATACATATATACAAATATTCCAATTTTTAAATATTATAAAAAAAACAACATGTTCTGTGGTATTTAATTGCTCTAAGTTTGCTAATATCTAAATGTTATACTTAGTGATTTAGTTTAACAATAAAAAAATTAAATTATATTAAACAATAACTAATTTTACTATTATTTAAAAGAATTAATATACACGATGAGGATAAGGGTAAAAACCCTACACCGCATCGATCCTTTAATTTTCGACCATTTGCAGTTCAAGCGACGAGGCCAAAAGGCGCAATTTACAACAAAATAATGTACTTATCAGCACAATACATTATTGAACACCTGGTGGCGGACCCTGTCGCTGATATCATTAAAAAATATATATATTGAAGTAAAATGAAACAGACAACACAATCGTAAGGCACAAGTGCAGTTTTGGGGGTGGGTGTTGGTTCAACTGGGGTTCGAAAGTGCAACTAGAAAATTATTTCCGGTCTTCCGACATGCACATGCAGAGCAAATACGACAACAAATTTTTTTGGTAAAAAATTGAGAAAGGGAATTTATTATTATTTTTAAGCGTTATAGTTTTGCTGCAAGCGTGGCATTTAAAAAATCATTATGATTGTCATGCCCAATGCAAGGACAATCGTCCTCAGATGGACAGCTGTCGTTTTGTTCGTTGCGCGTTGCTCGCTGTGACGCGTGTGTTCGTTTGGTAGCGCAATTTAGATGTTAATCAGCAATTAGGCTTAGCCTGAGCAGGGTGGACGCAATTGTGGTGTGTGATTGAACGTTTTGATATATCAATCTGATCATATGTAAATTAACGCGTCATATTTTGGTTTTATGTTGTTTGTAGTTAAATCTGCGATTTAATTAACTCAACAGCTGTACTCTATGAATCTGGTCACCCTATTATTCAAATCTATGGAATAGCGCGTCGCGGCGTTGCCATCCAAACGCATGCGTCAAAAGCGCAAAAACGCTTTTTCTTAAAGACACCCTACAACACTGGAGCGAACGCACGCGAGCGAAATGTGTTTGTTTTTATTTTAAACTGTATGCAAAAGTTGAAATGCGTTTCGCACAAATAATTGTTGGGCCCGCGGGCAGTGGAAAGGTATGCATAAGATCCATTCAATATAGACCTATTGTAAAATCTGCTCCGATAGTCAACGTATTGCAGCTTTATGCAACAACATGCCATGGACAACAAAAGAAATATTCAAGTTGTGAATTTGGATCCGGCGGCGGAGCACTTCACTTATTCGCCGTTGACGGACATACGAGAACTCATTCACCTGGACGATGCCATGGAGGATGAGGAACTCCACTATGGCCCCAATGGTGGTTTGATCTTTTGCCTGGAATTCCTCATCGAGAACCAGGACTGGCTGAAGGCCCAACTCTGCGGCGGTGAAGATGAGCTGGCGCTCGGCGAACCCGACGACGATTACATTCTCTTCGATATGCCCGGACAAATCGAGCTATTCACACATCTCAAAATGGGAAAACAATTGGTGCAGCTTCTCGAGTCGTGGAATTTTCGCACTTGCGTTGTCTTCTGCCTGGATTCACAGTTCATGGTAGATGGCGCCAAGTTTATATCGGGCACAATGGCTGCGCTCAGCGTCATGGCCAACATGGAGCAACCGCATGTGAATGTGCTGACCAAAGTGGATCTGTTGAGCACAGAGGCGCGCAAGCAGCTTGAACTTTATTTGGAGCCAGATACACACAATTTAATGGGCGAGTTGACCATCGGCACAGCATTTGGCGAGAAATATCGCAAGTTGACCGAAGCCATTGGTTCGCTCATCGAGGATTTTAGGTGAGTGAAGTTTCTTTTTTTAATTGAGAGTGCATTTATTATAACTATATAGTCAATATTTGGATGCTATTACAAGCAATACGAGCAGAACAGGCTATATACCCAAGCCTTATATATATATATATATATATATATATATATATATAACTTTTTTATTATTTCTTAATTTTGTTTATTTATATTCGGTATAAATTGATTACAAGCAAGAAAAAATAATGGGACACAATAAACAAGGTTGTGATATTTTCAAGGTATACAGAAATATGTATGTATATATATAACAGTTAATAATTGCTAGCATAAATGCTGCTTATGCACTTAAAGCTAAAATAAATTCGACCCGTTAAATTAGGCCTTCGATTTACGCGTAGGGTGGAAAGGATGCTCCATTTGTGACAGATCTGGGGGATTATGCTCGAATGCAATTATCTCCTGCATGCCGCTGTTGGCGATCTGCCATAGTTCCGGATACTCTGCCTTGAAGGTGGCATACCATTTCTGCACCAGTGGATATGGCGCCAAATCAAAATCAATCGCCTCCAAGCAGAGTGTCGACGATACCAAAGCAAAGTCAGCAATGGTCACATTGTCACTAGCCGCATATTTGGTGGCCAAACGCTGCATATACGTCTCAAACACATCAAGCGCGTTCTCCACCTTCTTCAGGGACATCGGCGTGCGGTCGTACGCAAAGAAGATGGGCGCCATGCTGTGTGCCGAAATGGGGGCATAGTAGAAGCTCATGTTGAAGCACAGACGCTGATTGACCAACGCCCTCTCATTGGCATCCTCGGGGTACAGGGTCGATAGCGGTGCATATTTATCGCACAGATATTGCATAATCGCAATGCTCTCTGACAGATGAAAGCCTTCGTCCTCCAGCACGGGTATCTCCTTCTGGGGATTCATCTGCATGGTAATGAAACATAATTAGATAAACCAATTTGATGGCTAATTTGTGTGGGCATAACTCCCACCTTTGCATAGTCCTCGGTGCGGTGCTCCAGCGCACAAAAGTCCACATTGATGAGCTGATAATGGATGTCCAGCGCCTTGAGTGTCATTCGTACGGCCAACGAGGGCGGTCCATCGGATACGGCGTACAATTTCATCGTGTAAATGGGCCTGTTTGAAAGTGTAGAAACAAGAAACAAAAAGCGATTTCAAATGAGTATTTGAGTCTAGTTGAACCGGTTTCGCTTTCGCTTTCGATGTTGGCCAAGAAGTGAGTTTTTTTCACTGGCCACAAATGTGAATGTAAAAATATGATGTTTCTATTTTAGGATCAGTTCTTGTTTTCCATTGCTTTTCTGCTGTATTTTTTTGTTCTTGTTGTGAAATCTGTGTTGACTTTTAATATTTTATTTTAAAAAATTCAGCATTTACCCAATTAAATTGACCTCGCTTGGCAATTAATCGAACTGAGCAAGCGCAAAGCTGAAACTCGACTGAAGCTGAATAGCAAATGTTGGATTTAAATATCGGCAAAATATTCACAACTAAAGAAACTTCTGCTTAGTCGACGTATTAATTACCTGTAATTATTTTAATATGGCAGACATATTTTTCGGAATCGAACTAATTGCTTTCTGGGCTGATTATAAATTATGATTATAATTATTGAAAAGCTAAACATTTTATATTTAAAATTTAACTATTGTTGAACAATATTAATAATAACTATCCTGTTATATTTTATATCATTTTATCATTATTTTTTTTTAGAAAAAATTTATTACAACTGTAATTATTATAAATCTAATTTGAAATATGGAGTTTTTTTTTTCCATCTTTTACTCTTGGTCAGGGACATATTTTCTCTGATGGTAATAAAGCGATATGCTAGTTTTTCATATAGGGAGGCTTGACTTTAACCGTACTTACTCAATGGTGCCATAGTGTTCCATTTCAGCCACCTCTTCGACCACTTCGATAATCGCATCCGTATTGTCTTCCTCAATGGTCAGAAACTGACTGTCCGAGTTTAAGGCTACTTCCTCGCAATCCTCTTCCTCCTCGACGACAACGTCCTCGTCAAAGTAGTGCTGTATGTGGTCCTGCTCCTGCTCCTCGTGTGGCTGCAGCTTTTGCGTGGCATGCAGCTCTTCTTCCCGATGCTTGCTTCTGTTTGCTGCTGTTGTATCTGTGAATGAAGTTGAGTTGGTGTTGCTGTTACGTGGCTTCTTGTGGACAACGATGCCATCGGTCAGATTGGATACGTTGAGCCGCTCGACAGCCAGATCGCCATACTCCTGCTTGATTTGCTCCAGAGATTTGCCAATGAAATGCAACGGTCGAAATTTGAGTTTCTTATTGTTCTTCTTGTTGATCTCGTTGAAAAGCCGCCGTTTAATGTCATCCTCGCTGTACGGATGACTGTGACTATTGTAGACGCGCAGCACGCGAATTGAGCCATCTTTTTGAGTGGCTGTCGATATGCGACTCTTGCAATTGATCTCCGAATCACGGCTCTTGATGCACACCCAATAATTGCGTGAGATCAGGCCACGATTCTTCGCATGATATATGTAACCGTCGACGCAAAGCATTTCGCTGCCCTTCGCCGAGCGGAGAGTACAGATTTTGGTCAGATCCATGTCGGAGGGCGCCGTTGGCAGCTGTGTCGTGTTTAGTGCCTGCTGTGGATTCGAGCGACGCTTGCGCAAATTGGTCAGTTGTGGCTTGGACGTAGATGTGCTGGGCTGATCCGTGGATAATATCTCAATTTTGGCACTGATGTTGTCGGCTCCATCGTTCAAATACTGCACAATCATTGGAGCGCCCTTGGACTGCTCCGGCTCCAGTTTGATGCCATCGATGCCAATAACCTTTTTCATGACCACATTCCGTTGCCTGTCGGTCGAGGAAGACGAGTGGTCCTTTAGTTTCTCATAGCTGCTCTCGTCCTGTGTAATATCTTCGTGTTCTTCCTCCTCATCTTGACTCTCGAAATCAATGTCCTCATTGCCACTGCCAAGTGATGGTTGCTTCGCATCGCCAGCCTTAATAATCGATTGTAGCTTCTCCTGTCGCTTCTGTTGGTCGATACGACGCAGCATCTCCTGCAGATCGGGCTTGTGCGTATGCTCGCCATTGATGCGTAACACCTCCAGCCCATTCTCGACGGGATTCATGGTGACGCGAACGTGACAGATTTGCTGCTTATCTCGCCGCATTATGCACGTGAAGAACATGTGGCCATTGGAGCGACTCTGCGAGTCGAAGTGAAAGAGATGCCGGTCCAAGCAGAGCACCCGGCGACCCTTGGCCGAGGGCAGGAATGTGAATTTGGTCAGATCTGTTTCGTTGAGTGGATCATAGTCAGCGGGTGCCACATAATTATCAATGATATCCGCGGCATTTGGCCATTTGATTTCATCATCGGCCACCGATGTCGTCTCCTGCTGCTGTTGCTCCTGATCCTGAGCGGGCAGCATAGACTCGCCGACAGTTTCACCGTCCACATTTACATATACCTCGTAGTTTTCCTCACAGTCTTCAATGATAATAGACGTGTCGTCATCAGCGCCTCTTTGTGAATCCGAACTTGCATCGGGATCGAAGTACTCCAAGTTGGGGCACTCTTGGAACACCTCCACCGTCTGCTCATCGTCGATGAGCAGTATCTGATGCCTGGAGAACATTTGCATGAGCTTATCGGCCGAATAGTGCGGATGTATATGCGCATCCGTCTCCATCACATGGAGACGGTGGGCACCAGCCAGCGTCGCCTCCGTGCAGATTTTGGCGGTACATTCAATGTCCCGTTTTCGCACACACGTCCAACGGTACATGTTACCCTTGTAAGACTTCCCCGCCAGATAATACAAATGTCCATCAATGCAGACCATCACACGTCCATCTCGACGACGAAGCATATAGACCCGCTCCTTGTCCTACAAAAGCCAAAGGAATGTTCAATTTTTAATTGATGAGGAATTGGTTGCCATAATTGGTCTTTGATTATTTAACTGGTAGTTAGCAAGGGGCAGACAATAATATTTAATTTTAATTTATATTTCTATACATGAAATGGTGTATTGTCAATTACCATATGTTAATCTGTTTACTAAATGATTTGGATGAAGAAAAGTACACCTGAATCTTTTCTTAATTTCCTTATTATTTATGATTATTGGCGACTATGCATGATTGTGATATAGTTGTCCCAAATGGTTCCCAACATGGCTCAATCATAAGAAAATTTCTACGGATTTTGGAAGAGTGGTCCGAAATAGTTCCTAAAATGGTTCAAGCATAATAAAACTTTGGAACGGATATCTTGGTAAGCAAAATAGTCTTTTATATAAGAACTAAAAGATCGGATATCTTTAAAGTTTCGTGAAGATAACTTTCAAATTAGCATAGAAATAAATACTATATATCATATATATATGTATGTATATTTACATATAAATACTTAATGGGGTCAGAGAAGAGTTCAAATATTAACAGACAGGCCGGTAATGGCTTGTAAAGTTAATTCGCATGCAATAAGTTGGGGCCTTATAGGTTGTAAAGAAGGGATATATACATTGGGACCACACCTCAAAGTCCAGATGAAACGAGTATTCATTGTTTGACTCGCTATCTCTGGTGGTGCTTATCCATTCGGGTGGATTCAGACCGGCTGTTGCCCGTTCGTACAAACGGGCTCGCTTTGGCTGTGTGGTGCTGTACGCGTCGTTCATTTTCATGTTGGAAAGACGCTTGCGCTGGGATACTTTAGTTATTTCGTGATCGCTGCAGCGCGCATGCACATGCTCCTGGATAACATCGACGACAACGTGCGTCGTCTTTTCCATGGAGTCGGGCATCATGGTCGAGATGCGAGATCGGCAGGGCGTCACTTTATCCTTGCGCCGATTGCAGAGCCAGCGATATGTGTTGTTTTTCCCAATGCGATCGAAATGATAGAGATAATCGTCGACGCATAGCATGTCGACGCCTTTGGCGGAGCGTACAACGTACACTTTGGTCAAGTCCATGTCCGACTGGTCTTCCATTGTTTTCAAAAATTACGGTGCGGTCGTAAATTCAGGGTTTTTTAGTTACTTTGCCGTTTTTGGTGTGTGCCCAAAAAATGTTTTATTGAAAATGAGTCGAATTTTACTTTTGTTGTTGCTGTTGCTTGGGATTTTTTTGGGTATTTTCACCAGTCTCCTTTTCGTGGCGCCAAAGATTTTGCGCCTTACACTTAAATGTCACACTACACTTTTTGTTTTGTATATTACATAAACTCTGTTTTATTTGTAATTATTTGGTTCCACTTATTCGCACATTTTACAACGCGACGAAAATATATTTTTTCTTCATACCAGGGCTGGAACGCGCAAGCTTTGTTGGCGTTGCCACTTTTTGCAGCCTGTACATTCGGACGTTTCTATAGTAATGTTTACATATCTTTTAACAGTTTGGTGCGATTTTTTCCACTGGACACAGAGGATGAGGAGAGTGTTGGTGATCTTTTGCTGCAGATCGATAGTGTTCTACAGTATGGAGAGGATGCTGATGTACAGGTACGCGATTTTGATGAGCAGGAAGAAAACGAGGATCAGGACCCGGATATGTAATGCCGCGAAATATAATCAATGTAAATAGCATATAATAAATATAAATGTTGAGTATAAACTAAATGTGTTTTATATGAATGAAATTGTAAATTAAGGAGTATGCAGCCCTGGTTACATATTCGCAACATCTTACAACACTATTATTAATTGGTTCTTTTTGAATGCTTGGCGTCAGTGTCGTGGAACATATAAGCAATAATAACACGCATATTAGATTTAAGACCAACCCAGTGAAATATGAGTGAGCCCGAGGATAAAATTATTGTTGCCCCGGCACAACAGGATATATCAACCCGTTTGGCAGCCCTAAATCGCTGGCAAGAGGAACAAAAACGTCTGCTTGAAGAACGACAAAATAATCAACGGATATTGCTTGGCTTGGAACAGCGGAATATGTATGAAATGATTGGACTATTGCACAAGGATCTCAAAACAGTGGATTTTACAGATATGTCGGACAATGAGGAGCAGGAGCAGGAAGAGCAGCAAACATCAAGCATAGAAATGCCGCGCCATGCAGACTATGAACAGAAACAGGATCAGTGGGTGGCGGAGGACAATGAAAATACCAACGAAATAGGATTCCAACTCAGAGAGATTGAAACTGGTGCTACTAGTCCACGTCCAGCTAAGCCAAAGAGGCCATTTCTACGCCGCGGCGAGGGACTTAAACAGCGCTTTAAAGTTGATCCCGATAAATTGCGTTTGGAAAATTTACCGCGCTATAAGTTTGCCAATGCACATCCAGAACTCCGGAAAAGGCTAACACCTGGAAAACCACCACAAAAAAGGAGTATTTTGAAAACGCATAGGGAGCCACGTACAACACTAGCACAGCCACCTCTGTCTCAGTTATCGCAGAAGGAGCAGCGCTTCCAGGAACTGCTTATGAATGCCAAGAATGTATGCAGTTCCACACCGGAACTAAAGTCATCCCATGCTTCCTCGTCCAGCAACACAAACACCAACACCAGCGCGAGCATTTCCCCCAAGGTGCGCTTCGTCGAGCAAAACGAAAAAGGTCAAACAGCAGATGATGAGCAATCCTCGACAGAGGCAAATTCCTCGGCAGCACTGCCAAATGTGTGCTGGGCTAAGGTGCTGAACACACAGCAAATTCATCCGCCTGTGCTGCATCGGCGCACTGCGCAGATATGCGTTGAGAACGATGAGAATGTGAGCATCTTTGAGCTGTTGGAGCAAAAGGCTCGTGAGGGCAACATCGACATGAACTCCAGCTGTATACGCACATTTATGGCACGTAAAGAGCAGCGACATCACGCAATCGCCGCCGATGACAGTGACCAGATTATAGTTACCCAACAGTTGCGCGAAATGCGACTGCAACCAGATGTGGCAGAGATTATTGAGGAGGAACACGATATGGAGGATGGTGGGAACAGCACGCTGACACTGACGCCTCTTAGATTGGGCGATGGCAGGACACAGGTGCGTGTGCGCTTCTCCGATTCGAATGATACGCACGAGTATTCGGATGAGACAACGCTGCAGGACGGAACCAATGTGCAGCTCTTTGAAGAATTCAAAGCGGCGCTTTTCCAGGCGCTGGAGCAAAGAAAATCCCAACAGCCAACAGTAACAACCACATCAACAAAAACAACGATTAGCGAAGAACCCTCAATGCAGGAGTTGCAAACCCAAGCGAATCTGGTGCGGAAACGTGTAGAGGAGCTGGAAACAGAAATAGCCACGTTCAAGGAGCAAAATGCGCAGCTGTTGCGACTGAAGCAGCAAAATGAGCTCGACAAGGCCAACAGTGCGCAGGAGCATCAGGAAGCCATGGATCGGGTTCATGATGAGAAGATCAAAGCAGAGATCTATTTGCATGATGAGCGCATGAAGATCGAAGAGGAGCGTCGTAAATGCGAGCAACAACTGCGTATGCAAAAGAGCAACATGAACACCAAGGAGAAAAGGGAGTTAGCGTCGCTCAAGCAGGAGGTGGAGGCACTGCAGCAGCAGCTCAAACAGAAGGAACAGACCCATGTTGCAGCGCAGGCGCGACTTCGGGCCCAGTTGCGTGCCACCGAAAAGGAGCAGCGTGGCTATCAGGACGAGATCGAGTTGCTAAGAAGAGAGAACAAGCGACTCGAACAGGAGCTGGTCAAGCTAACGCGCGAGAGCAGTAGTAAAATGCTGCAGGAGATCAATCGGAACATTGCGCGCCTAGCGCCTAAACTGGTAAGTGACTAAAACACGTCTCAAAATCATACAAAAATCATGGAAAATGTTTAGCAGGAACCGCCACAAAAAAATACGGATGAAAATGGCAGGCGACAATCGAAATCCCTTGATGACGTCCTCCAGGAGAAGGCGACCAAACAGCGTTCAGTTGCCAATCGACGCCACAGTTGCAATCGCAGCAGTCGCAAAAAATCGAAGGCTCAAAATGAGAGCTATGCCTCGAGCAGCTCCGGCGAGTTGGATGAGGTCGTCATTCCTTCTCCACCGGCTGCCAAGAAAGCTTCACCCGTTGCGGACAACCCCGACAACAGCAGCAACAGCGAGTTCAAGCGTGAAATTGTTAATGCAGACGGTAGCAAGGATATCTGGTATCCGAATGGCAATCTCAAGAAGATCAGTTGCGATGGCATGAGTGTGCGCATGTTGTACTTCAACAAGGACATCAAGGAGACCGACATACGGGGTGGCACGGTCAAGTATTATTATGCGGAAACGAACACTTGGCACACCACCTACCTGGATGGTCTCGAAATACTTGAGTTCCCCAATGGACAAACCGAGCATCGCAAGAAAGATGGCACCATCGAAATACATTTTCCCAATAATTCAATTAAAATTGTGGATCCCAGTGATTCAGAGAAATTGGAGGAGTGGCGTTACGCCGATGGCACTCATTTGGTGCAGCTGCGAAGTGGCGACAAGATCTTACACATGCCCAATGGCCAAAAGGAGATACACACCAAGTTGAATAAACGGCGCGAGTATCCCGATGGCACTGTCAAGCTCGTCTATCCGGATGGTAACCAGGAGACACGTTACTCCAACGGTCGGGTGCGTCTCAAAGACAAGGATGGCAAGTTGATCATGGACACGGACTATGCCAAGTATTGAAAGTGTTTCATAATCTAAGCTTAGCTTATAATCTAAATTAATGGAATGCAATGCAATGTAATTAGTTATGCGCAAAATGCAATTCAAATTTGATATTTGTAACTTTAACTTTTTATTAATATTATTATTATAATTAAATTTTTATTCGTGAGCGTGTGCGTTATTTATACAGCTTTTCGTGAAGTATTAGTTTAATTTTAAAGTTATTTAAAATGCATGATTAAATTAGTGGTTTTGAAAAATAATAGACTTCATACTATGCTATATTCTTTAAAGATTAATCACTTGGAGTTTCTAAAAAATCGAATGAATATTTAGCTTTCTCCCATTTTTCAAAAAACTTATGACTTCAATCATTTTGATCGGATCTCTAAAAATTAGTTACAAAAAAGTTTTCACAAACTTGTGAAGTGGATCTGTTTTTTTTTTATAAAAGTTATATCATATTGAAGCTTATCCATAAAACTAATACCTAATGCGCTCAACACATTGGAGATGCTTATTAAATTATTTTTAAAAAAACATAGCATATTGAATGAATTTAAACTGAATCTCCAAATGACCGCAATTTTACTGGCTTCAACAGTTTTAAAGACCATCAATAAGGCCAACACTTAGAAAAAAGTATAATTGACACATTGTTTGAATTTTATCAACCGTTTTATTGGCTATCAGTATACATTAAGTTTGTAGACTCTGATTTTAAATCTATATAGCTCGTATCGGCGTTATTGGCGCTGGCCATCGAAACTTGTTCCACAATTTCGGGATTATCGACGCCTTCAGCCATCATAAGCTGTTTTTGAAAGAAGGCTTCGTCTTGGTTGAACAACTTCGCTGCAAACTTGACAATTTGCTCATAGGTAAATTCAGATTTTGCCCGTGGGCCCCAAGTGTAGATAATCTTGACATCATCATAGCTGCTGAGCTGTGAGCGCTCTCGCTTTAGATACTGCTGCTTAACGAACGTATCTTCGATCAGTTTGGATATGTTCTCTCCAAAATATCCATGCTCCTCGTGCACGTTAACTTCCAACATGTCCAGCATAGAGTAGAGTTTATCCTCCTCAATGCGAT
This sequence comes from Drosophila dives, assembly GCA_035042365.1. Lineage (NCBI taxonomy): Eukaryota > Metazoa > Arthropoda > Insecta > Diptera > Drosophilidae > Drosophila > Drosophila dives. The sequence goes on from JAWNLJ010000439.1 coordinate 2,930,558, forward strand.
TGCCGCGTAAAAAGATATACGTCAATATAATGTACAACATTGTAAATTGTGGCCTTTGTGCTGTCGTGATTTCGAATATGGACGTTGCCGGCGTCTCGGATACGCAGATATATCTCTTAGGTGTTCCTTCGAGCTGAACAAGCTTAATTCCATAGCGTTCCTCCAGCAGTTTGCTTACAATCGGAATCCGCTTATTCAACTCGTTTTTGTTTTCGGCCAGTGGCAGTAAATCATTCAATTTTATGGGCACTTTATTGGCCGAATGACATAGAATGAAATTGAGCTTGGCCCGCACTTGGTTGTCTATATCGACAGGCTGTGTTTCCGTCTGGGATTCAAACACTCGGGATTGCGAAACTGATATATTTCTGCCCCGTGAGGCATTCCGAGATGTGCTGGCCATTATTTATGTGAGCAATATATATTATAAACAAAATGTTAGCTTGAGCGCGAATCGTAAACAGCTGTTTCAAAAGCGATACAGTGTTGCCAACACTGCCAAGCGTTTAGTTGGTTGTTGGCTATTAAGTGTTATCGATAACAAACTATTATTATAATTGTTTTAACTTGTCAATTGTTTTGTAATTTTATAATTCTTTCATCTCCTTGAGAATTACTATTATTTTATTTATTTTAAAAACGGAATGGAAACAAATGTAATTTAATAATTTAGTTTTAAGACTTTTCGAAATACAGTAAAAATGTTGTAAGAAAGCATATTTTTAAATATATCTAGTGTATGTATATTTTGTTTATTATTAAAATAAATAAGATTCATATCAACCAATAAACAAAAAATATTAAATCAAACGATTCGAAATAAACAAGAACATACTTTTTTTTAGATCGCATTGACACTGATTTCCTTTTATTTTTCCACATTGTCGACATTTGCCACCCATTGAATGGCTCGTTGCACGGATCCAAGTATGTCAAAGCTCTTGAGCATAGTGTCCTTAAATACTTGTGATTTTTATTGATTTAATGCTTTTCTGTACTGGGCATTTTGCCAGTATTGGGCATTCTAATTCACTTTTCAGTTGACTAACGCTCTCTCTAATTGTCGGTTTGAAGAGTTCTCTAACCGCATGTGTGTAATTCATATTTGATTACAAGTGACTCTGATGAGCAGTCAAATAACAAGTTTCATTGGTATTGTGTAATGGTTTTTTGAATCAAAAATAGCAAAAAGTGTGCAGCTAAATGCAGCGGGAAGTAAACAACTTTCCAAATGAAATGCGAAATGACATGCATGGTCAATATTAACCAGACCCCAGACTCCAGACATAAGACAAATGTTTAACGTAATGAAATTGAAATGCATTTTGTTTAGACACGCGTCCAGGCTGCGACTCGACTCGACTTCGACCCGGCTGCCGGCTTAGCTCGGGCCAAAACAAACAAAACATAATTTATTGCCTTGAAATGTGTGTTTTATTGAAAACTAGTTATGTACCTGTGCCGAGATCTGCGTAGCTGCATAACTCATCGCACCACAGTCATAGCCATTCAAATACATAGCAATATTGAGAAAAAATATTAAAATTCGATAGCAAAATGCTAAGGTCATTAAGAGAAATATTCTAAGATGTATAATCGTTAAAATAAATGTATGAATAATCCAAATACTAAATCAGATTATTATTATATATTGTGAGCACTTTACATCGTATGTAATGTAAAACACTGAGGATTATAACAAAAATAGTATATATAACGAATCGAAAGAAAGCTTACAGACTAAATTATAAAGCACATGAAGTAAAATATTGGAAAATAATCATGCGAATTAATTTGACCAAGGCTGTAAATGTAGTAAATGTGCAAGCGGAAGAGAATAAACAAAAATTACAATTATAATCTTTTTGAGCAGGTGGTAAACTTTTAATTGATTTCCCATTGTAGCGTTTAAAACACCGCCAAATTCAATTCGTAAATTTATGCGTGCCTTTTGTTCGTCCGTCTGTCAGAATGCAAAACAGGCGAATTCCGTTTATTTGTTATGCCCAAAAAAGATGAACAAGAATATCTTGAATAAGGATGTAAATTTGCATATGAACTGAGGCGGCTGCTGCTGTCCGAATGTCTAAGAATTACTATATAATTAGGGGAGGTCATAATTATCATCGTGCGGCAAAGTGAAATGTCACAAGCTGTACAACTTTGTAGAAACTCTTTTGGCCACATGCATGAGTAAACAATAACAAACAAAAAAAAAACATAAGCACTTCGACTTTGGCTTTCTATGGACAAATATTTTTGCTTTCGGTGCGCAGTGTTGTGTCAACTTTGCCAGAAACGAGCAGAAGTAACTATTTTTGTGTTTGCTGGCTAATTGTGGACGACAAAGAAAATTTAAAAAGAAAGTCAAGGTCTTTGGCACGACGACGACCAATGAAGTTGTCGGACAGCTTTGGAAGTTGCAGTGGACATTAGCATTTGGCTAATGGCAAGCGCAAGTCATTTAGAATTTTCATGACAAACCACAACTCATGTTCAAGCAATAGCAACGGGTTTTGTTCATATAAAAACTATTAATGGATGCATAATACATTTTTTAAATAATAAACATACAATGCAAAAGTCGTGGCCTAGATGCTCTAACATAATTTATTTATTTTTTTTGTAAGTTTTCTTTCTTTACTTCGCAAGCCAAATCAAGTCAGTTAAAGAGTTAATCCCAATAAGACTTTTAATTATTAATAATTTATTTTACACAGTTCAAAACTAGTTTAATTCATATTTATAAAATCATAGTTTTCTACTGATTATTTTAAATATTTATGATCTCGAAAGATACTCAACGCCATCAAGTTTATTTAGTCTTTTGAAAGTAAAACCATTTGTGTTGGATAAGCTGAAACTAATATTTATAATGATTTATGTATTTTCTATACCATTTCTTGAATATGGTACAGGCACATGAACCGTTTCAAAATATCCGCTCAATTGTTAGAAAAACAAAACCAATCATGTTAGCCGGCTGTTCTTGGCTCAATCTGGTTGCGTGTTATGCCTGAAAGCTGTCTACCTTCAGCGAGCTGCTCTGAAACTGCACACGCGTCTCTGGTAACAACAACAGCCCCAACAACACCAACAACAACAACAATAACAACTTTAGCTTTGGCTTGAGCCGGCATTTTTGATTAGATACCAAACACAAATCGAATTATTACTTGGCTAAAAGACCAGTCATGGAATTTGTGCTAAATATCATTAGGGTTTGCAATTAACTGAACCTTTTCCAATATACACATTTACATTATTCATGCTGCGTATCGTTAATAACATATATGACAGAGTTGAGTTTTTATCAAGCGACTTTCGCATCGAACTCGTATGCATAACTAAATAGTTATTAGTTCTCTCCCAACTATGCCTCAAAAAGGCCGATAATGTCTATACATATTTATTAACGTTTTTCCCTCAAAAATAATTAACTTCATTCCGACGTGTTTTTTCTATACAATTTATCTATGCATCTGTGAATGGATGCAGCCTAATAAACACATTGGAGTATTGTTTTGGGCATTTTTGACCTTAAGCTCAAAAGCCTTATTATAATTGGTCTTTTTCACTCGTCTGACCTATAAGCCAAAGTCGGTACAGATAATCAATTTAGACGGTTATCAACAATTTGGTCAAAAGCTGCGGCAACAATGCAACATTTCCATCGCTATAATTAAAGCGTTATAATTGTACACTGCAAAATGGTAAAAATTCATTTTGAATTCACACATGCATTTTTAGATATAAATAATATGTAAATGGTACTGACTAAAATCAGTTTTAAGATTCATAATCATACATCAAAAATGAAGATAGTGAAGTGAAGATGATGTGAATAGAAATAAAACAATCAAATATATATATATGTCTATTTTTTTTTTAATATTATGATATCATGTAATTTAAAGAAATGATTAAGGTGTAGACGACTATTATTTTGATTGTAATATACGTATATCATAATATTCTTAAAGTAACGCTAATTAGATAATTCTATACTGACCCCTCAACAATTGCTTTTATAAGCTGCGCTTAAATGCTCTATAGCATTGATTACCTTTTCTAATTCTACCAATTACTTGTTATAAATACACAGTGTTTAAAGATTGAACAACGATTAAAGTAATCAAGTTAGAAGGTTCTTGGCTTAGAGAGTTCGATCAGGAGATATCCTATTAAGTACATAGTAGACTTGCTGCTGGTAGTTCTCAATAGGAAGGCAAATTCTTAACATTTGTTTCTTTCAGCTTCTTTTTAAAGCTGGTATATATAAGAAGATATATTCTATCTATTATAGTCTCTGAGGTGAACTTTATATCAAGGAAATCTATATTTTTTGAGACTTTGTCGATTCAGCTTTGAGCAGCCCTTATTTGGTGATTTTGTGATATTTTTAAAGTTTCTCTGATCTGTAAGTGTATATTACCTTCTGCTAACGGCGCAAAGTCTGCGTCAAAATGTTTAATAACATGTTTCAACCAGTTTGAGAAATCTTGTTTTCTCAGTGTATATAGGCATGCATGCGGGCCAGGTTCACTCGTGCATGCAAAATCACGCATACGCACGGTGTGCTGTCTGGCTAAGTCGACGTCACAGAGACGGCTGGCATGTGAAGGGGGTCCCGAGTATTGTCTCCATTAATAGTTTCGCACTTGTGCAAACAATTAAGCGCTAAGCGGATCTAAATCACTTATAAATCTGATAATAGGGAGTGTTACCCAGATCTTGCATAGAGGTCAACTTGAAATTGCCAAATCAAAATGCGTCATGGAGTGTCCAATTTATTAGAGATATCATTGTACAATGAAAATGAGCTGCACGAATCTGTAATGAAATCATTCAACTTAGTAAATAATTATTCACTTATTTCTGTGTAGCATCGCTCTTTGACTAAAATATTTGCTGCAACATTTGGTGAAGGTCAGCAACAAAAACCGTTTTTATTTATTTATTTATTATTTATTTCCTTGATCGCTTTGTTTTCGGGTGCTTGCAGCTTGTTGTGGTTTGTGTTTTGCCTTCAATTTTTATTGCCTTTATTGCTCTTGAGATTCACGATCACATTGACTATTCTAACTGCTTTGTTAAGTTTTATATCTCATCTGGTAACGGCATGTGATTTTTATGGCTTTAAAGTGGGCCAGCAAGAAGCTTCAAAGTATCTGTATCGTAGCAATTATAAATTATTATATATATATGATAATATATAATTATTACATATAAAAATTTAAATATTTAGTCTTTAGTCTTGCCGTTTTTAGCTTGCATTGAAATCGTTAAATTAGACATTTGCTGCTAATAAATAACCGTATCTTGTTAAAGTTAACAAGGTTTGCTGACTCGTAAAATACCCGTTCAGTGAGTCACCTGACTGTTAATAAGAAATACCCCATATAACTCTGTACGCTGTGCAAATACTAAACATATAATTTCTGTCCACTCGTAAAATTCAATTCGTTTTTTCTCGACTTACGCAAACAACTTTGTGACGTGAAAAAAACTTTCGCAGTTTGTGAAGGTCGATCGATCCATTTTTTTTTTGCGGCCTGTTGGGATTTTTGAATGTGACAAATCTGAATCCGTCAGCTTTGTTTTGTATTTAGTATGCAGGCGACAATGTTTGTTGTTTCCAACAGCCTTGAGTTACCATTCGCATTTGAGATGGGAGAGCACTAAAAAATTATTTACCATAAATGCATCAATCTTCGCCCGCTTCCTGTGCTTGCAGCTTTCACAACTTTTGCCTGAAGCAATCGACAAATGAAATAATATTTGGTTTTAATTGTTTTAATTTTTATCGCTTTGCATAAATTATGCAAAATTTTCGGGCCAAGTTGCCTCTCGCACAGATCACTTAAAAGTCATGGTCATGGCTAATAGGCTGACTGGCCAATATGTCAACGACTCTACTATCTTGGCCGGCAGTGTCAAAATGTCAAGCGACTATTTAAATGGCATTTTGAGGTGTTTGCTTTTGTGGGTCGTTTGCCACTAACTAGAGCTTGTTGTGGCCATAAACATTTTTAAGTGTGTTTGTTAAATAATAGCCCAAATATGTTTTATATACAATTTAGCATTGTGCGAGAATTTGTGTTGTTGTTCGAGTTACTTTACACAAAAGGGAGGCCGTCAAACTTCGAGAAAAAATGCATTTCACAGGCTGCAACAAGTTGATGCAGGTGGAAGAGAGATGATTGGATATGGAGTAAAACGGGTTTAATGAAAACAGTGTGCGTTGGGTCAAAGAAAGTTGTAAGCTGTGCAAATATTTTGACATATCTTCGAGGTTCAACAGTTTTTTTGTGCCTGTTTTAAGACCAGCTTCTTTTGGTTTAAAAAAAAATCCCATATTTTCTTAAAATTTGAAAAATTTTCCAAGAAGATATTGGTATGAATATGGCAAAAGTAAGTCCTTTGTTGGCCGAAAATGTGTTAAGAATATTTTATGTGAGCAAAATTGTACAATTAAAAATATTTTATTCTTAATTATAAATTTTAAAAATAGTCTTTTGGTTATTAAAATTTAACTTGCTAAATGGAATAAATTTTAAAATAGTATTTCGATATAATCGCTTGTGTAAGCCTGTCTCCATAATATGATATGCGTGTGATGTGTCATCAAGTTGATCAATAGAAATCGGACACTAAAGAAGTGGGTAGAAAAGGAGTTGAGCGAAAGTTAAATAATTTTCTTTGATTGCATTTATTTAAAGCTTGCATGTTTTTTCTTCTTTTTGGGCTGCAATCTACACAGAAATGAGCCGAATGCCAAGTCAAACCCATTTCCACGTTACATAAAAGCGCAAATGAATTTTAGATGAGATGGTCGACAAGAGAGTCGAGAGAAGACGTGTATATTATAAGGTTTACATTGCTGATGTCTTCACAACTGTTACACATTAAATTTTGCGCGTCAAATCACATGAAGGTTTATATTATTTGTAACGTAAAGCCAACACCGAACCGTGAAATCAAAAGAGATCTGTATTTATTTCGTGGCCCAGGCAAGTTGCAGCAAAATGTTAAAGAGCCACAGATGGCAAGAAATGCAAGCGTTAATTCGTTTTTGGATTTGGCTCAGTTTAGTCATTAAAAGCGTTTAGCTAATTGGCTTTGCAATAGAGCTAAGTGTTTTGGGACTTGTTACGTCAATAGTTTGGTTTTTGGATAACTTTTTTTTAGTTTGGCAGTTAAGTAAATCAAAATAATACTGAATGTCCGGTAAATGTAATATCGATCAAATATATATATATTTAACTATGTATATATGTATGTGATAACAGCACGAGTTAATTGTATATCTCTTTCATAATACTTTACCAAAATTAATTGATAAAAATATTTGCTGCCTTAATTGTTCAAACACGGGCAAGATCGAGCGAACGTGTGGCTAAATGTGTAGCAGCTGCTGTTGCTACGGGTGTCTGTTTATGTCTGTGTGTGTGTGTTTGTGTGTGAATGTGTGTGTTTTGTGGTGTTGTCAAGTCGGTTAAGCGACATGCCACCAAAAATGATTGACAATCACTTTATAAACAATTTCGCTTTGTGGCCCGTGACTTGGAGACTGCAGTCTGCAGACTCAATAGACTGCCAGACACCGCGAGACACCCAACACATTCGCATTTTGTGCCGCTTCCCCATTCAAGTCGACCAGAAACCAACCAGTTGCATATGAAAGTAAAAGTAAAGCAACGCTGTCGAAAACAAATGCATGCCTCTGTCTTATATGTAATACGTTTAAATACATATGTATATGTACACCAGCAGACTTGTATACATATGTGAGCGGCGTGCATTTAAATGCATATCGGTATACATGGACATACTATATAAGCGAACTCATATATATATATTTATATATATAAAACAAACAAAAGCGAAACTAAAGCAGACAGCGACACCGGTTGTGGCTGCAGACAACCTATGCATACATACATACATATGTACACATATATATCAGCATTTAGTCACACATAAAATGCGTTCAAAAAGGCCGCTGCGCTTGTTGGCCGCAGACGCAGTTAAAATTGAAAGCCCAACCGAATAAATATACAACACAAAATGCTTATGAGCAAAATTATTTTCAAAGACATGACATCATTTCAATATATCAAATTCTGCATAAGTCTGGGAATGACAATTCTTTGAATAATATTTAAATGACTCAAAGCTTGGCTTGGGAATTCTGGCACAATTTGTCCTTGCCCTACACAGAATGTGTGAGTTTTGACGTGCATTTGTCTGCTGTATTTCATTTGTGGAAAACACAGTTAATATTTATTGTGGAATTAGTTTTTTTTATCTGGTTATTGATGTGGAGAAAAAGTTTGTTGCCTAAGTCATTTGTTTGCAATGGGAATGTATTTTTTTAATTTTAAAAGATTTTCGAAATATCTGCCTCATGTAGAGTGATCTTTATCAGTTTATTTATGTATTTGTTTTTGAATGTTGACATGCATATTTGTTTATTTGTTTAATGATATACCACAAATTTTAAACAATTTAAGAAGCACAACATTTAAAACACATGTTTACAAATTTACCTGTATTGCCACAATAAGCAAGTTTATTTTAGATATATTTAAATCTTATATTTTAATAAAAGCCATATATGCAAACTTCATTTAAAATGTAATATTATTTATTTTAAATTTAACAAATTTATTTATCAGTTAAAATGTAGTCATTTGTTAGGCGTGACTCATATAACTGTTTTTACTTTTTTCTTTGGTAACTTTTATCCAAATTTGTTTTGTTATGTTGTTTGTCGTTTTTGGACAAATGACTTATCTTTTAAAGCCATACTCAGCTGGCAGCTTGTTGCTCCATTCAAAAATGAGTGCATAGCAAAGTTGCAATGCTGTCTTATTCTTTTGTTGTTGTTTATTGTTCTATGCAGCAGCAATTCAGTGGCACGGAGATAAGCTACAAAACAACTAGAAAACCACACAGCTCACAGTGTGACTAACAATGGAATTGGTGGCGCACACTTGGCTAAAGTTTTGTGCAATTGCAAAGGTGCATTTTGGAATTTTTTGCATTTAAAATTACAACCGCAATACCGCAATAGGCAAAAGGCAACAACAACAGAACAACTATAACACCAACAGACAGAGTTGCACATTTTCATGATATTTTGTGGGCAAGTTGCGATTTTTGAGTTTATTGTCTTTGACGTCTTTGGGCTCGGGTCTGTATTGAGTTCATTGAGTCACATTTCTTTGGCTGATTAAGTTAGCCAGAATTCGCCCTGCGATTGATGTTTGCTGACTGTTTCTGGGCGCGTCTTCGTTTGCATTGCTGGCATTTCAAAAATTGCATATGCGAATATAAATTTTTTTTTTTTGGGCGCAGCTTGGCATTGAGATTGAGTGTGTTACTACAATAAAGGAGAAGAATATTCCTTGTATTTATCTACGAGTTATACACAAAATATAATTGTTATATTCTGACTCTTAAATAGCAGGAGAGAGCGAAATTTTATTGAAAATATTTGGTGAATTTTTTATATGAATGTTTTATTAAAGTAAAAAATCATACTCTTGGGACTTTATAGCTAAATTTGAATTGAAGTGGAATTTCCTAAACTTAAGTTAAATATATATTTTTCTTAGTGTACTCGTGCTGATTTCCGTCTTGCACTTTATTTTTCCCAAATGATGTGAGTACTCTTTGAAAGTCAAGCGTTGAGTTTAAAGATCCCGCGTAGAATAAAGAGTCGTGGGTGTAGACGCAACAATGTCTTCTCAGCTGGTCTTTTCATTGAGATTTGTACTGGGATTGTGTCTTTTATTGGCCTGGTTCAAAGAAGTTCGCTGAGTTTACCTTGTCAAATTATTAATTTGCCGCAGCCTTCCTTTTGATAAATTCAAAAACCCAACGAATTTTGGCTGCGACTGCACACCCACACTCACAGAAACAAACCAACGATAGAGTCACAGACACAGCCTAGACACACCTGAGGCAGGCGAACGAGAGAGAGAGCGAGAGCGAGAGGGAGAGTGAGAGCCGATTATGTCAAGCAGCGCTCTCTCACCTGTTGCGCCGCTCGGTAATGCTCAGCTGTTGTTGCGGCCAAACGCAACTCAACACAGACAGTGGCAAGAGCAACTGAAACCAGTTGCAGCCGTATTGTTGTTGTGCTGGCCGACGTGGCTGGCGCCGTGGTGAGTTTTGTCATGAAATGACGAAGAGATCGTCAAGTTGCTCTGAGCCTAGTTTAGTTGGTGGATGTGCTTCAGTCGGAGCGGTTGTTAGACAAAAACCAGAAGCAGATCGTGTTTTTACAGTTCTACAAAAACGTGGCCCGTGCGCTTGGCCACCTTTTGGAAACCTTTGCGCATCGGTATAGTGCAAAACCGTAATACCAACAAGCATTTCAGTGTATGTGTGTGTTTGTGTGACTGTGTGTGTTTTTGTGTGTGCATTTGCTTTATGCAAAGCGCGGCTTTCTTATTAACAGACGCTGAGACACCAATCGAAATCGAGTGAAATATGCAGTTGAAAAGAAGAAAAAAATTCCATTTAAAATACCAAAACCAAAAAAAAAATGAAAAGAAAAAAACAAACAAGTTTTGCGCCCTCTCTCTTTCTATATATTTCTCTCTGGATCTGTGTTGATGTGTTTCTTCGTTGTTTTCTTGTGTATTTTGTTGTTTGCCATTTCTACATAAAAGGAGTGAGAGTGAAATGTGAAATGTCAAAGTAAATAAACCGCGAACAGTAACTTTTACAATGACATCATTTGTAAATTAAACCATAGCTAGAAATATGTACACATCCACAAAAATAATTCATTTATTTAGAAACTGTCATGTGAACTGTAACAGGCATTGTTTTTTGGAAGCCGCTGGCTAATTATAATCAACCCAATATGCAACCCAAAACTTGGCCAAATGCACGAGAAACAACAGAAACAGAGGCTGAAATAGCAACAGCATCAATAGCATTTGTGGTTTTCTAGTTGGTCGCAGTCGGCCAAAGTTGCCGCAAATAATGCCACAGAGCCGCTTCCAGTTGTAGTTGGAGTTGGTTGCTCTCGAAACCGGTTCGAATATACAATTTAAATCTAAAGAGTTTCTTCTTGTTCTTGCTGCATTATTGCGAATTGCATGCGCATTTATTTTCTTGAATATATTTTCCTACTAAGCTATGAATGGCAAAAACAAGCAAATTCAAAAAGAAAAGGTTAAGTTAGTTTTTTCTAATAACAAATGGTTCAATCTTAAAAGACAATGCAGAATTATGGTCACATGACAAAAGACGTAGGCAACGAACTTAAAGTCAGCCTTTTGGAAATCAGTTTTAGAAAGGTTACAAATAAAAAACAAAAATATAATATAACACATTTAATTTTTGTATATTTTTGAACATCATTAACATCCCCCAATATTATTTAACAAAACTTTCAACGGAAATGACAGCATTTACAGTTACGAAAATATAAAATCAGACACTGCAGAAGTGAGCAAATGTCATAAACCAAAACGTGCAAAAAATTAACAAAAGATCGCTTAAAATAAAATATCATTTAGTAAATGAGAAATGAAAAACACAATAACTTATCAACTTAAAGTTATGTTGCTGACAAACCTTTAACAAATTATTGTTGAATTTTCAATTTTTTTAGTTGCTGTTTATATTTATTATTTAACAACAAGTGCCAAGGTGTGAGAAAAACTAGTAAAAATCGTTACGAAAATATACAATAAACAAAATCAAAATGCAAGCGTGTAGAAAAAAAAGAGCTGCGGGCGATTCAGCGTCGATCTTGTGGAGTAGACTCTTTGTGGCCAGCCTCTGTGGATTTCTGCTGCTTGGCATTCAAATTGAGCGTGCGGCGTCAGCGCCTGCAGGCGAGGATGATGCAGCAGCCACAACGATGCCAGCGTTGGATACTACAACTGAAGCTTCTGCTGCTGCTAATGCTGCCTCCACAAACTCCACAACACCAGCAACAACGTCAGCAACGGCAACAACAATTGGCATAGAACAAAGCAGCGAGTCAACTGCGACGTCGACGGCGACTGCGACAGCAACGGCAACGGCGACCATATTGAATAGTTCAACGACTCCAGGAGCGAACAAATTGAACGCAAGCGAAGCTGGTGAGTTGCAAAGAGGCACAGCACGAAAATTATAGATAGATAGCATAGACGTCGCCCATGCACGTCTCGCAAAGCTTTCCAGACATTTTAATCTTACCGTTCTTGAGTCCGATGACTCTCTCTCTCTGAATCCAGCCCCATAATCAAATTTCGTTCTTTGAGTTACTAATTAACGCCACACCACTTTGTCGATCTCGGCGTTGGCGACGTCGTGACGTGTGCTGACGCCGCCGTCTATTACGGTTCGATCCGTCAAATATTTCAAAACCCGTAATTACTCTCTTTTTTCGCTTAAATGGAGCGCACAAGAACTTGGGTAAAAGAAATTTTGTATGGCGTAATTTTCTTTAGATTAATCATAGACCAAATTTTCTTTGGCCTTCTCTTACTAGTTTCCTGTTGAATTATTTAATTATGCGGCTCTTCAAAGTGAAATTGAAATGTAAACATTTCCTTAAGCTGCTGCGGAAATCATTTTCGAAGCTGAAAACAATTCTGAAAATTAACTGATTCTTCGGGCATATAGAAGACAACCCTTTTCTAAAACATCAAGTGGAAATCGAACTAAAAAAAGTATTTAAAAAATTGAAGTAAATCTATTTATTTGTCGTAAATAAAAGTTACTCATAGAAGTCTAGACGGATTTGATCTTATGCCATTATTTAGATAAACTCTGTTGCTATTGCAAACTAAGTGAAAGGCTAAAACTAGTCGATCGAAGCTCAACTCGAAAAATAGGTTAGCAGTTTAATAGTTAAGATCTGTGGTGGTTCTGTGTTGGACTCTGCGTGTATTGTAACATTTTTTTATAATTAGCAGCTTGTAGTTCTAGTTTTAATGTCAGTTGCACATCAAACGTGTCACGTTGCCGGCGATTTACATCAGAATTTACAGCTGCTTTGATCTCATGAAACGTCATTTTAACTGTTGGTATTTTAACTGTTGGCTCTAGCTGTTAACCTGATCATAAGATAAAATACTGGCTCGAACGGGCCACACAGCTTGTCAGCAACAATACAAAAGACCTAAAAAACTGAATTTGATATTATAAATTTCAAATTAAAAATCAGTTTATTTTATGAAAAACTTTTCACTGTAATTAGCCAGTTAACAAACCTTAAAAATGCGTTAATACATTAAAAACATTTTTCTATGAGTTATGCCCTTCACTCAAGTGCCAATCGACAACTGTTACACCTTTTAAATACATGTAATAAATGTTTATTTTTTGGGTGCCACTTGAAACCCATGTTTGTTTCTACACCCAGACATACGTAATAACAGTTTATTTGGCTTTTTGGGCAATGCCAATTAAAGCCACATGTAGTGAATTAACTTGAACTTAGACAGCAACAAATTTGGATAAATCATTTAGATGCCAAACACCTCCACAAGCGACTTGACGCAACTTTTCGAGATGTTCAATGTCTCAGCCCCCATGTACAGCACTAATTAATGAATCCAATCATGAATCATGCAACCTAAGACAACATCTTGCCAAAGATCTGAAAACTTGCTGTTGTCATCTGATTATCTAAACATTTATTGAACTATTTGCTTACACAATTAAGACAAAGAGTAGCCCACAAATGGTAAAAATATTAAGTTGTTAAACTAGTTTTGTGCTCGGAGTTTCAGTTTAATTTCTTCTTTTAATTAATTAACCTATTTACATATCAGCATCAGGTTTACGGCTATTCTTAAACTAGACTTGGAATTGTTTATAATTAGTAAAATTTCTGATCTCTGATATAAAATTATATTAGAAAATGCATTCACGTATTATTTTATTTAAGCATTTTCACGCATTTTAAAGCTTTAGTGGGAATGCAATAATACAAAAATAATTGATATAAAATATTACTAATTACTACAATATATAACATAATATGAAGCTGTCATTAAAATTCTAAGCTTCAAAATAACTATTAACTGAACAATCAACATTTTAGTTCAACTCAGTTTATAAATTGTGATAAATATAATTAGAATAGTATACAAAATGATATCTGCCTGACAACTTTAATAGACTTGACCACTAAGGTCAACAATTACAGTTTATGGCCTTTGTATGTTACAAGTTGGAAAAAACCTAATTGAAATAACTTACAAACAGAGCCGTAAATTGTTTTTGCACAAAGCCAAGTGCAAATAAATTGCAGCTTGCTAATGAGTTGGAAAATTGCAGACCACGGCTTAAAGTCGAGTGCATAAATCATTTATGTTAATTTTCTGCTGAGTTTTTGGCCAAAGTACAGAAAATGGGGCGCTAATTAATGGCCTTGTGTTTTCGACCATCGAAGTGCAGAAAAACAAACTATAAGATCCTATTAAGTGGCTCAAATGCAATTGCAGGCCCTGAATTGCCGACAAGGTTTGCCAAAAATTGCGTATATAAAAAGTAAATATAGCAGTGCATAAAATAAAACTTGGAGGTCTCATTACACAATAAAACACATCACGAAATATTAAATAATAATACAAAAACCAAAGGCTAAGTTTTCGAGCCAAGTAACGACCTCAATTATCGGCCAAGCTTTTTTATTTTGATTTTGGTTACTTTCTTCAAGGAAAAACTGTAAACTATATATATATAAATTAAAATTGGTGAATGAGCTGTTATAATGATGATTGTTGATTACTGCTCGTTTGTTATTATTACAAATCAACGCACGCTGAAATTTGAATATTTTTAAGCACGATGTCGTGAACATTGAGCGGGAAATTGAACTCAGTGAGTTCAAAATGATGAAAGCAAAAGTCAAAACTACTACTGACTGTTATTGAGGAAGCTTGTTATATATACGAGTTGCATATTCAGTAAAACAACACTATATTGCCATTAAAAAACGCATACAGAAATCCTAAAACAATAATAAGTTTTCGCATATGCTCTCAACAGAGGGACTTCAAGTCTTTTGTTTGCTCATCTTATGGGAGTCTGATTTTTTTTTTTTGGATTGTTGTTTACTTATTTTGTTATTTTCCATTTTGTTTGTTTCCTTTAGAAATTCTGCAGAAAAACAGAGCAGCTAAACGAGTTTGTGCCCTAAGTCATTTGTTTTGTATATTTTCAAGGATAGAGATAAAAAGTTTTTTGTCGGCGAAATACAAGCAAAAAATGAAAAGTATTTCTGTTCAGAGGGTGTGGCATGCGTATATATATATATTTGTATATGTATATGTCTGTTGTGGCGATTGTGGTTTTGGTGAGGCTTACCTTTCGCTTGAAGTTCATGCACGATTAGCTGGCAAAATTGAACGTCCGTTATAATGAACCGATAAGTAAAAGTAGCTTAAAACTTTTCAACAGAAATAGCTAAAAATCATTAAGCGCCGTGTGTGGACATATATATGTATATATGTATGTATGTTTGAGTGGATCAACAGCGACAACATCAACAAAATGTTGTTAATTGCAGCTTGTTTGTTGTTGTTGTTGTTGCTCTGTACATTGACACTTGTCCGAGCACAGACAGAGCCTGAGGCTGATTTTGTTAAGCGTGAAAGTGCTGTAAAACGCTTGCAGTTAACAATTAACATTTCACCCATAAATATGACTGCATGGATTTTCGAACTGAAGTGTCAAAAATATAAATAAAATACCATGTCACAGTCTATCCACAAGTTGTGGATTTTTTACTTTGGGGGAAGCTGAATTTTTGATTTTCAGGCGGCTTTCTCCGTTTGCAGCGTCAACTGAAAATTTATTGCCTGCATCAAGTAATAGAACAGCTGGTTAACATTTGGTTCCAATAGATATAAATTTCAGCCAAACACCAGATAAAACCTGATCAGCTAAGTTTCTGGTATTTGTGTCAGGGGCGCAAGTCCAACAAAAAAATTCTCGTTTGATAATTATGACTAGTTTTTTACTAACGTGCTACTTGATATACACGCATTTACCTAATTACATTAAATCGCGTATTTTATATACATATCTTGTTGTTGTCTGGCGCTGATTTTGCTGGATTTTCTTCCATTAGGTAATATTTTTATGAGCACCACAGATGAAATGTAGCGCAAAAAGTCGACTATAATTAATGCAATTTAATTGCGGGCTTTATAATGTGAATGTTTGTGTTTGTCTGCTTGCTTGGCTGTGCACTTGTTACTGGGGTGTTTATGCAATTAACTGTGTCATTGAACGGTGCCCAGAATGTGGCCAGGAAGTGGATACATTAATACACACATATGTAGTTGAGAAGCAATTGGGAGGGAAAAAGAATTGTAGAATGGAAGTGAACAAACATAACTGAGATAATAATATGTATAAATTGCCCACGGCGTTAGAAAGAGGAATAGGTAATAAAAATGTGAAATACATAAAAGAACGAACAGTAAATTCAGTTAAGTATTTACTACATATTTTTAAATGTAATTTACATCTTTGCTTATTTTATTTTTGAATGCTATAATAGTTTTAAGTATAATTTTTTTATCTTAGTCAAGATTAAACTTATCTTATCTATTTTGGATAGTATATGTTTCAAATTAATGTTTATTTTCCATTTTTTTTTAATGTTTTTAAAGGGTTTTCATTTTAATTGTTTTTGTTTGTTTTTAACATCAGATCATTTATGTTTAAAATACTGATTGAATTTGTTTTTTAATTTATTGATTATTTTTCCATTATATCTAAGAGGTTCACTTAATGTATAATTTTAAATAATTTGTATATTGTGATTAAACATATAAATCACATTTAGCTGGCTGAGCGCCATTTAGTTGACCTTCAAATATTAAAGGCACTTGGCACACAGTTTGTCGAGTCAGCCGAGTCCGTCGAGTCACTTTATTGCGATTGCCTCTCACATGAGCAAATGAAACACTTGCAGCACCAATTTTGAATCCAATTGCAAGTGAATTTCATGGCCGGCCAAGCAGCTCTCGTAGAGCATTCACTTGGCTTGTTGTGCCAACTGAAAAGCGTGGTGTCATTGCATTGATATACAAATATAGATACAGATACGCAGATACAGTAACATCTACAGATACAGACACAGCTATCTATTGTACAAAGTTAAGTGGCTTTTGTGTATAATAGTCATATGCAGGTTATATTTTTCTTTTATTTTTTTTGCTTGCTTTCTGGGGTCTTTGTCTTGGCCTCTCCATGGACGATGACACGCGCTGAAACATGTTTTATTTCTTCTTCTGCTTCTTCTTGGTTTAGCATTAGATGCGATGCCTCCCCTGTAACTCCCTCCTTCCCCCTGTACGAATTCCAAAACTGCATTTTTTATTAGCTGGCCCAAGCACATGAACTTTCGAGTTGAACGGTTGAAAAGGTCAAATGCTGCTTTACACGCTGCCTTTAAGTGTAGAAAAATAATTTTTTTTTGCTTTTTTTCATGCCTGTCCAACTAGTCGAACTGCTTGACGATTTTCCCCTTAGTTATTGTTGCAGACTTTTGATAATGTCTTTGCCATGGAGAATTTTACCCTATTGAAAAATTGTCCGCCTTGCCGCTAAACATTATTCTCTGTTCTGTTGCCACATTTCAAGTCATTAGCTAGATTCAACTGTAGATAAGACGTACAAGAAACCCAAATATTTTCGAATCCCATGAAACGGGTATTTTCAATTATGTGCTAGTTAAATTTCTTACCTAAATTTCAGCATTTGTTTGACCCATATTTCGTTACGTTGCCTTAGGTCGCAGAAATATTTTCATAGTAACAATTGGGAAAGTTAATCAAATTTTCGCCTTTCACGCAATCGTTTTTGGTTGCTTGCCATTAATATCAAGTCACATTTTAGAATCTTAAAAGGTCTCCTATATATATATATATAATATATGTATTTATAACATTTATTATTACTTATTAAACAAATTGAAAATAACACAACCCGTTTAATTAAGGAAAAGATGTGGGTTTAAAAACTCGTTTTCTCTACTTGCTGTTTGATATAGTATAACAAGTTGGTTTTTTTTATTACATTTGAAATTCACAGTTTACTTTCAAAATGTACACAATCTATTTCAATGCGTTGTTCATAAATGTGGTCATATCATCTTCCCAGTATTATAATGAGCAAATCTTGCTACGAACAAAACAACCTTCAACTTAATTTCATTTTGCTGTTTTAACATTTATTTTCACGAATTAACATACTAAAAATATTAACTAATAAAATGCATTGTCATCATTCCCATTCTCCTCACAGAGACAAAGACCACAAAAACACTTTCAAAGCAAACAAATACAACATATAATAACCAAAAAATCTGGCTCTAATTATTAAGCTTTATTAACACCCTGCCAAAATATGTATATCCGTGGCTATTCAGCTTTCCAAATGCAAGCGACGCGACGCGACGCCTCGCAAAGTGCCGCCGATTGCGTAATATTCATTTGTATTTGTATTTGTTTATAATTTAAAAAAGTTTTGTCCAAATCAAACTAAAACCGGATCAAATAGTAGCAGCAGCAACAACAACAACAACTTCTGCAGCCCAAAAAAACTGCTCAAGTAGGCATATCAAATAAATTTGATGTGATTTGGTTCGGCTTTGTGGATACTTGATACACACGCGCACACACACACAAATAAGCAGACGCATGACCGTTACGTTTGCCCAAAAACCAACCACCCCTCATACCACCCTTCAATGTTGACAGTATTTGTGCGTTAAAAAGCTGTATGACGTATGCTGTATGATGTATGCTGTATGATGTAGGCTGAATGCACACTTGGAAATTTTACCATGAAGTGCTCACTGATGTTAATGGTCATTATGCAGTGCTCATTATGAATAGCGAGTGGGCTGTCTGTGACGTGCTTCCGGTTGACTGATTTGTCATGACTTACCATCAACTTGATACACGAGTGTTCCCCTTACCGTCCCTGTAGCACACCGTTGAGGACCATCACTTTGAAGTTTCAACACGGGTTATAAATCTAATATTAAGCCAGATTGCACCATTGATCCTGACGCGATATTGGGTATATCTTCTTTGTTTTTAACTGCTTTGAAGCTAAGACAAATAAATATTATATTTTTGAATAATTTAATCTGACCCACTCTTTTTGATTAAACCTTGATACAATTACATTGCTGATGGAAAAAATCATATCAAACTTAATTAATAAAAGATTAAGTCAACGAACTTAGTCAATAACCATGAATCATTTAGTTTATTTTGAATAATGTTTTGATCGGGTCTAAATAAAATTTTTTACATGATATTTTAAAAGTCAAGGTTAAATATAATCGATTTGAAAGATATTTTTTCAGCTTGTTTATATTACTAATTATAATATTAATATTAATTAAATATTAAAATGTGTTTTTTTCTGCATATTTACATATAAATTTATGAACAGTTTCATAATACTCTTTTTACTCATAGCAATAAAAAATACAAGTAATTCGTTTATAGTTATTAATGTATAGTAATATGGAAAATAAACATAAATTATTAAAAGTTTTGACTTCAATGCTTAGTATTATGAGTGTAAGTTGGGTAATGTGAAGGAAAGACGATTTACAAAGCTGTCTTGCTTCAGGGTATCTCAGAGTTCATATCGCATATCTATATAAAGTCTTTATGTTTTCAGGTTTTTTTTTTGTTATAATTCTGTTAAAATAGATAAAGAAAGAAAACCAACAAAATGTCTTAGCTTTGATTGGAATTCATTTATAAGATATTCTTAACTGAGTATTTCCGTTAAATGGTTAACTACTGTAAATACCATGAAAGACATCCGGTTTGCATGCAGTGCATACTGACAGCTTGTCAATTCGAAGTACATCGTTTGTAGACCTCTTCTAGACCCCAAGCAAAACTCCTTGAATGCGGTCTGTCGGTCTGTCGGCTTGTCGGTTTGTTTGGAGCCGCAAAACGTGCGGTGACTTAGAAAAACCGCAAATGAGTTTCAACTGCCGACAACACAACGTTTTGCATTTCTGCATAAGTGCTTAGCTACTGTTGTTGTTGTTATTGTTGTTGTTGTGGCTGTGGGCGTTTTAAAATAGGCATGCGGATAGGAGCCATTGTCATATATCATAATCATGTGGCTGCTCGGCTTAACTGTGCACATCATAAACACAGCTGAGAGCACGAAAATGCATATTTGACATGGCTGACACACAAGTCAAGTTCGTTGCCTGAGTCATTTGTATGCAGTTGATACAAAAAAAATAAGAGGCAGAAATTAAATTAAGCTCAACTCAGATAAAAAACGAACTTGCATAACGGAGACCCAGAAGAGACCACCAAAAGCGAACTTCACCCATCTTTCTATGCATAAGTATAGGTATATATATGCATATCTATATGTGCATATATGTGTGTGTGTGTGTGTGTGTAAGAGGTGTATATACAAAAATAGATTGAAGCCGCTTGGCAGCGCTTAACGAGTGCCAGTGAAAAATGAAAATCAATGACAGTAAAAGACAAATTGTGCACCAAGCAAAAACGGACAAAACAAAGGAGCAAAGAACTGCAACTTCGAGTATTTTAAACGGCTCACAGACTGCGCACACCAACAATTGCAACGGCAACGGCAACAGGAACAGCAACAGCAGTCAGAGCTGCAAGCAGCATAACGAACTAAAATTCAAGGTTCAAGTCAGTAACCCTATAGCCAAGTTCTGGCTTTAACTCTCAGTAAGAGTAACAATAAAAGCAATGTCTGCAGCCGAAACATAAAACACACAAATAGCCAAACACACAAACACACACACACACTAAAATGATGAGAGCATTTACGAGGGCAATATAGTCAGACAGGCATCAGGCTGGCTAGAGAGGGTCTCTGTCACTCAGAAAAATAAACGCACACTCAGAAAGTACATTTTTAAAAACCAGTCTTATTCATTGTATAATTATAGGGTAAATTTTTCTAAAATTTTTGTTTATTTAGATCTACTTTTCAGCGTGTTATTTAATGTATCATTAGATTGCTAGTAAAATTTTTATAATTATTAATTTGAAAAAGTTTTGAGGCACTTTTTTAAAATGCTTTTATTAATAATTGAAATTATTACTTAAATACAGAGAAAAGACATTATCGATTTAAAGCAATGCTTTCAAATTAAAAAAAAATATTTTCTTAAATTTGTAAATTTTTTCTTAAAATCAGAATAATTTTCTATAAATCTATATATGTCGATTTTAGGTAAAAACAAAATTCTTCTCTAAATTTGTAAGTTGTTTCTAAAAATTAGAATAATTTTTTATATATCTATTCTTTATTTGTAAATTGTTTCCAAAAATCAGAATAATTTTCCATATTGGATTTCTTAAATTCAGAGTGTTTTTTTTTCGAAGTGTGAGGCTAACGAACTAAAGCTGAAACTCTTCTATTTCTTAACGCTAAATTGGCGTTCGTTGCATGTGGAGCTGAGCAGAGCCAAAGGCACCTTTTCCTATTGGAACGACGACATCTGTGGCTGCCTGCCTGGCCCCGAAGACCTGTGTCGCCTTTATGCTTATTACCACGCATGCATGACAGGCCCGGTGCGCCTAGGCACACACTCTACTGGACTCCCCTCCCCCTACTCTCCCCCTACACTCCGCCTCTTCTGGCACTCGATTCGCCCCCATGGGGGCCACATTTGCAGCGCTCGTCAGTTGTCGACTTGCGGGTGTTTTTTCCATTGGTTTTTGTTCTTTTTTTTTTCTCCCTGCCTTGGCATGAGTCAGTGGCGGGACTCTGGATCCGTATGAACCATAATGGATTGGCCTTATGTACGAGAGTGGTACCACTTATTGTTACGCAGTAAAACGAGTAGTTACGTGTTGCAGCTGCTAAACGAAAAGAATGTGTAAATTAAATGAAAACTACAATTCAAGTTGTTAAATGAGAGTTATGTGTAAATAGCAATGAGCAGCTAACATTCATTTCATGTCTCACGACCTTTTTTTTTTAGCCAATGTTATAGGTTGAGGAAGAAAAACTTTTATAATCAGACTGACTTGTTACATAAAACATGTGCATATGAAATAAATGTGTATTTGAGCTACGCAACTAATAATAAATCAAAGTAAAAGCTAAGAAATCGTTAAATGGTGTTTAACATATAATTTAGAAATAATTTAATTCCGCATATGAACTTTCCTTCACTTCACCCAAAATTTGTTTTAAGTCTTTACTGAAAATTTACAACTTTTCATTACTTTCATTAAGATTGCAAAATAGAAGCTGATTTTTATTTCTATTGAACAAACCACATATTTTAGCCATTTACCTCTGCATTTTATTTTCAGAATGCAGTTTTCCTGTTCTGTGTTTTTTGACCAATATTGAGTTAATTCGACCAGAACGGTTTTAGATTATACTGCAAGAATTAAAGTAAATACTCTTTTAATTTGATCAACTAAAGTAACCATTAAAGAATTAGCTTTTTAATTTAAGTTGTTAGAACAACTTAATATATTTTGGAACCACTGTACGACGAGTGAGTCAAGTGTGTAGCTTTGGTTGGATGTTGTTGTACAAGCTAAAGACCCCTCACTAAAGTCATCATTTATTTATGACATGAGCTTTGCGCCCGAAACCATGCCCGAAAATAAATGTAATTATATAACAACGAAGGAACGGAGAAGAGCCAGACACAGAAACACATAATAACAACAACAAAAACCCCCAACAAAGAATAACAACTTGCCCAAGTCTCAGCTCTTTCCTAAGCGCGTTTTAAAGCAAGATATAAAAAAGAACTCTGAAGAAATAAAAATGAAGAGAGAAAAAATGAAGAAAAAAACAAGAATATCAAAAAAGATGCGGCTGGCTGATATTTTGGCATCGCGGGCTTTTGTCCGTCCGCCAAGGTTTCCAAGAATGGCGGGCCCCAGCCCAGGCGATGATTCAGCTGGCTGGGTATGGAGACGCAATCGCAGCTTAATGAATACCTTGCTGATTCTGAGGAACTGATGCTGCGTCTGCTTCTGACTCCGTACTCCGGTGTACAGCCAAACATAAATTGCGAGTAGGTTTCAATCATGGCGTTGCAAATGATGCTGCCAATGATGGGACGCGTGAGATATTTCCAATACGAGTAGGTTATGTTTTTTTTTATTCTTCTTGTGTTTTTTTTATCTTTCTGCGTTTTCCGCTAGGCTTGCGCAAAAAATTCTTGCCGATCTGCCGGTACCGCTAAATGTGGGCCAGCTTAGCGAATTCATAGTCAGCTTAAAGTTTATTTACCCCCTTCGAATGACTCAATGAGTTAGTTCTAACTGTGATTTAAGCCCTACATATATCATCGAACTTGACAATATCTCTTCGCGTTGCTAATTCAATGGCAAATACTCGTGCAGATTATCAATTTTTTTTTCATTTAACATCTATAAGCTAAAAAATTCTTTTGCTGTCAAATGTTTTAGTAAACTTACCAAAGAATTTGCAAAGTGTACAAATATTTTTTAAATTTCTCATTTTCACAAAGTGTGTTTGTTAAGAGTTCTGTTGATTTCATAAAAAAATACATTTTAAATGTGAGCAACTAGACTCAAATCAGCAGCATAGATTTCTGTACTCTCTTTTTATTGTTTTAAATCGATTCGGATTCTATCTGATCTACCGATCTACCTGCCAATAAAATTAGATATTTAACATTTGTGCCACTGTTTATAAAAAATGTTGCAATAATAAATCCAATTTTGTTTTTTTTTTTATTATTGCAGAGCAAACCACAATGTCGTCTGCTGTAGTTGCTAACAGTATTACGATCAGTCAGAATGGGGAGGAAACCACATTGCGCTCCACGAGCATTGAGCCCATTACCTCCACGGAGCCAACAACTACGCCGCGTATTGAGAGCGAGGCTTTCGAACAGCCGCTGATTGTACATCATACGGAGGCAGATCACACGCACATCCAGCACATTCCATTGCGGGATGAGCATGCCGAGAATGTTGGCGATGAGGCCACCACGGAGCAGCAACATCAACACGAAGGGGAACGGGAGCAACTGCTGCATCAGCATCAACAGAATGAGCTGTTGCTCAATCAGATTTCCAATGAGAATGATGATAATGATGCCAAGGATTTGAATAATTTCCGACATCCGGCAACGCTGATAACGGCCAGCAACAGTGAGGAGAATGAGCCTACAACCAGTGAGAATGAAAGTGACAGCGACAAGTCTGCGATCACAAGAACAACAACAACCAGCACAACAACATCAACAACAACAACATCAACAACGTCAACAACAACAGCAATGCCGACAACAACAGCTGCAGCAGCAGCGGCAACAAGTGAATCAGAAGATCCCTATCATGTGCATATACTGTCCGAGAATCATGATCGCCTGGCCGAGCACGAAGATTATCAAATGCTGTCAAGCAGCACCGAGGAGGGCGAGTCAGCAACAGCAGCAGCAACGACGCCGACAACAACAACAACAACTGAATCGAGTGCTGACATTATTGTCAGTGTGGAGAACAAGCCAACGGCCCAGCCAGCAACTGAGACGACATCAACGTCCCGAGCACGCGCCATGAATATGAATGAGCCAGAAAGTCAACCAAAGTCCGAGGTAGAGGCGAAGACGGAGACGGTATTGGTGGCAGCGGCAGAGGCAGAGGGCACCACAGTCATGCCGCAGCGAGAACTGGATGCGGTTCCAGTGATTAACATTGTTGAAGGACAGCATCATGTGCAGCACCCAAACGAGGACGAAATGAGCAGCGCCAGCAGCAGTAGCACAACAACAACAACTACAACAGCAGCAACAACCATAACAACAACCACAACAACCGATTTGCCATTTGTGGCTTTTGCCGGTGAGGGTCGCTCGGCGGGCGGCAGCGATGAGGATGCTGAAGTGCTCTTCCGTCACAATGCCACCAAGATGCACGAGGCGCTCATGGATCTCAGCAATGTCAGCATGGACGAGGAGCGCACTGAGATAATTACAACTACAGCTGCCACTGATGCTGCATCTGCATCTGCAACAACATCAACATCAACATCAACTTCCACTGCAACTCCAACGACAGCATCGACAACTGCTCAACCGGATACGGAAGTGCCGAAAATCGTGGAAATCACAGCCAGCGGCGATACGATGCATCGCGAATGCTTGGCCAGCAACAGGAGCTATAAGGTAAGTAAATTATTGGCAGATCTCAAATAAAAAAAATATTATATTGAGTAAAAAGAGAAACTTATATTTTGTTTCGTTTTAAAAAAATAAAAAAGGGAATATAATTAAATATGACGTCATTCCATTTTAAATTATTCATTAGAATATAAAGTCAGGTTTTTTGCAAGTTTAAAAAATATATAATATTTTTGACTGTATAAGAAGTTATTTAAATTTCTGTGTATCATAATAATATATATAGTTAATGAGATATTAATAGGTACGAAAAATTTACTTTTAAAATGCAGAACAAAGCTTTCTTTAAAATTTAAAAAATAGGCCAGTTAAGTAAAAATTTGAAAAAATGTGTAAACACATTTTTTTGTTACACAAATTTCGCAAACTGCTCCACCTTGGCTACGCCCATACGTATGCAGATGTGCAGCCATTTGGGGGCGTTGTTTCCATTGTTTTCTAGAAGACAGCCAGAGGGATACGAGTGCATTTATTATATGTATAAAAGGCCACCTTCATTTTCGCCTTGTTCGCCTGTTCGGCAATCTTTTGCACTTCCTGGCACGCAACTGCAATTTGCCTTGTCGTCACTTGATTGCATAATGCTCAACAAGTTTGGGCCACTCATAAAAACCGGTCAACCATTTTTGTCGCAGTCACAGCTGCTGTTGCTGCTGTTGATGCTGTTGCAGTTTCTGCTTGCACTCCAAAAATTATAATTTTGGCTCACATTTCCCTTACTGTCATTTTTCCATTTTTGTGTTGCTTTTATTATAGTTGATGTTGTTGTTATTGTTGCGGTTGATGCTTGGGCAAGCAGCAGCAATTATGCAAATATTTGCGCGCCTTAAAATTGGAAAAATGCAATAAATTGCTATCCAGTGATTGATGTTGTTGTCGTTGTCTTTGGCTCGGTTGTTGTCGTTGTCTTTGGCTCCGTTGTAGTCGTTGATGTTGGCTGCAGAATCATAATTATCAGGCCCAGCCTCAGTCTGGGCAATCAACGTCGCAATGTGTCAATATCTTGAAAATGCCAGCAACTTGTTGTGGGTGCATTGGTAGAATCAATGTGGCTGTTTATCTATCATCTAATTAACGCCAGCATCTTGTTTTTATAAATTGTTACACGCCTCTTCTGCATCTGTCCGAGTGTGACGTGTTCATCAGACATTGCACCCAAGCCTTGCTTATTAAACGAGTCATAAGTATGCACTCAGAAAAATTTAGCTTAGTTTTAGTTTTTGTTTAGAAGAAGCATTTCTCAAGTTAAACTTTTTAAACCAGGATTTATATCAGCCAGGATTTATATATAGATTTTAGGGTTACTTTACGCTTCACTGCAATTTTTTTTCTGAGTGTATTGCTGGATTGTAAATAAATTGCAGCCAGACTCTGCAGCTGCAACAGCAGCAATGGCAACGCCTCCAGCGTGCGCTACTGACCAAACCAACCCATTCAACTGTTGCTGTTGCTGTGGTCGCCAACAGATCTGGTGGTCAGTGGTTGGCTTGCTGTTGAGTTTGTTTTAATTAAACGGTCGCCTGGGCTTTTATATTTTAATACTCTTATAATAAATTCCTGTATGGGTCTTACAAGTTTATTACACTTTTTGTAATCACGTAATTAGGAAAGAAAAATCAGCAGGTATCCATATATAAATCAGTGTTTGTGTACTCCAAATCTAATCTTGAGCATTATTCGATAATTAATTTTTGTTTTTCTTTAGCTAACGTTAATTGTAATTTTTTATACACTTCAATCTGCTGTAAATTCAATTTAGTTATTACACTATTTTCTTGAATATTTTATATTGTTTTTGCAGTACTTTTCATAATCGGTTTTAGTATGAAATAATTTTTGCTTTCACTTTTAATGAATTGTTGTTCATTTTATTGTTGTTGTTGTTGCTTTTGTTATTTCTTAACACGTGCAACATGCCAAAGCAACGTCGACCGCATGCCACAAATACTTTTTATGGCGGCCAACCAAATGAGTAACAAATGTGCACACTTCATGAACAATATGAGTGTGTGTGAGTATGCTTATATATATATATATATATATATATATATATATGTAGTTTAGTATGCCAGCACGTTGAGAGCCACAATTACTTTAAGCCTTTGAGCTCAGTAAAATGACTTTATCTTTATGAGCTTTGCGATATAAAGTTCTTCAGAATGACTAATGAAATTTGGTAAAAGTGTGGGAAGTGAGCATCCTTCTTGGCTCGTATAAAATGTATTCATTTAATAGACATGCTATAATTCTGAACAGAACCGTAAGATCAAAATCTGCCAGGCGCTTATTGCAAAACAAAAGACTCAGGCAACGAACTTGATTTCAATCTCTGCGTGTGGGTCGCGTCATAATCCAGTTTAACCGGCACTTTGACATTTCTGGTTATTGGACTACGAATCTAAAACGGTGCCGGAAAGGTTTAACAATTTTCGCTAGTCGTCAAATGATCAAATGATTGATGATTTATTCGCTTAGCTAACTGTGCAAATTGACGCAATTTGAATGCGCAAATTACTTCGCCCGCCTTTCACATCCCATTTTTTTTTTAAGCAGTTGCCACTTGTGCTAAACTGGAGCACTAATTCTATTCACATTACATGTCAATTGGGTCGCAATTCTCTAGCAGCCACTAAAAATAACCTGCTATTATTGCTGAGATTCTTTCGAGAAGGGAAAGCGGTAATATAACTCGCATAACTCGACTGTCGCTGAGCAACTGAAACTCGTTTCAGCCCATAACTGTATATGTATGTGTTCGCAAACTGCGAGAGAAAATAAATTTGTAAAAAATATTTACTAAATCACTTTTATGATTGTGAAAAGTCTGAAATGGAAATGTACGACCCCATTTTTTCCAATACATTTGGAAAAAGGGAGTAATAAAGTATGTAAGACAGAAAAGAAAGCATCTTCGACGCCATAAAGAATATTTATTATTGATAATATTACTCTATATATCTAGAATGAAACAGATCTTGCAGACTATAAAAGCTTAACTCTTAAAATTAGGATTATAAGATAAAATTGCTCACATTCCGTTTTATTGCTTATTTATTAAATGTGGTCTAAAAGCAGACGACAATTTTGAAGAACACTAAAAAAACATATAAAAAATTATATTTAAAATGATATTAAGTGTAATCAAATAAGATAAATATAAAAAAAGTATAAAATAAATAATCAAATAAAATTAAGAAAATATATCATAGCAAATGACAATCAAAAATATGTTTATCTTCTCAAAGACCTACCCAAAAAAACTGTAGTAAATTATTTAATACCTTAAAACTCACAAAATGTTTCTCTACCTTAATTAATTAACTAATCTTTTATTAGAATCTTACAAGCTTAATAAAGGCTTTGAACTATTTAGCTGTGTTTTATCGACCACTTTACTTTTTTCTCCATTCATTTTTCCCCTGGGAAAATAAAATCTTGTTTCTTCCAGAATAGAATTAGTTATTAATTATAAATAATATTAATTTTCCTTATTGTGATTTCTTCTTCCTCAGCATGGAGAGAGCATGGAAAGGGACTGCGATGAGCGTTGTACCTGCAATCGTGGCGAGTGGATTTGTGAGCCACGCTGCAAGGGTGCCACCTATCCGCGTGGCAGCCAACGCACCATGGCCAATCCACATTGCCACGAGCGCCTGGTGGAGGATGATGAATGCTGCCGAACGATGGAATGCGACGAACCACTGCTGGAGCCCAGTGTGGCAACATCCGATGTGGGCGCCTTGCCAACCAACGCAACCGGTGAGCAAAACGAAGGTGAGTCTTGGCTTGTTTTTATTTAGACGGCAATCGATGCAGTTTTTTTTAGCTTTGTTGTTGCCTTTGGTGAATATGCTTTAATGCTGTGTTTTCTGTGCTTTTCATAAACTCTTATGTGCCTTCCATAAACACACACACACACACACACGCTCAAACACACATACACACATATGCGTTCAGGGATCACGCCAAAGCCACGCAACGACTGTCATTACCAAGGTAGCATTTACAAGTTCCGGGAGCGGCTGGAGATTGGCTGCGAGCAGATCTGTCACTGCGACGAAGGTGGCATCATGAACTGCCGGCCCCGGTGTCCGGAGCGCAATTATACGCGAGCGGACAAGTGTGTCTATGTGAAGGATCCCAAGGATGTCTGCTGCCAACTGGAACTGTGCGATGTGACGCTCGATGATCATGAACAGCAGCCTCTGGCACCGATTCCGTTGTTGCCTGGTAGTCAGAATAGCATTGGAGATGACCATGAACACCAGGAGCGCAGCTTTGGCTTGGAGCAGCAGGCACGGGATGCTGGCGGTGCCACGCCAACATGCTCATTTAAGGGTGTGAATTATGAGTTGGGGCAACAGTTCCGCGATGGCTGCGAACAGCTGTGCATCTGCAATGAGCAGGGCGTACACTGCGCCAAGGTCGAGTGCCCCTCGACCTTTGGCCTGGACGTGCTCAACCCACACTGCATACGCTGGGAGCCGGTGCCGGCGAACTTTAAGCCAGCGGCGCCACACTGCTGTCCGGAGAGCATGCGCTGCGTGGACAACGGTACCTGCACATATCAGGGTATGGAATTCGAGAACTGGTCACCAATTCCGGCCAATCTGACGGGTAAGCAATCAACGCATTCTTCACATTCACATTCAATCACTCATCCCTCTCACTTGCTCCCTGTCAAAGGTTGTGAGAAGCATTGCTACTGTGAAAATGGCAAGGTGGAGTGTCGTCCTGCCTGCCCACCAGTGCTGGCACTGCCTCCAGCAGATTTACCCTGCCATCCGGCACAGGCGCGTCTCCTGCCCATACCCGATGATGAGTGCTGCAAGCACTGGACCTGTGCACCGATGGCACTCCAGCCAGGTCAGCCGCAGGAGGATGAGGAACAAGATCAACGAAAGCAGCCGGCTAGTCAATCCTCAGCGCCTAATGGTAAATATGGCATCTAATCGCATGAAAGATTTTCATAAATTTATTTCCTGCATGCAGAAAATTTAAGAGACATTTTTGAGCTCTGTTTGCACTATATGCGACATAAATTAAGACAACAACAACTTAATCGCTGATCGAATATATGAAAATATATATAATAATATTTCTTTCATATTTCTTTTTTTAACATATCCACTTAAAAAGTGTTTAACGTAAAGAAAATCATATTTTAGACTTGAATCAAATCTCAGCTAACAAGGACAACAGTAATTTCATAAAGTCTAAAATAGAAATCGTGCCGGCAATTCAAATAATTAATTTCTTAATTATTTATTAAACATTTTTTTAATTTTAAATGGCTATTAATTGCTGTAGTGCAAACAGAGTAATTATGTTAATTCAAAAACAATAGGAAAATTAATCGTAAAAGCAACTCTTGTTTAATCAAACAACATTTTAAAGCATTTTCATTTATATCGCTCATCTTTTCTCGCATGTTTTCAAAGCACTTTTGGCTTTTCCATTATGATTTCATCTTTCTTTATTATATCGCTTTTGCCACTTATTTGCCAACTTTTTCTCTCTTTTTCTGTTTCTGCTTATTATTTCTTACATATTTTAAATAACGTGATTTTGTGTTGTATTTTATTGTAAATGTTTTCTGTGCTCGAAACACAAAAAAAAAAAAAATTAACGCCATGCATTTGTAAATAATTAAAATACCATTCAACATGCAACCAATATATATATATCAGAAACAACAACCACATCAACATCGACAACGACAGCAACAACAACTGATAAGAAAGTGTTCCACGAGAAGACCATTGATCTTGAATATGACAAGAAATCGCTAAACGCCTTTTATCCAACATTGGATGGCAAACCACCCAAATTGGGGGGCGGTATCTTTGAGAAACACGACAAATCGCACAAGAAGACCCAACAGCAGCAGCAGCAACAGCAACAACAGCAGCAGACAAAGAATGATATCAAGTACGATGTGCACGAGTATCAGCAGGAGGACGATGGGAACAATGGAGCACCATTGCCGCCAGGCGGTTTTGTGCCACTGCAGCTGGGTGGCCACTATAACGACTATCAGCAGCAGCTGCAGCATCAGCAGCAACAGCAGCAACAACACCAGCAACAGCAACAACATATTGGCCCCTATGGCTTCTACAATCCAGTGAAGCCCGCCTACGATGCCTACAATCCCTACGAGCCATATGACATCAATCCAAATGGAATACCGCAGGGCAAACCGCCACCGGCACCAACTAGTCAGTCGGATCTATTCAATATCCTGGGCGCTGAGCAGAACGGACATACGAACGGAAATCCGAATGGACATCCGAACGGACAACCGTTACCACAAAAGGACAATCACAATCTGAGAATTGAACAGATACTGCAGCATTTGCAGCAGAGCGTGCCAGGCGGACCAGGAGCAACATCACAGCAGCAGCAGCAACAGCAACAACAACAGCAGCAGCAACAGCAACAACGACCAGTGCCTCCACATTATGTGCCCATTGTGCACAGTGGAGTGCCACCGCCACCACCGCCTCACGGCATTGCCATTGTCGATGGTCAGCCAGTGGCATATGAGAGCTATCCGCTGATACCTGGATTGGGTGTGCCACCAGCACTGCTACATACCCAGCAGCAGCAGCAGCAACAACAACAACAACAACAAAAGCAGCAACAACACGAATCGCTGCAACAAATGCCTAGCATTACGCCCAGTTCGAGCACCAGCTCTGGACTATCCACACAAGCCAGTGAGCACAGCCTGCATCAGAGTCAGAATCAGAGCTTGGACAAGCGGCCAACCCAGCAAGCAGGTTGAGATCCCCACTATTCTAGTCACAATCCTTCTTAGCTTATTCTAGTCTCTATGTCTCCCTCTTTCTCTTCATGCCGTATTTGGACACTGCTATACAGAAACTACAATATATACAATATATACACAACGACAGGGTCTTACTGTTTACTAACTGTGACTACTCAACATCACACCAATCAATCCACACACACATACACGCACACTCACACACACATACATTCACATTATCAGTCATCCGCATCATTGTTGCGCTTTTTAGAAATCGCTTAACCTTAATACTAATTCAAACTATTAATTCGAAATGAGCGTGTTACAGTCGAATCTACAATTGTAATTCAGAATTAATAATTTCAGGGATCGTAGGTAATAATTATTCTTAATTTGTTACCAAAAAAGAGTTACACCAGTTCTCGCAGCATTCACTTGTATATTATTAGCTTAGACTCAAGTTTCATTTGCATTCTTCGGGGTTTCACTTTGATTTTACTAACCTAATTCAAAATGCTTGCTTAACTTGAACTTCCGAAGAAATTAATTTTGTCACGTTTCTTGAATATTGATTATATATTTGAGTTCTAGTAAATAACTCTAATATACCAAATAAATTATATAAATCTTAAAAATAGGATTCCTATTTTTCTTTTAAAAAATGTAGCTTAAAGTCGAGTTATCATTTCAAATTCGATTTGAAATTGAAAATTGGATTATAATTGATCTTTGTAACGTCAGACGCTCATTTCTATGTATATAATATTTACTGATTTAATTTTAATCCTTGAACTATATTTAATATTCCAACTCTCCTTCTAAGGTTTCAACAATCTGCAGCCAGATATTGAGGTGCACACTCTGGAGGCCATTGATCCGCGAACGATTCACATTTTATTCACCGTGCCCCAGGTTTATGTGAATCTGCACGGACGTGTTGAGATGCGTTATACGAATGGGCCAAGTAACGACACTTCCACGTGGGAGCAACAGATATTTGCACCGCCTGAGGATCTGATTGCCACCTCGGAAATGGAATTCGATTTGCCATTCCTCGAGCCAAATTCGCTGTACAAGGTGAAGATCACACTGATTCTGCGCGATCTGAATACGCAGCCAACGAGCAAAGTGTACACGGTGAAGATGCCAGCGGAACGAGTGATAACGCCACCTCCACATGTATCCGATTACAGACCCGACTTCCAGGATATATTCAAGACCGTCGAGGATCCAGAGCTGAATGTGGGCGAAACGAACTCCACGTGGCTGCAGCTGACCTGGAAGAAACTGGCCGACGAGCAGCTGGAGTATGTGGATGGAGTACAGTTGCGCTACAAGGAGCTCACTGGCATGATCTATTCCTCCTCGCCGCTGATACACCGCGCCCTCACCAGCTACACCATACAGAATCTGCAACCTGATACGGGCTACGAGATTGGACTCTACTACATTCCATTTGCGGGCCATGGAGCGGAGCTTCTAGCTGGACATATGATTAAGGTGCGTACAGCGCCCAAGGTGGATGTCTACGGATTCGAGGTGACTGTGAATGTGACGAAGGTGAAGACGCAGAGCGTAGAAATCTCATGGAACGGTGTACCATATCCGGAAGATAAATTCGTGCACATCTATCGCGCCATCTATCAGAGCGATGCCGGCAAGGAGGACTCCAGCGTATTCAAGGTGGCCAAGCGAGACAGCACAACGGGCACCCTGATCATGGACCTCAAGCCAGGCACCAAATATCGCCTCTGGCTGGAGATGTATCTCACCAATGGCAACACCAAGAAGAGCAATGTCGTCAACTTTATTACGAAACCAGGTGGTCCAGCGACGCCAGGCAAGACAGGTAAGCCAGTGTCCCCAAGTCAAAGTTGATTTCTTAAAGATGTACTATCTGCCATTTCAAGTCTTGCGTGTTTTTGAATGGATCTATTTGAGCTTTAAGAATCTTGGTAAACTCGTCTAATAATTTTATCTCAGTTATTAGATTG
This sequence comes from Drosophila dives, assembly GCA_035042365.1. Taxonomy (NCBI): domain Eukaryota; kingdom Metazoa; phylum Arthropoda; class Insecta; order Diptera; family Drosophilidae; genus Drosophila; species Drosophila dives. The sequence continues at coordinate 2,964,522 of JAWNLJ010000439.1, forward strand.
TTTTTAGTAGCACAACCATTACATTTATATATATGTAAATATTTTAATTCATTGATTATCTTGGTAGTATTTAACAGTAATATATGTAGAAAATAACCACTGTAAAATTCCTTGGTAATAAGGAGCCGTTTCTTGAAACCAGACTTATCTAAGCTTTTTCATTTAAATTCTTAAATATCTCTGATCCAGTTTAATAGCTTTAGCTATATATTAAACTCTATATAAGAAAAAATAATTGAATGAAATTTTCAGCTCAGGAATTAGGAGTTCAATGATGGAAGATTAGACGAATTTTAAATATTTGTTGAAACTTAAATAATATAATCATTAATATAAGTACGACTAGTTTGTCTAAATATAATGCCAGTTTTATAAAGAGTCAGTTCCAATGTCATTGAAAGTTGCAAATAATTATATAATTTATTTATTTTATTTATACATTTAGTTATTCTTTTTGTATATTGTGCATAATAACAAACTCATAATATATTTTCACATCGTCGCAGGTAAACTCCTCACCGCTGGGGTGACTGACCAACCCGTTGGTGACTACTATGGTCCACTTGTGGTTGTTTCTGTGATTGCTGCTCTGGCGATAATGTCAACGCTGGCGCTGCTGCTGATCATAACCAGGAGGCGAGTGCATCAGACGGCTTCGATTACACCGCCGCGGAAGAGTGATGCTCCCTACGACAATCCCTCATACAAAGTCGAGATCCAGCAGGAGACAATGAGTAAGTGACAACAGTCTGTCCAATATTTACATATAGTTTATATTAAAAATGTTTTCGTTCTTGCAGATCTGTAACGGGCCGATGGGCTGATGGGCAATACTCAACTCTCCCAAAACGTAGCTTAGAACAATGTTCATGTAAATACTTAAAAACGAAAAACTTCAACTCAGTGTCAGTAAAAATGAGAAGAAAATGATTTTCAGTTCCCCGGCGCAGGATTTAAAAAAAAGTGAAATCAAAAGCATAAGTAAAAAAAATAATGTCCACACTAAAAGGCCGCCATGTTGTATGTAGTGATTAAGGATTCTTTTAAATGAACTAAACATTTCTTTTGTTAAACAATTGTAACTTGTGTATATAGAGACTAAATAGAAGAGAACACTGAAAACTCCCATAAAATGAAAACCAATTGGCCTCGCCTGGGGCGTGTGAAATGTTTGCGCAATTCTTCTAGCGATTTCTAAATGCATAGTTAGTTTAACTTGTAAATTTTAGCTTTACACGTACATAATATATATATATATATATACCGTAATTTAAGAGCGAACAACAGCAGTTCTTCAAGTAACAGTCCATAAATATTTAAAATAGCTTGTAAACGTACAGAGATATGCAAACTTATGAATAAATAAAATATTACAAATAACAAAAGCTGGCCTTCTTTTTTCTCTTAACATACCCATTTACTATATAAACTATTCATTCCAGTCGATTTTTTTTTATCGGACTATATGCCCAGTATATCAGTTCATACCTGTAAACCTAATCCTTTCGCTTGTATTTATATTTTTTGATTCTTTATTGTGTTCGTAGTTGGAGCAATAGAGACATGCAAAATATTTGCAGAATTTTAATGCTTTTCCATTAAGTTTCAAAAAATCACATTTGGTAATCGTTAACGAACTGTATTGAAAATGCTCGATAAAATATTAAGAAAAATATACATGTATATATTTGTAGATTTTGAGTTGGTTTTTTTTTTTTTTTTTGGCCATGAATTGTATGACATTTATACAACTTTAACTGGTAACTTGTAGATTGACTTTACATATTTTATTTCAATTTGCTTGCAGCACCAACAACATATATTCTTATGTATGAATGAATATACAAAATGCACAACTAGACATCGGTTTGAAGAATTCAAAATTCAAATTTTCGTATACTAGTGCCACACTAAATGCTAATGTTTTTCATTTATCTTTAAGAGAGAATTGTATAGCAAAAAGAGAGAATAAAATAATAATATTTATATATGTATAAATATATATATATATATTTTATATATATATATATGCAAACTTGCATTTGGCATGAAAAAATTCTTTGTGATTTTGCTTTAGAATTCTTGTACACATTAATAGTTAAATAGAATTATTTTTTAATATTTTAGTTTTGTTTTCAGTGTTTTCTTACTTGTGTTAAAAATTTACAATGTGCATGCTGTGTGTGTGTGTGTGTGTATGTGTGGGTGTATTTTTTTTTGATTGGTTTTCGTTTCTGTATTTTTAACTTTTACGTTTAGCTTTCGCATAAAAGTAATCACTGTTTAGCCTCCGTTCATTGACATTAAGTGGATTGGGTTTGGCTTGGCGGCATCCTTGGCTTGGCTTGGCTTGGCTTAGGCTTAGGCATGGCTGGAAATTCAATATGTGGAACGTTCATCTGCTTTATTTGGTGCTCGTGCTGGCGCTGGCGCTGATGCTGGCAGCTGCCTCACTGTTGCTGGTGCACTGCTCGATGACGCTGTTGCCCTCCGCATCGCTAGTGGTTGTTGTCGATGAGTTGCTGTCGGCCTCATCGTCTTCATTATCATCGTTGTCGTCGTCATCATCGTCATCATCATCCTCATCATCGTCGGCGTCTGATTGCTCCTCTTCGCCAACATCGACATCAACTTCATCGCCGTCGTCCACAGCGTACATATCGTTCTCAATTAGGCGCAAATCCATGCTATCAAAGGAGTCCGTAATAACGCTATCATCATCTGTAGTGGTCTCATCATCCTGACCGGACGTGTCGTTATCCAGATCCATGTCATCGTCGCCCTGATTATTCTGCTGCTGCGATGGCGATTCACTGTCGCTGCCCACATCGATGCGCATCTCCTGCATCAGTTCGTGGATCAGTTCAGTCTCAATCTCAATGATGCCCAGATCCAAATGCCTCTTGCTCACATCCATGAGGACATTCTTCACGTTGCGCGCCAATAGGCGCAGGTGCTCATCGCTGCACAACGTCGCATTGCTCAAGTAGCGTATGTAATCCTCCAGATAATGGTTGTTGAAACTCTCGCGACACGGTTCACTACTGGCGAATTGCTGGTGGGTCAACAGCAGCTGATTGATCAGCCAATTGCGACCGCCCTTCAGCACCTCGATGGCATCCCGGACACACTGGCGGCCCAGCTCAAAGTTGCGATACAACGGATAGGTGATGGCACGGCGCAGAAATGCCACGAGCACATCCCGATAATTGTCGAACTGCTCGAAGTAACAGAACAGCGGACATAGAATGCTGCGTGTCCAGCCCGATTCGCAGGTGGGCTCATTGCAGGTCGTTCGCACATCATAGCAAATGGCCAGCACAATGCTAATTAGGCCACAATCGATCTCATTTTGCGTCAGAGCTGAGCATTCCTCATCGAATGCGGCTGTTGTTGTTGTGTTTGTGTTGCTACTGCATAGATTGTGCAACAAATGCGCCTGTTCCTGTGTCATGGACGTTTCATAGATTTTGGGCTTGTAGCGCAAGGGATTTTGATGACCAGCGGGCACCTGCAGCTCCACAAAGTTTATTTTGTACTGATCACACGAGAAGCGTTTCAGCTCATCCGCAACTCGTTCCATGCGACGCTGCAGTGGACTGAGGCGGTCGGGCTCGGAGACGCTGCACGTGGACTTGTCCAGCTGCAACGGGGAAATCAAAAATTATCAATCGGTTTTCTTTTATTAGTACTAGTAGCACTAACCTCACTGGCTTGGAGCGGACCGCTGTAGCGGCTGGCGTAGCCATACCTGAATTGGCTAATCATTTTGTAGGTGCGCTCTTTGGCATCCACCTGCAATTGGCACTGTTCCGTTATGCGTTTCATTTTCCATTCGTGCACTAGCAGCGGATCCTTATCCAGCTTGCTGTCCGCCAGCTTGGGCAAATTAAGAAACGCTGCGATGTACTCCTTGCGAGCTGTCTTTGGTTTGTGCATCACGCTGCTGCCTGCGCCGCTGCTAGCGCCGGCGCTGCTACTGCCAGGTGTAACACTGCCTGCGCCGCCGCTGCTCGTACCAGCAACCGGCGGCAAGCAGCGCAAAAACAACTTATAGCAATTCTCCAGTGTGTCATATCTGATGTACAACGTTTTGAGTCCTTGCAAATCGAAAGTGCGACGACTGTGAAGTCTGCAAACGGACAAAATGCGATAAGCAATGTTTGTAAAAAAAAATATTATATATATATGACTCACTTATAAAGTTTGTCATCGGCGTAAAAATATAAATCGTTGTCGCCAATAAAAATATCGACGTTCCTTATGCGGTCCAAATTCACATGTTTCGCAGCAGGCGTCGCAGTCGATGTCGTCTTTGCTGTTTCCGTCGTTGTCGCTGTTGATGTCGTCTTCTCTGTCTCCGTCGCTGTCTCTACCCCCTCACATTGCGTCGCTGGCTGTTCCCCTTTCGCACAACAGCCCAGCTCCAGTGTTGGCGTGTTGGACTTTGGTTTTTCCCTTGCATGGGGATGTGGTATCACCACGCTGCACGTGTTGCCCACATAACTGTGTGTAATCTGACCATTCAACATTCTACAATTTTACGAAGCAACTGCTACTCTTCAACTATAAACAAAAAAAAAAGGAAGGAATTTTGTGTGAAGCAAGCAACTATCGACGACAGGTTTGAGGAGGCCGGTCGATATATTATCATAAATTACTTTGCTCATGGTGTGCTATCGCTGTTCACCAACACTACCTAACACTATGGCGCAAATCGGAGCTATAGATGGCGCTTTGTGACTCTGGCGGCACTAGAAATTTGTATTTAAATAACAAAACATTTTTCTTTATTTTTAATAATTATGTCTATTTAGTAATAAAATTTTATAATAAATCATAGTTGTGAACTAACAAATCCCATCAAAAATTTTCTGCCAGACGTCAGAAAAACAAAAACAAAAAAAAAAATGAGTAAATTTACAACTGTTGCTCTCTGCGCTTATTGTCGTCTCTGTCGCTCCTCAGTATTTGTATGCTTTCTTCCACAACAACAATAACAAGACGTGATTTGCTTTTTCGTTGTTGTTGGTTGTTTTTGTTTATTTGTTTTTTTTTTCTTCTTTTCTGGCTCGTTTCATGTTGACCCACTTTTCGTGGCAATACGTGCCGCAGCAGCAGCAGCACCAACGACGACTGCTGCCCGCACAGTGGGCCACACTCATGGTGAAAGCTTAAAAAGCGCTTTAATGCTGCAGCTTGCGTATGTTTGTCACACTGTGCGAGCTGCAAAAAGTCATAAACTGAATTGCCAACAGGTTATGCTACAAGCGACGATTGCTGCTGCTGCTGCTGCAAACGCAGTCGTAGTAAAAAGGGCCATGACAGTGACACTTCTGAAGTTTGAGGTTAAATTATCAATGCTGTTGTTGCTTGTTATTTGTTGTCTCTTGTTCGTTGTTCGTCTTTTGTTTTTTCTGTTATTGTGGTTTTGCTCTGTGTGTCTCAATATTTTCCACATATTTGGTATTGTTGCTGCTGAAATTCGTGTTGCATTCAAATTTAAAAATACAAAAGACTCAAGCAACAAACTTGCATTAACTGTGCATCGCTTTTTTTTTGTTTTGTTTTGTTTGTTTGTTTGCCACCGCGTGGCACAAAATATAAAACGGCACACGCACAAAAATGCTCACATGCTTTTATTTAGTTTATTAATTATTTTGATATCTTCCACACACACACACACAGACACACACACGCAGCCAAACACACGCTCACATTCACATTTGAAAAGTGAAATTTCAAAGTAGAACAAGCAGCAACAACAAGCACATCACGTACAACTGGCCGTGCCACGCAACTTGCCGAGAGGTTCCAATAAAATTGAGGTCACTTGTCGCTGACCAGTAGCAGCCCACTCCCCACACCCCTTCTCTCTCTCTCTCACTGTCTGTTTGCTAACCAATGTTGAATAGATCCCGCGTGTGTTGTTTTTGTTGCTGCTGTTGTTGTTGTTGTTGTTAGTCGTCTGCCTTTAGAATGCGCTACATAACAAGTAAATTAATTGCAGTCGCGTAGTCGCATATTTCGGCATTAACCGTTCTATGCCGGTTTTAGGCCAGGCGAACGTGTGTGCCATTAAAATGCACCACGAACTTGACAACGAAAATAAAGGCAAATGAAAATTATTTGCTTAATGCAAATTGTTACGGTTCCCCAACGGTTACTATTAACTTATCGACTGTGATTTATTAAAAAATACAAATTTTAAATTAATATTCAATAAACTTATATTTTTCTAAGCTTACTTTTTTTCTAAATAGTTGGTAAAGAGAAAATGATAGGAATTTAACGAATATTACTCACAGATAAACTCCAGTTTATAATTTATATAATCTTCGACTTTTTAAAATATTGTTTAGCGAATTTTTTGATTATTTATGTAGGCCATTGATAAAATTGTATTACACCCTAAAAAAATTAAATGTATACAATTTATTTATTAGGTGCAAGTATTGTATCACAACAATTGATAAAGGATATTTTTAGGTACGTTAAAAATTCTGCATAAAACTGAACTTAAAATCAAATAAATAATTAATATGCTTATTTATTAATGTATTTAAATTGAAAAGATTAGGTGTTTGTTTCAGAAGAAAATTTGACATTTTATTTGTACATATCATTAATTTGCTGTAAAAGCAGACAACAGATTTTAAAAAAGGTTTATAAATAAATACAATTTTAAAATTATAGCGACGAATAATTTAAATACAATCAAAAGAAAATGAATTTAATATTTAAAATTAAAAAAGATGATTTTGTAAATAAGAAAAATTAGTTTAGGCATTTAAAAAGAACAGTAAAATAAAACCAAAACTGACTTAACCTAAAACAATATAATTTAATCTACAAAGTTGGAACTCATCTATTGCCCATTTTATGCCAGTGAATATAATTTATTGTATTTACTAAATGACACTTTAAAAATAAGCAATCGTTTTGTAAATAATATTATTTATTCCTAAAATAAAGCGCAACCTCAGTCGATAATTTGTGGCTGAAACGAGCACGGCTCAACTCTAATTGCGTATTTCATAAGATTTTCCGTTGTGCACTGTTTGCTTTTGCAGTTAATTAAAGTTAAAGTCGAAGTTGGAGTTGTAGTCGTATTCGTAGTTGGAGCAAAAAGCAAACTGGCACAGTTCTTAAATATTAAATTAATATAATGTAATTATAGCCATGATTTATTCAGCCAAGAATCTTGGTCAGCCAAACCGACGAGGCATGAAGACGCCGTATTGCAAAATCGACACTACACTTGAAGTTTAAATTTTGATTCGTATTACTCGTTATTACTATTTTTAAGAACCGACAAAAGAATACCAAAATTAACTTAGCGCATAAATTATTTATTTTTGGACTATGGCTAGCGATTAAAATATTGCTAAAACCACACACAAACACACATTGCTTATTTGTTTTCTCACCTACTCCGCCTTCGCCAACACCTCTACCTCCCCCTCAGCTCACTCCACTCCCCCCAAGATACTTCCTGCACGCGAAGCACTTCCGTTCTGTTTTGGCAGCTCCAACTCGATGTCGAATTCAAAGTTTAGATTTTCATGTGCATCCATCAAAGACCTTTCAATCAAGAGCAAAAGTAATCAAAATAATAGCAACAACACCAAACACAACAACAACAACAACCGCAGCAGCGACAAATCAAATAAAAAAACACAACAAATCAAACAAGAAACAAACAAATCATGTCGAGTGTAAAAGACAAAGCCAAAGGGGAGCAGCAGAGGCATACAAAGCAAAGCAAATAAACACATAGATGGATGGGTAGAGACACAACACAACAGTGACAAGAAAATCGTTATAGAAAATAACAATAAATATATATATATATGCACACACACATAAATATGTATACATATATGTATAAAAATGGCATGGCAGCTAACAACAATTTTAGCAGCAATAGCAAAGCACAAAATAGAAATGGAGAGCAACTTTCACCCAAGGTCATTGTGTCTTTAACTGCGCCACAGCAGCAGCAACAGCAGTAACAACGGCTGGACAATATGCGACAAAGTTAACTGAGGCAGCGGCAGCGACTGCGACGTCGCTGTTTCCATTTTGCCAACTTTATTGTAATGTGTCTATCCATTTGTCTGTCGCTCTGTCCGTTTCTCCGCTTGTTTTTATTTTTTTTATTTTTTGTATTTGTCAACTAAACAACGAGCGAGGCAGCAGCGCAAGCAACACCTCTGCTGGGGGGCAAACAATGCTGTCCGCCTACTTTTATCGTACCCAGTCCAATAAAAAATATAAATAATTGTCGTTGTTAAATTTACTACTATTTCCGATCATATATTGCATCGTGAAAATACCTGCTTATTTTTGGCAAATCAACAACATTTTTTTCTTACCTATTTATTTAAGCCTCTTAACAAAACTTTAAAGCTGATTCGATTAAAGCTCCAAGTTGGTTTTTCATGTACACTCAAGAAATTATTATTCAGAATGCATTTTTTTGGAAATGTTTATAAAGGTTAAATCTTTCAAAATACGGGTGTTATCTTTTCTTAATTCAAAGATATATTTTTCTAAAATTTTGATTGCATACATATTTTCAATAAAAATTACAAATCAATTCCTAAAATATGAAAAGCTTTTTAGCTTTAAAATTCACTTTCTTCAATATAATACTTTTTTCTGAGTGGAGTTGAGTTAATTACCGAAACAAGACACACAATAATATATTTTTATTGCTTTTTAAATTAATTAAATTAATCCCTAAAATTCGAGAAAGGTAAGGCACATTTCTTATAAATTTGTTTATAGATATTTAAAAAATATTTCTCTGTCGAAACGATAGCAAAACATTTTCAAAAAAGTCAATCTGTATGAGACACTCAATTTTGGCGCATATTTCATAAATTACCATATTTAAATAAAATATTGTAATTTATAAGAATTACTCAGTGATTTTATAATGACTTCCAAATGTTTGTCAAGGTTTTTTTTTCTTCATTTGGTCAATCAAGATTATATTCTAAGGTTGAGTAAAAAACAAAAATCAACTGAGATTAAAATAAGATTCATTATTTATTAAAAAATCAACTAAGTTCATAATTACAGTTGTTTTCCTTTTTTGCTGTTAGATGGTTTTCAGAATATACTTTTTACAAACTGTGTATTTTAAAATTCTACAAATTTATTGTTAATTACGACTCTACTTTGTAATTTATTGCGGATTATTTTTAATTATTATGCTTAAGAGCTAACTAACTTTTACCAAACTTTCTTAAAGGAAGATTAATTTCTGGTTAAAAATGATATTTTATGTTCAAGAATATATTGTCGATTTCAAGTTATAGCTTTGAATAGTTGTTTTCTTACCTATGGTTTATCTAAGTTGGACTATAATTATGCTAAAGATAGCTTTAAACTCTGACCTGCAACGTGTTGCAAATTTTTTTTATTTTACAAGTGAAAACAGATATCTAAATTTAACAACTTGGACATTACATTAAATTACATTGCAAACTGGATTCCATCTGTCGACAAAATTAGTATACTTTTTTTAAGGGCTTAAATACGTTTATTAACTGTAATATTATATAAATGAGCGAACCTTCATTTAGATTGAGAACATTTGATACGACTGCATTTTGGTTTGTGGTCGATTTAACACAAAGCTGCCACTTGACAACTGAGATAGTTCTGCTTAACTTAATGTGGACTCCATTTAAGCCAACTAAGTTTACTAATTGTATACAATGAGCGGCATGGAAAGCTTTATCAGTTATATAACCCACGCCCATTACAAGTCATATTTATCCCAAATGCGGTGTCAGATTAGCCATCAGAATCTTGGGCAGAAAGTGGGTCGCGCTTAGACTAAATGGTGAGTGCCTGCGACAAAGATGGGCAAGATGAAATGAGTAGAAAATTACATTTAATTGGAATAAAGTTCAATTATAAAAATACCAAAAAAAAAAAAAGAAATGGAGAAAGATATGCCAAGAAGAAGCTGAATGCTAAACGAATTACGAGAAATGGTATTGTTCGCTTTGAGTGCCGGCAAAATGTTTGCCAGTTGTTAATATTTTTGTTTGACCTTTGACACGGTACACAGACAAGCACGTAGCACATTTTGATTAGAACAAAACGTGGACACTCTAAATGGGGAGAGAATGAACGCGGCACAGCGAGAGATGAGAGGCGGAGTGGCGGCGAGAGATGGGATACAGAGGCAGAGTCAGAGGCAGAGTCAGAGTCAGAGGCAGAGTCAGAGACAGAGACATTGCCATGATATTGCATAAATTTAAGTGCCACAGATATGAGGCACAAGATACAGAAACGAGTTACAGATACATGCAAGACGCTGAAACGAAGCCAAAGCAAAAGCAACATAGAAATGCGGATGCGATGCGATGCGAAGCGATGCAAACTATATGTACAACATACTCCAGACTCGTATTCGTGGAGCGAGATGAAGCTGAAGCTGTAGCTGGAGCTGGAGCTGAGGCTGTAGCTTGGGCTTCATCTCGGTGAAAGAGCATGCGACCGGGCAAAGTATCTTTGTATCTCATTGCCGCGTCGCTGGCTGGCTGCCCGGCCAGTTAACATTTCGTTGAATTCGTTGTGTGGCTGCTTCGTGCGGTTCTTCAGCGATGGAAAAAAACGAGTCTGGAAATTGGGTCAGTGGCACAGTATGCATGGCATTCTGTGAGTGTATGTGTGTATTGATGTGTGTGTTTGTGTGGGCTTTTGGTTTGCTTTTAGCTCTTTCTTCTTTGCATTGCTTTCTTTGCGGCGGCATTTGTGGTCAACATAATGATTCTTTCTGACTTGTCGCTGGCTCGACTCCGGATTGACTTGGTTTGGTTTGCTTGGCTTTTTTTTCTTTCTTTCTACTTTGTCGCTGTCTTTAGCTTACCGCATATTTTACCATAGTCAGAAATAGAAACAGAGATAGAGATTGAGTTAAAGCTGGAGTTGGAGTTGGAGCTGGAGCTGGAGCTGTGCCCCCTACTCGCACCTACTCTATTTTGTGTGCGGCTTTGATGTCAGGTTCCTTCTGCTGCGACTCTGCTGTGGCAAGCAGCACATGCGTGCCGCATTAGCAATGCGGACAACATAGTTGCCACCTAATCAACCAAATCACTCAAATCATTTTGCCTTAATTTGACATGCTACGCATACGCAACGTATACTTGATTTTGTTTGTTATTTTTTTAAAAGAAAAAAAAGTACACCACATAATGTCTGGTTTTTAAAATATTATTATTTTTGTACATTTAAAATGACAAAATTTTGTATTTCTAGAGAAGTGAACATTAAAAATTAGAATAATAAATATTTACAATCGAATTGCGTTGAAGTACAAATGGATCTGTGCAGATTTCTTGCACTTGAATAAATAAATTGCACAAAACTAAAATAACATTAAGATTTATGTTTTCTTAAATTATGCATTTTTTGTTTTATTTTTTTTCAGTATTTTTCATGAATTTTATTTTAATTTTTACTTAAATAAATAGCTTCAACAATATACGTTTTTTTTTTGTTAAAAAAATATGCGCTAGTTTTTGTGGTCATAAATAATTTGCAAATATTTTTTGCACGAAAATAAATATATTTAAAATATGATTTATTGGACATATATTTGCATGTTTCATTTATTGTAAGATTAACATAAACTTTAGCAACAAATTTTTAAAAAACAAATTAACAACATTTAAATGTAAGTGTAATAAAATTTATTACTTGAGTACTTTACTATTTCATATTTCATTATTATTATTATTACTATTATCAATATGTATTTAATTTGCTTTGTGTGTTTTCAATTTACGCTCTTTATTTGTAGTTGCTAATTTAATTTAAAATGTAACAATTATTGTTATTTTGCCAAGCCCGCTTCAACTTATGCTAATTATTATTGATACAGATATTTATATAAATATATATACATACATATAGTACATATAGCATATAGACAGACATATATATATATTTATATGTGCTCTGCTATTATTTGTACATTTACATTTATTTAATATTATGTGTGTAATTTATAATTGTATTGCTTTTAAAGTTTCCAACACGATGAGGTACATAATTTATACAAATTACAGACATTCACAATTCTTAATTACTAAACGAACATTCAGCTAGACATTAACTAAATTCTAGCTACGATTACAACTAATTTGCATATAAATATTCATATGTATTTTTTTTATTAATTATTTAATTATTACGTTTTTTTTTACCTGTGCCAGGGCCTAAGGTGCACGAAGCACGCAGGCTTGCATCAAAACAGAACAACAGTTGCAAAAAGACAATTGGACGCTTCGTTGTTCTTACATTGCTTGTGGTCTCTTTGCCTTGGGAAGTTGCCCTGTTGCAATACATATATATATATATATGTCTAGGCTATGGGAAGATATGCTATATGGCATGACTACCATTTGTACCAGATATGCTGTACTCCACCAAGAATTCTGCCAAATACCAGTTTTTTTCCTTTTTTATTTGATCTACTTTTTTCCTCACAGTTTGATTTTTCTGATTTGGACTATACAAATATTATATCAATCTAAGAAATATATACTTTCATAAAATAATTTAAGATATGTGATTCTTGCTTTTTTAAAATACTTCCTAATTTATTAAATCAATTTCCTCAATTTATTGCTTATTGTTATTTTTTTCTATTTTAGTTAATCTGGTTTTTTCTATATTTTTTTTGAGTCCATGAATGGAATTGTGGAGGTAGTAGGTTGATATATTTATTTATTTATAAATAATCGAACAAATAAAATGTACTAATTGACCAGGATAATGTATAAAATACAAATTTCTAATTTTAAACTGATTTTTAGTTGGGGAATATTTTTGTAGCCAAATTAGATATTTTATATTCTCAATAAAAAACAATATATAATATTTTCCTAGACAGTTAAATAATATTCCATGTGTAGCAAAACCCCTTTAGAAATTCTATATTTCCCATGGAATAGAAACCTTTTAGTTTTCCAGGCAGTTAGTTAACAAATGTTTCGACTATTTTTTTTACGCATTAACCCAAATTGTGCACCCGGCCGGATTGGATATTGACTGCTATATTGGGTAGCACGGTGCGAAAGAGATCAAAAGCAACCAACAACAACGAATCTCAAGTGCTATGTGTATGGCGTTGCTCGACGTCGGTCGGCCAGATGTGGTCGAGGAGTCGACTGGGCGTACATTGTTGCTCCTGGTCAAGCAAGGCCAGACACGAGAAGATGCCGCACCCCAAGACCCAAACATGCACAGCCTGAACGCCAATTGGGCGCAATTGGTGCCCAGACTGTGGTGGGCGGGTGACTTTGTGGGCGGGCACTTTTCCCTTAGCAGAGAGCCTACCACACACAATGGAGATCAGCTGAGATCGAGATGAGATCGAGCTGTGCTCCATTTGTGGGCTCCCAGTTGCTGTTCTTATCAGTGTGTTTGTTGGTGTGCGTGTGTTTGTGTGTGTATGTGTGTGTGTGTCTGTGTGTTTGGGTATGCAAATCACCGCAGTCGCGGTCAGTCACGCCCAATTCTCTTATGTATCTGTTGATGTTTGAGCAAGTGCGCCTTCTGCCGAAAGGCCTTGGCACACACTTCACACCTAAAGGGCTTCTCGCCGGTGTGTGTGCGCAGATGCACCTTAATGTTTGACTTATTCAGGAAGCCCCGGTTGCAGATGCTGCACCGATGCACTGGTTTCTCCTTGCCAAGCAGACCACTCAGATCGCTGGCACTGAAACTGCCGACGCCCGTTGGCGACATCGAGCTCAATTGTGCCCCGCCAGCGTTGACCTGATCCTGCAGTTGTCCTTGGCTCGATTGCTGCTGCTGCTGGCTGGACTTCTTTTGCGCCCTGGAACGCTTGGCCTTGGGTGTGCCACTCGGTGCACTTGTGGTGCTAGTCGTGTGCGGATAACTGCTCAGCATATCCGGACTGCACAGACCTCCATCCTTGAGCACCGAGCCGGACATGCCAACACCTCCGGCTCCGCCTCCATTCTGTGTCAACTGATAGCTCGCCTGTTGCTGGTTGGGATTGGTTGGATTGTTGGTCAGGTAGCGCGGATTGATCATCAGATTGTTGTCGGTGGTGCTGACCACAGACCCAGGTGGACTGCAGCTGCTGCTCGCCGCCGACAGCTCGTTGCAATATGAGGTAGAACTAGGCGTCTCTGTTTTCAGCGTTGTCGACGAGGACGACGATGTGGTCGCTGTGGTCGTCGCCGTCGATGCCGACGATGATGTGGAACCACCTGGCGCAGAGCCCTGAACTGGTGGTCCGTGCTGCAGACGATTCTGCAGAAGCGGCATATAGCCATGGCTGAGTAGACTCTGCAACGTGGAGCTGCTCGCATGATGCACGGGCAACGGCGAATGGGGCAACATGAAATCACTGAGCGCATCCTGCTGCGAGACGAGCACTTTGCCCTCGTTCTGTATGCAATTGCCATCGATCCACGCGTCCAAGTCCATCCAGCTGTCCCGCGTATCATTCCCCTCGTCCTTGTCCAGCTGATTGGGCACGGTGGTGTCCGCAATCGCTGAACCAATAATTGCCGCAATGTCATCGATGCTATTCATGTCCACATACTCCGTTAGATCCTTGTAGATGCGCACGCCGCTGTTGTGCAGCGAATCCGCCACCTGATCGATGGGTGTCAGGGTGGAGCCACTGCTGGCGAGCGAGTTGGAGCCATTGTTATTGTTATTATTCCCACCACCCACTCCGCCTGCTTGGGTATTCATCACACAACTGTCTGCCACGGAATATAGCTTAGAATCTAACTGACTATCGGCAAAGAGTTTGACATCGTTGAGGCAGACATCCGCATCTGTGCTGAGCACACTCTCCGGCAGGCACGTCGACGAGGAGACAATGTTCTGATCCTGTGTGGAGTTCACAACACCACCACCACCACCACCTCCGCCGCCTCCTCCACCCGTCCCACTGCCACACGTCGTCGCTGCTGTGGTGGATGTGGGATTTGCATTTGGATTCTGGGATTGCTGGTGTTGCTGTTGCTGCTGGTGGTGTTGCTGATGGTGCTGTTGCTGCTGGTGGTGTTGCTGCTGCTGCTGTTGGTGGTGGTGATGGTGGTGCTGGTGCTGATGATGCTGCTGATACGCACTCTGTATATAATTGTTGTTGCTCTCGTCGGGCAGCCGCTGGGCAATCGCATGGTAATGATGCCCAGAGATGCCATTGATGGACAGGTGACCCGTATACCCGGTGAACGGAGGCAGTGGCTTCAGATCGGAGAGTGCATTCAGCGAGGAGCTGTTCAACAGCAGATTATCGAGCACATCCAGCGAGTTCTTCTGATCCGCATCGCTGGGCAAAGAGTCCAAGTCGTGCTCGAGCAGCAGCTTGTGTCCATCTAGCAGATACTGATCCTGGCTGCTGGTCTGCGTCGGTCCCCAGCAGGGACTCATCAGTAGGCTTTCGACTTCTGATTCACTTGGGCCGTTCATGCTGCACAACTTCATTGTCAGTTGACCCAATCAATGGATAGAAATTTCTGTTTGTCTTTCGCTCCGGAAATATCAAATTTTGAATCGCTCGAAGCTGCATCAGAGAGAAAGAGCAAAAAAGAGAGAGGGAAAGAGATCATTAATGAAAATAATTATATCGAAATTTATGTATTTTGGAGAATCTATAAAGCTACGATTATCAGATCATGCAAATTCTACAAATTTTCATGCACTCACTAAAAATAACTAAAACTTAAAACTTGAAAACTTAAAACTTAAGAAATATTTTTTCGTTATTTTTAAATAAGGAAAAAAACCCGACTATTAACATCAATGAATTTGATCTAAAAATGTGATAACTTAGCTCTAGATCACTTGACATTATTCAAATTATAACAGATGTTTTTAATATTATTCTGAATTTTTGTTAAACTTTAATTTGGAGAATTTCGTTATTGATGTTAATAGTTTCTATTTTCAGAAAATTAGTATGTTAATTTATGTTTTTTTTTTGTTAATTCCAAGACATTTTTTTTTTAGGTAATGATATTCATAGCAGTAATGATGTTCGGCTTGTAAATAAATGAATAAACTAAAAATTATTTGAGAATTGGGACGAGAGTTTTAAATAAGTTATAAATTTAAAAGCAAACCTATTTTCATTTGTTACAGAGTTTATTTATTTAAAATAAACTCGCCTTAATTATAAAACTAAATTTGAAATTGAATTCAAAAAGTAATATTCATAACTCATCGATAAGTGTCAATCCAAAAACCTCATCTTGTCAAATTAATTCAATTCCAAGTATTTATATAAAGATGAATGAGATAAATAAATGTTTTCGAAAACATAGTCAGCAATAATAATATAAAAATCTGAGAGATGCATCAAAGTCTAAGCCAATAGGAATTTTTTGGCTTATTAAAAGCTTTGCTTACTAGCCGTTATTTGCTGTGGTATCTGGCAGATCAACAGGTGCTTGCTACAAGTGGCAGCAACACTTGTTGACAGCTTGCAACGCACACACACAAAACTCAAGTGGTTGGCCCTAATTTGGGCTTAAAGCAAAGCTGAATACGATTATAAGCCATTCCAAATACGAATATTAATCGTAATCCAAAAAAAATTTCCACGGGGCTTTTCTCATTTTACTGGCGAAGAAGTAGATCTAAAATAAAGATGAAAATCAACAGAAACTAGAAACAAAAATGTTATAAGACAAAATCAAATAAGACAACAAGAAATCGATGTCCACAATGGCCAATAATAATTTTCAAATGGTATTTGGGTCACAACATTAATAATCAGTTAAAATTAGCATATAAATTGGTAGAAATAAACGCAGCAGCAAAAGCGACGCAGCAGAATTTCAGCTAACAAACATTGTTGGTCTGTGTTTGGATTCGACTTGAGTTTTTACACTCAGCCAAAAAGATATGAGGGACCGACGAATGAAAGTACAACAACAACAACAACGATATGCGACACAGGTGCGGATCTCCCCGCTCGCCTAGAAGCGAACTGAGAAAGACCAACAACAATTACGACGACGAACATAGAAGTTAAATTTTTTTTATTATTTTTTGGGAGAACCAAACGGTAAAGCAAATGAGCCAACAAAATAAGAGTCTTTTTCTCAAACAGTTAAGTTTTGTTTTTTGAGGCTTGGCCACTTTGATTTATGTGTGTGCGAGTGTGTGTAAGAAGAAAGCACACAAAGCGCAGAGCCAAGAGGCAAGTTGGCCAATACTAAGCACATATTTTACATGCTTGCCGCTAGACTCGTTTGGCATTGGTCACTCTGCGAGAAAGACAGGGAGAGAGAGCGAATGAGAGAGAGAAAGAGCACACAGACAATTTCGCTTTCAACAGGTTGTCGCAGCAACATGTTGCCAGCTCAGCCTGCGCCAGAGCAACAAAAGAGCCAACACAAGAGACCAACGCAAGCGTCAGCGACTGCGACTGCGACTGCGCCAACAGCGACGTTTGCGTCAGCTAAGCATGCGCAGCTAAGCGTGGCAGCGGCAGCGGCAGCAGCCAAACTACCGTTACACGAGAGACCTGCTGACATACTTCCGTGTTCGGCAGAGCCGAGACGGAGCCGACGCCACGAAGCTACGACTATAGCTCAAAACTCAAGCCAAAGCAGAAGCTGACGATGAAGCTGAAGCTGAAGCGCAGCTTTGCAGCCATATGAAAAAAAAAAATGGCGACCAGTGCGTCTAGGCCTTAATTGAAGTCACTTTGATTATAATACACCTGCCAAATAATGGTTAAAATTATGTGGGAAATACTACCTCTGTTATGAAAACTATGACAAACAATAATTTTAATATGAAAAAATTACATTTGGTGTATTTGTTTATAAAATTATTCATTTGACAGCTATCAAATAATTATAAGAAATTATGGGAAATATGAAAAATAACATTTTTGTATTTAGATTAAATAATTATCAGACAATTATTAATAATACGAATTATGAACTGTAAACCTACAGTTGAGCCCAATAAATATATATTTTATTGACTTTGTTTAAATCTAGTAATCTAGTTTCTCTTTAAATATTAATTAATATTTTCTTTATTGTTATACTCTTTTTCTCAGTAAAGTAATGAGCAATACTTAAATATTTATATAAAATTATTAAATTGTTGGCTTCCAAAAAACTAGCAAAGATTATAGGACATATGAAAAATAAGATTTTTATATTTATATTAAATATTTCTAAATTATTAATAATACGATTTATGTACTGTAAATAAGACATCGATATTTGACCTATTATTATTATTATTTTTGTATTATTATTTTACTCTTTTTCTCATTGCTTATTACTTAAATATTTTTGAGGCATAATTTTGGATATTGTTGTAAATGTAACTATTGCTTTGTTGTTAGAATTGTGTTTTGAGTGACGTTTTGGCGTGAAATGTTTTATAGACATTTTGATTCTTTTATTGTTTGACTGAGCGTCACTTTTAACACATTTTTGTTTTTATTGTTCTTGCTGTGGCTACTCAACAATTTTTTTTGTTTTATTTTAATGAGCTACAATGTAACGGTTGTTCGCTGGTCTTTTTGCATTTGAATGGCCCTAGCACCTACACCTACACACACACACACACACATAGCCGTTGCGTGGGTGCGCCGCACAACAACAAAAGCAAACAATGCTCCTCTTTTGTAGTTTTAGCTTGTAAAGGTGATTTTCAGATGTTGGTCAGCGATCCACACATTTTGGGATCGGATTCGGGCTTGGCAGCGGGTTGGGGATTTTCTGTGGGCATAATTACGATTTCGGTGTTTGTTTATTGTAATGTGCGTATATTGTATGTTTGTGTGTGTGTGTGTGTTGGACGGTTTTAACGGGTATTTGGAATGAATTAGTGCAAATTTTTGACATCTGAGTGATTTTATGACCCTGATGTATTTTAATGAGTAACTCGGTCAGTTCGTGGGCGCACTTGAAATGCCGTTAAGCATTTGAATTGTGAAGCAGCTGAGTCTTTTGAAATTGAGAAATAAATATGTTAAGCGTATTTAAGTAATATTTTTGAATTGAGTTGATATAATATGAATTGATTTCAAATATTAAATCTGATACCTACTCAATTTCATATGTGCCATACATATTGGTAGAGCCTAATATTATAACTCTTATGTCTCAAAATCTGGAGCAAATATATACTTTTAATGTTTAATTCAGCTAATATTCAACTTTTACATAATTAGTTTTAATATTAAATGTTTACCAATTAAATTTTAAATTTATTCAGAATTATTTATGTTTTAGAAGTTCATTTTCATTTAGTTTGTTTTGTAAGCTTAGACTTATTATTTAAAAAATAATTTTTTAATGGCTCTTATAGTAATTTAAGCTATTTCATAGTTTCCTAACTAATCTTTTTCTAAGTGTTAAGATACAGAAATATTTTCTGCCTAGATTTTTTAATTGCTTTTCTACGTGTTCTTTCCAATTTGTGTGTACCCACACATAATTTAGCTAACCAGTTTCTACTCCAGCAGGCAAATGCATTTCAAAAAGTGAACCATCAACTTTAAAAACCATCACAAAGGCACTGAAATGAAATGAACTTTTAAACTTCAACAACTAGAAACAACAGAAACCTTCAACAAGAACCGGCAACATGCTTTCCAACAGCTGCTACAAAAAAGGCCAAGAAATTGAGTTCTTAAGTCTGCCCGGTAAATGACAAAAAGAGAGGTCCAAAGCTAAGATTTCAGCTGGGGCTTTAACGGAAATTGAGCTTAACCTTTGGCGGCAATCAACTTCCGTTTAAATGTTCGAACACGATGCAGCGGCAAAGGTCAAAACGTTTTTCCACAGCCAAACACCAAATGGCCAACAGAGAACAGCCAAACACTTTTTTCCGTTTTTCCTCCTATACTCTGTGTCCAAAATGAAAAGAAAAATCAGGTCGCGAGTTGGCGTCGGAAAAAGCGAATGAAAAATTATTTGATTGCAAAATGTACAATCGCAACGATTTCCACTTGGAAAACCGCACGTACAATGCCAAGATATACAACAACTACAACTGAAACAATAACTCTGCAAGGCTGCCAAGCGGTTTTCCAACCAACCAACTTTGACCAAGACCGAGAAGCCGAAAAAGCAGCCTCAGCCTCAGCCTCCGAAACGTGTGGCTGGCATTGAGGTCGCCATCACTCAATGAAGGTTGCCTCAACTCCGACTCCGACTCGGATTCTGTGTCCCTCTTCGTCTCCGTCTCCATCTTCAACGCCGTTTCTGTCTTCAGCTTCATCTGCGACTTTATCTTAAGCTGTAAATGTGGATGCAGCAAATTGCTGCCACAAAAAAATACCAAGAACAACCAAGTGGCAACAATGGGAAAATGGAGACGTGCTCGGTTCTTGTTCAGCTTGCGCACTTGACAGCACATGTGGCACGTGTGCTGTTGTTGTTGCAACTGCTGATTTGCAACACACCCAGCTTGTAGGTGTGTATGTATGTGTGTGTCTCGTTGTTATTGCTGTTGTTGTTCTTGTTAAACTGGACCACAAAGCTGTCGTCTTCGTCGATGTGCTGCTGATTAAGTTATGCCTGCAGGCGTGATATGGGGGAGTAACACACACACACATGCACACACACACTCACACACACACACAATATGTGTATGATAAATATTCTCCTGTGTTCAACGTGTAAATGGATATGGAAATGAACTGCATCAGTTCATTTTAAAAGAGCTGTTTAGCTGAAGATATTTAACGGATCAACGTATAAAATCTAAACAAGTTTCTTAAATATTAATCTGAAACTATAAAATAAAAAAATAACAGTTTATGAAGATAAGCGCTTTGAGCAATATGCTAAACATTTGTGAATATAAACCAGTTCATAGCTTTAAGTTTTTCAAGTGCACTCAAAAAAATTGAATGTTTTAAGTTAGCAGATTTTTTAATATATTTTCGAAAAATAATTTTACATTAATAAGCCAACTTGAAAAATGTTAATTTTCATTTCATAGAAATTTTGAATAACTATGCCAATTTCTATTCTATATCTTAATAAAATTATTTTGGGACTTAAATTAATTTTGAATGTTTTTTACTTTACTATAAAAATCTAATATTTAATAAATGCGAAAATTGATTATGGCAAAATATTATATTGTAGAAATTTAAAAGAAATTTTATTCAAAAGAAATGTAATAATTGCAGATTTTATACTCTAGAAAAAAAACACTTTAATTTAAGAGTTAGAAAAGTTAACTTGTTTTGAGAATTGCTAACTTGAAAAGTTTACCTTGCTTTAGCAAATCGGTGGAAATTGCGATGAGTCAAATATATATAAGACATAGTTTTTTTTGCTGGCTAGCTCAGCTAACTCAAAATATATATAGAAAATAAGCACCACTCCTTGACTTGAGTGTGTGAGGAGGCCAAGTCGAGCATTGATTACAACGCTGTGTCAACTTTATGAATGGAGCCGGCAATCAGATGCTGTCCCGTTAGCTGTCCCTTGCAAGGTGGACAGGTAATCTGTGTGCGAGACAACGAGATGACAACAGGGCGATAAACTCGAATGGAACAGCGGTCAGATCGCAGACAGTTGGGTTGACTGCTCAGAGGCTTGGCGCTATTTTTATGGCTGGTGGTGTGCACAAGCCGCCAGTGGAGCCCAAATCTAATGCCAACAACACACCCTGTGCCTGTTGAGCCATCCAGCCAGCTAACCAAGCAACCAACTAAACAACATCCCAGTCGGCAAGCAACCAACCGACAACTAACAACAACTATGCAAATTTTTATGATGTTTAACTATTTTTAGTTGGTTTTTATTTTGTTGTTATTTAAATGACGATCTCGTGCCTCTTGCTGTGCGTGCTCAAATATTTGTATGCCCTGTACACAAGCAAAAAAAAGAGTGTTAATTCAGAAATATTTAGATGATACTCAAAGCATATTGCATAAAAAAATATAAATATATTAAAAAAATATATATATTTAGAATTTTTTCAGGCCCACGACTTATGTTTTACTTGAGCTATTTTTTGACAAGCTTTAGCAAGAATTTTTCATTGCAAATGGCAAGGTATTAAATATAAATTAATGTTAATTTAGTTAACTTGACTATTTTTGGCAGGCATGACTTGAATTGCTCATTGTAAATTGCAGGGTATTAAACCAGTTCGCAACCTTATTGCGGCTTGTCTGATTTGAGGCTTAATGTGGTCATCTGAGCCGGTAACAACAATGAAGACAACAATCCGGCGTGTCTGCCAAGTTGAATCCCCAAAAAAAACCAAAAATCCAAAACATTGCTCAGGTCACCGAACTTTTCAAATGCGCGCGTCTAAAATTGTTGTTAATTGTTGCTGTTTTGGTTGCTGTTATTGTTATTCCCGCTAAATACATATTATTTGCGTAGTGTTTTGGTTTTTGCTGCCAAATGTGCAAATTGAACATAAAAGCCGATGCTCAGACCCAAACGGGGTTGTTAATATAAATATTCCTAGCCAATTTACAAGTATAGCAAATTGTGTAATCAATTCAAATTAATTGCCAGTAATGGTTAGACAAGTTATTCGATTACTGACATAAAAGGTGGGTGGATTGAGTTCAGCTCAAATTCTTTTAGGGAACCATGAGTAATATAATAAAATTAAGTTATTAAATGAAGAAAAATAACAGTAACAATTAAGTTATAACAAATAAGTTAAGTCTTCTCGCTGCACATTAAAAACATTGATTTTTCAATTTAATTGCTTCATCTTTTCTAATTGATGTGTTACAGTTCCAAAACAAAATAAGCTTATCAGATTTTTTTTTTGGGGGCATGTGCAACTAAACCGACATAAAAAACGATGCTTACCACCAATTAATGGGGGAAATGGTAATCTATATCAGTTTTCCCATTGCCGAAATGCAACTTAATGCCACAATCGAATTTGCTACGCATATTGACCCTGCCACAAGCTGTTGTTGTGGCAGCTGTGCCTATTTTTGGGGATGAGCTTAATGCGTTCCCAGCTTGACTTTGCCTTGATGTACTTCTGTCTGCTCCTCTCTCTCTCTCTCTCTCTCTCTCTCTCTCTCTGTCCCTTCTCTTTACTCTCTGCAAACGCTTGCTCACTGAATGAGTAAGCGTAATTTTGCGTCATATAACGGTACAAACAGCCGCTACTGTTGTGGAGGCCTGTGCCACAATGTGTGTGTGTGTGTGCTTGTTTGAATGTGTGTGTATTTTTTTTTTTTTGGCTGCTATTCCGCTGTTGTTGTTGTACTTTAGACAATTTTGGTAGACAAACAAACGGTTTTTTATGATTTATTTGTAGTTTAGCAAAAGCGCCTGGCAACCAATCTTAGCTGTAAATGAAAAAAAGAATTCTACTTCCGAGTGCAGTTAAAAGTATGTTTGGTTTCTTGTTTTTAATTTTTGGGGGTTTTGGGTCGCGGTCGGTGTCGGAGTCGGGTTTGAGGTCAAGCGTTTATAGTCCAGACATCAATTTGAAGACACCCCAAAAAAGTAATTGTTTACTTGGCTTAATGTTTTATTTATGGCAGAACAGCTAAATTAAAACTGGATTGGAATTTAGATTTGTTGCCGTAAATTAGGCTAGTGTAACTGATGACGAATCAGCTGAAAAGAGCATTAATAATAACTAAAATACTAATTAACATCAGAGAATGTATTTTGGATACTTGTGAATTTCGCAATTATGTCATAAGTGAAGCTAAGCTGATTCGCAGCTCCCAGCTGACACCCCCTCAGCCCCCTCTCGGGTGCTATGTATCGCGTTGTATTTCATAACAGGTGAGTAATATCGGAAACGAACTCGGTCAATGACTTTAAGCTGATTTGTTTATAAATCAGGCTTGGGAATTTCTTCTTGTTTGCCAGAGGCCATTGACTTAAGTTCGTTTTTTATTTGGCTCCTAGAAAATTCTTTAGACATATTTTACTTACTTTTACGAAATTGCAGCCTTTTCAGCTGTTGTACATTTTGAAATCAAATTCCAAAAATGATTCAGTTGATTAGTTTTGATATTTTTCTCTTTATATTTGTATAATCCTTGTCGTTTTTATTTGAGTTGATTGTAATCCTTTTAACGTGATATTGAAATCCTTTAAGACAGTTTTATTTTTGTGGTTAATGTTGGTATGTATATATTTTTATATATTATATCAGATTTGGTGTTTATGTGAATGAATATAAAATGAGTTAGGCTTGAATTTCACTAAATTAGATTGAAGCCCTTAACCACATGTGAATAGTTAAAAAAATGCATTGCAAATGTTAATTGTTTATTAATTAAGGCATGCAAGAATGGTTAATAAATAAATAAAATGAGTATGGGTAGCGAAAAAGCATAAACATTTTTGTATACTCACAAAAACAATGGGAGGAAGACATAAATATATGCAGAAAATAATGAACGGGGAGTAGTACGAGTGGGTATATAGTATATTTATATATATTTTTTTAATCCATAGATGAAGGCTTGCTTTGAATATATGTAGCTATTTATATATATATTGGTTTTTTGTTTATTGCATATCGTTTGTATGTACAATGGACGACTTCTGACTGGGTTTTTTTGAGATGACGATAAGACTGATCGATATATATATATTTTTTTGTTATTGTAATTTTTTCCGCTCTTGGTGTGAAAATATTTACAACAGCGTTCTTGAACAGTTCGAATATAACTTTGTTTTATTTTATTTATATATATATATATATATTATATATATTTTTGATATATTTGTTGGTTTGAATTTTAACTTTTTTGTGAATTTCCTTTGCTTGTTTTTGAACAACAAATTTGATTGTATTGCACTTTTTACAGATTGCACTTGCACTTTTACTACATATATATTTATATATGAGTATATATATATTTATTTGTATAGGTATAAATTCGATATTCAATCACTAACTGGAGCAATAATCTGCTTTGCTCTCAACATTTTGTCAACCATTTTCACAATCTTTGTAACGCATTTTAAACATATTTAAACACGGTTGTAGTTGTTGTTGTTGTTATAGTTGTTGTTGCTGTTGTTTTTTGTTGTTTTATTGTTGTTTTTATTGTTGTTTTTGTACACTGGTCAATTCGTTTATTGGTTGTTCCAATTTTGATTGCTTGCTCTTTTTATTATGCCATTCTATGTGCTGCTGCGCGTGTGTGCTAGTGTATATATGTGTGTGTGTTTGTGTGTCAGTGTCTATCTGAGAGAGTCCACGTCCACAGCCGAAACGGAAGCACACGCGAAACAAACGCAAAAAACTTGCTGCGCGCAAAAAATCGCACAAATCCGAAGACGTCAACGGTAGAAAGCCAACTGTGCGCAGGCGCAACGCGAAAAGAAATTTTCGAGCCGCAGCGGCCCAAGAAGTCGCTGCTGTCGCTGCGTCGGCATCGCAGTCACAATCAGCACGAGCAGCAACAGCAACAGCGTGCAAAGAAGTTACTCACCTGGCGAGCGTTGTCTGAGAGCACAGAGCACAGAGAGCGTCACACTGCAACATGTCGTGCTGCCAACATGTTTGATCGCAGGTGCTGCCGAGGTCGATATTTTTTTTGCTCTTCGCACCGGCGGTCAAAGTCAGGGCTAAGTTTGTTTATGTTGCGTGTTGCAACTCAGCTCACAGAGAGCTCAACATTCATTTTTGCAGACTTATTGCCAATATTCAATTAATTGTAGATTAATAATAAAACGTATTTTCATATATCTAATATATTTATTTATAAATTTTTTATTAGTTTTAGGTTAAGCTTGTCAAGTTCTAACTTTTCAGGCCATACGTGTTTGATGCGCACTCTTTGAACATTTCTCTCTCTTCCTCGCTCTCTGGCTGTGTGTCTGTTACACGCTCGCGCCATCTTTCTCTCACGCGCAGCACAACTTGACCTACTTAACAAAAATTTAAAATTTTTCCTGTTATTTCGCCTTGTAAACATGCGAGCAACAATTACAGTTGCCGGCGCTGCTGTTGCCGCTGCTGCCGTCGCCGTTGTTGCTGCTGCTGCTGCCGCTGCGACGCGTCGCTGCATTTGCCATTTTGTTGTTGCATTTCCTCTTTGGCTGCTCATTTCGCACTTGTTGTTGTTGTTAATGTTGATTGCCGCTGGTTGATTGTTGCTGTTGGCTGCTTTGTTTGCTCGTTTTGCTTTTTGCTTTTAGATTTTTTCTGTTTATTTCCAGCGTTTTGCAGTTAACGGTATCGCTTCGAAAATGAAAGCTCACACAAAGACACACACACACACGCACTGACACACACACACTCAGATAAATACAGTTGGCGATACAGGTACGCTGTGCACAAGCTTCAGCCTCGCAGGTTGTGTAAATTTTTGATTTTGCTCACGACTCTTATTTTTTTTTGTTGTGGCATTATCATCCCAAACAATATAACAGCAGCCGCCTCATCATTCAGTTTGTCCTCTTGACCAAACTGCAACTGCGTCACTCTGACGTCTTTTCGGCTACTTTCCCCTCCCCTTCTTTCTACCCCCGCTCCGCAATTCATCATCATCGTCCAGCTTAGCATTGACTAAGTTGTTGGTCATGTTTGTGGCTCATGATTTGCTTTTCATCTTTACACATATTTTTGTTGTCAACAACTTGCAATTTTTTATTTGCATAAATGTTTTATGCGCTGGATGATAGTTTTAAATAACTTTTTTACTCTCATGCTTTTAATATTATTTATTTACTTTTAGTGTTTTTTTTTATTTTGATGGCGTGACTCATGTGAACTACATTTTTTGTGCGTAGGCAGCATTTTTAAATGCTTCGTCATCCAAAAAGTTTGTTGCCTAAGTCTTTGGATTTGATAAGCATATACGTGGAATATTGAATGCGAGGGACTTATTTATTAGGGATTTTGTATTATTAAACCATATCGCATCTTAGAAAATAAGTAACTTCTGTATAGCAATAAAATAAAAATAAGATAAATGAATATTTAAATAGAAAAATAAAATCACAGTGCAAGTTTGTTGCCTAAGTCATTGGTTTTTGAGTTTCATATAAATAGCAAATTAAAAGAGAGATACATATGTATTAACGATTTTGTGTCAATTAAACCATATTGAAAGTAAGTAGCTTATGTAAAATAATTAATTGAAGTTAAAAATAATGTCATATAAAATAGGCTATAAAAATTAAAAGGCTTACCATTCACATTATATATATTACTTTATAGGTAAATTTAAATTGTATTTTACACATGTCCTATGAGTATGGATCCTCAATCAACCTTATTCATTCCGATTTGTCTGCCCTAAATATTTATGTTCTTTTGCTTAAGTTTTTGTTAATATATATGGGCGCAAATATCAGTGTATGTATAACATGTGAACATCATTTTATATTATAATCGAATAAACTTTAATATGTTAAAATATTCAATAACTTCAATAATTGCAACTTTCGAAAGCCTAACTATACCTAATTTGCTTAAGCTACACAAATAAAATAAATTTTAGATTTTAATAACAAATATGTAAATTTCTTTGATGGGTATAATTTAATTTGAATATTGAATGTGGTAATCCTTGATCATTTTTTGCTGTCATGTCAAATGAGCCAAATAGTTTTTTTTTTGTGGCCGCTTGACGAAAGAGCAAAGAAGTTCGACAGAAAATGGAAAGACAAGCTTTTGGGCACGGCAACTGAAGTGAACGTCACAGAGAAGAAAAGGCAAAATACAGTTAGACAAATTCTATGCACGTCAAATGTCAATCTCAGAAAACAGTACAAACAGTACAGCCAGAATGAAGAAGAAGAAGACAAAAAAAAAAATCAATCTTGGCATTAAACATGGCAGGGCGCAGAACTTCGGCAAAGCTTTTGAAGAGCAGCATACAAAACTAATTGAACTTGGACAGCGTGACACTTCATCAAACCCAATCCCAAAAAAAAAAGCCAAAACCAGGCGAACAATATAGGTGAGTGGTTGGCTGGTTGGTTGCTTGAGGGAGAGAGGCAGAGCCAGGCCATCACTCAAGCTATTTGGTCCAGACAAATAAAAACAAGCTATCAAATTAAGGCAAAATGCCACGGGAGTAGCACCTGGAAAGGGCTTCCAACGGTAAAGTTCGAGTGCAATGCCATTACCATTAACCGAATACCATAACCAATATTGACATGGGGGTCAAAGTCAAACCGAACGTGGCCCGAAACAACAATTGTGCATTTGATAGGGCCAACTTCCGAAAATATGGGTTAAAGGCATACTTACACACACACTCAAAGAAAAAACGACCAGAATTTTAGAAATTCGCTATATTTTTGGCGAAAGACATAAATTTACAAAATTTAAAGTTTTTCTCATTCTATATATATATTTATATATATATATATATATTATATTATAACAAATTTAAGGTTGATTATTCAAAATGTACAAAAATTATGTATAATTTTTAGAATATTGTTTTCTATGTGTGTGCTTAAAAGTATTATATAAACTTTTATGTTACTTATATTAAAAACGCTTTGACGCATTTGTATTTGGTTATTCTAATCCGAAATCTAAGAACTATATTTTTACTATTTTTAAAATTTCGGAAGTAATTTTTCTACGAATTTGCATATCTTTTTTCCAACTGCATTTGTAATTTAACATAAAAGATTTTCTTATGTTTAGAAACTATTTTGTGATTGAGAGGTCAATTTTATTTCTGAGTGTAAACACACACACACTCTTGACCACATATGGGTAAAGTAAAGCTCTGCAGTGTTTCAGTCAAGTTGGCAGCTTAAGGCGACACCTGCTGACCGCAAAAGATTGTAAATTGAGGTGCAAACAATGCTCGGATGTCAACGCTTTAAAACACACAGACAACAGAGAAGCAAACAATTTGCTCAGGTTCTCCTTTATTTCAATTTCAACGCGTTTCTATTTACTAACTGCAAATGTGACAAATCTCATCGGCTCATCGGGCATCTGTGGCAAGTGGCCGCTGCACACTGAGTGCACGGAGGCAGCACCTTGGGTGGCACTAGGACTTCTTGTTACCTGTTTTGGCCGAATTGTGACATCAATTGAATTGTTTGCCGCCGGTTTGCTTATTTGTGTTTTTCTTTGTACGGTTGCCTTCGCTAAATTGGCAAAACAATTTTCACCCAAAATAGCAAACAGCTAAGATTACAGAAGGCAACAGTGGCAACTGTCTCAGCAGGGAAGAAGCAGTAAGAGCTGGCTGCTTGAAATGCAAAAAAAGACTACATTGCAATGTATTTTTTAAGAATATGTTTGTACATATTTGTAAAATATTTTACATTTCCGCAGGGAATATTTTGTGCACGATTTTTAAATAAGTCGATAATATTCAAAGTTCAAAACTATCAAGAATGCTGAGGAAGATAAACATTGATTTGTTGTGAGTGTATAAACAATCAGATTCAGAGCATTACAAAAATGGCTTTGCCCAAAGATACCAAATATATGTCAAATATTGCATAAATTTCGCATAATCTACCAAGAAGAACAGCAGCAGCATCGAATTTTGCATGCATAATTTTGTTGTATGCTGTGCCAAGGTGCGGGCGTTAGGCCCCAAGACAAACAACTTCAAAGTCGTGGCTAATGGAGGGGATAGAGGGGACACCTATCAAAGCTAATAACACGCAAAGAACAACAACAACAACTAAGGCAAGCGATAAAAATAGATGGCAAGCGTAAAAAAAAAGGAGAACAACAAAACGCAGCACAATAAAAATGCTAAATAAATTGCCATGTAGGTGCAGAGTGAGAGCGAGTAATAGAGATAGGAATAGGGTTACAGATGGCGATGCCATAGAAAGAGAAATAATAAACAACAACACACACTCACACACACAGTAAGAACAATCTACGAGCAGAGCTAAAGAAATGGCACTCGACGGATGACGACGTCGAAATATGAATGTAGTGCAAAGCGTAGGCGTTTTATCAGAGCCCCAAATGCTGGCGGAGGTGCGGATCATGTCGAAGCCATGGCTGCTGTAGGTGGGCAACCAGCAGCTAACAGCTAGAACCTTATATCGAACAGCTAAAACATACACTTGGAAAAATATTCGGGCTACACTCTAAAAATTCACCGTACTAATAACGCCAAGTATTCCTCACCTTATTATTCAGAAGGTAAATTTTGAAAAATTCCTGGTTGTGTGTCTGATCTATTGTTACTTAATTTTGGAACAGACATTTTGAAAAAAAAACCTTGACAAATTATAATACAATTTTTTGGAATCGTTATAAACATTATTAAATAATGGAATTTTAAGATTTAACGTATATAGAAATATCTCATTTATGTTATAGAATTCTGACTGTTTCATCTTAATCTAATTAATTAAATTAAAATATTTAAAAAAGAGAACATATTTCGGGGATTGTCGGTTGAGGGCAATCCTTTCTTGGTGATATATTTTTTTTTTGAGTGTAAAGCAATGTGTATGCCAAGGCGAGGGCGAGACAAAGGTCAATCTGAACGCAACGCTGTCAATTGGCAACCGGCAACTGGCAACCGGAAGTGGGTCAACGAAAACCGGATCCGCAGCACAAAACAAACGCAGCTGTGTGTGGAAAGAGAGAGAGAGGGAGAGAGCGAGAGGGAGAAAGGGAGATAACTGACGGCGACAGCAACACTGCAAAACAAACAATGCAAAATGCAATTGAGATGCAAATGTAAATTGCATTGGCCACATGTTTGCATGTGTGTTTGTGTGTGTGTGTGTGTGTGTGAGTGTGCCATGTGTTTGCCAACAACATAAATAAACATCAAAATAATGCACACCATTAACATTGCCAATGGCCCCCAAAATGCAGTGGGTCTGATGGGAAGCAGCAACGGGGAGATACAACAAGAGCAGCTGCAGCAGCAACAACAGAAATACCGAAAGATACACTCCAAAAAAATCACCTTGAATTTTAGGAAATCGCCTTTCTTGCAAAGATTGTTTTATTGGGTTTTTAGTAGATTTTAAATACGTTTAATTAAATTGTAATTTGAGAACGTTTCATTTTGTGAGGATTTTAATTCTAGTTCAATTTTTTGTAAGTGTACACTAGGGCAGCCTGCCTGACTGTGAAAATTGGCGCTGAAGTGTCATTGACATAGGCCAGCAGAGGGGCGAGGAGGAGGTGCTGCTGATGGTGCTGCAAGCCCAAGTAGTAGACAACAGACAATGAATGCATCGCATTGCAGTTGCGGGCAGCTTCTATGGCTGACTAACCCTGTGGACGACAATGAGCAGCAACGTCTTTTTTGTGCTTTTCTCGTTGCCTGTTGTGCTGTTTGGCTCTAATGAAGTTGCACTGCAGTCAACGTTTAACACGAACCCAGGCTCAGGCAAACAAAAGCGGGCACTCAAGCACTGTTCAGCATTTGGTTTTTGTAAGCTAAAAAATATGCAAAAAAAATTCATTGAAAAGCTGGCTAATATCAGCTGGTATATCTGAGTAAAGAAGGGTTTTTGTTTTGACTGTGTAAAATCTCAGGAACATTAAAAATACAAGCATTTAAATTAATCATTTAATAATTTATAAACAACTATATACAATTAAAAATACACTTTTAGTAATATGATATTATTAGTTTCACAAAACTTTCGAAAATTAGTTTTTAAGAATGCTTGCTAATTATTTTTATGTATTTTTAGAAAAACCCAACTTAAAAATCAAAATATTTAGCAGAGGGTTTTAAAAAAACAGTTAAATTGTATAGTAATAAAAGAATCTGCTAAAAAAACAAACAACTTTAATGGAGTTAAATTTTATACCAATCCGAGTCTATCGTCAGCAAATATTTCTTTCGCTTGCCGACATCTCTGTGCCAGATTCTGCGTGAGCGAAAAAGAGATTTACGCGATTTTTATCGATAGCTGAATAGCTTATTGCATACAAAACGAAAGACTGCGGCAACGAACTTGCCGTTAAAGTACACAAAATAAAACCCAACAATTGCGCATTGTAGAATTTATGATACACCTGGAATTGGAGAACTCTTTTCGTGCAGCCAAGCGCAGCAGCAACAAAAGCAACAATAATCACAATGCCAACTGTTGCCAGCATAACGGCCGAAAATCAGTCACAAAGCAGAATCCCAAAAATACAAAAAAAAAATAATAATATTAAAGATACAACGCTTGGAAATTATAACGCAACGCAGCGTTTTGTATAGCGTAGCTTAACGGTTAGCGGCTAGCTTAAGGAGAGCCAACAGACAACGGAACTTTTTTCACTTTTGCTGCATCTATATATATATATATGTATTCAATAGTATGGGAGACACAGATACTCGCACCGAAAGACGACTCTGACAGTTGCCACCTGCAGCTGCAAAAAGATGCAGCTCGATGACTCTGCGCTTTGTGTGTTCCCTCATACTCCCGTACTCCCGCCCGTCTCAATCCCTCTTCCGAACATTTGTTGTTTTTATATTTGTTGACTGATTTTTAATTAAACTTTTGGGTGGGGGAACAAAATAAAAAAAACGTCGAGCAAGTCGGCAAGTTTTTGGATGCTGATAATCAGTAAAACGTAATGGGCCGTTGAAATCTGGCATTAGGATAGCAAAAGGGTAGGGCTGGGGGAGTTTTGGGGCATGGGCAGGGGCAGAACGTCACAGTCACCGTTGTGTGGCTCGACTGGGTTACCGTTTAAGCGCCTTAATTGTTTAATTGCCATAGACACAGTCGCATTGCACGCTTGGGGGCCCTTTGGGTTACCGTTGTGACAATCCACTGAAGCAAATTAATCGATTTGCTGTTGCAGTTGCACAGTCACAGTCACAGTCAGCTCGATTACAAGCACAGCCACCGCAAAGCCCTAGAAAGGTGGGTGATGCTCCAATGATAGCAGCACTCAGACTAAAAAAACTCCATTTGCTCCTCTTCCAGCTTACGATTTGCATATCTGAGTTCAGTTGCAGTCTTTCTTCTTGTTTATCTGTCACTTTGCAATCAGTTTGCCATTAAATGCGAGGCACTACATCTTTCAGATCCGAGTGGAGATTGACTGTACCTGACTGTCAACTGTCTTTTCTATTAGTGTAACAAATGGCAGAGTTAGTTCAGTTAACTAGATAGCTTCTAGCCTGATTCCCGATTGTGTGCTACTGAAATGCGACAAGTTTGTCACTCAAGTCTTTTGATTCTGTTCAAAGTAGAGTGTGCAATGAAGATTGATAAAATAGATGGCATAATTATTTTTAGCTCAACTAAAACACACTTTTAAATCCAATTTTATTTATTTACAAATAGAACTATTAATAAATTAATTAAATAAGAATATTTATGTGCCCTTACATATAATTAAACATGTTTCTGTTTCAACTAAAAACACCCAATTTGTTAAATAGTTTAAAAAAATATAATAGTTTTTTTAATTTAAAACCCCGCTACTAAAGTATTATTTAATTAAAAAGCTGAGTATCTCCGCGCTTGAGTTAATAAACAGTACACAAAAATAAATAGAAAAAACTAATAATTCAAATTATATTATATAAAAATACCCTTCTTAAAAACAAGCTAGCACAATTTATTTTAGAAAAAAAATTAAGCTCTTAAATACTTATTAGGGAAATATTTATTAACGGAATTTTAACAAAGCCGCAAAAATAAGTATTAGACATCACCATCATTAGACATCTTATCAATCAATATATAATCACAGAATAGAAAATATTACATAAAAAACTCATTTATAATTTTTCTGTAACTCATTATTAAAAAATAATCTTCCCTTGGGGCACATCTGGCATTTATTTCAAAATGCCCAAAAGCACCACAAAATAAATATAAAAAAAATTATGAAGTGAATGAAAAGAAAATGCAACTTGAGTTTTATATTATTTTTAAATTAAATTCATTTCAAGATTGCATTTATTTTCTCACTTATTAGCTGAAATACTCAGACATAGGTCACACTTGTCATAAAATAAACTTAAACCTGCAGCAAATGGCAGTTTTTGCCTTTCATTTGCTGCTGTCAAAATGTTCTCCAGGATAAGCACAACTTGAATCCGGAATTGAAACTGTAACTTGGGATTGGGGAAGAGCTGCTGCTTTGCGCTTGCCACACAATATTAACCCAATTATGAAAAGCGCAACATAATCAAAGTGGACATGTTGCATCTGTCGCAGCAGCGGAGCGAAGGAGACTAATGCAGATGCACAAGACCTGGCAAGTTAACCACTTGTGGTTGCAGACTTCACCACCAGCCAACATCAGGCACCACCAGACACCCCACCCGAACCGAGCAGACAAGCAACAAACCCGAACCAAATTGGGTCACGTGCTCAGCACAGCTCAGCTCGCAACACAGCGGCAACTTCAACTGACAATTTTTACAATGTGGCAGAGTCGAAGAAGCAGCAGCACTTTTTTTTCGCAGATGGAGTTGCAAGTTGAAGCTGCAAGTCTGCGGCTATGCGTAGCCAAAATGTAAGTTGGCTGTCTTTGCCTAAAAGATTCGCACCATTCGACAAGTGCAATGCAGCATGATTGTTGTGTTTGTTGTTGTTGTTGTTGTTGCTGTTGTTATTGTTGGCGTCGCGCCCATAAATTAAATGCACAAACGAGTTTCGCATCGCATTGCAAGATTAAGTGAAAAGGGGACAGCGGGTGAGCGGAATGTGATATGGATTCGAAGAAGACGGCGACAGACAAAGAGATACTGAGAGAGACAGTAAATTCTCTGCTTTCGCATATAATTCAGCTTTGGGCTACATAATTAATTCCGCCAGGCCGCCCAGCGTTTTATTTAGGCCCCGACAAAACGGCCACGTTCCTCAGATTCAGATTCAGTTCCAGTTTTAGTTCCAGTCCGAGTCCCAAAGGGAAGGAGTACCCATCGTATGTAGTACGTGATATGGGCCAACAGGTTTTCCGGCGCACTTGTTGCTGTCGCTAAGACGCCCAAAAATTAAAAAAAAAATACCCATCTCACTTTTTCTTAAATACTCTTCTTATACTCAACTTGTATTGAACTTATTTTTCATTTATTTTTTGCTTATTTAATAATAAACAAATACTAATAAAAAAAAAATACAAAATAAATACTAATAAAATAGTAATGTTTCCTAGTTAATTATTTAGATTATTCCTTTAATTTATTGATAACATTTTTATTGCCATTATTTAGCAGAAATATTTTTTGCAAGATTAAATAAAATACAAAATGTAAAAAACTCCATTTTTAAATCAACAGATTAAAAATCAAAAATGTAAATGATAAATTAAGAAAAATAATATTCCAAATGTTAATAAACTACAATTAAATATGCAAAATAATAAAAATCCGGAGATAATAAAATCTAACTTGATTTAAGTTGATATTTCTCGGAAGCAAATATGATCGTTTTCCAATTCAAAATAGAGTATAAAATCAACGAAAAACAGAAAAAATTCATATGCGTCGTCGATCCGTGGGCTACAAGTGGGTTTCGGGTTCGAGCTTGATTTGCTGAGGTTCGGCCGACCAGTGCTTCCACTTGATTTG